>CM055965.1:60650000-61850000 GCA_029531755.1 Holothuria leucospilota
CAAAAGTCCCCTGACTCTCTGGCGAAGAGCCAGGGGCGAAAACCAAACAATACTCCCGAAGGAGTTCTGCTCCCCGAAGGAGTAACAACGTCCCCAAGGGACAAACTTTGACTTAACTGACACCACCTGACAGTGGTCCCGTTCTAGACTGGCTGAATAGAACAGGTCCCACCCTGGGAGCTCCGCCGTCGTGATCACGGAAACTCAAACCGGAGCTCCGCCGTCTTGATCACGGACACTCCTGCGCCAGGGAGCTTTTTAAGTACGTAGAAACAGGCACTGACAAACTAAAGGGTAATCCCAAACCCAAAGAAAAACCCTGACGGATCACGAACACAATGTCAAACAGACTACACATACCATGCAACAAGGAACAAAAGAGTCTTTGTTACTACCGAGATTTAGTACTGCCACTGCAGCCAACCCCAAAACAACACTCCAGCCCAACCACCACAAACAACCCCAAAACAAAGTCCCACAAAGACCACACACCCAAAGGTAACACTACGCCCGAAGGCAACATCACGCCCGATGGCAACGCCACGCCCGAAGGCAACACCACGCCCGAAGTCAACACCACGCCCGAAGGCAACACCACGCCCGAAGGCAACATCACGCCCGATGGCAACACTACGCCCGAAGGCAACATCACGCCCGAAGGCAACAGCACTTAAAAAGCACCGGGGCAAATACAGGTGCACCTTGCCCAAGGGTGCCCCGGAGGCAGTTGTGGCAAAGGGTAACCTCATTACTCCCACGTTTAAACAAACTCCACAACCGGATGCAGTTTAAAGTCCTACCCAGGACTCCTGCGCCAGGTAATGGGGAAAAAGGCTGTTTTTTTTTCCAAAAGTCCCCTGACTCTCTGGCGAAGAGCCAGGGGCGAAAACCAAACAATACTCCCGAAGGAGTTCTGCTCCCCGAAGGAGTAACAACGTCCCCAAGGGACAAACTTTGACTTAACTGACACCACCTGACAGTGGTCCCGTTCTAGACTGGCTGAATAGAACAGGTCCCACCCTGGGAGCTCCGCCGTCGTGATCAGGGATACTCCTGTGCCAGGTAAGTAAAAAGGCTGAGCTTTCTGAGGATATATATATATATATATATGGTATATAAATGGTTTGGCTATTATATGTTTTCAGTGAGACTTGCTTGTTATTATTAACGATTAATAATACAATTTTCTTCACTATTTCAATTCCTCCTTTTTCATGTTGTATTGTACAATTGAGAAACATAATTTTCTGCAAGAATTCACCATTACCAGCTTCAATTTATTTCAATTACGCCTGCAATAAAGGATAAACACAAATTTCCTTTGAAAAATTCGGAATGCTCCATTAAAAGGATAGGTATATAAACATTTCACAGCATTTTAAACATGCATGCACTTTTCTCAAATTGTTGTAGCAAAAATTCCCACACTGTAAGTAAACGTTTTGCAAAACGTTAATTGTGAATGTAAAAATTTAGAAATGGGTGTTATGAAAAAAATTAATTGGCGGTACGTTTAACCAGTGTTGGGTAAAGAAATTCACTTAAAACATTTCAGCAATAGTTGGTCAATAGATTTTTCGGTTCTTTTGCCCAACATTGTGAAAATTTTAACCAACTCTTCATTGCCCAGAAAATTTTACCCAACGTTTTAAGAGTGTCAGTATGACAGTTTCGTCGCATACGATAACAGGCTATTTTACAATGAGCCTCCTCAGAAAGCTCAGCCTTTTTCTGCAGACTTCGAAAGCAAGTCTGTCGTCGTCTCGGTCGGCTGCGAGTACAAGTGTACGTAGGTACGTACGTACCGTCCGTATACTGCAGTACAGTACAGTACCTTTACATTAATTGTGTACGTACGTATGGCGCGCAAATCAGTTCACTTTAACGAACCGGGGTAATATTGCAAGAGAGATGGACTTTATCCAACCTGAAGGTTAACCAACCCACTTGGTTAATCTGTTTTGCCACTTTGTTGGTTAACAAACTGCCCAGGTTGGGCACTTTGAATTTTACCCAACCCTTTTTAACCACTGAACTTTTTTTAGAGTGTAACATACCTTTTTTTAACAGACATTTTACATCACACATCATAATGCATGCCCCCACCCTCCTGAGAAAAGTCCTGGCTACGCCATTGACTATTATCATTGTTATTGTAACGACTTCCCCCAAAATCATAATCGATATGGAAGGGTAGTAACATGGAAAATGATTGTATGTAATTGGCATGCGGTGTGATAACCGATGCATACCTATATACTATGTGTTGATGTTGTTTCCTTTTCTTTGAATATTTTTTTTTTTGTTGCTCAAATTAAAATCGGAAAATCAAATTGATCAAATATGATGTTTTGGTGTGGGAAGGGGGTCAAGGTAGAGAAATCGCTTATGGTCTGAACCCCCCCCCCCCCCAATGTCAAACATGGTAAATAAAGACATGCTAAATAATAACGCAAGGTGTGAGATAGCCGTTCATTTCAATTCTAAACAACGGTACATGTTCTCGGGAAAATTCGTTTTGTTGTTATCGAGCAAATTCGTAGCACCGTTAACGTCGATTATTTGTTAAACCAGGGTGCTCACAGCTCCCTGGTTAAACAAGCGGGAAGCATTTTGGATGGTCCAACTTTGTTCCGTCCACCCTTTTGGGCTAAATAAAAGAAAAGAATTCTATGAAGAAGATTAGGTGTTTACGCTAATTGCTTGCCCTCCCTCCCTTTCAGTCTGTCTTGTAATCCTTTTAAAGAACCACTTGTTAAGGTAGCCTACCTTTTATTCCTTTCAGCCACTGCTTTCATTCCTCGTCTATTTTATTGTTTTATTGTTTAATTTTGCCAGATGTAGATCATCTTTTGTTCTGCCGATTTACTTGTAGTTGAAACTGTGACCTTTAATGCCTCTTTTACTTTTGCTCCTCAGTGAGGAGTTGTACGCTTGGTTCATTTTAAGACTGAGGAAGGTTGTTGATTAAAGAATAGAAAGCTTCCTACTTGCTGCATTTTCCACGGTCTTTTTTGCCAATAGCTGACTCCCACCTCATCCTTGTGGAGAAGGGACTTTGTGAGAGGGCAACTTTGTTATGGGGCGAATTTGTCAGGGACATGGGCGTCAATCCTGGGGGGGGGGGACGGGGGGACAAGTCCCCCCACATTTCGATGGATGGGGACACAATATCAAATCCCCCCCCCCCCCACATTTGCGTAAAAGAGTAGTGTCGTGGCTCTATTTGACTGGCTTTTTGAGTGGCATGTTGGTTTGTTGGGCAATTGTTAAGTGTCTCGATACAGATTCTTTGAATGTAGATTTCGTTAGGGAAATCTAATTTAATGACAAAATTTCGACGCGTTCGCGCGCATGCGTCACGGTTTGCACTCCTTCTCATGACCATTAAAAAGGTAATTATACATGGAACTATTCTGATAAGAACACTTTCCGAAAACAGACATACATCTCCAAACATCTGTGGGGGCCTCGCATCAATATGGGATCATTCAATCAGTGGCGTACGCAGAGGGGAGGGCCATTCGGCCATGCCCACCCTCACTGATTCCGATTTTTTTTTAAGTTCCTAAAAATACGTAAATTTTTTAACACAAATTTACTTCAAAAGGTAGCATATTTGGCACCAGATTGCATGTAAGGACACCGAATTTTTCAAAATTTTTCAAAGGGGATGGGGACACCCCATTGGGCCTTGCCCCCCCCCTCACCGATGCCTATTTTTTTAGTTCCTAAAAAGACGTAAATTTTTTAACACAAATTTTACTTCAAAAGGTAACATATGTGGCACCAGATTGCATGTAAGGACACCTAATTTTTCAAAATATTTCAATAGGGTCCCCCAGACCAGCAGTCACACAACATACTGCATGCCCCCCCCCCCTTGTGGAAGGTTGAAAGTACGTTGTTGCCGTTAAACACTTTCAAAAAATTTTTACCGAGCGCTTTAGATATCTTTCACAGTGGTTGGTGACGAAAGGAGAGCTACAATGTTCGAAAATAGGTGAATAGCTGAGTAATGATCCTTATAAATCCTCTAAATAAGTAAACATCGTGACATATGCAGTATGGGCCCTGCTAGCTGCACTGAAATTTAGTAACAATTTTGTGTTAAAGAGTGAAATTTTTTGTAATCTAGAGCTAGGGGGATTGAGAGACAAAGTTTTCCTCACACAGACCTTGCAGAATGAATACAAAAGACAAGCTATCAGGTGACGTGCTATTGCGTACAGTGGTACCAGCTGTTGCAGGCAAAGTAGCGGCGTGCATACCCTATTCGATTTCGAAACTGTCTGAAAAGTTTTAAAATGAACTCAAAAGGTTTTTAGCTGCAGACAGTGGCGTCGGCGCAGTGGGCAATGGGTGACGTGTGCCCCCCTCCCCCATTGATTCTTGAAAATTTTCAAAATGGTCCCAAAAGTCGTTTAAGCCACAGATTTCTGTGTAGGGTGGAGGGTCAGATGTATTTTTGATGATTGGTTTATTTGTTCTAACCATTTTCTTTCACAACCTGTTCTCAAACTATCATAAGTTTTGGAAATTCTTGACAAATTCCAAATTTTCGCACGCTCCGCTAGAGTCAAGCCTTGTGTCAGAGTTGTCCTTATTATCAATAGCTTTCGGTAACTACTCACGGGGGAACGAAGGAACAAAAGTGCTTTTTAAGAATTCTCAGTCAGAAGATTCCGTTTCTGAATAGCATAGGTTGGTGGGAAAGTGACAGAGTCCGATGCAGGTTCTGAATGCAGGTTTTGTCATGGACTAATTTTTATTCAAAAGTTCGGGGCGCGCTTCGAGCGCATACGACAGGGTTTACACCCGATTTCATATACCATTGACAAAGCTATGACGAAAGAAATTATTCCAATGCAAACATTTTTCTTAAAAGTACATCTCCTTCTCTGTAGGGCCCTCATCATTATGGGATCTTTGACTAATCTAGTCTAGCACATGGTTTGAAAGATTGAAAGTACGTAATTGCCGTTGCTTATTTTCCAAACATTTTACCGCGACGTTCAATAACGACGAAAATCTTTTCTGAAACGAATTTTGCCTGTCCAACATCCCTCTTGCTATACCTAAAAAGGCAAGGTGATATATCATATCTCCTCCCATTTGGACGTCGGGCAATGAGAATCCCGTTGGTCCCTCTTTAGTATACTGTAACTAATTCAGAGCTCCCGGGAGGCTCTATACTGTTCTCTGTCAACCTTGGATATCCTTTCAAAATGTAAATAAAATATTTCATTATAGTTCAAGAATGTTTCTGTGTACTCCACGCAGGTATAATTGCGTGTACAATTTTCCCATGGGCATGGATCATGGGGGACAGGGAGACGCGTCCCTCTCACTTTTTTGGAAGGGGGACATCGTCAAAAAGTCCCCCTCACTTTTTCAAAAATGATGGAACAGACTGCAATTATGCCTAGGAAAACGAAATTTTAAGAAGAAAAATAACCTAAAAATCGCACACTTTTGTTGCACCAATCGCATCTGAGGGCATTCAGTTCTAGAAAAATTTCCCTTAGACCCCTCCCCCATGCCGACGGTCACAAAACTCATTGCCTCCCCGTGACGAAAAATTCTGGCTACCACCACTGCTTCTTCCACCAGGACGGCGATTCACAAATGTGGAACAGTTCCCTCCACACACACTTTTGGAGATGGATCCACGCCCATGGTCAGGGGGCGAGTTTGTTACGGGGTTACTTTTCTAGAGGGCGATTTTACTAGTGGGATTTTTCTAGGAGCGACTTCACTAGCCCCTTCTCATCAAGTCACCGAAAACCCTTGTCCAACTACCGGCGTGACGCGACAAGATATAATTAAGTTTGAAAGGACTTAAGCCTATCGTCGCCGGGCAGTTTTTAGGGGGGGGGGGGAGGCCGGATTTAGGCATGTGCCACGAGGCACGTGCCCAGGGGCGCCCACAAAAAGGGGGCCCTTACAAAATTACATTATTGAATATTTTTTGGGTAGAGTATTCCAGACTGAATCCAGAGGTAGCCTCCTTTCGTGACTTGCGCCACTGTAGTCTTGTGGAGAATTATAGCCCCCACATTAGTTTGTAACCAGGAGCCCCCTCCCAAAAATAAATCCGGCCCGGTTGGGGGAGGGGACTTTAGATACAACTCTACTCAGTAAGTAGCCATCATAATGACAGATTTCTGGAAGTGAAAAGAGGGCATGAAAGTTAACCACAAGATCTGAACATTACCTGAACTTCATCGAGTTAATTTCCATTCAAGCAGGATGATTATGATGATGAAGAGGATGAAAGTAAGAACAATGTAATAGGGGTGGGGTGGCCTGGGGGTGGGGTCAACAGTTTTAGGTTTTCGAGGTTCGTAAATCAAGTTGAATATTTCAGCTTAGCCCTTGAACAGTGCTGTGTGTTTCCGTTACACTACTCCATGTGATGTGATGGAGTAATGTAACGGAAACACACAGCACTGTTCAAGGGCTAATTTCAGCTTTGGTATTCAGCTGAGCTATTGCAATCACGCACGGCTGTTGAATGTCTGTCCCTCTCTGACATTGTGTTTACATGACCACCATGTCACCAAGCCTGTAATAATTTTGTTGCAATTTTTCTGAATATTTTCTCCGAGTAAAGGTGCATTCATATAGGCCTTATGATGAATTTTATTGTCATTTGAAGTCAGGAGAGGACATCTATGATTGTAAATATTTTGACTCTTTCTACGATTTTCCCCTTTTGGTCAATTTACATTTGGTGAAAGTCTGCAAATTGGTAGGGTAAAAAGTGCTTCATTATATTTTTTAATTAAAGTTTTACTGTCACGCAAAAAGCCAAAACATCGACTTACTTTAGAGTTTAGTTAAAACATGAACCATACACCATTCCGCATCTCATTCGAAGAATGTCAGTCATGCTATTGAGCACACTACAAATTCCACCAGAATAGGTTTTAAGACAATGAATCTTAATAGGGCCTAAATGGTGGGGGGGGGGGGGCATGATCCCCCAGTTCGTGTAATGTCTTGGTAGAATCTTAATCAAACCTCATCTTGTGGACTCGTTTAATAATTTGGCGATTCTACTTCGCCATTTCTTTACACTACGGTCTACCGTGAGACTTTAAAGCAGTATTCAAACCATATATGACTGAACGTGAATACACGTTCCTTTGATACAAGTCCCAGTATGGTAACACATTGTTCAAGCAAACCTAACCTCGATCAGGTGCGTTTGTCAGAGCATTCTGAATGGGGGTGCCATGTTTTGCAACTAAAGAGAAAACATGCCGACAAAAAAAATGATGCGCATAGCGTGAGGTAAGTGTATGCAGGGTCCAGGGACTGCTTCAGGGCCACAGGGCAGGCCCAGAGGCAATGCCCAGATGGGGGGAAATTTAAGACCATTTTCAAAATTATGGGTGTTATGAAGCACTTAAATAGGCTATCTTCAAGGCGTTTAAAGGAAATGAGCAGTCACCCCAAACGTTTTGGGGAAACATCAGCAAAATCTTACAAATTTCCTCTTACTTCCTTTACAAATATCTTTCATGATTATCCATACAAATTATTTCATATTCAAGGAAAAATGAGTAGTTGTTCTGCATTGAAAAATTTAGTAACAAAATCATGGTCACATGACTTAAACTGAGCCATTCATAATTACCTTCTGCACTAATTCAAAGTGGGTCGACTGCATTTTCCCTTTAATGGACAATACACAGAACACTAAAATCACGATTTCAACACTTCTTTATAATTTCTTAATTCGGTTGCTGATGCTGTGAATTGTGATGGAGAACCAATGATTGTGGTTGTGTGTGGCTTTGGATCAGTACTATCACTCAAGCTGTCAAATAGAAAGTAGGCCTAATTATGCAAAGTAGCATTAATGGATGCGCACGATGCACCATTTTCATTTTTATTTTTAAGGCAATTCAGAAGTACAATATGGAGTCTAATACATTGCATACGAATCTCTTTGTTGTACAAATGAATAGCCTATATTTTCGAGTCCCAGATTTAGTTGGCAAAGTGACGAAGGAGGGAAAAATAGAGGGGAAATGAACTGGTAGATCCACCACCGTATGCAGTCCACTTTGAAAGAACTGGATGAGATCATATTAACAGTGGCATACCCAGGAATTTTCATGCTGTACATGCTGTACAGAATTCATGTTGTACATGCAGAACTAATGTCGAACGTGGCCTCCCTACAGTTGGGGACTTGGGTTTTGTCACCATAGTTATAAATCTTCCCTACTTGCGGTGCCAACTTGGCAAAAATTTGGCATCCCAAATGCTCTTGGTTCACATTAAGTGTAAAATACACCAGCTGTCAGGTTGGCTGGTTCAAGCTGGTGATAACATACTTTGCACCAGAACCTCTGCCTGATGATGGTCAAGCCTGCCATCGCTACTTACCGTACTGTGTGATAAATAAACGAACAACTTCGCGGCTGGGGATTAAATTTCCCATCTTCACAGAAAACTGTGAAAACAACTCATAGTTTTCTCTTCACTGCTTACCTATATAGAACGGAACTATTTAACTATTCCATCTTTCCTTAAAAACTGTTAGAAGGTTCTTGAGTGAAACATGTTTTGAACCAGTTCTCTCCCATTCACCTAGAATCCACTGATATACCAATCTGAGAAGACATTCCAATTAGACAATTCCAACTAAGAGGCCACCGTCATGAAAGTTTTGAAAAATGAAGTAACGCTTTATTCCATTAAAAATAAAAATTTATGCGATTGATACCACATTATCGTCCTAATGATGGTCATTAGGCATGGAGCGTAAACCACGGCAATGCACATGAAGTGCACTGAACTTTTCATTGGAACTGTTACAAAATCTGTAAATGTATCTCTTAACAAATATGTTTGGGAAGGAATTAAAGAAAATATAGAATATGAAGGTTACAGCGTGCAGAGCTCCCAAAACTTATATAGTTTGGAAAGAATTTACAAAAATTTTGATAGTTTGTGAACAATTTGTGATAGAAAATTTAAGATAGATGTATCACTAAGTTGAAAACACACTTCATCCTATCCCCTACAGCAATCTACAGCTTAAATGGCTTTTGGGTTTATTTAGAAAACAAAATAGTAGAAAACGTTATTGGGGGACATGCTCTCTGTGCCAAAGCCACTGCCCCTGTACCTCACAAGGTGCCACCCCTAATCCAAAACATTGTACACTGTATAAAATTCCACTCTAAAACACAAATTTGTCACTGTGATTCAGCTGTTCAGTATCTACCAGCACGTACGGAAAGCCAGCAGAATTTTGGCAAGTCATGACTGCAGTTGCTGTCCTCCCACAATTCAGTTGATGCATGTGAGCCTTTTCTAAGGATTCAATGACTTGATTCGAGCTCAGATGGGATGTCCAACAATTCTAGACACCAGTATGGTGGAAAGGGTACCTGAAATTTCCCCTCAAACCATGCTTGGCTGCCACTCTATTCATTTTGCCTTCCTTGTTTCTCTCCTATTCCTTGCTCCTTCCCCATGTCTCATTCATTTTGCTGACTGACATGGCCTAAAATTTTGTCATCTCTCCATGACACGATATCACATTGCCATGAACAACTTTATGCATGTCAAAGAAGCTTATTGTAGTGCAGCTCCTTACAAAAGTTATTCTATAATGTTGGTAGTGATTTATGGTAGTGCTACTATCTTCTTTCTGAGAGATTCTTGTGGAAAAAGGTATTTCTTCATGATAATATCAAGTTCTTCCAGAGCTAACTGTATGTGCAGCAACACTACATCATCCTTTTCCCTTGCTATTAGTAGCTTTAAAAGACGATACAGATCTCGCATCTCATTCTCCAAAACCTGAAAATTACACAAAAAGTAAAATGTCAAACCAGGATAGTTTTAACAGAGTCTCCTGGCCAAGACCCACCACTTTGAAGGTGCCTTTGCAGGAGACTTAACCTCCTCAGAAGAACCACCCACACCAGACAGTCATGAGGAGGAACAGACTACTTCTGACTGACCTCTATGTTGTGCTGGAAAGAGGAAACCAGTCCTATTAGTTGTAACAATAAGGCCACTTTACATCATAATGACACAAGAAAAACAGTTTGTAAGTACCAACTTCACATCAAGTGGCTACTTCCTCAAAAATGTCCTCCAATCTTAAGCTTTTAATCTACATGACCACTTCAAATTCACCCTGGATGTTAACAATAGGCACTGAAAGTTTGAAGATTTTCTTTATGCAGATTTCTGAATCACTAGTAGTTGAAGTTTTTCTGTTACATTTCGACGTGAGTGGACCACAGGTGATATTGCTTTCATCAACAGGGGACATGCACTTGGGTCCTGTTCCTAAAGGGTTAAGATCAGTCTTAAGTTTGATTTCAATAGGACAATTGCATGGCAGATCAAACTTAATATCAATCATAACTCCATGCATGCACTCATGCATGCATACATGCATACATACATGCATGCATGCATGCATGCATGCATACATACATACATACATACATACATACATACATACATGCATGCATGCATGCATGCATGCATGCATACATACATACATACATACATACATACATACATACATACATACATACATACATACATACATACATACATACATACATACATACATACATACATACATACATACATACATACATACATACATACATACATACATACATATACCTGCATGACTAGGTTCCATCTTTCTTTAAAACTGTGAGAAATTTCTTGAGTGAAACCATGTTTTGAACCAGTTCCCCCCCATTCACCTAGAATCCACTGATATACCACTGATATTTCTCTGTTATAATGCAATTCTCAAAAATGTTGAGAAATATATCATCCAACAAAAACTTTTATACTTGAAATCATTGTTTCTGTAAATACCTCTAATGCATTGGTACCCAGACCTCTGAGAAGCAGAGATATCACAAGGACACAGGCTCTCCTTACAGCAATCTCAGTATCAGACTGTAGAATTGATGTCAAGCAGTTGAAAATCTAGAAATACACACCAATAAAAGACAGAAATGAATATTCATAATATTTGTAATTATCAACTGATAAAGCTGAAAGGGTTATGAAACAATGGAAATATAAAAGCTATCAAGACAATAACCTTAGCTGTTATGCCTTCAAAACTCGTGAATATATGTAACAGATATATCAACAATTAAGGTTATCCATTTTTCCCTGTGAAAGAAATCATTTGCTGTTAGTCTCTATCGTAAAGTTCACTTTACCTATTATTTGGTTAAAAGTTAGCAAGAATTTTGCAATCCAGAAACCAAACTTTCAGTGTTTCATAAGTTTTTATGATGCTCTGTGACAAAAGGAACCCTGCAGTCGATATAACATCAGGCAAACAGTTTTGCCATGTTATTAACATTTCAGGAACTTTAACAAGTCCCACTTGAAGAGATGCTCCACAAATTGTCTGATGGCAGCTCAACATTTGTGTCAAATGTAAATAGTGATATTAGTTTTTATCTTACCTCTTGAATACTTCCACTGACAGAGAATTTCAAAAGTTGACAGATTTCTCCTAGGTTGGAGAGACTACTCGCTCTAATATCACCATCTTCATCATGTGTCCTGGAGAGAAATGCATTAAGCAGTGGCTTGGAGTAATGTGGTGCCATTTCACCTTCAGGGAGAAAAAAACAAGAGTTGGTTTGACACATGACTGTTCTGTGAGTTCAAAACTCTTTACAACTTAAAAAATGCAATAATATTCATTGTTGTATACATAGCATATCTTTCTCCTTCTCTTTGGTACATGAGCAAAGTTGCTTTGAGAAGAAGTTTCTTTCAATACAGGGATATGTTCCTGGCACAGCAAACTACTTTTAGTAGCATATTAAAACATCTTTAAACAAAAAATACTTTTTCAAAAGTCCCCTAGACTCTCTGGCAAAGAGCCAAGGAGCAAAAGCCAAACATTACTCCTGAAAGAGTTCTGTTCCCCTTAGGAGCTACATCCCAGAAGGACACAATACGTCCTCTAAAGGACAACGTAACTGACCATGCGTGGTCCTGTTCTAGACTGGCTGAACAGAACAGAGAGGCCTCACCCTGAGAGCTGTCTAAATATGCATATTTCTCTATGACCACAAACACTTCTGCGCTATAAACAACAAATAATATTCTCACGTAGGTCTACATTAATTCTTCTGAGTATTTTAGACCATGTATTTGCATTGCATATATCATGTGGATTACATAGCTTGTACTTAGAATGTACTTTAGAGGAAATAAATTAAACAGTGGCACTAAGTTCTGTGAATAGCAAACAGAGTTTTCTTTCTGGTGAGGCTCAGTAAAACACAATGCTGCAACTTACCTAATGATCTGGTAGCTTTCACTAGGGCTTCACCTAGCTTCAGTCGAGTTTCTACAGTCCTTTTCACTTTGGACTTGTTTTCCTTGTCTAATGAATATTCATCACACAAGCATGTAATCACCTGCTCTGGGAATCTGTCTGCCAGGGAAACTAGTGCATTGACTGCAGTCAAGTAAATATATGAGTCTTCATGGGCCAAATGTTCCAAAAATAGATTCAATAAAGTCTCCTGCTTTTGGAGAGCTTTTGCATCCTTTTGTTGAAGAAGTCTTGATAGGGCAATCAAAGCATGACCTCTGACAGGAACCAATGGATCAAAAAGCTCTTCAAATGCTTGATCAAATTCCTTGGCACCTAAATCTTGCTTTTTGCCCTTCCTATAGACAATTTCTTCCCTGGTTCTGTCATCTGGAAGATTCACTTTCTCCTTATGAATGTCTTTATTACATTTTTCTTCTGTAGGCATTTTATTAGTAATATTCTCATTTTTTTGCTCTATTTCCATCTTTCTTTCAGAATCTTTATTCCTTTCCTCTTTTCCTCCTCCACAACTTGCTATTACTTTCTCGTTTGTCTTTCCTGATGTATCTTCTGCCCCACTGTTTCTCACCTTCTCTTTGAAAGAAGTATCTTTTGTTTTTAAATTTTGCATAATTTCAGCAATACTATCTGATTGTACAGCTCCATGAGTTGCTATGGCAATATGCAAACCAGTTGCCATTTCTCTCAGTGTCTCTGAGGGATGCTGCTTTGAGATTCTTTCAAGAAGGTGTACAAGACCCATCAAGGAATTTCTGTTTTCTAGAGATATTTTTTTCTGCAAAAATCCAAAAATTATTATTAAATAAATATGAAACATTAAACATTTTCCTCAAAGGATGTCTATGATTTCAGATGCAAATACTGATAGACTAGAACACTGGCTTAAATCAAGTAATTGTTTAGCAAACACAGAGGAAATTAATATATATTTTAACTAAACTAATAAAATAACTAACTTCAGAGGTGCTCTTGTGCATCAAGGGTCATAAGGGTATTCTGATCCCCAAAGCCTGAACTCAACTATAGTGGTGTGTATACAGTGCACAAGATACAACCTTACAAAAATAATGTGACTTACAATTGCTATCGATATAAATACAACCTGGAGAGAATGTACATGCCCAGTAACAACTCTAAACTGGCTTACTAGTCAAGAAATTGTGTCAAATTTGATTATTTGGTTTTCAATGTCATACCATTCTTTTGCATTTTGTTTTATTATTTTTGACATCTAGTAATAAACAGAATGTACTTTGTGTCTGCTCGTTGCATTTTTCGCCTTCCATACCTCAATAACATCACCTTGTAACATTTCAGAGTGTATAACAATTAACAAGTCTGGATAGAGAGTTGGCTACCTTTTGTCCACAATGTCAAATTGACGTCAATACGTTGGATGTTTTAATGTTTGTTATCTTTCTTGCCATATTTTTGGCTTTATGTCAATTTTGATTGAAATTTCATAATATCTGGTGATTTTATGCCCTTTACGAGGTGGTGTCAAATAATATGTTTATATAACAGTATATATTATATAAAAAATTCCAGCACAAGCCAAACATCACAGTAATTTATCCAAGTCACTAACAAAATCTTACCTCTGTGCCACCTCCGATAATAGCAGATAACAACCCAAATGCAAACATAACTGTCTCTGCCTCAAATCCTTCAGATGATTCAGTTTTTCCTTCCATATGCTTGCAAGCCCTCTCCAGGGTACTATGTGCAAATGCGATCATGTGATCTAGGCTTTGGAGTACCGTGGGACCTAGCCGCTCAGACAACAAAGAGACCAGGGATAGTACTCTCAGAGAATGCTGAATGAGGGAAATTCCCCTGATCTGATTTAATTCTACTTCTAGCAGGACTGTCTCAGGCTTTTCTGATGTTTCTATACTTGTTTGCGGAGATTTCTCTAAAACTGCAGATAGTTCCTGAAGAGAAATAAAACAAAAATAATTAAAGGAAAGGAAATTCAATATACTTCTGTCATCATTGCCATACTTGGTATACCGGGTCTTACATCTTTTTGAAAACAAGATTTTCATGTCATGTTTAATTTTTATGAAACTGTCTGAAGAACATTTATTCTGACAACTCATTTAAGAAGAATAAATCTTGCACTCCCTTCTTAGTAACCTATATATATATTGTCATTTTGTATTTACTACATATTAAAATGTTCCAAACTATGTTAATATCACTTCTCAGGAGGAGAAACAATACATTGCCATTGCAGTTTATTAAAAGGTAATGAAACCTTTCACAGTTTTGATACTTTGCCATAGCTTCTATGTAATGGGTCAAAGGTAGAGCATTAAGACACAACAAAACATTTTCAAAAAACTATATTTTATCTACAATACCTGCAACACTAGAATAAAGAAGTCTGCTGCTACAGAATCCAGTTTTCCTTTCCCTTCTTGTAACAATTCTGCACAGCAAACTGCTGATTGTTCACCATCAAAGACAAAATCTGTAAAACGTTCATCAGAGCTGTAGAAAAATTCAAGACTATCATATCACTGCAACAGTTAGTGATCCAACTTAAATGAGGTTTCCTCCATCCTTCCTAGACAACACTTTTCACTAATTTTCC
Organism: Holothuria leucospilota; assembly: GCA_029531755.1. NCBI lineage: Eukaryota > Metazoa > Echinodermata > Holothuroidea > Aspidochirotida > Holothuriidae > Holothuria > Holothuria leucospilota. The sequence continues at coordinate 60,664,976 of CM055965.1, forward strand.
TTAATTATTTGTATTTATGAGAATTTTCTATGTTTTCTAGTTCTGGTAATTGCAGTTTCAAAATACCATGACTATTCTATACTGCAGGGACCTTAAAAATCCTCTTATGTTAACTAACATACAAGAAAAATGTTCTTGACTAATCCAAGAAGAAGGAAACGTACCATGTGAGGGTAGGAGGATGAAATGAGACATTTAGTACACAACAGTTTCATGACTTTATTAAGGAGCTTTTAAAAAATATTGTTGAACTCCTACAAAGGCGCATCACTGTAACAAATTCACGAACATGTAAAATATCATGCTATCACAAGCAAACTCTCACGGAGGATGTAAAGAATTGCTCTTCATTAGTGTGAATGAATTTCTTTCTAAGGACAGTTTCAACTTTTCGTTAAAATGGTAACTAATTCTCCATTGAAACAGTATCATTTTTTTTGTCCAAGCTTCAGACTGCAACATTAACAGGGGCCCAACTCCTCTCCCCCCTCTTCCCCCCTCTTCCCCCCTCCCCCTCCCCCCCCCCCTCAATCACAAACTTTCTTACTAAGAGGCAGTCATTCAGGTGCCCTTCAATATTTTCTTGATGTTGTGATTGTCAAACGGTATAATATATTGCAACTTTGGGTGTTTTAAATACAAAATTTTCCTAACAGACAACCTTAGATCGCATGTGGTAGCTATTTTGACAGATACATGATTAGTCCTGGCATGATCAAAACTGCACACAGAGTGGAAGAACTTAAGGTGCCGTGTGGATTCAAGAAATAGTTCCTTTTCATAGTTGTCTTGATTTCCAGAGGGGAGGAAGCAGTATTCCACCATTTTTTTGTTTCACAATTTTCCTGGGGAGAAGCCCTAGACACGTCCACGTGTCATGCATTTGGTGGGCCATTTGTCAGTCCAAAGTGACCCCTCTTCTTGTAAAAACCAGTTTCTGCATCTGATGCACTCACCAAATCAATAATTAAATTTAGATTAAAGTAAATAATTGACATTGCTATCTAACCTATATGATGAATATTACTGAAGAGATGGAAAGTTGCGTAATTTTGCTTTGAAGGACTTGCCATGCTGAGGAAATTTCCTTTTCACCTTTTACATCCTAACTTCACTTAAGTGTCCAAGTATTAAAATATTCCTAGGGGTGGACCCCAGACCCAACTTGTTTGGTCATTTTGTCAGATACATGATCATTAGCAGCTTACCAAAATTGTACAAAGACTGTTTGCACTTCATCACAGGTGCATGTGGCAGGAAGGGGGGCTGAAGCTTCTCCCAGTCAGGCAGAGAAAATTTGCTATTTTCAAGGAAAAGCATTGCCATTTTTCGGACAATTGTGCTTTTGCCCAAAATTGCTCAGCCTCCCAAATAAAAGTGGTCTGTATGTCTATGCACTACATAATAACTTCAGACCCTACCCAAAATTTTGTACTTGTGTACCAGTACTTCTTTTGGTTGCTATATGCCATGAAACAGCAATTTAAAATTGTTTGATAATGATCCTTTGGAGAAGCCCTCACTCATCAAAGCATAAATTTAGATATAAATATCAGGTAGAATTCTGGGTAACTTTGTTCTGACAGACTTGCACATCTGTCAGTGCATCTGTAGATACTTTGTCTGTACATTCACCCTTTTTTCCTCTTTGCCCCCTCTGCTCTACCCCCAGACTTTTGACCACCCCAGCTACACTACTGTTCAGAAAGGTTCATGGGGCTATGATGAAAATGTCATTAAAATCTGAACCAATCAAATTTGCATTCACTTTGCTCAACTAAATTATCTTATCTCAACAAAGGATTTTAATTAATTTGAACCATAACTCCTCATTAGCAAGAACTTAGTGAAAACTTGTTAATACTGTGAACAGCATTTGCCAAATGTAATTTCAAGGTATATGATTTTTCTTATATTTCTTTCATACTTGTACAAGCTTCCTAGTAAATACCAGTTATTCTGGTATTCATCATACCTCACAACAATGTGTCTTTGATGAGGTTGTTTGTCACTTGAGGAAATATTTGACAAATGAAGCAAGCTAAGCCTCACCTCCTCAAAGGGTTGTAGAGAGTAACTACACCACCAGATGAACCTAGAGTAAAGGTGATGTCTTGGTGCATTGGAGGGTGCTTACTGTGACCTTTGACCTGAGTGACATATGCAAGGAGATCAACTGCTGTGGAATGGTCACACGACTGCAAGGCAACTGTCAGTAACTTCTCAATAGCTGGCCTGTAATGATCAACAACAGAAATTTACATAAGAATAAGATGTTGTCTACTTGTTTGAGGGTTTCTGATGTTTACATCAGTCAAACTTTACAGCTATTACAGAATTCTACATTGCTTGTACCATTTTTTTTTCAGCTCACACTGTTTGCATTGGAGAAAATAATTTTCAAATATCAAATGACCAGTTGTCTTATGCCTGTGATTAGATTGCAACAAGATTTAAAAACCTTTCCACCCCAAGCTCCTTTTCAAAGTTTCAAAGTCTTTAAATGAATACATTGAGGGTCACACACAGATCACACTTCAACCACAAACTTTAAAGAAAATCCCTTCTGTACTGGAAATTAAAATCCAACCTATTTCACATTTGATCTTTTCACAAACATTCTTAAATCATTGCAGTAGATATCCCAACAGATGAAAGATTGGCCAGCTTGGATTACAATAATAGCAAACATAACAACACGCAGTACTTTTTCATCAACAGCTCACATTCAGCTAATTCCTTCACAACTTTGCAGAATTTGCAATATGCTATTGCATCAGTCAAACTTCTATACCTGTGCTTGTCAGAAGTGAATCTCAACAGTTTATCATCATACAGGCTACAAAACTGTTTATTTTTTTTCAACTCCATTTTTTTACCTTAAAACCCAGATGCTATCCTTTGTGGAGCAATACAGTTGAAACAGAGGCAAAAGAATTTGATGTAATGTCTCCTGGAGGGAAGAGCGGGGTTCACTACCTTCTAGGTATACTTTGTAAAGATTCTCCACACACTGGGCCATTTCTGCTTCTGTTGCTATGGTAACCATCTGATCATGTACATCATCTGGCAAAGCTTAATGCAAAAAAGATGTCTTGGAAAATGAAATGACCTATTTCAAGAAACTAAGAACAATATACTCTACTGATAATGATGGGAAATGCATACATGGATAATTCAATATAGTTTCAGTAGGACAACATTATTTCCACTGACTAGTATCCTTAAGAATCTCACCACTAAAACTCAAATGAAGCCAAAGACAATACACAATCAGGAAAATACGTATAAACTATGGACGTATGGTACAGAAACAATGTGCATCCTACCAGGCTTGAAGTTAGATCTTTAAAGTTACAAGTACAGGTACAGTTATCTTTGGCAATGAGCATACATTTTTTAGAGCACAAGCACTTTGCCACTTTCACATAGCATCAAAGCTTAAATTTCAAAACTGGTGAGCATGAGTCCAAGTACAGAGACATAATTACAAAGTATATGCAAATGTGACAAGACAGCACTGTTAAAAGGTAGTCAATACAAATGGGCCAAAAATGGTGAAAAACATACATTTGTATAAACCTAACAAACTCTTAATATCTTTAATACAAAATATTTCAGTATCTTACAGACAGAAATTTATAAATGTATTCAGATACAGTATGTGGTTCAATTCTTGTGTCATGTTAATCCTGCACATTTGAGGTACTTCAATAATAAACACTGACAAAAGCACTCAATTAAACCTACAATTTTGATAATAGTTTTTTTTTTTCATGGTATACTGATACTTCAGTGTATCAGTATTACATAAGAGCCGGTACTGTCTTTATGACTATACTAACAAAACTATATTCCAATATATTGGTATACCACTACATCTTTCAAAACTGTGACCTACTGTCTATTCTAAACAATAAATGGAAGTTAATGTTCTTGCAGGATATTCAAGAACCTTTTATCTTTAAGAGGGCACACATCTTCACAAACTTAATTTGGTGTATAGATTGTGCTAATTATGATAATTCTTACCAAGTACCTCACTTATGGTCATACGTACACATCCTATACTTGAGACAAGCAAGCAAAGAACACACATTACATATTCACAGCTGCATAGATTTAAACATCAGTTTCAAAAAACTGTCCTATGGTTTGTGAATCTGTAAGCCCTACTTACATCACCTATTACTACTACATGGACTATGTACTGTGGAACAAGTACCCACAATGCTTGAATCCCTACAAGATGGCGCTCTACTTATCCATCTGAATAAAAATAAGACAGTGCTTACAAAGCATCTTAAGTCTAAAAGAGCTAATACTATATGGCAGACAGTCAATACCACATGGTAATCAAATGTTTTCAAGTTAGTTTTAAATTGTCCAGTAGTAGGAGAGTTCTTAACAAATGGTGACAGGTCTTTGCACAATTTGGCATTTATCATTGAAAAAGCTCTGATCACCACAGGAGTGAGCAACAGATGAGGACACATTAACAAGTGATTAAGAGCTAAAGTGAAGATCATCATAAGCTTGTAATAAGATATGAGGATATTAGGAGCAAAACCATGAATGCATTTGTAGGTAAGAAGAAGGACTATGTACCTGAAGAAATAATTTAGAGGTAGCCAATGAAAATACTAAGAACAGAGGTAATATGGTCACAAGATTTTGTTGACAAATAATTTTATATGCTGATGACACTCAAGTGTATGCAACTGTGGATAATACAGTATGTCGTTCAGTGTTACCACAGCTTAAGGCTTGCTTTAGTGACATCCTTTCTTGGTCAACTGCCAACAATTTAAGACTCAGTCCAGACAAAACTGAAGTACTGCATATTGCCTCATGCTGGTCAGACAATAAAACTTATTTCCATGGGAGACTCCTTGATCAACCAAATTTGGGAGTAATTTTCCAGAACGATCTAAGCCTATCTCAGCCTATAAATGTTTGTGCACCTTCCTTTGCTCTGCATAAAATAGGTCAGTTTTGACGTTACTTGGATATGCCAACAACTGGAAAGCTTGTTCAGGCAGTTTTGACCTGCTGTCTTGATTACAAAAACAGCTTTTTCTATGGTTTACCAAAATAACACATTTCAAAACTTCAGCATATTAAAACTCAGTTGCTAAGCTTGTGTTACCTCTGTCCTTGTCTTAAAGTTGCACTCGCTTTATTGTCAAGGGACTGATGTTGACTTCACTGGGGCTATTCAATAATAGTAACAGGTGAAGTAAATAGGAGCAAAATAGGTTAAGTGCCCCTCATTTAATGTACTGTAATGGAATCTGTCCAACTGCATAGGTCTGCCCTACTAATCTACTAGAAAAATGAACAAGCACTTAAATGGCACTCACAAGATGTCTGCAGGGTCTTCAAAAATGGTGCTTGTAAAGGGTTGATAAGACAACTATGTGCCAGTTGAGGGTATTTAAGGATCATAGCTTGGATACAGGTGCAACAAACACGTAAGACTTGTTGGAGAATCAGCTGATCATCAAAGTTGAGTAGCTCACTAATCTGTAGATTTATAGAGAATAAACAATGTGAAACTAGAAGTACTTTGAAGACAATGGTGTCTACACTGTACTGGAACACCACCACCTTAAAGGTATAGCATCTTGCTTTAACTAAATGTTTTGATTTAAATAAACTTGAAATCTAATTTTTTTCATCTCAAAGATGTACATAAAGTGGGAATAATAAATGGCAAAGACCACCATTAAGGTACATCATTTCTTCGATGTCTTGATACAAACAGCAAATTTGTTGGGAAAGTATGTAAAGTGATGGTCACCTGACAAGGGCAAAGCTTCATCAAACAACACAGGCCGATACCAGGTGCGTAACCTTTGAGCAATTACTAGATCTATGTGTTTGCTATAGTTTTAAATACCAGAACTTCCCTTCTATGATTTCCTGCCAAAAGAAACTAGTGCATGTCAGTCTTTCATTCTGCCCAGTGCCCAAGAGATTCCACAGTGTTAGAAGGAGCTGGGCAGAGTGCTAGGCAATGCTGTGAGCAATATTTAATTTTTCAGGCAGATTCAGCACATTTACTTCAACATAACCTCAAAACCAATCTTATGACTCATATTGTAGCCCCAGGCTAAATTTGGCAAGCCTTCAATGAGCCAAACAACATCTTTAATACTATGGTGAAATTTTCAACAGCCCTTCTTCCTTTTCGACTATGTCTGTCTTCCTTTTTGAGCATACTTACTCTAGTAGGAGTAAAACTAACTGAACTAATAGAGTGCTTCGATAACTTCCCTGCCAAGCTTGTACTTTTTCCAAAGTACCCTTGACTCTCTGGCAAAGAGTCAAAAGGTGAAAACCAAACATTACTCCCGGAAGAGTTCTGCCCCCCCCCCAAAAAGAGCTACATCCCTAAGGGTCACTCAGACTTACATAACCAATCTTTTGACCTTCAGACCTCTTCATCATGGGTCTGTCATGTGTGGTCCCATTCTAGACTGGCTATTCTGCAAAGCTTGTTTATGAATATGAATAGAAATTCTTGTCACAATAAAGTGCCATATAACCCAACTTTAAGCTCCACATTCTTTCTATGAACAGCTTCGATTTTGATAAAGTGGTAAAATCCAAATTCAACTGATACTTTGTTCTCTTCATTGTAGAATTTGTTCACGAGTTTGGACAGCAATTCTCAAACAGTTTTACTAATGAAAATTTGAATTACTAAAATTAGGGTAACTCCTTGTAAACCCTGCCTTTTGACCTCAACCAAAAGCAATAGGGATATAGTTCTCAGGGGCATTCACATGCCAAATTCCACACACCTGCAGGGAGAGGCTGTGTTTTATAGGCAGCCTTAAAGGTTTTCACTCCTTGACCTATGCGACCCCAGATGACCTTTCCAAAAGCAATAGGGTCCTTGCACTCAATAGGGACATCAACATGCTGCCTATGAGTTAGTTAGTTAGTTAGTTAAATAATATTTAACGACACACCAACACGAATGTGTTATATAGTGTCAACTAGATAAATTTGTTTCACGTCCTCCCCTTTAGTGGCCTCTTATGACAGGCGGGGAATACCGTGGGCATATTCTACAACCCCCAGCCCACAGGGGGCTGCCTATGAGATCCATTAAGGTTACCCATTGAGATATTGTTCACGATTATTTCAATGTTTGACTGTTAATCATCCAAAATGACCCTTGACCTATACCAAAGAACAATAGGTTTCTTGTACTCAATATGGGGCATCCACATGCTAAGCAAGGGATCCCTCAATAAAGCTTTCCTTGAAATATGTTTACAAGCAGTCTACAAAGTTCTTTTAGTTTCATCTTTGGTGACTTCACTAAACCTTTTTTGACCTCTGCTAAATACAATAGGGTTGGTCCACTTTGCTACATTGAATCCACATACTAAGTATGGAAAGTATCCATTTTTCATTTCTGGTAACCTAATATCTCCATCAAAGTCACACACACATACACACCCACACACACACACACACACACATACGCACCTTCATGACTGCACACATTTCTTTTTGTCTTCGCCAAGGAATCAATAAATGATCCTGTTGCAAGTTCTTTTTTGGGTGGGGGAGGGGGTATTCTTTCCTTAACTATTTATTTTTCAATGCACACTGGTCAAAGCACTTCCTTCCCTTAAAACCAACTTACTACCTTTTTAAAAAAAAAAAAAAACTTACTACACTATGCAACACTGAGCAGGCAACTTTGCAGGTCCAAGATTGACATAAGAAATCTTTGGCTTTAATCCAACCACATACCAAGAAATACAACTGAGATTCATTACATTTATTCCATATTGTCAAAATGTTCTACTAATAAAACCAACAGTACCAATTTTTAAATTAACTTGTAAAGCTAATATTATTCTCTTTTATCAAAACTAACTTTAATTCTCAAGGTGCTGATAGCCAGTTACATAATGTCTTTATGTGTACTGAACACTAAATACATGATGAGAAATCTTTCAATTAGGTGCACATATAAAGAGCAACTTTCACATGCACTGAAATATAACTAAAGCCCGGGGCCCCAGGCTACTTATATATGGCTAGCAGATACAACAAAATAAAGCTAATTTGGATCCGTAAATATTCCACACTAAAAAATTTTTAAATGTTAATTTTATTCCTATGAGTAATACAGTACCTGCAGAGTACAGTCACTTGACTATTAAACCAACCTTGCTATGGACTGTTGTACACTTGAGAATTTCTCACATGGTACAGTAAATTTGCTTTATATTAAAAAATCATTAGAATAATAAATGTGAGCGTTTCCACATTCCCTGGTTTCATTGTTATATTTAGATCACTTTCTTTCTTATTTGCAGGGATGTAATGTCCAAGTCCGACTGGGACTTGGTTCTGGACTTGAGTCCATTTTTCGTCAGAACTGGCTCCAAATGGAGGGTCCTGGGATCCAAATTGCCCCGGACTGGCTGCAGCTGAACTCAGACTCAGAACTAATTCCAGCAGAGTTCATAAATGAAATTATCTAAAACAGATAAATGTTAGTAAAGGCTACACTGTTATCAGTGCACAGTTCAATACATGAATGGTCTAATAAAGTCAACTAAAATACAGGGTGAGCCGGGGTATGAAATCGACTCCTAAAAAATGCCTGTTTTAATTGAGTGTAATTGCAAAACAGTACAAAAAGCATCTGTACAAGATGCTACATTGTCAAATGGCCAGACTCGCTACTGGATTTGACTCAGAATCAATGGGTACTGGACTCAAAATCAGCCTGGAGTGGTGGCCACTGGAATCAGAATTGGCCCAGAATCAGATTAGATAGACTCTGACACAGCCCTTCATACTTGGCCCTAGGTTCAATACCATGGGGCCCAGTTGACTACCAAACTACCAATGCTTACTGTAACAAGTTGTCACTAACAACTGACTCAGTAGGTAAGACAACAAAAACTTTCAGCACCAATGTAAACCTTCAGTGATGAAGGTTTGCATTGTCATGGAGATTTATGCAAATTCACACACCTGTGGGCAAACTGCTTTGAAGTACGCCTCAGTTTTAACAGATGAGGATGGGAAGTTTGTAAGGATGCTTGCAACTGCATCACATTTCCTCCAATCCAGACTTGCCGATGTCTTGGTCTGGTTGCTAATGCCTATATTTCAGAAGATATTAAATGTAAAAACAAATAGTTACATGATGCAATGTAAGGAGGGTCAGATAAAAGAGTAAAGTGTAAGGAAAATTATTTGGGAAGGTTTTGTAAGTAATGTAGCATTGATTAGAAATAAATCTGACTTAGCAGACACTACACAGATACCTTAGTGAGATTTGTAATGCCTGCATAATATCATTCAGAAGCATGGTTTACACATAGCCATTGGGATGTAATAAAAAAGAATTACTTATGAACACTCTTAAGAACATGGTCACAATTGTGATCGGTCAAGAGCCCAATGCTCAGGCCACACACATGTAATCTTGATTGTGTAACAATAGATCAGAGTTTACACAATGTATAGGGTGTATATGCAGTCCTGTCATTGTTTACACCTCAGTGTTATTGCACAAGATACTGTAAGATCATGGTTTCTCACTCCCAGAATCGAATCAGCTACTAGTCTTCATCCCTGTCACTAAAGTGTTAGCTGGTAAGCTGTGCACTTTTAACCCTGTACTACTGTATGTAAATTGGTAAAAGTGAGCAGTATAAAATGCAGACTTAAGTTGTACCCTTTCCTTGAAAATGAAAGTGTTGACTGCAAACATCTATGCTTTCAGTTTCTATAAGACATAAATAAGAGAGAGAAGGGGATGGTGGTACCTACTACAACACACTTGAAATGCTGCCAAAATATTACCAACCATTCAATTAAACAAAATCTTTTCATCTTTTCTGCCTTGTGTCACTTCCTAAAAGGTTAAGTGTTGTTAAAGTAACATACTGAATGTGAACACATGTTGCCCACTGCAGGAGAATTCCAGGAGTGGGCCAGTTATATCTTCTTCTTCTTTGCTAATTAAGTGCTAAACAATAAATTGCAATGAATTAGAATTGCTTTAAAGTTCTTGTGCAATCAATTGAATTACAGAGGAAAGGTGGCAAAGGTTCTGTCCTTGTTTGGTGAGCAGGTCACTTAAAACTTTTTTACAGTTTGTCCTTTTGATCAATTAGAGGTGTAGGATAGGAATAAACCACATTTGATGGGCTATTATCGGCTCATAATCCATCTCAACTCCAAATTTGGTAAAATAATGTGCTCAGCCTTGCATTGTCAGTTAGTTTTGCATCTTTATATTCCCAAATTTGCAGTTTTGATGGTTTACTCATCAATAACAGTTTGTCAAATACAGTTGTTCCTTAAATAAACTGGTCACTTCTAATCAATATTAGCAAATTATCAATGAATAGTTTGAATGTTCACAGATTTCATTAAAATTCCTTCACATCATGTTTTTATTCCACACATTTCTAATACATCATTACACATTAATATTTCAGCTTCTAAGAAATGAAACAGATCTACTGACCTGAAATGTCCAACACTGCCCTCAATAAACACTGTACTCCCTGCTGATTCATAACTCTCTGCATCAGTAATTCAGCACAAACCTCTGAGAGCCACTCTGGAGCTTTAGGCAAAGGATTGCTGGAAGCCTTCTTTCCTGTTCTTTTTTTACCAGTCCCTCCTGGTCCTCCCTGTAGAATGAGGAGTTCCCTCATTACAGCAGGCTGGTATGCATGATCCAGAAGTCGACTTAGATTCTTTTGGCAAAATTCTTCACGACAAGCTGGTATTTGCAAATGAGATGCTTCTGTTAGTTTTGTGGCATGTGTAGCAACTGGAAGAAGGAGTAACAAAGATAGAAGATACTACTTCTCTAAAATGAAACAGCTAATATCACATTAAGGCATAAATTCCAAAAATCATGAATTTTCCAAAGTTCTTCAAAAGTTCATACAGTCTCCTGGTATCCCAAATTTCACCCAGTGCACAGACTTAAAAGTCAGGGAACAAAAATGAGCTCACTGAAACCTTCCAAAGTCACATAAAATGATCTAAAGTGAATAAATGCTACTTCAAAAGACATTTTTACTAAAGGGAACATGCCAATAGTTGCCTAAAATAACCCCCTGTTTTTGTACTTTATGCACACTAAAAATCTCCTTCATTTTGTCTGTACGACTTTTAAATGAATTTTTCATATCACTGCCTGTGTGTGACTATTTTGGGCAACTGTAGGCCTATATTAACTTTGTAAAGACCACTTTTCAAGAAAACAAATTTGCTATCAGAATGACCTTCAAAGCCTTTCAGATGTAAACCTTTGGTATATCTCCTTATGAAAAACAATTAAACTGTGGTGTGAAGCACTGTTGGTCACTTTTGAGTTAACTAATTCATCATTTAAATCTATTTCATCTTCTTCACCTGAGGTGCCCATAACTCCTGCTAAAACATTGTTACGCTGACAAGATGACAGGTCTTTTTCTGTTTCCTGTGCTGGACATCGAGGTTGATGTAAAATTTGTAGAAGTGAAGACATAATATCTCCAAGATGTTTGGTAAGAATAACACCGCCAATGCTCGGCACCATGACACAAGACAAAAGTGTGTGCACAACTTCATATAGACGTGACAGAACATCTTCCGTGGACAAAGAAATGGGCTTGGCCAAAACTTGACCAAAGCCTGATCTCAGCTCTAGTGGGATACCAACACCAGGAGCAAGGTATGGACAAATACCCAGAGACACAATAAATTGTAAAACAGTAGTAAGCACTTTCTGATGCTTAATGCTTAATGTATCTGGAGACAAGGGAGGGGCAGTAGCTTGTCCTTTCTCAGGAAAACTTTTTTTGGACTCTTTAAACAGTTTCACTTCTTGTAACAAATGGGCATGGAGGGAGTCCAGTAGCAAGAGACAACAAGTCACATGCTGCCATCGAACATCTGATGAATTTTTAGGATCCGCTGTAAGGTGATGCAATTTATCCCTAAGATCCAGTGGGAGGCCTTCATTTTTGGAGTTAGACTGAAGTGATTCATGAAGAGATGTTAACGCAGTTGTGATTGATGCATTTAATTTCTCACTTTCACTCTGGGTTGGTGCTGACGAAGGTACTGTGTAATAGAAATAAAGAAATTAAAAAACAAACTAATTAGATTAAATGGAATGAGATTGATTGCCACTGTTTAAGAAATGCCAGCCATCTATTTTTCTTTGTAACATTCTCATGTGAGCCTTTCAGCACTCACTTGGGTAGCTGTATGTCTGAGTGTGTCACTGAAAGTTCCTCTGACTGTTGAAATTCCTTTAATTTGAATGTTTCATATTGCTGGCTATCAAAAATCGTCATTGATGAAGCTTGATAAATCTGACCCAAGCATGTAAATAAAGCAGGCTATTCTTTTAAAGGGAAAATACATTCACATTACTCCCAAGTAACCTCTATTTGACTTCTTGACCAAAATGACTCAGATGTACTTGCAACACACACATACTGTAGCTATTGCTGATTCAAAGTATTGTAGAAGAATAGTTTATACAGAAATTTAATGTAGACAGGTAATCTGACTTGCATACTTGAAAAAAGATATTTTGATCTGATTAATTCATTCCTGCCCATATCAGCTAGGAACTATGCAGGTGACACAAAGTTATTTTGAAATGCTGAATGTTTAGATTTTTTTTCTTTTCTATAATTACTTTATGTCTTCTTGTATTGACATCATCAACTATCAGAATCCAAAGTCCATTCTAAGAAGCAGCCACAGCCAATACCAAAACTAGAAATGAGCATTCTGTACACAGAACCATCTACACTGTACAGTAGCTATTATGCTCTTCTGAATGTATGAACAGTAATGCCAATTATTACACAGGTCAAGGAAGAGGGTCCCCTAGACTGAAACTTCACTAGATCAAAGTTTTACTAGACCAAAGATTCTAATACTCAAATCCTAGTTCTAATCCTTACCCTCATCCTATAATGTGCTAATATCCTAATCCTTACCCTAATTCCATACCTAATCCTACTGTTATCTTAATGCTAGATCTACCCCACCTAGTAAAGTTCAGTCTACATGTACAGTAGTGAACCTTCAGTCTAGTGCAACTAACCCCAGGTCAAGTATAACTGTGCTTACATACAGCAACTGAATGAAGGGCACAATGTTCCAGCTGATAGGAATGAAAGATGACTTGTAGTTAAGTGCTGGTATTTTCATCTCATTTCTCAAGACGTAAAATGTTGGCCTTTAATCAGACATTATAAGCCTTTTAATAACAAAATAACATACTGTAGAAGCTTAATATCTGTTGGGTGTATCATCATTGCAGGAAAATTTTAGCAACACCAATACTGGACAAATATGAGGACCACCTGCCAATACTAATATCAGACAATATTATTCCAGTGTGAAATGTTTTCCTCCATTCAGCCCAGGATTCAAATCATACAAGGATGAGCAAATGGGTATCACAGCACACTCCGCCCTAGCTTCCCAACCCATCAATTAAACTTACCAAAGTTCATTTACTGTCATAATTACCACCCCTTGACAAACAAACCAACATAAATGATTAAGGCACCTTACAGACTGACAAACTATGCAATGTAATCCTCCTCATTAAACATAGACTGAGCAGGATAATGAAATTTCTCTGCTAGAGGGGTAAAGCTATATTGCCATCAAAGGTATGAGGAAGGTGGGGTTTAGGTGCACTGGGGTGATTCCAGAGCGGTTTTACATACATCGTCTAGGAAATTCTGTTCAGTACAGCTGGCAAAATTCTGCCCTGAATGAGACTTGCATGTTGCATCTTTTGAAATAAATAGTGCATTTCCATTAACATTTAGTGGACTGCACATTTAGTGGTCCAATTTGCAACTGCATGCATCATGATTATTAATACTGCAGCCTTGTGGATATTGGTAGTTGATAACTTCTTTGTCCAGCAAGTCTCAACCAGTCAGGAGCATGAACTTTGCAAATTTTTTGTACATCAATTATCAATTGAGAACTCCCGTCCATGCATTTCAAATTATATTTGAGTACACATCATGAAATGCCCTAGCACCCACATTGCCTAGTTGTGTCATAGCATTCTATACATATATTTTGCCTCAATGGCTCACTTTTGAATTCTAAACTAGCACAAATCAGACTACATCCAACCACCACACCTTTAAGATACTGATTGCTGCCTATCCCTAGTAACCAATCATAATGCATGCTGCTTTGAGGTATGTACTAGGTACAGTGTGCCCTTCAAATGCAATACAGTATTTCAGAGGGTTGGTCTCTTGGCCAGAAAAAAAATCAAGGAAATAGAGTGGAGCACATTATTTTCAAAATTATGAAAATGACACAGAAAACTTACTAATATGCAACATCACACACATACAGCATGATATTGTCAACCTGCACATATTAGGCCTTAAAACATTAGGACAATCATCTGGAATTTTGATGTGGTAAGCTGGTAATAAAGTCTCAGCTCTGCAAGGGGTTAAGTTCAAAGTCTAATCAAATTATCCAATTTTTAGAGGAAAACAAACCACAAAAAGCAAATAGCAATTTGTTTAACAGAATAGAAATCTCCAAATCCATAAAATGTTGTTTACATTGTCCATAATGGCAAACTTTAGAATGCCTTAAGTTACAAGTAGCAAAGCCTATGTATGAAAGCTAACTCCCTGATATTGTACCAGGGTATAGCAACTCCCTCCTGATACAGTTTAGGAACCCACTTACACTATCTTGAAGTGACTACCATACCATAAGCATTCAAAATGCAGCTAATCGAGCAACTGTACTACTGCAGCCTGGTTGCCCAGTTCATCTGTCACACATTAACATAGCCCTGTATCCCTAAGTAAGGCCAATTTCTATAGAAAACATTGATGTTGATGATGCTATTTCTTTATGCCTTCACACAGTTCTAGCAACTTAAAGTTTAAATCATCTTATGTATGAGTATTTTTTATCGAGTTAAGCTTTACTTTTAGGTAAATTCTTCCTTCTAAAATTGCAGTTTAGGCTTTTACATGTCCTCAAGTTTTTCTTGTCTTTGTGTGATTAGATTTTAGACTTTTTACTATTGTAACTATAGACAGGTAGTCAAAACTTCACAGTAATGTATTGTCTCCAGTCCTCTTAAACACTGAGATACCTCATGGCCGTGATCTTTTGCCACCATTGTGTGCTTTGTTCACATTTGACTGAGTAGTCTCTAACAATAATAACCTAGGCCTTGAATTCAGGCCTTGAAGGGCAGTTGTTTTTAATACTACACTAAGCAACCACAAATGTGGAAGAAGCCTGTACAGCTTATGAATTACAACTTCACGACAGCTGGCTAACAAACTCAAACAATTTTAGACCAAATCTGGTTTCTTTTGATAAGCCAGTTCAAATGTGAAAACCATAGATTGCTCTTAGATGAAAAACCCATCCTACTTTGGCCTGGCTGGGGATCCAACCCCAAACCTTCTGATTGCCAAGCTTCATCAGTTCAAATGCCACCTCCTTTATCCACTTGGTCACAGCACCTAGTTATAAAATTTGCTGATAATATGATAGTGACTGGTTTTTAGTAAGAATAATGGTGAAGTCTCCTACCAGTCACAGGTGGCTGGTATTGTTTCATGGTGTGCATCTAACAATTTAATTTAAACATCACCAAAACCAAGGTTACAGGTACAAATTTTAGACGTTCTCAAAACATTAAGGAACTTTAGCAGTTAATAGTCCAGTGGTGGCACAAGGTGACCGTTTAAAATTTTTAGGGACACACATTACCAAGGAGCTTACAGCCCTGTACATGGCACTTTAACTGCACAAAACTGTCACAAAAGTTAGGCAAGGATTGCATTTCTTATGCATTCTTGCTTCTTTTAAGGTTCAGCAGTAAATTTTAATCAATTTTTACCCTGCCATCATGGGCAGCATTTCAACAAATTCTATTTTAATGTGGTTTGAATGTCAAATAAAGATCTGAACAGATAAAACTCACTAACGCCTGGATATGGATATGTGGAAAAGATAATCAGAACAGTTTGCCATCCTTGCTGGTGATTTACAAGGGAAGAGGTTTGAAAAGGACTGTTTCAATCACAAAAGACTATAAACTGCAGCCAGGTAACTACTAGTCAAATATTTTAAATATTTTATCTTCTTAACAGCATCTTAGAACCTTTTATGTCTCCAAATGGTTACGTTAAGTTATAACCAATCAGCTATTTGAATTTTTAATGATTTTTTACTCGAGTATTTTTATTTTCTCACATGGCTTTTTGATTATTATTGATTTAATTTATTCATACTTTTATATTTTTAATTTCAGTGTTAAGTCTTTTATTAGGAAATTCCAGGCAATATCTCAACTTCAATTTTTAAGGTCTTGTAATACCTTCATTAGCTGAATACATATCTTGAATCTTAAAGAGCACTTCATTAGTGGGTATAATGTACTGTACAGTAGATATGTGAGAGTTACAGTAATTAAGACTAAAGGAGAGTTATGATGCACTGTACTTCAGGGTTGAATGAGCAATGCTTTAGCTGGAGAGGTAGTAATTCTTAAAGAGAAACAGACAAAGGAACAAACTTTTATTTTCTTATCTATAGACAGAGGAACAATGACTGAATGAAGCAGACTGTTTCAGGTTGAGGATTATGGCTTGATTTTTAACTGTTCAAAGTGTGTGCAAGGCAGACTGAAAAAAAATATACAGAGCAAATCTTGCCCTGTCCTCAAGATCAGGCATGTTGTACTGCACTGCCCTGTACATCCTGCACCCTTTCTATCTTATGAAATAATGGGACCTGAATCTACAGTAATAATGGGCTAGGCCTTAGTATAATTCAATTAACCATTAACCATTTAAGAGTCTACTTATCCAACCTAGCCATCCTCTACAAAGTTTACAATATATAAAGACTGTGTATTAGGGTAGGGCGATATATGATATATCAATACATTGTCACCTAAATTCAAATAAAAAAATATATACTGTCACTTAGACGTCATGTTTCAATAAATGATACAAACAGCAACTTGTCATGATATTATGATATATGAAAACTGCTGTAAAAATCTTCAATTTCACAATCTGCACACACTAAGTCAATGCACAAATTGCATTAATTTCACAAAGTAGCATGGTGGGTCCGAAGTTCGTTCACCTTAGCCACTGAATCCGTCAAAAAAATATAAATAGGTAGCACATGGTTCCCAGTTTTAGACATTTTATCTTTGAAATATGTTGTCTGTACAAAAACGGACTTTGCCCTGGAATTTGTAGAGTGTAACTTGGAATTTGAATGATTTCATGAGACTGTCTCTGACCTTAGGAATTTCTCTCCAGAGGGTCACAATTTCGTTCGCACATTTTCAATTGTCCCTTTTTGTAGTAAATCAGGTTAATATCCATTCACTTTGTCAAATTTCCCATGTAAGAAAAGGACTCACACCAAATTATTAGTGTTGCAGTCACATCTTGTGAAATCACGAAAATATAAGATCGTTTGGAAAGTAGGTTAGGCTTGCTAGGTGAGTTGCCTAGGTAATTTTCGAATGTCAGAAAAATGTTGTATTCAGGCAAATTGGATACATGTAGTTGGAATTTGTTTTACTACGATTGTTTATCAGTTAATGCTTGATGTTTTGTGCAATTTCCCAATCATTTCATTCATTATTCATTGAATTATGGCTAATGAACGAACTTCGGGGGTGAACGAACTTGTGTTCCCTAACTATACTACATATTGAAATCCTATTGTGTGTACACTGATAGATTAGAAATAATTACACATGTGTGTCACTTGTGAGTACAGAAGTAACAAAAGCACCATGAAAGAAATCTTCCAAGGAGGCACTATACATGTGGCCACAGTATAGCCATGATAATTTTTCCCACATATTGCACATGTTTATAGGCTAGCCCAAACAGCAAGAACATATCTAAGTCTGAAGGAAAATGTTTATGGACAATGGCCTTTCACATGCACATTGTGCACTTCCTTCAGCTTCAGATTTACAGCACACCTGTTAACTATAGGCCTATATCCAAAGGAATAATAAAAGTGTGTATAGTGATATGACCTAATAAGGCCACTTTCGAATGTTGTGCATCGATACAGTCAACAAAGCGTGTCAAAACTGCTGTCACAATCAGTGTGTCAATTTTTGATGCAGCACGCGCATATAGCAAACTCCCTTGCTAATGCGCGTGAACCTGTTTTTCAAGCACTTGCACGCCAAGATATGCAACTCAAATTGAATGCACAAACTGCCTACACTGAACCTGTACATACAGCTCTGTACAAAAATTGTAAACAGCGCCCGCTGGCCTTATTAGGTTACTTCTGATTTTAGGCTTGAGCTGGAAATGCTGAACTTGTCGTAATGACATCTCTTGAAAGGAAAAATCTGTGGTAAAGATTTATAGCTCTCAAATAAGGTCAAGTCCGCCAAAACTTTTTCAGGTTCAAACAGATTCACATTCTTTTGTCTTGTTTTTTAAAAACGAAAACTTTCTTAGAGTGGCCTTGTTAGGTTGTGCCATCATATATGCATGAGCTTTTTTCCTACAGTATGTAAAATAATGACCAATGACAAATAATGAATAATGAAAATTAACCACGTTTTCAATATTTCCTGGACGTAAACTATGACTTTCGTTCTCTTGACCAAAGTTTATATGATCATCACTGAAACAATCTTTCCTAAAAATGAACCCAAGTTTCTGTCATGGCCATGGGGTTTCTCCATTTTCCACCATGGGTGGAAAAAACCAAATATGAAATCTAGGCTATGTCGGAAAGGTATATCGAAATATACCGATGGCGAAATGTCACCACAACAGGCCTGTAAATTAACATTGCTGCTGATATCATACAACCTCGGCCTTAGAAGCTACAGTAGGCCTAGTGGTATACTATTACTATACGCAGAATTGTTTTCGCTAAACTAGTACCCACATTATAAGTCCGCTGTTTAAAAGAATTTTCAAAGCCAAGACATGTAGTTATTTCTCTCAAAACGAAAAATGTCATTCCAAACCAGCATATTATTGCATTTTACCTGCATTACTTGAAGTTGGGGTTACAAGAATCTCAAAGGCAGAGAAATATGCTGATGTACGCTTCATTTCGGCTGTTTATTACAGCTGATCACATCGGCCCGCTTATTATGGTTTTCTGAAGCTACCAAGGACACGATGTAATGATATGTCACGTTACGCGTTCCACCCGTTAACTCGAACGTTTTTTTTTTAAATATAGACCAGATAAGCAGACATAAGTTTGACCTATCAATTTTGCAGAAAAAAATGCGGTGAGCGCTGACGTCATTTGCTGGTATCAAATACTTCCACAAGTCAAGAAAAACTTTCCTGAATTAAAAATCCAAAACTTTCCCCCGAAAGTTGACGGCTTATTTCCAGAAATTGGAGCTCATCCTGGATAATGTATGTTATTTTCTCACGGGGACCATAAATTGAGCTCCGTTGATAGTACAATCTAAGTTGCGATATGATACAAAGCTAAAGAGATGAACCGCTCATAGGTGCACAGGGAAAAATAGGTTTGTTACTGTGTTTGAATAAAAAATCCTTCATATAGAGGGTTTTCAGTCACGTGACTTTAACCAACTAAACGCAATTTTGAAGGGCAAGATCGTGCGTCTCTTTGGTTTTGACGGGCACGCGTCCATTGTGTCACAGTAGTATCTATGGTCATGCCGTGCGCGTGTCACGGTGCTGTAAATACCAGTGTTGGAGGACTCGAGGCCGGCCTCGGCCTCGAGGCCGGATCGCCACGGCCTTGGCCTCGGTCTTGGCCTCGGAGGCTGCGGCCTCGGCCTCGGAGCTCCCGGCCTCGGAAATTCGGTCGAGGCCGGGCCGAGGCCGGGCAAGACTACCTCCGACTTTTTCAATAATTTACTACCATTTTTTGCAAAGAAATAACTAAACCATGCGAAGTTTTATGTTTAGATTGCCTTGAAATCAATTGTCGATATTTTCTATTACAAGACAACATCGATCGTTGCGGTTGAAAAGTGCAGATTAGCTGTGAACCTACGATACAGCGCATGTAATCTTAATATCTTGCAATGCATACACTATACAGCAAGGCAGAACCCGCCACACACACACACGGTATACCGTATACTGGATAACCGGTACGGCACATGCACAGTTCTCTACAGTCCACACCACACACACACACGTGCAGCGCAGCCTAGCCGCCGTGTCACTCGCGCGCGCACTATCACTATACTAGCTTGTTATTGTCCTGACGAAGTCGCCATGTCTGCTGATTCTCGAATAATAAAATTCGGATTTTATGACCACGAAGAGTTTGAAGAGAGGGGACGGAAAAAAACATAGGGCACAATGCAAATTTTGCAAGCCATCAACACCTTTTGGAGGCCAGACGGTGCGGCCAGATTGCGCTATCCAGCACTCTATGCCCTGGGCCCAGAATGTTCTTTCTGTGCCAGCTAGCAGTGCTCGGGTGGAGAGAGTTTCCAGCCATGGAGGACTGATCATGAGGCCACATCGCGCCAAACTTTCCCCACAATGCTGGAATGCCTCATGTTCTTGAAGTGCAATGCACACATTCTTAGCTTCTGAGCTTCAGTCTGAGCCAGAGAACCAAGCTCCTTTAAGTTGGGTGCAGTGGTGCACGTGGCAGTGTGTATGGACTTGTGAAGTATTGTGTTCCCCATAATATAGTTTGTATTGTTTTGGGGTCTTGTAAAAGGTAAAAGATCAAACTGTAGATTGTAGACTTCATGTCAGTTATTTTAGTACCTTCTGTACACACATCTAGTTATGTACAATATGTAGCCTAGTGACGGTGACACATAACAGTGTGAACTGTCAGGAAAAATTATTTCAGGTTGTTTGTGGATTTCTTCCACCTTTGGTCACGAAAATTGGCAGTTGCAAGTTCATGAAAACACATTTTCTTGTTTTTAGATTGAGCTCATACACTAATTATGCTTTCTAAAATGAGTGCACAATTTGTATGGTATTTGTGCAGGCACACATATACTACCGGCGTCTACTGCTGTTTAGTTTCTCTCATTTTTTCAACAGAGTGCTCAAAGTGATCAGCAATATCCTTCGCAAGGCAGATTAATTTTACTTTTTGGGAACTAATTGGAAGTTGGAACTGATCCCTTCTGTATTTTGTGAAAACCCATGTTTTTGTTTCTAAACACTAGTAGGTGACGGTGTAACTTGAGACAACTGCCCAAGTGCCCAGCTTCTTAAAATAAAGTTTGGTAAATTTAAATGAACTTGACTTACGTTTATTTACTATTTGCTCATTCTTAGGTTTACATACTTCTCTTCACAAGCCCGCCCTTGAATGGCAAGATATCTCAATCTAATCCCCATTGCCTCACCACCTCTGGGCAAGGAGTACGGATCCTGAGCTCCAGCTATAATGCTATGTTGGATGGAGTGAAAGTATGCTCTGATATTTTTTTCTTTGATATAATAAGTAACCCGGCCTCGGAGGGTTCGGCCTCGGCCTCGGAGCTAATGCCTCGGCCTCGGTCTCGGCCTCGGAGGGTGTGGCCTCGGCCTCGGCCTCGGCCTCGGAAGTAGCGGCCTCGACTACAACACTGGTAAATACGCTCACTGCGTGTGTGTTTTGCCCTTCAGTTCCGGGGAATCCAACGCGAGTGAAGCATACGTACATGTCTAAACTGAATCCCTAGCCCCGTTTTTATTTGGGAGGGGGAAGGAGCGGGGGCTTTTTTACTTTGGTGACAACCACTAAGTAAAGGAGTTAGTCGGTGATTGTGACCTCTGACAAGTTGTTTACATGATTAGGCTATATAGGTCACGTTGCAATAGTAAATGAAAATCACTCAGTTGACGCCAAAATAGGTTCGGCATGCGGCTCTAAATGTGATGTTTAGGCACAGGGCCGTCTTAACGCATGGGCCCACTGGGCCCAGGCCCAGGGCCCCGCGATGTCAGGGGCCCCGCAAATTGACCTCTGCGCAAAAAATCATATCTCCCCTTGCGTAAAAGATTTTTGTGTGGAAATACTTTTCAAAAGTCCAGTGTTGTTATTAGGGATGGAGAGCAACTGGAAGATTACTCTTCTATAATGTATTTCAGCTTTTAGATATATCACATGTGTTATGCACATAAAAGTTCCAATTTCCATGCTTTATGCGCGACATGGGGGGGGGGGGGTAAATGCAGGCATGTCTATGCTTGAGCGATGGTCAAGGATGTCAATTTTTCACGCAACTTTTTTCGAACACACTTGATTGAGGGGCCCCGCTCCAATGCCGGGCCCAGGGCCCGGTGATCTCTTAAGACGGCCCTGTTTGAGCATGGCTGTTTCCCGAGGAAGTTTAAATATAGGCCATTCAGGCACGGATCCAAAAGGGGCCGGGGGGCTTTTCCTGCCTCAGTCCCGGCCTTTTTGGCCATTTTTTTTTTTTTTTTTTTTTTTGAGATTGAGACGATCACCGAAGCTCACTACAAAACGTCTTCCAACTCCCTGATTTATTTGTACTTAGGTAATGTCAAACTCCGGGAAATTTCATCTAAACCACAGCTGGAAAGTAAAAACGAATAGAGTGACAGCGGAGCATGGTTTGGGGGATTTAGGCATCCCATTTCCACTATTCTGGCAACTAGAAATGTACGGACGGACACCCCATCTGAGTTAGAGTCTCATTTAGTCCTTAGATAAAGCCTACATGAGTCACCTAAATCGTGGGAGATAGCAACTCAAGTCCTGACTTTCTACAATCCCGCTGGTTTCCAGTGCGTGCTGGTAGACGCTGAATTGGAGTAACGAATCTTGTTGTTTAAAGTGTGAGATTGTACAATCTACACGTTTGAGACCAAGAATGGCCCCATGTGAGGTGGGTACGTCGATCTATCCGTAGGGGAAGTTTTTCAATTTTGTCGGGGAGAATTAGTGTATACGATAAAGTATGTCATCTCCGAAGGACGGTTCATCTTTTTTGCTCCCAAGAAGGGCAGATTCTTCTACTCCTAACAAACTTTGGCACCCTTCGCGAGCTTTTAGTTTTGTTGTTTCCGTTTCTTTCATAGTTTCAACCTTTATGGATAGTATACACAGTTCTATATAAAGATCGAGAATTTTATCCCCAAATGCGTAGTTGTTCTCTTTTATTTTTCGAACAGTACGGTAAGCGGCGGCGGCGGGTTTGACCAGCATCAGGCAGACGGGATCCCGGTGCAAAGTATATTATCACCGATTTTCACCCTGACAGTCGATGTATTTTACTCTTAACGTGAACCACTAAATTTTGTGGGCTTCGGGCGCAATGCATTCCCAAAATTAAGACATTTCGGAAAACACCAAAATCAGCACTAAACTTGGTTCATCAATTGTATACATATAAGGTGCACAATATATTGTTATGGTATGGTTCTGCATACAAAATTTTCTAACCAACCCCCTCCTTACCCACTGTAGTCACCCCCGGCTCCGTAACCATTGCGTCGGGGCCGGGTGTTGCTCCGTCAGGTACTGAACTTGGCACCAATCGGATACCAAAGTTTCTCCATCCCCGTGCCACACGCGCGCAGCCTGGTAGATGCAGAATCGCAGTGACAGATTTGTATATAAGAGTGCTGTCACCGGGGAGGGGACAAACTGGCATGCTCGCCTAGGGCGCAGAACTCCAAAACTAGAAAGAAAACTCAGAGGCCGGTTTATCAAAATATGAACTTAATTTAATTTCACTTACTTAAAGAAATACAAAAAAAAATACATACAAAATATGGAATGCAGATTGATATACCCGTGAGCTTACTCTTGACCCAAAAATATGAACCCCAAGCTACTGTCAACTCGAGCTAAGTACAATAACCCCTCTGATGGGTCTCATTACACTACCCTCCCCTTTTTACTCCCCTTTTCTTAACAGGGTAGTGGACGATGGGATTACAACAGATCCAGTGTATAAACTCTCAGGTAGACCAAATAGGCGGGACTACGCCCAATAACACCAAATAGACGTGGTTAGGTCCTGAATCTCAATACGTTATGAAGGTGTTCCCGATAATGGCTACCAGATCGACACTGTCCATACAGTCTATCAAGTTATCATGGCTCCGTGCAGATGTTGGTGGCAATAAAATGGTCAGGATGGAGTTGCCGTAACCGGCAATCGAGGCACTCTTTCCGGTCCCTGGTCGCAGAGATGTAATAACCACTTCACTACGGGACTGTCCGGCTCTTTCCTCACCAAGGAACCTACGGCAAGGATGATGGGAGAATTACAAGCCTTCCTTGGCGTCTCGCAGAGTCTCTCACAGGGACCAAATTGGACGGCAGTCTGTTGCGTCACTCCCCTCAGAACATTTACTCTATTCTGGGGACACCATGCGGAGTCACACACACACTCGGGATTTCTCTTTACCCGGTGTAAAACAAATGTACGGGAAAATTGATCGGGTAGCTAGCCCGATCCTCGATAGGTCTAACCTTAACCTAACGATTAAATAGTGGCTCAATATCAGTCCCGTCGATAATGGTTCCTGCCTACTATTAAAAAACACGTACATAGACTTTCCGCTGGCAAAATAAACTGGTCCTAGAGACTACACCCCGTTGCACAACGCAACAGCCTGGTTAAAGCTAGATAGAGATCTTGATCAAGTTTGAAGCTGTCTCTCCCGGAGATTACTATAATACCTACTGCTTTTATACAAGAAAACAGCTGTGATTTACTTGGTTACACTTCTATACCCAAGCATCGTCTAAGCCTACTTATAATTTGCCTAATAGAAGGGTTTAGGGCTTCCGAGACTCGCCCTCCTTGCCCTCCCAAGCAAACAAAAGATTACACATACCGGGGGGGGGGGGGGACTTGTGGTTGTTGTCAGAGACACATTAAAATTTGTTACTATAGTAATGAATCAACCATGGAGAAAAGTTGGCATCCCAAACGCTCAAGCTTGCAGGAAATCGCACTTGTCACATCTGAGATAGACTCGCGGTAGTATTGTACATAGTTTTGTAAATTGTAAAAGGCTTCCGTACAGCGATCGTTCAGAAGTCAAGCCATCCTCTTGTATATAATTGTGTATAGTTGATCACATGCGCCCCCCATTTAGAATGCCTTGGCCACGCCCCACGCCTGCATACGCCTTTGTGTAACCCATTTGGACTGACAGGCCTACATGGCTATTTACAGCCTGCTTCAAAATTACTGGGCTGTCACATGGCATTATAATGCACAATTTCTCGGTATAAAATGTTTCTTTGTACATAAGATGAGGCATGTTTTCACACCTTTTAGGATTGTAATCCCCCATTAGAAGCCTCGAACAGTCTTTGGTGCGTGAGGAAGGACTTTAATTAAATCAGATTAACACAGTGGCGTAAGAATCGGGGGCCAGGGGGGCCGTGGCCCCCTCAATATTTTTGTGGGGGCCAAATGTCATTTTGGCCCCAAAAATCGTGATAGTGTTCAATACATATAAAATAGATATGTACAGACTTTAAAAAAGTAGGCCCTGTCGTCTGCTTATCTGATGTCATGAAAACACAATCGTGCCTGCATCATACTCAAATACAATAATCTGATTATTTTTATTGCATTGATGGCAAGAAAAAGCCATCAATGCAATAACACATCTATCAAGGTCGATACGGATGTTAAAAAATGTCAGTACTTCAACTTTCAAAGAAATTTCCCCCAAACGGTCAATTTCGGGAATTCACATTGAGTGCGGGATATTTTTAGGAGATCAGACAATTTTTGAGAAATAACTTGCAGGAAACTTAATTAACCCTAAGGTCCAGATTAGTTAAAGTTATTTACAAGTTTAATTTGAAGTCAATTATTAATTTCCGATTTTCAACGACTTAAAAAACTTCCTTTTAGTTCTGATTTGAATTGCACCAGCACCTATATATTCGGTATTAATTTACCAGTGTGTTTTAATGGTTAAAGTTATATTATGATTATCAGTGGTGTATTTAGGGGGCCATTGAGCCATGCTCTCCACACTGATGACGATTGTTTTAGTACCTAATAAACGTAAATTTTTTAACACAAATTTTATTTCAAAGGAAGCATATATGGCACCAGAATTCATGTAAGGACATCTAATTTTTCAAATATTTTCAAAGGGGAGGGGGTGACCCCTCCCCTTAGACCCCTCTCTCAGGCCGGCGATCACACAACATAATGCATACCCCACCTCCTTGAGAGAAATCCTGGTTACGCCACTGATTATTATCATTGTTATTGTAACGACTTCCCCCAAAATCATAATCGATATGGAAGGGCAGTAACACGGAAAATGATTGTAACTGGCATGCGGTGTGATAGCCGATGCATGCCTATATAATATGTATTGTTGCTGTTTCCTTTTTCTTTGAATATTTTCATTTTTGTTGCTCAAATTAAAATCGGATAAATCCAATCGATCAACTATGATGTTTTGGTGTGGGAAGGGGGTCAAGGTCGAGAAATCGCGTCTGGTCTGCCCCCCCCCCCCATGTCAAACATCTTCCTACACCGCTGTAACATCTTGTCTAAAATGCAGATTCCGCAAAAATTGTGAGTGTGAGTAATACGTTTACCCATAAGAGGCCTCTCCAGATACTGGAGGCAGGTTGTAACACGGCATGGGGCAAGTTGTGACGTCTTTTATGGAAAACAACGAATATGGCTAAAGTAAAGTAGTGGAATATTCTTTTGATGTTTCACCAAATGCAAAATATTTCACCTAATATTCTACTTTCAAAAGGCACTAAATTTGGGAGTACTTTGTGTGTGTGAGCACTTCTCTAGTCCCTGCACAGCATACAGTTGTAAAATATGCACAGTGCAGGCACGCATGCAGTTCGGCCCGCACTTTTTATTATGTGCCCAGTCTAAGCATACGCAGCTGTTACAACTACTCCAGCGTAACTCTTTATGTGGTATTACAGACAAGTTCATTTAAAAGCAAATAAGTTGCACTGAAGTTATATGCCTGGAATATGTTTCTTTCAAATAGAATGGCCAGATAGGTTTGTGGCTTTTCTTCTAAACCAAAAAATATATACATATTTTTTTTTTCAAACTCTCCTCGACTCTTTGGCGAGGAGCCGAAAGGCGAAAACCAAACGATACTCCCGAAGGAGTCAAATTTTAGTTACTAGGGTCAAAAAAGGATATTTGTCAAACCATTCGCTTTTAATTCTTCATGATGACTTAAAAGCCTAGTCTAAAAAACTAGTTATCATGATGCTCCCCACTCGGACTCCATACTGAATAACAGGAATGCCAGATGTCGGGAATGTAAGTTTAACAGTGCTTAATTCCATTTCTCTGGAGATGGATAATAATTTTTCGGTAATTTTGCCTGACACGCTTGCTGGACAGTCTAAATTACAGCAGTCAGTTGCAAGTTGGTCACACTGCATAATAATGATATTCCATACAAAAAGATGTACATTTTATCTCGATTTCCAGATGTTAGAAAGTGTCAGGTAACAGTGTTTCACTTTAAAAAAATTTTCGCAGACCCAGCCCCTCCCCTTCCCTGTGTCTTGGCCATTTCACCAGTAAGCGATACATCTGCTGGAAGGCAACATTCCGGAATTGCATTGGCCACATGCCTACTGCATAGCACCGGTGATGCAAATGTTTGCTTGTGCATTTATCTGGCTTACGAAAGGCCAGAAAATAGCATGTAACGTTTTTTATTTAAGTTTTCCTAGACCCCCTCCCCCCGCCCGCTTCAACTCTTCACTTGTTTATGACCATAAGCCTGCTGGTAAGCCTATTCCATATTGCAGACGGTCCACTGTCACGCAAGTTCATAGCACCAGGGAGTTGTATTAACAACTCCCTGATAGCATCAGTGGTGAAGGAAAATGATGTTTGTTTGTGTATTTACTTTAATTGGCAGATACTAGGAAATATATACCATCTGACAGTGTCTAATATCAAATATTTCCCCGGAATCCTTCCCCCATATTGAGGCTTAACATATTTGTCGCACACATGGCCGTAGGGGCCGAGGGTGCTGGGCGGCGGCCTCCCAAATGTCAGAAATCTGACTAAATCGGGCAGATATTTTGTCTCAGTCGGGCGGAAAATTGGAGAGTTAAATTAGGTCTGGAGTCGGGCAAAATCACCGCCCTCCCTGAGAAAGACCGTCCCGTACGGTCATGGTCGCACATAGATTCACACTTCGCCCCCACAAAGTTTGCCCCCCCCCCCCCTTGCAAAATTCTGGCCCCGCCATGTGAAGCAGATTCTGATCCACAGGACGTAGGGAGGTCCTTTTCCTAGTAAAATAAGAAAAGAGGAAGAAGGTATATAACAAACAAAAAAGGGGAGAGTTGAATAAAAGGACGAGAAAAGAGGGGAACTTTTTGATGTGCATTCATCAGCAGTGACAGTAAGTCATAAGAGAATATTTCAATGTAAATCGCCGTTGTTGGCAGGATTAATCGAGGCTAAAGATTAGGAGGGGGCATACCCCACCACAGTTTTGCCCAAAATGATCATCATTTCTAATACACACATTTATAGTGAATTTACCAATAAACAGTTTACTATCCTTATACCAAATTGAGTGACTTAAAGGAGCTCAAAATTTTCTCAAAGTGGAATTGACGTCGGGGCACACTTTCGTTTAACCCCTCCTTCACACCCTTACACCCTGCTGCACTAACTGAACGTTCGAGAGTACGGATCAGTTACCAGCTGCATGGCTGCATGGTACGTTAATTATCTTACCATTTTTTCCAAAAAGAGGTGTGCATCCACACAATCTTCCTTGTTTTGCCGACACTCGTAAAATTCCTCCATACTTTAATCCTTAAAGAAAGAAACTTCCGACAAAGTTACAATTGGTTTCAACGCTCTTTTCTGTGCCGAAATGTAGTGTAACCTGACGAATGTCAAACACTTTTGACACTAGTAATTCTTCATGACAAACATTTACCTGTATTTTTCAGATACCAAAAAAATCTCATCTACCAGTATTACATCAAAATTTTCTAAGGGGATTACCTTAAGATCCCCTGATTTTGGTCATTTGATGACACGCCCCTCTTTAGGAACCGTTCCTTTTGACTTCTGGATCTGCCACTGTGCCTCATCTTTCCATGTTTCTATACCTTAAAAGCTATGACTTCAATTATGAAGTCTATGCCCTCAAGGGGTTCAGATTAATGATAAATAATATTTGTTTTCTTTATTACACAGGCCCGTAGCCAGGAATTCTGATATAGGGGGGGGGGGGCACCGACACCTCATAGAGGGCAAGAGGGGCACCGAAGAAGATTATGTTTGTTGTCAGTAGTGCCACCACATGATTACAGTTTGCCGGAACTACAGGGGATTATATCTCAAGCTTACCACACATAGCTTAAAGGTATCGGTTTTACGTGTGCACATACGCGCGAAGCGCGCGAAAATTTCACTCTTCTGATGGAAATTTTTCCCTCCGCTTGCAATACAGAGACGTAGGAATTCTCCACAAGTGAAGGGAACAAGACTATAATCACGATATATCTTCAGCTCAAGGTGAAGCGCAGGCAAGCGCAGGTGAAGCCGGTTGAGTACTTTGCGAACGGCGAGGCGGGACCAGGGGTTGCCATTAGGCAGGCTTAGTGTGATCCAGTATGATTTTGTTAGGACCCAGAAGGAAATTCTCCGAATATGTGGCGAATTACCAATAAGGGAACACCAGCATGGAGCTTTGAGCAGGACTTTGAATGACAGTGAGAGCACACCAATGTCTTCACAGTTCACAATTCAGATGGTCATTATCGTCATTTCTACTTTGAACGAAAGTTTGCATAAAAAAAAAAACAGAGAAAGTAAATGTTGGAATAAATTTTTGGTACGAGTAAATTTAGCTTCAAACCGAATAGTCGTCGCGGAGCGAATGTTACTCAAGGTACAAGATTACTACATGAAAGCCCCTTGATGTCCGGGATCTAACTTTGAGCCTTCACCTAGCTTTGGCTGGGTGATATTACTTCGCTTGTGAGAACTGCGCGCGAAGCGCGCCGAAATTTCGCAGGAAAACTATTTACCACGGTAAAACCTGCATACAGACTCAGCTAGGGGTGGTGGAAAGATAAGCCCGACGAAGGGACCAAGCTCCCCTAAGAGGACCAGCAACCCGAAGCCCCGTCAGAAGCAACTGGTTGCAGATTGGATACCGAACACGAAAGTTTGGGCGACCGGCGAAAAATTTGGGGTTCTGTGAAAGAAAAATTGAAAATATTTCGTTCTTATTAAGGAAAGTCAGAAAATTTGGGTTTCTATGGAAGAATCTGCCACTCTTCGTCCTAGACAGTTCCAATTCTCCCGACTAAGTTACTCCGTCCAAAACTGTATTGAGCCCCTCCTTGTGCAGACACAAACTTAGTTTATTACTTAAGGGCATATCCTGTTGGACATACAAGACCTTAACATGTAACCAGAACATTCTCTGCGCTTGTATTATAAGCTTTGATGTCAATCAACTGATCAAAGAGCATTCACCTATGACCAACTGAGAATTTTGCTTTCTCCCAACCAAAATGTATTTGGAGTGATGAGTGTCTGTCTTTAAGAAGAAAACCAAGACGCCGGGCGACTGGTCGCGAGGGGATGTCCCCTTCCACCACCCCTGGACATTGAGACACTTCACGTTTCATACAAAAATGGTTATCATGATGTTGAGTCTGAATTAAGAATCTTCCCGATCGTAAGAGAAAGAGGATGGAACTTTTTATGGATTCAATTTTGTGTTTTTGCCGAGAATCACACCTACACGAAAGAACAATAGCCTAATTGTGGAACCTGCACAATTATAAATTAAGCCAACATATCTAAAACGGGTGTTAAAGCTATATGTAACTGAAGATGAAAGCGCGCGTAGCGCGCGAAAATTTTTGTAATTTTAGAACAAAAATGTTACTGAGAACAAAATACGTTCATTATTAAATTCCTTTTAGGATCATTTTTGGTTACAAATCGCTTGGTGTCATACCAGGGCCACCGTTTACATGTACTAATATTTTATTTTCGATCGATTTTCCGTATAGGGGGCACAGTGGTCCGCACGGGGGGGGCACGGCCCCCTCGTGCCCCGGCCTGTCTACGGGCCTGTTATTACAACAGACACAGGCGGGATTACGGGGGGCACTTGCCCCCTCCACACTTTTCTTTCCAGAGTTTAACAAATAAAAATTATAAAAAAAAATGAGCGAAAGGAAGCGAGACCAGAGGTATTACAAGGGAATAGCCTATCATGATTAAAATTTTTCAATATTAAATGAAAGAAAAAATTATTATCAAAGCCATAAAAATGCTAGGAAAGCTTTTCGGCGCGCTCCGCGCGCACCTCCAGATAACGCTGATAATACAATTGAAAATTTTGTCTGGCACCGTAAAAATTTTTTCCCTACGCACTACACTGTTGTGACTTGAAGCTCTGAAATAAGGGTCATTGAAAGTGCTAACTTACGTCATAAAATGCACCATGGTCCTTGCAAACAAAGTCCCAAACCCTGCCCGTGTATGCCCGGGGAGTCGCAATTCTCGAAAAAATTCGGCGTGCTTTGCATACGTTTTAATTACATAAATCGATGTCTCATTAGTACTGCTGTACTAGGGCTGTGCGTCATGGGCACGGATCATGGGGGGATGGGGGGACGCGTCCCCATCTCCAAAAAGTCCCTCCACTTTTTCAAAATAATGAAAACTAAAACTGTGATGAATTGTAATATAACATAGATTTCAAAATGACACTACATTTTAAAAGCTAAATTGCGCCCAAATATGGCACCATTTGCCATAAAGACACCTTCTAATTTCTTTTTTTTTTCAAAGGGGATGTTCCCTCCCCCTTAGGCCCCTCCCCAGGACGGCGATTCTCAAGTGGTGAAAAGCCCCCCCCCCCCCCCACACACACACACTTTTGGAGATGGATCCACTGCTGTGCGTAGGAAACATTTGGTGGAATTGCCTCGTTATTACTTCCAGTAGGACAGCTTTAGTAAATTATTTCCAAAATCCTCGCTACACCTCTCGCTATTCACTTTCCTCGCCAACTACCACCATCCTCAGAAAATGGACTGACGGTTACTGTCTTATTTTGCGATCATCATGAGAAAACTATTTCATTAGCATTTCAAATTACAGCTGGGGGTAATAGGAGTTTCTCAGGAAATGGTCCGGAATGGCCGCAAAAGCCGCCAAATTTAAGAAAAATGTCTCGGGGAGAGACCTCAGTCCCCAGCATTCGGCGCTCGCGGTTAAAGGCTTCGCCGACCACAACTTTCCAAGATGCAGCCTTCAGTAAAGAATTACTTCCCTGGCACTTTAACTGACGATGCCCTTGGCCATGTCCATGCAGAACCTGCTCATAAAACATTTCATTGACTTTTTAAAGTATCACGTAGTCTAAAACCATCAAAATTGACACTAACTTTTTTCACCCTAACGAAGTTGAGGGTTACCTTCAGAGCAAGTGTCGACTATGTACTCCTCTTTTGACGCACATACTGTAATACTCTACTTCGCGGAAGTTGGTAGTGCAACTGATGTAGGTGCAGGAATAATACACGTCCGCCAATCGGGCAAAGTTGAGGGGGACTTGTCCTAGATCATCGACAAAATGAAACATGAAAGAAAGAACCATAGAGCAGGATATAGGTTCCTATACCCGGCTCTGTGGAAGAACAGGCACCTGGGGAAGTACGAACAATTTTTATGCAACTAAAATAATGCATTTAAAACGAAAGAAAAACAATAAGCTACAATTAAATGTCTCAAACGCTGTCTCAACGTTTTTTTAGGCGCGCTTCGCGCGCAACCATTTTTAATATTGTTTCGGGATTCGGGGTTACTTCCTGAAGAACATCTTGCTTGTTATAGCTCCGCACAAACTCTTTTATTATCATTGAAACCACCAATGCCCCCTTGACCATACGCAGTGGAGGAGAAGTTCTCCCTCCTCAAGAAATTTCCAAGGCAACATTTTTTTTATCACCATCGATCTGTCTAAATTTACCGACTCTTTAAAGATTGTTTAGATGCAAGATTGACAGTCCACCCAGCTTTCCCCCTTTCAGACATCAAATCCCGCCCCTGATAACAGACACCCAGATTTTGGCAGAAATAGACATAAAAAAGTTATGCGGGCATTCTATAATACGAGTAGGTTATCCTGCTAGACCCATGCAATCTATGTGCAGTAAGGATTAATGTTAGAGAGTTGGCATTAAAAAAAATTAAAAAATCATTTTTGGAACATTGTTGGCAATTTTTGAGAAAGGATATGATTTCATGATTTGGGTGCATCTCACATTTTCATACAATTCAATATGAGGAAATATAATTTTTAGTTGATTGAAATCTTGTTTTGTTCGATATTGACAAAATTGAGTTATAAAAAGAAAGAAAACAGCAAAGACATTCTGCAGCAAAAGATGCCCGATATTTCAAAATAGTGTTTCAATGATTTACATTGTTTCCAATGTGAGAACTCTCTTCTAAACGTATAAAAATAGCATAATAATGACTAAAGAGGCCCGACAGCACATAGTGCATAGTTATATACTTTCCCCGCAAAGTAGCCAACCTGGCCAAAGTGACCCAAAATTGATTTCGATAAATGCCAGCCCCTAACATTAATCGCTGCTATATGTTGGATTGTAAGAGAACTCTATATAAACAGGCTGTAATAAAATTTACATTTTTTCCCTTTTGCACTGGTATGGCCTAACTCGGATCATTAACGGTCAATCGATTTGATGATTCAGATGATTTGTAGGTTTGTGGGATGGATGATGGTAAGGGTTGTATGTCGTGAACTCCGGGGGTGATAATTTCACTCAAGCTGTCTTACAGGAAGTTATATAATGAGATAAGTCATGGCTTAGATGGATGTGCTCTAATACCATCACAAAGCAGGTGGTAGATCCAGAGTTTGGAAACAGAAAAGCTCATTCTCTAACGGCAAAGAACTCGTATAAGAGTACCAAAAGTGCATGAAAAGAGCACATAGTGCTTTGATAACCCCCAAAGTTGAAGATTTAGAAGTGCTCATTTGCAATTTTCTGGGTTCTAGGCGTCTTACGATTCAAAACTGGAACAATGAATTTCTCATCATTGTCAGCAGCAATGAATGCAAAATATACGACTTGAGAACATAAGTGGCGCCAGGATGTGCCCTAAACGGGGCGGTCAACGGGGGGGGGGGCAACCCGAAGCCTCGATAAATTATACGGATTGCCGAAAGGGTGTCAAACGAAAATACTTTGCTTCTATTTACAAAAGTTTTAAAATTAGGAATTTTATTGAAGAAAATTTGAAAACGTTGGCTTTTATTGAGAAAACTTGGAAAAATTTTAGGTTTTATTGAAGAATCTACCCTTCCTAAAAGAAAAATCAAGGAGATCATCGGGGAGACTGACTGTCGTGCGGGATTGCACATTTTATCGTATTTACGGTTTAAGGTTCCTAACGAAAATGGAAAATTTGGCCGACGCTGGGGTAACCTTCCCGATGGGGGCAAGGCTCCCTTCCCTAGCTGGTACCATCCCTGACTGAGAACAGAATGTTTGGAAAGAGGAAAATTTGTACACATCAAGTATGTTATCAGCAAAATGTAGAGGGGTTCAAGCCGATCATCTCTGAAAAACCTCCAGATTCTTGTAAAAGTAATGAAGGTGCATTTACAGCTTGGATCCGGGGATCCTCCGCTGCGAAAATTTGGAAAGAAGAAACTCCTATATTAGTATGTGATTTCCCGGTTTCCAAACACCTTTCGGTTCAACGTACATCTTCACCTGCATGCTTTAAGTGTATTTGAACGAAGAAATGTGTATCTGTTCCCTGATTGCTCGTGTACATAGGCGTGATTAGGAAAGAGCAGGGTCATAAAACCTCCCTGGAAAGAGTAATGCTTTGCAAGAATGTCAAGCAGATTTCTTTCCGAATTTCCCTTCTTTTGGGAAAATGGAGCCAGAAAGCATTTCCTCTCCGTCTATTTCTGGAGACTGTCTACCATAGACCCTTTTCCAAATAGCAACTACAAAGGATTGTGGGATAGACTTTAAGTACGCATTTTTTATCCCCAGTAAAATGCCATTGACGAAAACGACACACGCCAAAACTCGATCCCACTTTGTAATTGCTATTTGGAAAAGGGTCTATGTAGGGTCTACATGATATGAAGTTTTCTAGTTAAACTTATTTATAACATTATATTCTCGGTCCAGTACATAAAATTGGTGACAATACATATATTTTAAACATTTTAAAAGAATAAACATGTTAAATGATGGTGATTATAAGTCCAGTCTTCAACTTTACACTCTCATTTCTCTCATTCTTTTGCAAGCTGTTCGTGCAAAAATGCTATCACTGTGAAGAACTTTGTGAATTCTGTGTCACTTGGGGTCAATTGGAAGCTCAGTGCTAGTGTTCCAATTTTAATACCCCAGAATTCGGGGATTTCCCCCTGATCCTAAAGAGAAGTCTCCGCCTCTGTATGGCAACAGGAGGAAAACTGCTCCTAGAGAACTTCGGAGAAATTTTTACGGGCCTCGCCCCCGCTTGCGATCTGTGGCCTTGAAAGATATTCCACTGTCACAGCCAAATCAACTTCTAGTAATGCGTTTGACCACAAAGAATATGCTTAATGGTGCTACCTTTGATGTATGCCCCGGACAGGATTGCTTACTGCACGAACAGCTTGCACAGTGTACACGTGCAGCGATGAACAACAAATTAAATGACAAATAAAGACAATAAATAAAATCCAGACAAACTTAGTAGGCTTAGCCAAGCAGCATGTCAACTTTCAACCGAAGGTGTTGCTTGTGAACGAAATTTCTGTCTGCTTTCTAGTTTCTGTTATCAGTGATGAAAGGAAAAACTGTCGCCATTTTGCTTTTCCCACTTTTCTGATATAATCCACCCAATCCGTAACATGATATCATGCAAATAAGAAGTCTCGAGACTTCTAACCCTATACCTTTCCTCATGTCTCTAACCCTAACCTAACCTGGAGACATGATATCATGCATATATGCATGTCTTGAGACACAAATGTGATACCTTACAAAACAAAACGTAAGGATTTGGTGCACAATCTCTTAACATTCTGAATATTCATCATGACTCAAAACTGGGTCGTCACCCATAGGTTGCTGACCGTCGTTGTACATCATTTTATATTTTTCTGAGGTAATAATCTCATCTCCCAACATGTTATGTATACGGAGATGAGATACTGTACTTTCACCTAGCATCAGAAATGCGAAGCTGTGTTTGACCGTCTGAGTATCTGAGTGTCTGTGTGTGAGTATGTGTGTGTGAACAAGAAAGCGCAAGAAGCGCAACGAAAAAAAAAACTCATCTTTAAAGAAATTTTCGGTATGTTTTATCTAATTTACATTGCAGAAATTATCAATTTTTATTGTAAGTCGCCCCAAATTTTTCTTGCTTCCTTTTACTTTCTTTGCAGACCGACTTAGACTACAGGGGCTGCTTGAAGATCGAAGTTTTGATTTTTACTCGGGGTCCCCTGCACTCGGCGCCCCTAAAAGCAAAGTCGGCTAGTTAAAACTGTTTCCTGCAGAGGGCGCTTCAGGCCGACGCGGAGCAGAGTACCTTTATCGCGGAGGGGCTCCAGTACCGGCGCGCAACCGACTTCGCCGGCTGGGCAACCGATTTTAGTGGCAACCCAAATGCCAAATGGGAGGAAAGCCGGAATACCCATGCACGTATACATCGAACTGTATTTGAACCCACGCACATGTGAAATACATTGGTGCATAGTAATAGACCACTCTGCCACTCGACGACCCCATCATACGGAAGCCGAGAATATCACGGTGGTGTGAAATCTTGCATGCCAGTTTTCCCCACCCCTTTCTTCGGTAAACATGGGAAGGAGAAATCAAGACACGATTCCTCCTTACCATTATTCAGCGGTAATGTGGAATGGAGAAAACCAAAGTTAGTGAGGGGGTACTTCAAGAAAGGACCATTACACTGCAGTGTCTACTTTCGAACACCCTGTCCACAAATGGACGCGCCCGCACATGACACGGATTGGCGCTGTGTAACTTTGGTTATATTATTACAAACGTGGGGCGATCCCAACGTGGTACGGAGAAATCGTCGACGAGCGAGCTAGCTATGTTTCTTAAATTGAAAAGAGGATCGATGGACATAGTCCATTTATGGACAGGGTGTTCGAAAAAGACACTGTGTAATGGTCCTTTCTTGAAGTACCCCCTCACTAACTTGGTTTTCTTTATTCCATATTATTGGTGGATAATGGTAAAGAGAAATCGTATCTTGATTTCTCCTTCCCTGGCATGTCAGATTTCACACCACCGCGATATTCTAGAAGTTCCGTACAATCACTTCGCCCCTGTGGGTGCGTCCCTGAGTAGGCTCTATACAACAGTAACATCACAAATTACCACAGTCTAATTGAGTATCTAAACAGCCAAAGATTTTGCAACTCCGTACATAAATGACATGTGAGGATGGGAATTGGATCACTTTTGGGATATATTTTTCAGGCATATATTTTTGTAAGTTTGGACTTAAAGGAAAACTGCAGTCACCCCAATCAGAATTAGTATACCCCTTCATCCTGATTCGGGGCCAGTCAAGTCGCCCCTCACAAAGTCACCCCCACAAAATCGCCCCCTAACGAGGTCGCCCCCTTGGCCAACAAAGTCGCCCCTTACAAACTCGCCTCCTGACAAAGTCGCCCCCTGACAAAGTCGCCCCTTCAATTCAAAAGTCGCCCCTTCAGTTCAATTTAAGTCACCACCGGCAAAATTTAATCAAAAATGATTCAAGTAAATTAATAATAAACAAAAAGATATCGTTCAGTCTATGTTCATGCACCATATATATGCAATAGGCCTACTTACGTATGCCTCGGTAATACTACAGTACATACGTACGCATACTTGCCAACTCTACCGATTTGGGCTGTAGAATACCGCTTTTTAGAGATTTGAACTGGCTACCGATTTTTTACTCTAATCTACCGATTTTTGGCAAACCTGCCATAGAATTTATTGAAAGTATGATTTAAGTTACACTTTGCTGTTTAAGCGTGCGTGTTGTGCGTAATTCACCATAAAACAGCTCAGAAAATGTTGACAAAAATACGATTCATCGATCGAGCTTGAGCTGAGAGATATGGATCGATCGAAACCCGCGCGCGTACGTACGTACGTATGCGTGTAGGCTACTGTGTTCTGCAGTATAGTCCAGCTGTACTGTCCCCGATTGTTTACATCTTTTGCGATCAGAGCGTGCATGCGGGGCTCGCGGCTTGACAATAATCCCATCACGTACACGTGCACATAGACTTCCATACAAATATCGATCTGGAGGCAGCGCAGCAGTTATTGCCGCCGTTATACAGTCTTTGTGCAAGCTGCCACATATAGGAACCTGACAGCCAGGTCCTCTTCTAAATAGATACAAATTAAAAACTATAACACAAACTCAATATGAGAGTTTTGTTTTCTGTATATGTATGTTCTTTTTCACGGTTCAACTTCAGTAACAACAACAAAATAGTTGTGCAAGTTTGTTTGCAAAATATCTAGGACAAATTGTAGGCCTACCATATCAGGCACACTGATATCTAGTGGTAAGTACAAAAGCAACACCTTGAATCTGTTATGTGATTCTGCATACTTGCAGAGTGATAAATTATTTGCCAGCAATACGTGTGTATTTGATTTCTGCATGGTTATTCCTACAAAATAGTTCATAAAATACATAATAATATGTCTCCTTATGCATACAAAATACCGTATAAAGTATGCACCAAATCACATATTTTCACATTAAAAAAACAAAAAAGCTTCACAGTGTGGGAGGGGGGCACCCTCTCCCACACCCTCCCCCCCCCCCTCGCGCGCAAGCGCGCTCGGGCTCGGTCGCTTCGCTCCCTCGTAAGATCTACCACTTTTCCACTTTCAAATGTTGGCAAGTATGCGTACGTACGTACAAGGATCGCGTACTAGGGACGCGTACGTACAGGGATCGCGTAGAATCGCGTACTATGTTCCCATACCTACTGTACTTACGTACTCCCGCATTTTTGTAGGAAACTGATCGACTGGTCGACAGCGTTCGAGCGATGTATGTACACTTTTCACAGAATTGTCGCCAAATTTACACCTCTTATTGAACGTTAAGTAACATTCGGTATAAAAGAAGTTAATGTTTTAAGTAATTAAAATTACAGGATTATTTTTCCAAACTTCAAAGAAGGAAAAAAGTTGCAATTAGATGTAGGCCTAAGGTGGTTTCAAAAACACTGTAGGCTATGCGTAAGGCTAAAGTCTGACGTCAAATCAGTAACAAAAGTGCGTAGGCACTTCATAACAGCTAATAAAAACGATTACTGTATCTTTGTGTATATATTATTATTGTTTTTAAGAAATTTTGCCGGGACCACTTAGGGGCGACTTTGTCGAGGGGCGACTTTGTCAGGGGGCGACTTTGTCAGGGGCGAGTTTGTTGAGGGGCGACTTTGTTGGCCCAGGGGGCGACTTTGTGAGGGGTGCTTTGTAAGGGGCGACTTTGCTAAGGGGCGACTTGACCAGCAAGTCCCCCAATCAATTTCACAATTTTTTTTTTGAAAATTTTAAAATGATCCGAAAAGGCAGTAGGCAGTCGCCACAAAATTTGCTTTGAAAAATCAGCAAACTCTTGCAAATCTCCTCTTATTGCATTACAAGCACCTCTCAAGACATTTTGAACATAACTATTACAAACAATAGGTAAAGCAAGGAGAAATTCTCCTTGAGTTTCACAATTCACTAACAAAAACATTGCAACATGATCAAAATTGGCCATTCATGAACCAGAGTGGCGGGGTACACTAACTCTGATTGGGGTGACTGCATTTTCCTAGATATCTGTAGGGGCTAGGGTGAGGTGTGTTTTCGACCGTGTGATGGATCTATTGTAACCATTTTCTATCACATACGGTTCTCAAACTATCAAAATTTTCTCGCGCTCCGCGCGCTTAATTCAAACCTTACCTCAGCATTTTACTTATTATCAATAATTTTCGGTAGCAACTCCCGCAGAAGCACAGCAACAAAAGTTGA
Organism: Holothuria leucospilota; assembly: GCA_029531755.1. Classification (NCBI taxonomy): domain Eukaryota; kingdom Metazoa; phylum Echinodermata; class Holothuroidea; order Aspidochirotida; family Holothuriidae; genus Holothuria; species Holothuria leucospilota. Next base: position 60,705,113 of record CM055965.1, read on the forward strand.
AAGCTGTTTACAAATTCTCAGGTAAAAGACTGGATTTGTGATTGGCAAATAGGTTTGTTGGGGAATTGAAAGTGTCTCGAAGCAGAGTATGAATGAAGGTTTTGTCATGGTTATCTCATTTAATGAAAAATTTCGGAGCACTTCGCCCGCTCATGCGTTGCGCTTTTCACTCCAGTTCATGACCATTATTAAGGTTATAATACATGCAACTATTCTGATCACAACACTTTTCCGATAAAAAAGTACATCTCCATGCAACCTCAGTAGGGGCTTGTGAGATCTTTCAATCTAATTTGTAGCATGATGTGGAAGGTTGAAAGTACGTGTTTGCCGTTACACATTTTTCAACAATTTTTACCGAGCGCTTCGCGCGCAGCCATTACTGGTACAGATGGTGATTGTTAATACACTTGCGACCAAAAACATTCTGAAACGCGCCTTTTAGTCCTTAACCCCTTTTGCTTTACCTACCAGGGACCGGGTCCAGTTACCTCCCTGCACAGGGGCGGATCCAAGGGGGGGGGTTAGGGATTTAAACCCCCCTTTGATTTTCGAGGATTTTTTTCATTTTGTTTAATGTGTTGTTTATTTTCCCCGGTATGTTTTGAAGGTTATTTTCAGTTACAACAATGAAAGTAACATGCCATAATTATAAGTTTGCTGACAGCGTATTTTTCCTTCTATCGCCACGATTCTCTCTCATTCAAAATCTTTGTAAAGTCAGTGAGTCCTTCAAGAGGAGGTCCAGCTCTAATCTTGGTTCCCATATGCAATGAAATCGCATCCAGTAGTGCCTAACTCTGTTTTAAGAAATGGGAACGCGACTCCAGCTTTTCGCTTGTACTCCCGCTGAAAAATTCAAATATTGTGTTGACTGGTAGTGGTTGTCGTTGAATTGGAATCACTTAATATAATCAGAAATTGAGAAGGCCAATCATACTTTGGACATCCGTTCGGTTGGATGTAAAGACGTTCAGGGAAAAATAGACGGTTCAGTGGGATCATACATCTAAAGAAATTACCATTGCTCGGGAAGGTATTATAATCCAAATTTCGCTTATATACTGGATCCCTTTCATTTGTTACACAAGATATATTCCTTTTTTATCCAAGAGTACGTTATGACCAAGATAACGTTTAAACATTATTCCATGCAAAAGAGCGGGTGTTTGCCTAGAGTTTCTTGCACATGGCAAGTGCCAGGCCTGTAGACGGTATTTTAGCATATTTTCCTTCGTGCCTCTAGACGACATGGTTGTATGTTTAGCAAGGGAGGGTATCAAAGAAACGTAATGTTTCAATGGAAATGACAAACATGCAAAACATGAAACATGAAGATGGCCTAAGCATGGATTGTAAGGTCTGAGAAGGGTCAATTTGTCTTGGTTCACGCCGCGCAGGGGTGGCGCCAGATGGGGGCAGGGGGGCATGGCCCCCCGTCGGGGAATTTTTACAGTTTCGTTGGGGAGTCTTAGTCGATACGGCAAAGTGTGAAGTCCCCAACGGCGTTAAGTCGCCCCGACGGTTTACCTGTTTTTGCTCTCAAGAGGACAATTTCCCTTAAAAGAACCCAAAATTTTCGGCGCGCTAGGCGCGCGGTAGAGTCACTCCAGTTTCTTCAATACTTCCATTCTGCATTGCTAGATAGCACAAGACCTGTCAAACTTAACAAGTAAAATGAGTACAAAGTTTATGTAGAGGTCGTAAATTCCATCACATATCACTTGCTGTTGTCTTGTGTGTTTCATGCGGTACGGTCAGTTGGTGAGCGACTCATGGAGCAAACATAGGCGTAGAAGGCGGGGGGCTGGGGGGCTGCAGCCCCCAACCAAAAATGTTTGTGAAAATTTGGGAAAAATGCTGAGAATTTTTCGGGCACTGAAAGAAAAATAATGCAATGATGTAGCTAAAGGGTATTAATAATTTAAAAACTTCGTTGGTAATTAATATAAAATTCTGATTTGAATTACACCAGCACCTATATATTCCGTATTAATTCATCAATGTGTTTTTAATGGCTAAACTTATATTATGATTATCAGTGGTGTATTTGAGGGGCCATATCGCCATACCCCACCCTCACTGATGATGATTTTTTCTACCTAAAACACCTAAATTTTTAACACAAATCTTACTTCAAAGGTAGCATATGTGGCACCAGGTTGCATGTAAGGACACCTAATTTTTCAAAAATTTTCAAAGAGGAGCGGGTAATGCCGTGTTCTTTTTTTAGTACCTAAAATACGTAAATTTTTAACACTAATTTTACTTCAAAGGTAGCATATGTGGTACCCCCTCCCCTTAGAACCCTCCCCCAGCCGGCGATCAAAGACTCCCGTCAAAATTAAAACCAATAAAGAAGGTAGAAACAAGGCAAATTATTGTATGTTATTGGCATGCGGTGTGATAAAACGATGAATGTCCATATGATATGTACATTATCATGTCGAACGTGAGTGGAACGCGGAAATTTGGGGTTATAATTTTCGGGCAAGTCGTTCCAGCCCCCCCCCCCCCCCCAATCAAGTTGAGCTCCTACGCCTATGGGAGCAAAGTTTGGATATTTCATAGGGTAGTCCAGGTGGTTTCGATAAAATGTATGTTTTCCCTGATGTGGTCTACATCCCCTACAGTTTTTCTTTTTTCTTTTTGTTCTTAATGATTACATAATATTTTTTGTGTAAAACCAAAAAAAATTCGCGCGCTTCACGTTTCAGATTCAGAAGTACACTATCAGTGTGCAACTCGGCTCATGAAGTATTCAGTGATATTATGCAAAATATGCCCTGCAATGGCTTGGGATATTTAGACTCCTTCATATCCCCTCCTTACCACCCCCTCGACATAGGGGCTGTTGGAACTTCGGGTCACTGTATGACCCTGCCCCCAGTCGGAAAATTGCTGTCGCTACCGACCTGGTCGTTTTACTTATTTTGGCTTTCAAAAGGGTCACTTCTGCGATAAAACCCAAAATTTTCGGTCCACCTTGCCCACTCTTTCTCAGCTCCATTACTAATAGCTAAATATAGTACAAACCCTTTCCACCTTTCCAAGTAACTTAATATAAGTAGAATACATGGATTTATGTAAATGTCGGTCATTTCATCTTATTTTGCTAAACCTAGTTAATGTTCTCTTGTGTCTGTCGTGCGGTACTGCTAGTGACTCGAGGAGGGAAGTACAGAGAAGTTTATGCCCGATATGGCCCAACTGCTTTGACAATTGACCTATATATATATATGCTTCAAACAAGTACAGATTCTTTTTAGTGTAGGCCTATCCAAAAACATTTCGCGCGCTTCGCGCGCTTTGAAATTTCACAGTTTTAATTCTAGGAGAAACGATAAATCAGGGCGGAAATATATTTCTCTAGTATATACAAATATTATGAAATAGTATGCCCCGCAATGTCATATTCTTAGTACACAAGTTTTCTTCAAATTCCTCCCCACCAATTCCTCGACGACATCATGGCTGTCGGGGCTTCGGGTCGCTGGCCCCCCGTCGGGCAAATCCTGGCGCTACCCCTGACGCCGCGCCAACCGATGGTCGCGCTCCGCTTAGATAACGAGACAAACAAAAATCACATGCATGCGATTAAGCCTATACCAGTTGAATTTTAAGGCCCCAATACGAAAATACTTTCAGAAGATTTCAAAAAGAGAATCCAAATTTTCTTTATTGAGCACAAGCGAGCAACTTTGAGTGAGCCACTGCGAGTGCCTAGAGAGAGCACAACAAATGACTGAATGCTCCGAACTCCTGACGCTCAAGATAGTTATCGAGCTGTATAGCATTTATCTTTCACAAGAAGGAAGACAACTTTCTGACAGGACATTTATCATAAAATTTCTGACACGGAATTTGAATGAAAGCTTGTTTTATACGGATCAAAGAGCCTAAGAAACGCGTGGGAAATGCCATTTCCTGCAATCTGGGGGTCCTCTGGACCAAAAATTTCTCTGTACGCTTCGCGCCAACTTAAGGTGGCGCTCCGCTTAGATAGTAACTATATCGCAAACCCCCCCCCCCCTTTAGTCAAAACCTGAATCCGCCCCTGCTGCACATATACTCTCCCTTCCATTCCCCACTTGCTGAAAGTTGTTCGTCTGGATTTTCCTTCAGACTTAGTAAAAATACGATAGTTGTAAAGTGCTCGGCATCATACTCCATAGTATCATTTGGATGTCAGGTAATAATCATCATATCAGTGCCCCATTTTATATAATTAATTCAGAGCTTCCAGAAGGCACTATACCGGTGTTTGCCAGCCTTAGATACCATTTTATAATGCACAATGAAGCAAAGGGAAAATTTTCGTTATAGTCCAAGAATGTTTCTGTGGACTCCACGCACGTATTTTTACGTAAAAATCTTTCCTCGAATAGAAGGCAATAAAGCAGCCAAAAAAGGGCAGGGGCTTCAGGAGGTGTTGACAACATACCCTTCTCTAAGACAACATACTCTCCTGTAAGACAATATACTCTCCTCTTTCACCTAACCAAAACTGAATTCTCACTAAATTATGGATATTTTCAAGCCATATGATCAGTTCCAAAAATATCCTAAACATAGCACTATTTTGCATCTAAGCAACCTTAAATTAAAATTAAATTTCTTGAAGGGGAGGGTTACCCCCTCCCCTTAGAGTAACCCTCCCCTTAGACCCTCCCTAATTAGGACGGCACCTTTATGAAGTGACAAAAAGGATTGACACTGCTGTATACAATTGCAGGAACGCGCAAAAAAGGTACAGTTTACGCAGGCTTGGGGGGACTGAGGTGGCATTAAGACGTCATCTCATCTCCCCCTCCCACCCCCCTCCCCAAATTCAGGCTGGCGGCGCCACTGTTCAGAGATAATTGTACGGCAAGACATTGGAAGAGTTTTCTAAAATTTCGAAGAAATTGGGGGAGGGAACTGCCTATTGTCTTTTCATTCATTCATCAGTGAATTTATATGAACTATGGATGAAAAATGAGTTGATACTGAAAAAGCCGTACCGGCTTGATAGCACTATTTTATGCGTGAGACTAGTTTTTCCTCTAAAAATTCACGAGGGAGCCTGGCGGGTCAAATCCAAATTATCAAATTCACCTTTCCAATTTCACAACATACACGTTCCTTTCTAGTGTCTAGTGAATACCCCAATAAACATTCGTTCGTACCCAGTGAATACCACTAATTATGGTGAAGTACTTCTTTGAAGATTCTCCCAAAATACTGTAGACGCCATTCCTGTGTTATAATTCTGGGCGGACGAACAACCATGTAAATAGTGGTGTGCATTCTGAAGTGAATAGTATCATCAGTACGTACCATCCTCTGCACTTGCTTCAGTTTAATGAGGTGCATGCCAGGATCGTATAGTGTTTATGCATGTACAGTATAGTAGGTATATGCTCATGGCGTTCTGAAGCTGAATGATGCGAAAAAGCTTGTGCAATGTGTAGTTTACATACAGCGCATGCATGGCACACTGTGTACACCGTTCTTACAATTTAGTACAGTAGTACTAGTATACTATAGTACTACGAGTGTGTTTATTGGTCGGACTGTCCGAGTCAAGGCTACTAAGAGTAACGCTTGGATTGTGAGTAGCCTACAATCGAACTTCAAAAAGAAACACCAAAATTTTTCAGAGCTGCCGATGCAGTTGAAGCCTAATCTTGAGTCGGTTTGGAAGTACGGGTTATTTGTCACTGAGTATCCTGGTTTAATGTGATCTTTTCATCTGAAATCAACATTGCTTCTGTTTTGTCAGAACGTATTAATTGTGTGTTGTGTTTCTTCAATTTCTGTTTCTTGCTACTGTACTGTATCGTACAGTACTTGGAAGTTGTTCCTGCTGTATTATTATGATGACTTAAATAAGTGTTGTGGCTAGGAAAGGTACGGTACAGTAGTTTTATTGACAAAATAATATAGACGACAGGCATTGTGTGTCGTACAAAAAACATAAAGCCTAGCAATCTTTCAAACTACCTTGGAGTTTGACTTCACAAAGTCGGCTGAATGGCTTAATTTGCAGGAGGCAATACAGCAATAGACCTACAGGGCTAAAGCCAAGTAACGTTACTGAAGTAAGTATCCAACATAGGAAAGTTTTCAGTCAAAACAACACAAATTTTTGTATTTTGTTTTTATTTTTGTTTTGTTTTCATTAATTTTGGAAAAAAATTGCTTCCTATAAGGCCATTATAGTGAGTGTACCTTGAGTCGGTCGGTACCTTGAGTCGGTCACTGCATACAAAATGTAAGACAGGCACGCTATGACCAGCAAATAAACATGACAGTGAAGAAACTCCAGCATGACATGACAACAACTCAAATTCTGTCAAAAATAAGCATTGACTCCCATTTTTGGAAGAAATTTACCCAGCCTAGCATATATGTCTAGTGTTTTCTTAACGTAGCTTGAGACCACCTTTAAATGGCCTAAAATTATTTTAAACAATTCTCCAAATCACTGCAAATGGTCTCCTTACATCATCAAATGATTTGTTTTTATAATGGTTATATTATTCATGGAATGTATTTTGATATCACTCTAATGGGCTTGCATAATTTTTGGGTGACTGACTCAAGGTACCGTACTTGAACCTAAGGCATCTGAAACTTGTGGTGGGAATTTTGCTGTCGCTTGAAAGTTTGCCAAGAAAATTCACCATAACTATCAAGATTAAGAGAAAGCATGTTCATGAGAATAATAGATAAGTTTAAATTACATATTACTACCTTACATGTATGTTTTTAGTGAAAATTTCCTTAATTGACCGACTCATGGTACCACCATCATATAGGCTATTTGCATTGTTCTGTTGATTGTTTCCTTATTGTTTTGTTCATTGAGAGCTTTATTTGCTCCTTTAAACTGTATGTAAGTGCAATGAAAAGTTGAGTTTAATCAGGAGAAATGGGATATTGATGCTTAAGGTCCTACTAATGAATTCCTGATATTGCCCGTCGGTACAATGAATGCCTGACGTGTATGAATGATTGCCCGTGATGTGTTATTGATTGCCCGACCTGTCAATTGATTGCCCGTGCTGTGTTCAGTTATCATTGATCGCTCATCCTGTGAATGATTGCCCGACCCAGTGTGAATGATTGCCCGACCTGTGTATGATTGCTCGATTAGGAAAGGTTTTATTTTGAGGCGGGTGAGGCATAACATTAGGCCGTACCATCACGATAACACTTAATCGGAGGTGGGATCAGCGTAGACATGGAGCCTAACTTGAATACTTTGTGGGGTAAAGCGCTGGTGAGGTAAAATTATTTTTTTCACCTCGGCCTATAGACCTAGGCCTAAACATTACTGAGATACAATATTATTGAACAAAAACATGCATGTTAGATAACGTCACTTTATTTACAACTGAAGTGGGGGGGGGGGGGGAATTCAGCCACAGGGGAAAACTTGGGAACACCCAAACTTTTTTTCTCTATGTGCTCCACCAGGAGTTTCTTTTTTAAGTTTTCAAACGAAAAATGTCACATAATGTTATTAGGTCACTGACAATACAATAACCTTTCCATTTTTGTGAACTTTTTCTTCTAACTTTAACCCATACTATGGTCTTTTTATCCGTTGCATCTTCAAGTTAAGTTTTGGGCATCCATTCACACGACGAGTGAGCAATAACACATCATGGGCAATCATTCACACACGTTGGGCATTCATTTTACCGACGGGCAATGTCAGGCATTCATTAGTAGGACCCGATGCTTATGCAGTGCATGAGATACATAACATAGGTCTAAAGCCAGCCATACACTACACGACTTTCCACACCGCAACTCAACTCGATCGTCGGATCTCCAACAGTCGTATAGTGTGCATGAGTTTATGACTGCGACTGGAAGTTTTAGGACCAATTTTAAGTCGCGCCGGCTTCAGTCGGGAAGAACGAACATGTTGGTTCTTCCCGACTGAAGTCGGCGCGACTTAAAACTGATGTTAAAGCTGCCAATCGCAGTCTTAAAATCTTGCACACCTCACTACTGTTGGCGACCCGACGATCGAGTTGGGTTGCGGTGTGCTAAGTCCTGTAGTGTACAGCCAGCTTAACAGGTTAAAGGTACGTGCCTGCTACCTTATTAGCCTAACATGATAATTGCTAAGAAGAGAGCAATGGAATAGCCTTATTTCATAGAAATAAAAGTAAGGGAGAACGCTGACACAATGCAACCATGCATGTTTAAGCGGTGAGGCCATGAAAATTGTGAGGGTGCTTTCGTTGTACGGCTAAAGACTGGTTGATTGGTGTGTCTCTGTACGTACAGTACAGTGTGCATTCTGCTGCAGAAGTTATAGCTCATTTTGTCCGTTTTTCGAAAGATTAGGAGTAATTTTCACAACGGAAAGAAGTCATGGTGCCAAAGTATTTTGTTTTAGGCCTATACTCCTTTCTTAAAAACTTGTAGTTTCTTTGCCAAAACTTGGGGCAAAAGCAATGACGTGATATTTGTATTTATGCGCAGGTGCTCTGTTGCCGTACATCCTAGCCAAATCAATGGCTTCAGTCCAGATCAGCAGACATCATTCTCCCTTACCTTTATTTCTGTGCCTTATATATAAATAGTTACATGTGATGCAAGGGCAAACGGTTTGCATGGATGCAGTACAATCATACAAAAGCGCCAACTTACCCCCATAATTTCTCTGTGTAGGACAGTGCTTCACTATAAACGTTAGTGGTTGTTCAAGGTGATATCCTTTTTATCATTTAACTTGATCGTTTTAAATAATTCTCAGTCTGACCCTACAAAGTGCAGCATGAGATTATAAGGTTCCAAGACCAATAATCATGTGGCCTGCCATTGTACAGTAGGCACAAAGTTACTGTAGGCCTTCAAGTTTCTTCCTAAAGGTAAAGCAAGTCTTGGGATTCTAGAGACACTCAGTATTATAGAGACTTCTACAATTTATGAAGTAACTATCTGTAGTCAAAAGGATCTTTCACCTAATTTTTTATGATTTTTCCAATAAAGCTACTTCTTCATTCCCACTGTGTGATGTGACCATTTTGTTGATTTCAGAATTTAGTGTGCTTCAAATATGATGTAAAAGAGCCACATCGTATTAGTCATACATATCACATGCTTCGATAGGCGGAATTACAGGGGGTGCAAGGGGGCATTTGCCCTCCCACTTTTTTCCACACCTTCAAAAATAATACAGATATTTAAAAAAGAAAAGGTAACCAGAGGGAAGACCAGAGAAATTTTGCACTTACCACTTGAATGATGCACCTCACTACCCCCGGACATGGTCAGTCATTGTCGAACTTTGACGTTCATCAAACACTGTAGGATTTTTTTTTACTTAATGTGGAGTATCTACATACAAAGTATGAGGTCCCAAAGTTACCCACCTTGTATCAAGAACTCTTCTATGTAACTATTGGACAATTTAAGACTAACTTGAAAACTCATTTGTTTACCATGTCCTATTGACTGCCTAGTTGTGTAGTTTTAGAGCTTTGAGACTCCTTTTGTAAGGCGTTTTACAAGAACTGTCATATTATTATTATTATTATTATTATTATTATTATCCTTCTTGAGTTGTCATGTTTACAAGGTCTCCCCATTTTGACCTATGGTGACCTCACATGACTTGAGACCTCACACTGTCTTGGAGGTACATTATACCAAGCAGGTATTTTTGTTTAAGTTGGAGGAGGGAAGACTGAGTAAGGAGAATTTTTACTGCTGGGGGGGGGGGGGGGGGGAGTTAATGCAGCCTTTGGAATGAGTGTGATCCCATACTGTACTACAGTCAGCTTTCGAGTAGATGTCAGCTGCTTCTTTTGTGAACGACACATTAAGACAATTAGCACTGGTTGATACAAACCATGGTCATCAATCTTTACTTGAATGTAGGGGGGGGGGAGGGGGAACATGGCCACTTTTGTCAAAAATTAACTGTGTAAAATGTTAAAGGTCAAAAGCAGTCGTCCCAAACTTATTTTGAAACAACAGCTAAATGTCACAGATTTCTTCTTATTTCTCTTCCAAGTATCATTCATAATATTTTAGGACATAAATATTGCATATTCAAGGTAAACCAAGCAGTTGCTCCTTGTAAATTTTACAATTGAGTGAGAAAAATACTGTCACATGATTCTCAAGATCCATTCAGGAAATAGGATAGTCTACTATACAATTCTTTATTGGGGTGACTGCATTCTCCCTTTAAGTCAATGGGTGAATTTCCAAAATGTGGGGGGGAACGTGTCCCCCTGTCCCCCCCCCCCCTGGATTGACGCTCATGATAAAAACTATTTTTTTTTCTTCTTCCTGGCAGATTTTATACAAGGATAACTTGAATATAAAATATATTCTGGATTAATACAAACTCAGGCATCATGGAATCATACAAGATCGCTGTTCTATTGCTGTTGGCCACTACCTGTGTCAAAGCCGGATTAAAGACATACAAGAACATTACGCCTGGTGAGTTTCTTCAGAACTTTGTGCTGTGTGAAAAAGTGAAAGGAAGGTTGATCAAGCTCTCAAACAGGGTGTCTCTTGTGAGAGAACTAATCACTACATATCACTAGTAACTCTAAAATCAGTATTTTTATGTTCAGTAGAAACAGCCAAGAATCAACTTTCATAGACCCTTTTCCAAATAGCAATTGCAATGGCTTGTGGGATTAGTTCTGGTATGCGATGATTTTGTCAATGGCATTTTGCTATGGCAAAAAATGATGCACACCAAAAATCTATCCCACAATCCTTTGTAATTCCTATTTGGAAAAGAGTCTATGGGCTAGTTCTGCTGCAACATTGCCTTCAATCAGTGTGGTAGTCTTAGCAATGACGGGCAATAGCTTTTTTTCATTTGAAACAAATGGAAACAGTCACATATTGAGCTGAGGTCTATTATGCCATAAACTACCACCTTAGGACTGTACCAGAGACAGCTGTGTGAATGAGAGAAATACTTTTAGTAAAGTTACTAATTAACTCTTCACATTATCAAAAAGTCAGCCTTTAGTACTGAAATTGTCTACCAGAAGCAAACAACTAACTATGCAAACCAGTGAATGACCTCTCACAGGTGCAGGGAACGAAGCTTTTTGTTCAGCTCCTCACTGCTAAATACAGTAACAGTGTTAGTAGGCAGACCAGAATGCAGAGATGCCAACCGTTCCGATTTGGGCGGAACTGTTCCGATTTTTACACATGTGTTCCGACGTCCCGCTAGATGCCCAAAAAATCCGATTTTGTCCAAAAACGGTGAAATAATAATATTTGTATATACAGTGCATTTGTCTTTCGTGTTTTCTTTTCATCTCGTGGTGCACATCCATAACTTGCGTCTGACATTTATCGTGCAATAAAATTTAGACCATTTTCCTTCCACAAATATGCTACATGAAGACTTTTGTCATCAAAGTAAGGCAACAAAATCATATGTTTGTAGGCACTGCGCAACATAGTACGGCACTGCTGTCTTCGGTGAATGTGGAAGGTTTCCAACCATTTATTTCTTTTACAAATCACAATTTGGAATTGTACACCACTGAAGTATGCTAGCTAGCTTCAATTTTTAGTACGTACATAGCTAGCTGCAGTGCTAACCGTACCGCGCCTGCTTGCATTTGCCACGCGTACGTACGTGCGGGCGGCTTGGTACGGTACAGTCACTCATCTTGAGCAACTGCGTGCTAGAGCTAGCGCTACTTGGTTAGGCTACATTATCCTAACGCTTCAAGTATAGCCTGTTGCTATGTCAATGTGTGTAGCGAAAGACAACGAAAATGGCGGCAAAGAAACCTCGCCGAATGCAAAGATTTAAGGAAGAATATACAAGGAAATGGCCGATCATTACTGAGTCTACAGTAGACGTATTCCACGCCTTCTGTACGAAATGCCAAGTTAACTTTAGTATTAGCCATGGTGGCCTAAATGACATAGCTAAACACGTAGGCAGTGCTAAACATCGCCAAATAGCAATGTCAGTACAGGAACATTCTGGAGGACTTCATCGTTTTTTTGCATCCGATCGGAGTACCGAGGGCGAGCAAGTGATAAGAGCAGAGGTACTTTTCAGTGACTTTATTGTTGAACACAATTTACCAATTGCTGTTGCAGATCATGTCGGCCCTTTGTTGCGAAAGATGTTTCCAGATTCGGAAACAGCAAAGAAATACGGCTGTGCACGTACGAAAACTACAGCAATCTTAGGTGTTAGTGCAGAAGAAAATGTCAATGAAATAGTCAAGCATTTGATAAACAACCCGTTTTCAGTGGCAACTGATGGTAGCAATGACTATGCAGATCACAAACTTTATCCAGTTCTTGTAAAGTATTTTGACTATACAGAAGGTAGAGTGATTTGTTGCCTGCTTTCGGTGAAAGAATGTAAGGTATCAAGCACAGGGAAGAACATTTTTGATCTTCTGGACAACACTTTGCAAAGATATAAAATTCCGTGGAGAAACTGTATTTGCTTTGGGACAGACAATGCAAGTGTAATGGTTGGACATAAATCAGGAGTTGCTGCATTTCTTAAAGAGGTAAGTTTATGTTCTTCAGTGATAAGTGTAGGCAGTCCCATATTGTAATTAAGACCCAACTTAAACCAATTGGTTAGAAACTGGGCCATTAAACCTCACCTACCTACCTACACATGTAAAGTTAGGGCTACTGGGCTAGTTTTGTGTGTGTGTGGGGGGGTGGGTGGGTGTGTGTGTAGGTATGGAGCATGCTATAAGTATATGTAATGAACTCATGAATGCAGGGGTGAGTCTGGGTCCACAGATGCAGCATGAGTATAGGCTCAAATTATTTCCATGAGTAAAATGATAGGATAGCATGTAATATACAGAGCAAGGCCTAGCTTCCAATGCCTTTTGCAGTCCTAATGAAAAAGTTTTTGCAAAGTAGTTTCAAGACTCAAGTTTGATATTTTTAGCAATGCAGTTAATGAAGTTGTTTATATTTCAGCAATTGTTGCACAATTATTCCATAATTCCATTGTTTGTTAGCCATACCAAGTTGATGAAGTCAAATGTTTTACAGGGGGCCAGACCACATCCCTAACATACATTTAGTATTTAAAGTTATCATTGAAATTCTAATTTTGTCTGCAGCTTTTGGACTTCCATACTTGACTGATATCAAAATGTTGAAGTACCAATATCCACATGGCTGGGATAACATCCATCCCCCAGAGGTAGCCTTATCAAATTTCCCCTCCAAACAGTCAGCAATAGACACCCCTAGGCTATATTTTACAGATGGTGATTTACTCTTTCTGACGTAATTTTTACCAACAAACCATCATTCTTTTATTACAGGCAAATAGTGACATATATATCCAGGGCTGCCCGTGCCACCTGATGCATCTTACAGCAGAAAAAGCTTCAAAAGAACTTCTTTTAAATGTTGAAGAGTTTTTAATAGACATATATTATTATCTGGACAAATCTGCAAAGAGAAAACAGGAATTGCAGGCATTTCAAACTTTATGTGGATTAGAAAGCAGGAAGATATTAAAGCATGTCAGTACCAGATGGCTTTCTTTGGGACTGAGTGTAAAGAGAGTTCTTGAGCAGTGGAATGCTTTAAAAGACTACTTTAACAAGGAGGTGGCAAAAAAGGAACCATGTAGTTCAAAATCCAAGCAGGGGAGCAATAAAGATCCTCAAAAATCAAAGGTAATGAGACAACAAGGTGGAGGATCTCATGCTGGGAGTACAACACATAAGGAAAGTAGTCAAGATCATGGGAAAACTACTTTAGCAAGACCTCAAGAGGTAAGACCTCATGCTGGGAATTCTGGAACAACAGCACCCAAGCAGAAGAGGGAGGGTCCTCAAAGGCTGACATCAGCAAAATCTCACAGTGTTGGATCTCAGGCTTCAGTTCTTACAACAGCAGCAACACATGGACACAAGAGTAAGGATCCTGAAAGACTGTCTTTATCAAGACCGAAGGAGAGGGAACTGATACTAGAGATTCTGCACCAAGAAACAAGCAGGGGAGTAAGAAAGGTTCTGAGAATTCGACTAAAAGGAGACCTCAAGAGGTTGCATCTTGTGCTGGTAGTTCTACAAACAAGCAGCTCAGCATGAATTTGATGTAGCTAGTTATTTGTTTAAACAGGCAGAATTAAGCAAGCAATATAAAGCTAGAAGAGAGAAAGAGGCCTCTAATGTGCCCTCTGGTGGAGATGGGCGTGTGTTTAGAGTTCATAGGCATTTACAGGATGGAAACGCATACCTTACCATGCTATTTCTAGATGCTGTTTTGCCAGTGTTTGACAAGGCAAACATACTACTTCAAAGTGATGAACCACTTATCCACAAGTTACTTCCAACGCTACAAAAGCAATTAATTAATATTCTTACAAACTTGGTTAAGCCATCTGTTATTAAAAATTATCAAAACAACCTTCTGGACATTCCCTTTGACAACTTAAAAAGTCAGAAAGAAGACAAAGATTTATTTATAGGGGCAAAGGCAGAAGCATTCTTGGAGGAATGTTCAACAGTGGAAGCAGGGAGATTTTACAGATCAGTCAGAAATTACTACAGTAAAGCAATAGCCTATATGATCAACAAATTTCCATACAAGGATCCATTGTTATATCATGCCCAGGCAGCAGATATTTCCAAACAGATGGACACCTCATTTGAATCAGTAAGATACTTCACCAACAGATATGATTGCTTCTCACTCTCAGAGGATGATATGGACCTTTTGCAAAGGGAATTCAATAACTATCAAGTATTTGAGTTCCCAGAGTCTGTTCTTAGTAAGCAAAGGATAGATGAACAGTGGCATCAGATTGGTTTACTGAGGGATGAAAACGAGCAATTAAGATTCCCAAAGTTAGCATACATCATGCAAGGAGTCATCACTATGTTCCACTCCAACTCTGATTGTGAAAGAATTTTTAGCTATGTTACAAAAACTGCCACATCAATGAGACCAAACCTAGGCTCCAGCACATTGAGTAATTTGATGGTCCATAAGCAGTTTATGCTAGCCAAGCAATCAGTGTGTCACAAGCAGAAATATTCCTCAAGTTTTCTTACAAAGGCCAAGAAAGCTACCTATGAAAAACTCAGAAAAGGCAATGGTGATGCATAATCATGTCATACATCGAAGATGTTTTTCAAATAATGTATGTGACTTCAGATATGTGTGTAATAATTGTATAATCATCTTAATCCAATCCAGTCCCCAAAATCATGTATTTTCTTCAAGCTGGATGAATATGTTAGCACATGGTATGTTACGATATGCTACCCATTGTAAAAAAAAATTAAAAAGCTGCACCACCAACTGAAAGATTTGGAAGCTGGAAAGCCAACAAATTTCTCTAGAAATAGTAAAATATGTCACCATTTGGCATCTCAGGAGTCCGATTTTTCAAAAAAATTCTGAAAGGGGAGGGGCACCCCCTCCCCATACACCCTCCCCCAGGCCGCGGATCAGTAATTTCAAAAATGTTCCTCCAGCTCTTACTCAAATGTTGGCATCTCTGCAGAATGGCATTAAGCTGCTGAAGACCACTATGCAGCAGTGTTCGCACTAAGGAATTGAAACTGGGAGGGAATTCCCTCCCTAAAATTTTTTGTGCAGGATTTTCAAAATCAAGGCAGGACCTCATTCCTCCCATAAATTTTGCTTGAGTAGGATTTCCATCGCCATCGCAAAACTACTCCCCACGCTAGAGGTACCACTTGCTGTTAACGGCAGTTAATGCGTGTCATTAACGTTAGTGCTTCTCTCCAAGTTCAAAGCCTCCTCTGATACAGCTCCAATTCGTCACTAGGTGTTTTCCTTCTGAAGAATGAGTGAGTATAAATCCGTGAACTTGAAGTTGAAGTGGAAAATATGAGTGAACTTCATTGGAGATACACATACGATCAGAAATTAACGAGAGCAATGTACGACATAAAATGAAGAAAGTACAGTAAATACTGTACATATTCAATACAACACATGTCAGAATCCACAGTGCACTACAGTCTACAGGTGTGTAACCTAACGTACTGTACACAATACTACGTTGCGTTTGCAACCCTGGGACTCTGACTGAATTTCAGTCCAATCAGATTCGCTCTTATTTATACAACCAGCAGCCAGCATATAAGAGCTGTACTATGAATGGCTAGTTTACGATGATATTTGTTGCTACCATAATCAGTGTTCAGCTTGGGAGTTGCGATCCGCTTGCTTGGGAACGATTCTATATTGCAATTTATTGTGCATTTTGCAATTTTTCTGTACAATCACAGCTGCGGAGAAGTGTGCTGGAATTTTGGCTGGATTCAGAACAACAGCTGCCCGCTTATGATTTATTTTTGTGCGGGAGCAGAGAAGGTGTGCGAGATTTTCCCGCATTAGATTTAATTATGTGCGGGATTTGAAAGACAAAAGCGGGATTCCCGCAATCCCGCTCCTTAGTGCGAACACTGCTATGCAGACTTATAGAAAAATGTGTCAAAAAGTGTCATGGGCTTCATGTAAAAGTTTATACAGGTCAGGAGAATGTGAGCTGATTGGAATCACATCTGGCACTTAAAATGCACAAACCTTTAGTGGTTTTGCCAGGCCATTATGGGTGGGGGGGGAGGGGACAACATGTATTCCCTAAACTCCTGTTGAGTACAGCTCCCTGAGAAACTTACAATAGCTTGCACTGACTTAAAATTAGTCAAGGACACATCCACACAACACTAATATTGAGCTTAATTACGCACAGAACTGCCATGATCAAATTCTTTGTTAGACTGTTAAACATCCTGAAGTAGTTCCTGTGTTACAAACACGACTTTACATCTTTTATTCTCAGTTGCTCCTTTTGTTTCCTTGCTTACCATAATCTATTTATAGTCACAACATTCAGTAAGACTTTTTTCAGGTGCACACCTGGGTTGTTTTCAAAAGCCTCTGTGGTACAGTATTTTTTATAATTCCCTATCAAAGGAATGAACATCTGTTTCTTAAAATAGAAATGACTGGCATGTCAATGTTTATGAATATTCATTCACAAAAAATATCAGACACACAAGGATAGAAAGGTCAACAACCTTTACAGTGACATACTTTGATATGTACTGACCACGGACTTCTTATATACATGGACAGAGCATATTGCACTAACGTCCTATGCGTAAATTGTCGCCACCGTGTACGTACACGAGCCAGAGAAATCCTAAGCTTTAGGATTTCTCTGACACGAGCAGGCTTACCAATATGGCTGCCTGCTATAGTCTTGTGTGTAAAAGTTTGGACTTGCTCAAGTGGCTCAGTATCGACAAATTGTGTGAAAAACTTGTAATATTTTCGAAAGAATGCAAGCTCAGGTCAAATTCATCAAATAGAATGGAGGACTGAGATATTGCTCTTCCATTCATACTGATATTTTGTCTGAGATGTTGCAGATTTATCGTCAAATTGGGCAAATGGTAGTAGCCCGGCGGCCATCTTGGTTAGCCGAAATTTGTTCGAACGGTGGCGACCGTATTGATTGCGCAATCCTCTGTCCATGTATTGAAGTCCGTGGTACTGACATTGTTTTGAGAAGAACAACTTCTTTATGCTACTGATTATTCATCATGCTGATAAATATGCATGAAGTGCCTTATACAGTGACACCATGTTCATCTTCAGTGCATATCATTTATAGGTCAGAAAACTTAGATTGTCTTACTGTACATCCTCAAGTTGACCTCATTTTTGTCACAAATACCTTACAAATACCTTTGCTTCTCATTTCTTCTTTTTGTTTCCCAGCTGACCCACAACTATTTATAATCATAACATAAAGTTTTTTGTTAGACTGACTCTCTGGGTGGTTTCCACCTACTTGTCTTATAATAAAGTGTCTGTATCTTCCTTTAAAGGAATGAACACCTGTGTAAAAATTGAAGCACATGTTGCTTTGAGAGGGATACTTGTCAGAGATACAGTACATGATACTGAATACTCATTTGGCTAATAAATATGCATAAAGTTACTCTCACAGTAGCACCAACCTTATGCTCATCTTCAGTGGATGTCATTTATACCTGTATAAACACAGAACTCTCTGAACTCATGATTGGAATGCTATACTGCTGGTGAGATTGATTGAGGATAGGTCATTCATATCAACTCAGTTTTCTGAGGAAATTATGGTAAATAGCAAAAATGTATCATGTCATGGTGCATTTTTAAAGGAAATACATACAGTGGTCATTGTGAAAATGCAAAATAATGCCAAGTGCTGTCTTACTCTTTTTTTAATGTTCCAAGCTTAAAAATCTTCAAAATGCCAATTTAGAGTGGTTGGCATTTAAAACACCATTCTAGCAAGTGGCAACCAGTAGTTCAGTAGAAAACAATCAAAACATGCTGACTGTGCAGTAGTACATTAGGATACAATCAAGGAATCGCATTGAAGGGGAAGATAAATGCTGTACTGGTACTAAATCATTTGTCTAGTTAGTTTTACCATGGAAGTACTACCCTGGACTTTGTATGCTTGCACAACATTGGGCTCGGGGGTTTCCTGATTCTACTTCAGATTCCCGACTCCTGGACAGAAGTTGAGTAACGACTCCACTTTCCGTGTAATTGTAACTCCTTGGAATTCATTATACCATCCATCATACAGGTATGCACAAAAATCATACCTTGGAGTTGGTCTCTCTTTTGGTCTCTTTCTATATTCAGTTTCAAGATGGCTGAAGCTTTTCTCTGAGATTTACTGTTGGGCATCTCAGCTGTTGAGATTTGAGAAGATTGTAGTGTATTTAGCCTGCTGTGTAAAATAACTCATTGACAGTTTATTGTAGATTGTTAACTCTTTTGAATCAGTTATGACGTTATTTTAGGAGGTGCGACTCCATTCAGACTTAGGATTAAATAGGGCTGTGGGTACCCAGTTCCAATATATTTGGAGTTGCCAAGCCACGTTCAAAGAAGTGTTTAGGGTTCAATCTAGAACTTTGACATGTGAGAGGGGGACTTAAATAATCTTTAGAAGAATCCTGGAGAAATTTGCTTAAAAATCCAATGTCTGGTTCTCAAGATATTAGCAGATGAAGTTAGCAAATTTTCAATTTCAAGTGAACTTGAAGCAAGCACATGTGACATTATAACCTCATTTTAATGGGTGCTGTTTTGTTTTTCTGTACTTGGCAACCAATTTTGTGGATTGCCCACCAAATTCCTCTTTGCAATGCAATCCAATGTCACAATGTGACAGGCCTGAGCAATTTTTGCCAGGTCAGTATAAGTGACTTTAACATTACTGTAGCTTTCCCAAACCAAAAGGCTTTTATTGATTTTAAATTTTTCCAAAGTCCCTGCCAACAAAACCAAATGTTACTCAGGAAGAAGTTCTGCTCCAGGTGAAGGAACTTCCTCCCCAAAAGGACAAAAACTTAAGTGACCAACTTCCCGACCTCTACATGCTTGGTCTTGTTCAATGCTGGTTTAAAAGAGCAGAAGGCAGAGATGAAATTTTTAAAAATCTTCTCAAACATGGGGCTTTTCATTCATATTTCAAAAGCTTCTGTTGGTTTTCCTATCTTCCTGCATCATAATCTGGCTTCAGACTGATACTGGATTTTAAATAATGACCATTAACTTCAAACTTGCACAGTCCTTATCTTGTATCAATCATTATAGATTTCTAACAGTTAACATCATTTAACTTGTGTACAGTGTCAATGGGCCAAAGTTACCACTTAATCCACCTTTGTGAACAATACACAGTACCTGAATCCTGAATTCTTGTTCAAGAAAAGATTCCTTCAGAATTCAGCTATGCCTGGTTGATTTGTGACAGTTACTTTGAAATACCTTTCTTTTAAATGCTAGAGTATGCACCTCAGTAAGCCTCACTGTGGGGTTCCTGTATTGATGTGGATATGCTGTTTGGTTTTGTTATGGTGTTGTCACAACTGTAATAGTTCAAGCATTTGAAGCAGTCTTCTCTAGGCTAGGGCTTAGAGATTTCTGTAGATATGTATGTAACTACACATGTGAGGACTTGATTTTCTGAATTTTTGCTTCGTTAATTGTTCCTTATTTAAAACACTTTTAAGACAGCTACACCCATCCACACACCCCTCTTCCCCATCTCATGTCAAGGATTAAAGAAATGCTGTAAAATGGATTAAATGTATGTTGAAAATACTTTGCAGGTTCTACTTCAGTTGCTCACCATCTGTGACAACTTTTCTTGATACCTGGTTACTTTGTGAAATGTCCTAAGTATCATAATTATTATGTATTAACTCTGCGAGTTTGCAGACCTTAAACCCCCAGGGTACATCTTCTAATAAAATGCATTGTGTCAAGGGTAAGTGAACCTTTCCAAGAAGTTTCATCTCAGTACTTGGATGGACAAATGACTTAATGAATTTAAAAAAAAAATGACTTGTAAAGCTGAATCATATATGGTATTTTACAGAATAAGGTGGGTCTTTCATCGTCATTTGAAAGCTTCCATCAAACTTAATACTGGTGTACACAGATTGAATGTAGGAAGCTTTTGCCACAACTTAGGCCACATGGAGGAAAATCTTTTCCATAAATATTGTGTTCTGTAGTGTTTGCACCGGGTACCTGGGTACCAGGTGATGTCAGGACCCGGTTCTGAAATTGCTACCTGGATCCAAAGTTTCACTACCATAGATTGCACATGTGACAGAACACCTAACATGTTACTTTTTCTGGCAAAATTTAGCACGTACGCATAAGGACACTTGTCATTCCCATACCTAAGATACGTTGGTGTTATATTATATCAACGTGCAAAGCAAAATTTCTTATTATGACTTTACAACAAACTTGTAGCCTAACAGAAGTTATATTTTCGGGTACCCGACCGACCATTAACTTCGGGTACCCTGTTCCGAATTTTGGACCCGGTGCAAACACTAGTGTTCTGGCTGCAAACTTTTGTAGGTTTTAATTGTGAGTTCCTATATTTTGTAGTACTTCCATTCATGTCACCACTTAGTTCATTTATGTACTGTACTATAACTTGAGATTTCTTTGTAGTGTCCCACATTTACACTGTGATCTATACATGGCCTTTCCCACAAGAGAATACATTGTGGTCAGCAGATGCAGTTATGTCTGTCTTTCATGTGTAGCACAGTACTATAAATTGATTTTGGAGGCCATCCCATTAAAGGCAATGCCCTGACACCTCAAAAGGTCACTTACTGATTCATTAGAATCATAGCAAGGTATATATACTGAATAATTTCTATAGTACAACATTCCTGTGTTGAGCCCAGCAAATTAACTTGCCAAGATGGACTTCAGACTGGAAGATTATTATATGAATTAAGTTCTAGGTCAATGAATGAAGTTTTACAAGCTCCAATTGTACGCTAACATTGCACTGTGCAGTCATTCCACAAAGATGCATAATACCATGGAAGTACTACCCAGGTAGTACTTCCATGATAATACAAAGCAAACTTTGTGCAGAGGTCATGCTTACTTCCCCTATTTTAAATTAAATTTGGCTTCCCAGTTTCTAAGGTTACTTGAACTTATCAAATAGGCCTAAGTATTTTTGTTGTAGGTAGAAAGAGATGTCCAGAGTCCCCAGTTGAATATCTAAGATTAGGTGGACACACACTGTGTTTGACCTGGCCTTATCCCATATGATGCTGCTGACCCAGTGATAGCCTCCCAGTCCTATCCACATTCTTTAGATTCCAGGAAAGTTGGGGAAGCAATTTGATGCAGCTTTTGGTTTGCTATGTCCCAGGGTGCACTTCTCACAATGTATTCTAGTTATATAGCTATGGCTGAAATTGTGACAGATGATATCAAAGGTCATTGAGCTATCAAAATTGTGTAAATTGCAAATAATGCTACCAAACACTCTCAGTAAAGTACAGTAGATTTAGTAGAAGTTTTAATTTTCATAATAGGTGTGCTTGCCAATTCTTGCTATTACCATGGAAGCAGTGTGGAACATGGAAGAAAGGTAACGGTAGTACTTCCATGCTGGAAGAAGTACTAGGTGTGACGTTTCACAGTGGGAGACAGAATTGGGGCAATTGATAATTGATATCAATAACTGGGAATACACAAATGGCAAAGCATGTGTTCCATAGAATATGGCATATTTTGTTATATGTAATTTCATTGTAAGATGCTACTGTACACTACTGAAAGAAAAGCATTAAATTTAGGCATACATCTACTAAAGTGTATGCTTTGATGTTAACTTTTTTGACCATACTCCCAGTTCCTGAAGGTCTGCCTACTTCTGCATCATGAAGGGAACCTTGTTTCACTGGAAGGTTATACAACCAGTAGGTGAAGTGTACATGCCTTCCTGGGGTTCAGGACTTTGGTACCTTACTTTCAAAAATGAATAAGCAAAGCCCGGTCTGCTGTGCGGTTCACAGATATCCATGTTACTGGTTTAACATTATAGGATACATCACTGATGTATCATTTTCTTCTGGTAACGTATTTCTTTGTCATTAAAAGATGACACAAAATAGCCTAAAATAAAATGGGCAGTGTTTGGTTAATTGATTATTCAGTCAGTAGTGCACCAAAGACCGTTACTGTATTGTTAATGCTGACTTTTAAGGTCTCTTCGCACAATACAGAAACCAAACATGTCTTACTTTCTTATGAGTAGTGTTTGCAATTTAGGCAATGCAATTGTACGATTCCCACAACCACACGATAATCTCTGCAAAGAAAATATTTTTCTGTGGGAAATTACAGCACCTTTTCTCTTCCACAAAAGATTCTTTTTGCTATAGGCCTACATAATGAATCAGAATTGTGCACAGAGTTAAGACAAAGTTTAGGTCAACTTTAGGCAATGATAGGCCAAATTTAGGGTCTGGAAATGGGGAGGGAATAGTGTTACACCACTTTGAATCACTGATGATATTAAAATTATTAATATTTTTGCTCTTTGAGCATTTAGAGATCCTCCTCTTGAAATGAAAATCACCTTTAAAATTGTTATATTTTTGCTCTTTGAGCATTTAGAGATCCTCCTCTTGAAATGAAAATCACCTTAAAAATATATTATTTAAGGAGGAAAAATTCCTCCCCCTATCCCAACCCCCTCCTTCCACGCACCCATTCAGAGTCCTAGCACTGCTGATGAGATCCCATTAGTTTCCTTATATTAAGTGGTCCTTTCTTTGCTCTTTATTTGAAAGCTTTAAACTGCATATTATGCATAGTGAGAGAAAATCATGTGACTCAGATTTACTTTCAAAGAAATTTACCAGTGACACATATAATTATTATTTTGAAATGACTATTATTTGACTAGCGATTTCATATTGTATTTTCTTGTGTACCTTTCTAAAAATTTACTAGATTTGTCTTTTAAAACATTTATAGGCCTACAGCACAGTAATTCATATGCATTCTTGCATAGCATTGTTCAAAGTAATTAGTAAGTACTACAGTACCAATGTTTTATACTTTTTCTTTCTCCTTTTCAAATTTCCCCCAAGCATTATTGTAGTAGGTGAGAGTGAGTGATGAGTTATGTTGACTGTTGAAACACAACATGTGAGCCTTGTTCAAGGCAGACTTCATTTTTGATTTTCTGTGTTGCTACTTGCTTCCAAATGGTAGCATTGCACATCCATTAGAAAATAATGGCAATGTATACAATTTTTTAATGTAATTTTATATCCAAACAAGGGTTGACATATATGCGATGACTTTTCCAAGGAATGAAGTAATATATTAATGTATTCAAATTGACTGATATCAAGTTTGTAAAAAGTTGATTCATACATTAACTTTTAAAATGTATGGTTGCTAGTATGCTAATGGATACAGTTATTTTGCTTTAAATATAATGTACAGTATATGTCTTACATTTTGACCAAATTTCTGTAGTGGAAGATCCCTCAAGTTTTGGTGGTAATGTCTAAAATAGGTCCTTAATAATAAGATTTACAAAGCTGATGACATCCCATATTTTTTCTTTGATGTTATATTCTACTTTCCTGTAAAGGTTTAAAAGTGATTTTTCAATTGGACAGAGAGTTTTTTGTGAATCATCTTAGTTTGAAATAGTTTCTATCTCCCTAAAATGTTATGATGTTGTCATTAAAGACACTTTAAAAGCACGGTAATTTAGAAGATAGACACCCCAAAATGTACCTTGGGATATTAACTTTGGAAATGCCCATGTATGAACTTTGTCTTGATTGACAACTTAAATATACAGCCACTTTCTCCAGTGTTGCTGAAACAGCATTGTAATTTACCTTCACTTAAAAGGAAGGGATTTTCTAGGGACTCAATTCCATTATTTCACAAAATGCAGAAAATGTATCTGTTGCAGCTAGGTGAAAACCGTTTCTCAGCATATTGCATTTGGAAGGTATAAATTTACAAAGAATATCATTATTCTGGAGATACAGTTCATACTTCTGTGATGTCATCACAGCATAATACATAGCAGGGGTCGAAATAAGCCTTCAACTTTTGTGGGCCTGCCGGGCTCCTAGCCCATGGAATCTAGGGGCCAAATGAAAAATCAAGGGGCCCAAAACCATACAATAAAAAAGGACTGATAAAGTGTACGGGTGATGGTTACGTGCTTGGGAACGTGTAGTATGGGTATAATTAATTCAAGTTGAAGCTGAAACTAGCCTGAATCCAATTTGTCCACACCCTCTTAGATCATGTTGCATGTCGTGTATATTTTCAAAATTTTCTTGTAACTCCCGTAAAATGAAGGGTAGTGTTCAGTTCCCGCCAACCGTCTTCGTCAGTTGATCTTGTGAGGCTCTGCCTACAGTACTCATGACTGAATTCGGTGTATGTTTGCGTGAGTGATTTTCCATGACTGTTTATGAGCGATGTAAACTGATTTCAGAAATAATGTGTGTTTCGAAGGTTTTTAGTGACTGTTAGTATAGGAATACACAGGCTGTGCGAGATATAAGATCGTTGATTTGTGGATGGAGAGGTTTACGTGCAGACTGTACAATTAGACTTGAAATATTTAGGAGCCAACCGGGCCCCTTTCCTTGTAGAAGCTACGGGCCCGAGCGAATTTCTAGGAGCATCGGGCCCACGGGCCCCCGTTATTTCGAGCCCTGCATAGTAGGCTATTGTATTTCTTTATTATGTTGACACCACTGTATGGAATATTTTAACTTTGTTTACTGTGCCTAACATATTTCATAGTTTCATGCTAGGTTTACATGAAAAGATATTCAAGCATTCCAACAATATAAAATTTCAAGGACAAACAGGGCATTAAATTGTAAAGAGTACTGTAGCAAAATAATTCTAAGGCCATTTGCCCACGTAACATTGCATTCTAGAGTTATGTCTTGACCATCTTTGAAATGAGATCAAGAACAGTGTTGCTACACGGTTTAGATGGCAGGGGCTGAAATTTTTGTCTCCTTGACAAAGAGTCCTTAACAATTGCCTTGTTAACACAAGAAGAAAACCTTCATAGGCCATGGGCAGATAAAGCACTTTGTTCCTTATGTCAGAGGTAACATCCTAAAAGCAAATAGCTTACCTTTCTTTCAGTGATAACATCTTAAAAGCAATCACAGTAGCAACCAGTCTTGCATTTCCGGAAACCGGTAACCTGTTAATTTTTTATCCATTTACCCTAGTAAGAGCTTGGAGATGTTACAAAATAAGAAATGCTGCATGGAAAGATCAACTGCAGTGCACCCTTACAGGCATGATCCTTCCTAAAACAGAGTCATAATACATGCAGCTAGCAAGTAAAATAGCAATGTATTCACCTCTTGTGCTTGTGCATACCCTACATGCAAGGAAAAATAATTCCTATTGTGTACATGAGAAGAAACTTATTTTTGTTTAGGAGTATTCTATCCATTGATCCTAAAATAGAAAGCAGTTATCTTCTAAGTATTTTCAGTCTTTATTGATTTAATTGTCAGATTTGATTTAGGCAATGTTTGTAGTTTTTATGTCACTTCTGTCTGCTGTGGTGATTTAATTCCATTCCCCTGTGCTCCTTTTTAAATTGGTCTAACTGGTTAGGATGGGTGCCAGAGAAAATTTTCAGCTTTATTGCTTCATTTCAGTTGAAAGAATTTTTTATCTCCATCTAGTGTTCACAAAATCCTTGATACTTAGTCTGCAGGCTGATAAGTTAATACTGCACTTAGTGAAAGTATTACAGCAACTGCAACATATCAGATGGAAGAAAGTAGGTGCTACATGGATGCAACAAAAACAAGTTTATCACAGTCAAATGAACAAGAAAGGAATCAAATTGGAAATTTGGATGTAAATATTATTGTATCATATGCAGCGTTCAAAATAATAGATCACTCACCAGGGACCACTTGTTTTAAAAAGTGGCCCCTGGTATGCAGGCTTTTGCTTGGGACCAGTGGCCATCTTAAGTAATCCAGGGCCTATGTGCCAAATTTTGTTCTAGTGTTCCTTTTTACACAGATTATAACTTTGCTATACACAGGCATCCGTCAAGCTATTAGTCGGAAGATCCCTTTCAGAATATTCCAAACAAATGTTTGAAAATCTAAAGGAATCAACCATGAGTAGGTGTTCTCTTGGCATTGCACATCTAGAAAAAAGTTTAGTTGCTGCCTTTTGCTGGGATAATTTTGGCACAAGCTTGGAAATTAGTTCGCAGGAATTACTGTACGTGCTATAATACTGGCTTCCATAGTGTGCTTAGTACTGTAGGCACATTTGTAGGTTGGCAAAGCTGCACTAAAGAGTGTACTAAAAGCAAGTTGTGGCCAGTTTTTTGCATTAGGCATTTTCATTTTGGGTAAGTGTGGTAACCTACAAAAAGAACAGATGCGATTAACTGCAGTGCAGAGATGTCATTTTTCAGATTTTAGTCTGAAATCAGATTTTTTTGGAATGCCCATGAAAAATTCAGTTTTTTTTTGCATCAGAAAACTCTTTTGATTCCCAAATTTTTGGTCAAATTTACGAAAAAGTCTGCTGTGTTGCATGATCTGAGAGTTAGTCCAACATAAACCACTGATAGTAGCAAATGTATTTGTTGTACCAAGTACCTTATGCAGATGGCACTGCATGGAGAATCGTTAAAGTACTGGACAGACTTTGTATACTAGTTTACTGTGATTGTCTATCCGGCAGTTTGACACCTTTACAAACTTTTCAGATGTTTTGGGTAAGTGCTGGTAGCATCTCTGTGCAGTGGTATTGTAGGTGATGTAGGTCAGTATCTGTGGATGTGGTAGTACTGTACATTTCTACTGCCTGTAAGGCAAGAAGAAGTGTGAATAGTATATATCAACTGTACCACTTACACATGCAGGATATGAAGAAACAGTGACTCAAGGCGAAAGACAAAATATGGCTCAGTCAGCCTCGGGCCTTGGTTGGCGGTAAATCCAAGAATGCCCAGATACGGTTCTTTACTATACTAGTTCAAATTTTTCCAGGCACTATTTTATCTGTGTATGCAGTCTAGGCTATGATAGAAGATTTGCCATCCAGTTATGATAACGTACCATTATCTTAATGATATATCAAAACTTATCTCCTCAAATAATTCTCACCTTCCCCAATGTGGTGCTATACCTCCCCACAGATGTGGGCTGTGGCTGCCCTGTCCTCTTCCTAATGTAGAACCCTGGCCTCTTCTGGTGCAACCCCTGCTGTGTGTTGATTTGATACTGCGAAAAACTAGGTAAGAAACAAATGAAAACTGTTCTTTGGGCAAGTTTTACTCATCATTGAGCAGCTGGCCTTGTAATAAGGCCTCAAAAGGCCACTCACACATCGGAGGCCAGAGTTATAAGGCTATGACATCACCCCTTGAGGCCAAGGCCTCAGAAATTGACCTCAAGGTGAGGCCTGGTTTCGATACCTCCAACACTCTTTTGTAGACATACTAATAATGTGTTAGAGAGCATTAACAGATTTCAAAGCCCAGAGAATACCTGTAACAGTATTATTTGACACTATGTCTGGCCTTAGCAGTTTCATTGATTTCAAAAGTTTGAGTTCATTATAGTGACATGAATATTCATCTTCCCTACCTTTGCCTTCTCTTTTGGAACTCAAAAATTGACATTTGTATCGACTTTCGTATTGGCCTAGAGTGTACTTTGTACATAGAATTATTACTCAAGGAAGAAACTCTTGTTCTTACAAACAATGAATGTAAACAGCATAAATGTGGCATTTATTAGCTTGTATGTCATGTGCTTTTCATTAAGTTCCTACACAGTTAATTTGCATTGACAGTTATCAGCACTTCAGTGTGGTCTAACCTACAGTACTGCAGTTAATTACTGGCAGCTACGTAGTTTAATGAACATATGTTTGAATATGCATGAGTTGTATCTTTCATGTTCCCTATTGTACAACCACCCCAACCTTATTTTGAAGCATTTATATTCAAATCTTCAGTAGTTATCACATACCTGGGTACAAGGACTGGGAACTATTAGTCATATGATAGTCATGACTACTATTCAGCAGAGATAAATAACATAAAGATCGTAATATGACATCTTGAGTTTATTAGCAAACAAGTTTTGCCCAGGGAAGTAAAAATCCCCATCTGAAGCACAGTACAGTAACTTATCATGAGTAACTGCATGCCTACTTATGTATGCAATTAAAATTCACATTTCCTGTGGAGTAGAGAGGTGTCAGATCATATTCATAAACTGGCAAGTCTCTTATTTGGACAGTCACCTTTTACAAAGAGGCTACTTCTGAAAATACTGTACTTCGAACCCTATGACAGACCAAATAAATAGAATGAAATACCAGAAGAGAATGTTTACCTCCCAGGACTATTTGCTGTTGAACCTGCAGGGCATTTACACTTCATTTTGTGTACTTTATTTAAAACTGATGGAAATCAAACTAACAGGATTGGACTACCACTAGAATCTTAGAATAACATGTGTCTAGCAGTCCTTACTGCTAGTACTGGAACTTCAATAGTTCTTCGAAGTGAATTAAGTGCATCATGCACTGTACATTACAAACACTATTTTAACACTGAAGCCATTACTGTGTAAAACGGCATGCACAGTAGAGTAATATACACTGAAGACTCCATGCAGAGGCTGCCTGAAGGGGGGGATTTACTAGGAACTCATGGGCCAGCAATCACACATTTTGACATAGGCCATGAAAACCACAATTGTAATACAAGGTCAAAGTGTGTTTTCTTGCAAAACAGAGTGGGTTTATTGGGGATAAATCATCTTTCATGTAGATTAAATTTTCTCTTTGCTGACAGCATGTGCGAAACCATAAATAGTTTAGAAGCAATTAAAATTTAAATGCATACAGTGACTTCACACCCACTGTAAAAGGTGGTATCACAATGGAGGCTTTATGACTAGCATAGGGAAAAATTCATGACTAACAGGATCGAATAATGGGTAAAGCGAAAAGTTATGACTCCTTTTGGAAAGGCTGTGCATGACATTTCCTGTGGCTCCCTCTCCCTGCTCAGAAATGATAGAAATGAAAATGGTACCTTATTGAAAGTTCCAGTGGGATCATAATGCTGTACATTGGAACATGGTTTCATGTTACATCTTATGTGCAGCCTGTGTAGTAATGTGAAGGGTTGCCATGTTGACATTTTAAACCACTGAATTGGGTATTTTTTGAGATTGTGTTGGCTTGGAAAGTATTAAAACCAATGCCAAACAGCATTTTGGCATTATTTTGGCATTTTAATATTTGACTACATTATCTTTTCCTTGAACTGCACTTTCCTCCACAACTTCCTCTAGAACCTGGTAAAAAGCAGAAAGTTTGCTAACAAATTCTCACCGTTGGCACAAATGAATGAATAAACTCAGTCTGGTATCATAGGAAGTGTGGTTTTACAGCTGTTTTGTGCAGTTGGTTTGTTAAATGCAATGAATTTGTGAAAATCAAGCTTTTAGACCACACTGGATGCCAAAGTTGGTCAGTTGCATCACAGAAACTGTTGTCCCTGATATTTACGGAACAGTTTACATAGTTAAGTTGTAAGCACCCAAATATTTTGTGGTAAGCAGTTACATAGAGTCAAACTTTGTGCAGGCAGTTTGCCGACAGGGAGCTGCTATGGACACCTCCTTGGTTGCATCATGTTATTTAAAAATATTTTGGCATATTGTTTTACAGTAGTGTAAGATTTTGACTTGGTAACAGTCTCAGTGTACTAGAGATATGAAGTAGACAGTCACATAATTAGCTAAGTGGACAACATGAGTAGTGAGGCATACTTTTTTGGTTTTGTGAGGGTAACCTTTGGTGTTGCTAATTACCTCCTTTGCAAAACTAGGTATTACTTGGTATGTTGTCACATAAATTCACTGCACAATGCATGAGTTAAACAGTATCTGGCTTCACCTTCACTGAAGGAATGGCAAGTAGAGCTAGGGAATCCTTTCATATTTTTGTTTAGTTTTTCAAAAGAGATGAGTTGCCTCTTTAACATCCATCAAGTTTGTCAATCAGAAGTAGGAAATTTACTTTTTGAAAAGCTCCGCTCCTAATTTTTGCCTTCCCACTTTTTGAAAGCTTTGCTTTAGCATGACTAGGAGCACTGGAATACAAGTACTGTAACCTCCAGCTTTGCAGACACACTTTCCAGTTCCGATTAAATGGAGGATTTTACCCAAAGACTTTTTAAGTTTATTGTTGCATTTGTCTGACTGTTTGTTTGTCTGCCTGGCAGTCTATTTGTCTGTCTGTAATTGTTCACACGATTTCTGCTGTTAAATCTTTGCA
Organism: Holothuria leucospilota; assembly: GCA_029531755.1. Taxonomy (NCBI): domain Eukaryota; kingdom Metazoa; phylum Echinodermata; class Holothuroidea; order Aspidochirotida; family Holothuriidae; genus Holothuria; species Holothuria leucospilota. The sequence goes on from CM055965.1 coordinate 60,735,857, forward strand.
TGGGATGTCAAATAGTTTTAATTCTTGTCACAATAGACTATCTATCATCTTTATAGTTGACAATAGTGGGCCATCAAAACCTGTAGAGAGATCATACTGATAAATGTAAACACACTAGATGTCAGATGTGTGTAATGATTAATGCTCTCATGTTACCAATAAACTGTTTGGAAGGAGAAACGCATACATATTTTACCTTTTTAAAAGAACATTTTAAACAATGGTGTATTTGGGTTTATATGTTAGTGACTGACTGCCAAGTGGTACATACATTTTATGCTCATGGATAAATTTGGAGTGTACAGAGTTCCATAGAGGAACAGTATTATTGCTTTTTGTGAAGGTCAAAGGAGTTCAAACTCTGAAAAGCTCACAAACTGATCTCAGGACAAGAAGGAAACAGCCATACTTTACATATGTGGTATGTAGATGCATTACATTGGATAGAAGGACCCTGTTGTTTCTGGTGAAGGTCTAAGGTCAGTATGAGATCACTAGAGATCAAACTCAGAAAAAGTGGTTAACAGTCACAGGAGAACCCCCACCCCTCCTTAGACAGTTTGCCCTGGATAAGTTCCACAGGACAAATTTTGCAACTTTTCTGGGTAAGGGAAGTTGTCTGCGGGATAATTGTAATAGGTTACTTGGAATTTTCTGCACGCGTGTAGGAAGTGTATCATGCTGGTTAACCCAACATTTCAAGGTACGAAGCATGAATATACTCTTTATACAAGTAGATGCATTTTACTGAGTAGAACCATACAGTTTTAGGTGAAGGTCAAAGGTCATCTGAAGTTCCAGATGTCAAAACCTAACAATCTTAACACAACATCTCAAGATGGGGATCAGAGATATATTGTGCTTCTTATAGGCCTACATGGTGGGTGGTGCATCACATCCATCAATATACTTCATACTTTCACACAGTAACTTTTGCCTGAAGGACCCAGTAACACTCTCCCCCCCCCTCCTCCCCCCTCCTCCCCAAGGCTTAAGCCAGAGAGCAGTCCAGGAGTCATTTGGACTCCCAAAATTTTGGATTGCCCCATATGTATAATACATTTTAATACACAAACTTCACTAGAATTTACTGTTTGGACTCCCTGATCTCAACATGCTGGCTAAAGCCCTGCTCCTCCCCCCAATTTTTCATAGAAATCTCTGCTACTGATCATAACCTCAGTGCATCTTTGAATTCTGGTTAACCATCTACCTCACGAGAACTACTTCATCAAGGAGTATTGTACAGGTATCTTTAATAGTATGAAAGGAATAAAGTAATGCACTCTCGCCAGGACCTTCATCTTATGGCGATAAGATGAAGGTCTTGGAGAGTGTGTATTACTTTATTCCTTTCATACTACCCAGGTCAGAGTATGGAAGTTACGATTGTTTGACATCTGGTATCCATGAATATACTTATGATATGCTGTTTTGAGTGGGCAGATGTCTTTCATCTTTATAGAACAGTATGACTGATTGTTAAATGTTACATACAGTACACTTAATTGTCCAAATCCACTGTGTGCAGTAATTGTGCTGTTTAATTTTTTCAACAGGGTGGTGCAGTCACAAAATATTAATTTGGGGCCCCTGGAAACTCTACCATTTCATTGGGGAGGCTTCTTTCTTTCACTTTTTTCCATTGGGGGATGAGAGACTCATGTTGGGGGTCTTTCACTCTTTAGTCTCTCCCCTAGTTAGGTCACTAATTTTAACATGTTGGCATTATTATTAATTTTAAACAAACACTACAGTACTAATGCTACTGTACATTATGGCCCATTGCTTCCACTTGAGTACATTCCCTTGTTAAAGTGGGAGTCTCATGAATTGCAGTAACATAATTTCTATTTGGCTTTAGAAGTACTTAGCTGTTTCTATACCACCTACAGCATTAGTTGAAACAAGATTCCTTCTTTAATACTGTAATTATTGCGATACCTACTGTTACCAAGTGGCTATGTAAATTGGGCAGTATTCACTCTCCCCTTGGGAACACAACCATACAGTACATGAATACAGCCTCATCCTCATATCAATCAAACTTACAAGATCTGTCATTCCTTTGATCAAACAAATCATTTTTTCTAGAAGCACTCCCTGTGATCCTAATAGCTTGCATGCGTTCTTCGCCAGTCATCGAAATGCACAACTGTTGAAGTGTTATCAGCTACTCTAGCAAGGGAGTCGCCAAGCCCAGACTTGGCAACAATTCTCACTTCCTGTGCTTTATATTCTGAGCATTCCTTAATAGCAGTGGGTTTGCTTCAGGCAGTAAAGAAGGCTCTGACAGAAATTCTGTTTTCATGCATTTCATCAGAACAGATATTGAGGTAGCTGCCAGCTAGTGTTAGAGAATGGTTTATGATCAAACTTGCCAAATATTTGTTCCTTATCCCTGAGTTATTTGATTACTTTATCTAAGTCTTTTTGCTTTCTTGTGTGTATTCTAGTTTTATTTCCCTGTGTACTGCTGTGGGCTGTGTCTTTGTATATTGAACTGTGACTCATACCTTGTCATGGCTCAAATTAATTTTACTAGAATGAACTCAATTGACTATTTGTCCATAAGATCAATTGTGTTCGATCAAAAAAAAAAGTGAATCAAGAGTTCAAGCTGTTTCTTATCATCTTTAAATGTTGCCTTCAAACACAGATAGGTTTTAATGTTTTCAGTTGCATGGAGTACTGTACAAGTGTTGGAAGCCCTCTGAGTCAAGAGGATTTAATTAAGCCCTTTCACTTGTAGTGAAATATCAAAGGTAATGATAAGAATATCAGATGGAGTTGTAGGTGGAAAGCCTTACCGAATGAGAAGTTACCTCAGTTTCATTTGGAACTAGGTTTGCCAACTCTGAATGTACAATTCTCTGAAATTATCAGGGCCAAAATTTAACGTTTGTTCAATTGTCTGTGATCAGTAAAACTTTCATCAGCCAACCCAGAGCTTGTCCAGTAGACATGTAGATATGTGATTGAATAAGCCACAACATCAAACAAGAAAGCGTGATAAAAAGATCCTTGTAGGAAGTGGTAGTAAGATAATGTAAATAATGTTCTCGCCCATTATTCACCACTGAAACAAAAATAAGAGAACATTTTGGTACGGCACTTAATTTGCACATAAGGGATGATTTTGTGTAGAAGTTTTTTATATGGATTTTTCATTTGGGCAACTGAGAAAGTAGAATTTTGGACAAGCAAATTTTGGTTTCAGGCTGTCGGAAGGACAACTTGGAAATTTCCTTAAAAATCAGGCCTGATTAAAGTAGCATAGCCTAACCATCTTTTTTTTTGGTGGGGAGGGGGGAGGGGAGGGGAGGGTGGGTGGATAAGTGGGAGTGTTTAAGTTCCTTTTCTCACTGCCTTTTTCAAAATATATTTGGACAATTTAGAGCAGTTTGGTACAGTAGAATATAAAAAAATGAGAAATTTGGAGGGGGGGGGGATCATTTTATCCCCTATCCCAGCTTTTGAAGTCAGTGCAAGCATATGCTTTGTGGCATATCTGGATGGTGTGGATGAATTTTGCCCCCTCATTTGGACTAAAAGCCTGCACTGTGCATATGCCCACATCAAAATGTCCTGATCTCTTGTAGGCTATCATATAACCTGTACAGTTTTTTGTTATCTACTTCAGTTGTTTTCAAATATCTGCTCTTGTATATCAAATATTTTTCTGCAAGAAATTGGGTAAAAAATTCTCGGAACTGGGCCAAGAATCAAACTTCTTTATCTCTATCTTCAGCAAACAGCACTGTTGGTCACACTTACATGTAATGTCATATCTCACACATGCATTCAACTTTGTGTTTATAGTCCATCGTCCATGGCGCTGGATCTTTCAAAGTCTCTGATTGGTCAATTACATCTGTGCCCCCAAGATTTTCTCATGTTACTCACGCTGCCTCCTTGCCAATAAAGACTTCGTCATCAATCTAGGCTACTTTAGGCCTTTGTGTAGGCCTGTTAAATTAAGAAAATTTTATAAGTGTAGGCCTATTGCATGCCATGTCCATATACAAATTCATGAGTGGGAATGTATGAATTTATTACAAAGCTTTTATGATGATATTCCTGCATATTTCAACGCAATTTTTTTTCATATCGTCCAATGTGACTCCATGCTTTTATACCAGGTAGCAATATGTCATTGTGATAGGTACAGTACCTGACTAGGAATTTTTTAAATGTTTAAAAACTTAAAAGCATGTTCTGTTCACAAAATTTGATGTTTTCAAAATGTGCAGGAAAAGTTTCTGCATTTGGCAGTGAAAACCATATCACAGTAGGACCTTGCATTTGGAATATCTGTACAAATTTTTGAAGAAATGCTATTTTCTCAGCTTCTGCAGTGCATAATGGGAAATTTGTGATGTCATCTGGCAGGGTTGTTTGATTAAAATCACACTGATTAAAATCAGCGATTAAAATCAAATGATTTTTTTAAAAAAATCACTGATTTAAATCACCTTTATTATATTTTTAAATTTTTGGATGGAAAAATTGGAATAAAATCAAATACAACCATTGGGATCAACTAATTTTGACAAATTACACACTGTCAGATGATTTTAGCACAAGTTGTACCCCCTGCACATTTTTTTTCAACCATACTGTTCTAGATGGAAGTTTTTGGAAATGGAGCCAAATAGCATCATGTCTCCTGCCTGACATGATATTCATTGAAAATCCCTACTCTTCTAGAAAGTTAACTGTTGTAACTCAGTTGAAATTAGGGGTGAAAATATACTGGACCTGCTATGCACTATGAAGTATGTGATACTGAACTGAACTGTAACTCTGATGTGTACAATAAACCTCCCTAGATGAGTCTAAACATTGAAAAGAGGGTAACACTTCTAAATTAATCCACTGAGTCAAGTGTAATTGTGTAAACAAACATTGTAAGGAATACAAGAACCTAATCCCCAATCAACTTCTGGGTATTATGAATGTATTTCCTGTGTATAGAGGCAGATACCCTGGACCACTAAGCTCTTTGTATACAAACAGGCCCCACAGTGCTTAACAATAGAACTGACACAGCCTTGCATCTTAATACACCACAACAGTCAAATAGTTTGCGGTCCATTTATGGGACAAGGGACAAGGGGAAATATTGGGCTTATGATGACATAAGTCAGTGTAACTGCCAGAACAGAGATTTCAAAAACATTTGCAAACAAATTGTGTTGAGGATTTAGGGAATTTAAAAAAATCTGATTTTAATCAAAAAAATCTGATTTTAATAAAAAAAATCCGATTTTTTTGATTTTTTTAAAAAAATAAAAAAAATCAACAACCCTGTCATCTGGGCAGATTGAGTATACGTAGCTTTCTTTATAATGTTGATATCACTATATTAAATATTTCATAACTTTATTTGCTGTACTATAAGTATGCAACAGTTTTACACTTTATCTACACAGGAAAATATGTTGACATTCCAACAGTGCAAACGAGGGATATGTTGAGTCAGGAATGGTCTTTTAGTAGGGAAGGAGGGGGGGGGGGGGTGGGTGTGGATGACATGTAATGAAAACTTTGTCATTCATATAAGGCCCCTACAAAATGTCACCAGATATTTCATCATTTTATATTGTTCAGTAGAAGTTTGAAAGTGAGTGTCATTTGCACATGTATGTACTATATGCCCCTCAAAACTTTGAGCTTTGGGAACACACACACAGTAATTTTGTTGTTTTGTGTCATGACGGAAAAGGAAACCAGTCTCATCTTTGTGTGTTTGTTGGTGTGATCTGAGACGCCTTGGGGGATGGAACCTCCTGTTGGGAGAGATTACCCAGGCTATCATGAATCCTGCCAAATGTTATAGGGGTTCAGTAAGCTGATCTGAGATTGTTACAGGATCGTATCGTGATCTTGGAGGTTTTTACCAGATGAAAGGTTGCCATCTCATTTTCAGTGATTGCAAATAATTAAGATAGTTTAAATTTTAGCATCCACTAAAATCCACATTGGCATGTTTTCAATCATTCAAGGAAAACTTTTGTACAGGATGTCAGTATGCTATCTTGTGTGTTATTCATACCACTCTTCATAAAAGTACTGTTCTGTGCAGCAAACTAGCAAAGTGTTCTTGATCTAGAATATATGAATGCCATCAAAACCTTTGGGAGAGGTGAAATCTAATAGATCTACAGTACCAGGGAGCTGCCACTGCTCCCTGGATCTACTTCTTTGTTTATGCTGCATAAAACTGTACTGCAAAGTTGTTTCATCGCCAAAAAGCCTTTTGATTCCTTAATTCACAGATACTGTACAAGCCAGATAGGGATAGGAGGACTGCAGCTAGGCTGGTGTTTGACAAATATTAATTTCATGGGCACATTTATTGGAAAAAAATTGAGCAATTTCCTCTTTTTCCCAGGGTTTTTCTCTAGGCCCCTCCTCCCTAGAAAATAATATCCACTGTGCAGGGTGGGAAAAAGTAGGTAACACGGGAACTTTGTTCCCGGGAAACTTTCGTCACTTGCAGGCAATTTTTGAGCAAAGACAAAAAACAGATAGCAAAAAGATGAAGAGAGAGGAAGAAAGAAAGGTGGAAAGGGGAAAGTGAAATATGAAAAGAAATGAGACACATCCAGCAACAATACATCATAAGCGAACCATTAAATAGGCACATTAAACTATTTGAATGCCACCGCTGTGAGGTCTTTCGGATATTCGAAATAATGGTTAATGACAAGCTGTCATTTTGGAATTAGAGGTGTGGCCTATTTCCAAGAAGCTGATTGGTCCATTGGCCAGATTTGGACTGACTTATCCTGGGAAAAAACTATGCGTGCAGATAACCGATCACTGATGTTTGTCCGCACGGCCTATAGCCGACATGCGAATGGTCACCATGCGAGGCGAAACATGTTTCGTGGAACTAGTTGTACCTAACCAGTCAATTGTGTGTTTGTGTGTATTATCGCAGTGGAAGTCCCCTTGAGTTTGTGTTATGATAACAAGCACTGCTTGTGTCTTGCAGGCAGTTTATTTCGTTGAGAAATCGCAAATTTAACGATTGGTAACTTTTAATAACAGTTTGTTTCTTGTGTAAAATAACAAACAGTTGGTTGATTAAGGTATCTTCTTGAGAAGTCACATTTGTAAGGTATGTGAGGGCAGTGGATCGAAAGGCTTCTTTGCGAGATTCGCATGATCAATTTTCATAACCTATTTTCGGTACACTTAGCGAGTATAACCTTCATTCGGTCCCAGCACTATTGGGGCTACACAGAAACCACCATGCATCCAAGACATATCAAAGCCATGTGTATGTACGGTATCTTATTTCTTGTACTTCTCCCAATAGTTGAAGTTTTGAGTCATTACATAATAATACGAGTAGTAGATGTAAGGGAAACTAGGTTGGAAAACAAGGTCCCAAAAGTAGGTACAAAAACCCGCTTTTCTGTGATTGACCCGTCTATGAACTCAAAGCATCAAAGCAATTGACCAGTCAGCAAATGCGACAGTGCCTGTGGCCCACAGGCCCTGCAGTGTGTATTGCGACGAAATAAATCGAGATTTTTACGATCTCATTTTTATGTTACATAACTTCTGTAGTTCAGATAAAAAGTTCATAAATTTGGGAAGATAAATTTTTGAAGACAAATTACTGCTTCCTTTCATTCTACGGCTAGCCTGGATTTATGTGCCACTGCAAAGCAATTCCTTCAATGCAGTACTAGCACTGCACTGATTATAACTCTGTACATACATACAGAGAGACAGTTGGCTACGGAGATGCTGCATAATTATAAGGGAGACTGTGAGGATATTGCTCGAAGGGTGTGACGCTATTGCTCAATGAGTCGCGCTCTACAACCTGAGCTTTTCAAAACTTTCAGCCATACAGTACAGGAATACATGAGGTTAGGTTAGATGATGTTTAATGTCCCAGTTTCCAACCAATTGGTTCAAGTCGAGACGACCACGGCCTTTTTTCCAGTTGTGGCTCACTGGCTTGTTTTCCCTACTCCATTATGCTGAGCACCAAGCACCAAGGCAGTAGGTTCCATTTTTTACATGAGTGCTTTAGTAGTAAGGTCTGTAAACTGGCCCCGCTCCCGCAAACTCAATTGCAGTAATATCCTGGCATATTTGACTTCTTTTCATTTCATTTTCATAATATTGTAAATTCCGAGCTCAAGGTGAGATTTCTGTGAGTTTTTATTTCGTTTTCCATTCGCAGCAAACTTTACATTTCGCGGAGCGATAAAACAGCTACTTGAGATATGCAGCTGCACTGGACCACAGAAACACGTCAGTATTTATAAGCAGTGTACAAGTGTACTGCAGCTGTATTCCTGCTCACCCTATTGACAGATGAGCTGCGAGGAAGAAATTTTCTTAATTGCGTGTAAAACCATTCGAGAAATAAATCTGAACCGGGCTGTTTTACCAGTATTGAAACTGTACATGAACAGTACTGTTACTCAAAAAAATGATGGGTTCAGCGGCCACATTATGTGACTGCGCTTTTTGCAGTTATGATCGCACTGTTTTGCATTTGTTTCCTAAATCGCGGTGCGTTTTTTTTTGTCCACAACGTCGTGCATTTGTCCAACCCCACACATGAGCTCTACACAATCAGTCACTGTAAAAATGGGCCACCAAATGGTATCAACTGGGTCTTCATATTTCAAAATGCTTCAGCTTCAGAGGGGGGCACATCCCCCCTCAGACTCCCCCCTCTGCTGCGTACTGCGACGGGAAATCAAACTTAGTTGGATTTATGTTCCTGGGAAGAAAACATTTTTTCTGACCCAGTCCCCTGTGTCTGTCTAATCTTAAACTGGTGGATGTTCTGCCATCATGTGGTGTAAAGGTAGTAGTAATATAATCTCCGGTCAAGTATTGTACCTTTAGCTACATTTTGTTAACATTACAATATAAAAAATTTTTTTTTGGCTCAGACTTCCGTTGTTTCTATTAGGTGGGTTGTTTACATCTTTATGATATCAAACAGTAAAGAGTGGAAACACAGTACTTTAGTGTTCCTGTAACCAGAGTTTGATTGGCTGGGAAGAGTTCTGAATATTGGCTGATGTTTGGGATGTTTTGCTCACGTAAGAGAACACATGAGATTCTAATATTGCTGGTTTTGCTCTGTATTTGACATTGGATGTTGCTAACATTGAACATTAAAAGGAGCTGAAAATTCACTACATTAACATTTATGTTGAATTTAAATATGCTGTTGTCATGAAGCTCAGTATCATGACTATGAAGGAAAATGTGCTGTAACTACAGTATTTGTTTGAAAAGATGCTCCATCACAAGGATGGCATAACCCAGTCAACCTGCCAGTCCTAGATGCATCGCATAGTGTGAGACTTTTTGATATGCACAGTCCAAGGGCTTACCATAGACCACTGATAGGGCCCAGGAGCAACACCCAGTTGAGACCTGGGGGTGGAGCCCTCAGAAGCTGTTACATGTAGATATTTAAAGAACTGATACCAAGTTAGCTGTTCTCTATTAGCACAAAATTTGCCATTTTTTTTTTTATTTTTTTTATTTTTGAACTATGGTAGGTGAGTTTAACGATACAGAGGTTCATTGCTGGGTACAATCATGTAGTAAAAAGTGAGATGAATGTAAGTTATGGGTGGGGCTATGGAACCATGGAATTACTATGAATGGATTGAACATGAAGTCTTTATTGCTTGTTGTTATTGGTCAACCCCAGTTAGTACTTTTTTATCACTTTCTTGCCACCTTTATAAATCCACTGAGTTCTGAAACTTTAATCTTACATTTTTTTGTCTCATTATCCCATGTAATTCCTTAAACTTTTATCATATGTTGTGACAAACAAGAGTCCAAAACTTTGCTTGTATGAAAAGAACAACTGCTACCTTAGTTTACTCCTCATAAATTGTAGATCATGAGTGTTTCAAAATACAACATTTGCACATTTGATTAATTAGTATACATTGGGTAGAAATATATGCAGTCAACAATTACCCCCACAGCTACAAAATGTCCCCAAAATAAAGAAAACTTGGCATTGTGTACCACCAAATTTCTGAGTGCAAATATGTTTGAGGCTTAGTAAAATTTTTTTACAAATGAAGTTCCCGTCTGATATTTCCTGACAACAAAACTAAGCTCATTGTGAAACTTAGTCTTTTGTATCTTTCCTTAGGTGTTTGAAATTAATAGGACTTAACAAATGTGCATCCAAAGAAACATTACAATGTACATTCCCCTACTGCTCTTACAGAAGAAATCTGATTTCAGTCTTTTAAGAGGAAAAGCATAGAGGGGTCAATTCCTGTCTGGTAAATTCTAAGAGTGTGTTCCCACGTGAGTACAAGCAGGAGATCAGATCCGGATCTGACCCTGTGCAGGGGATCAATTAAGAAGTGGGAATGGTTTCGTTCCCGTACCAGATCTCACAAGGTTGATTGCCCCTTCAGGGAGGTTTGGGCTGAGCGCAGGCAATCAAAAGAACAAGTGGGAACACAATGGGGGATCAAGTGACCCGAGATCAAAGGAAACAAATGACATACTTCAGACTGCTATTGTTGCAGTTTGCCCGTAGTCTCATATCCCGCGCCAAAAGTTTTGTAAGCAAACATGACCTGTAGACATAATTTCAGTGACGCAACTTCCTGTTGCTTGAACCAGAGGAGGAGATCAGATTTCGCACAGAAGATCATATGGGAACACTCTTGCAGTTGGCCGCAAAATTTTCCAGTTGACTGAGCTTGGGGTTATTAGCATCAGGGGATCAAGTGGGAACACGGCCTAAGTGTCCCCTTCTACCAAGATAGGAGATGCAATATGAACACAGCTCAGCAATCAGGAAAAAAGTGTTAAAGGAGAAATAAACCCTAGCTTTTTCTGCATCAAGATAAACATTTTAATGTATGCTTTTTCTGAAAGAAGCACACAGAAGGCTTGAATACATTTATTTCAACCGTAAAAAATGACTTTTATGTTGCTAATGGTTCGCGCCATTGCTGTTTGAATGGTACCAGTTCCCTGGTGTACAATGACGAAAGCAAGCCTCATATCACATTTCAACAGAAAATTTACCAACCCACCCGAAGTAATTGAATTGCACATGCTTTCGGCAATAACTATAAAATGCTTGACAAAATTCCTTTCGTAACTTGTAATAGGGGATAAAATTCGAAGTTTCTTACTAAACATATTTTCATGACACATTATTTCAGTGAAAATAAAAAAAGTTTTTTACAATTGTAGCAGAAATAGTTTGCGTGACTTGGCAACACTATCGTAATTCACTATACACTACAACACTGATTTACATACACAGTACACAGACTATAGTACACTGTGTAGAATTGTAGGCCATTATATAACATTCAAAACACGGCAGCACTCAGCAGGAGGTAATCGTAATCTTTACCTTACATGGTCAAACGTGAAACATTACACCTATTTGTTGGTAAAAGAAAAATGGAGGCAGACTCAAATCTTACTGTATCCTTTGGAGCCTGAATATACAGAGGATGGATTTAAACATTGACACAAAGAGAGCAAGAGCAGGATCTGTTGTGAAGGTGGTTTGTATGGTTAGCGCTTGTACTAGTACCAGTTCTGCAACTGACTGGGAAACACTGTGATTTTGTGTTTTCTTCACAAGTGGAAAGTGAGCTAACGGTATCGTAAGCGACAGTGATTTTGGACAAATACATCTGCATATATGTAAGGAAAATTTTTTTTTGAAATCCCATTTTGATCAGTTATTGAGGCAAAGAAAAGAGGACTGAGTTCACGTAACCACAAGGTAGGTTAAGTTACAGTTACTGGGGCAGTGTAGACTTACATTAGTGACACGGAATAGTCAATTATGTGAAGCCCTAAAAAATGCTTGAAATTGTCAAAGCTGTTGGCAATGGATTCTAGTCCTCGTAGGCCAAGGTAGGGTATATTATGCTTTTTCAACTGCTCTAGGGAAGCATCAGAACTTGTTTCTGTACTGATCCTTTTAGTAATTGTTAGTGTGCATTCCATGTGCAATGACTGAGACATTGTTACTTATGATGTTGCTCTTTCACGTCATATTTGAAGCGCCCTCTTTTTTGGAAACAAGAAAATGGCTATTAGCATCACGTGTGTCAAAAAATAATTTGGAAATTCATGTAAATTTGGGGCAGTGCTGGTTTCCACTAGCTTTTTCAGAAAATGGGGTAGAATATTAGTCTCTACTAGTGGTTTACTGCAAATTCCGTGGGTTTGCTTCTACTTTAATGGGCTCCCTCATCACCCACAGTTGCTCTAAGGGTGTGTTTATGTAACATATCAACTCAAGTTATTCACATCGCAGACATATACTTACCCCTTGCTACATCTAATTTGCATTATTCTCGTGTGCTGCGTGCTGCTCAGGACAGTTCTGACACTGCGCCCTCAATGTCTGCCATCTTGGCTGACAGCTCTTCCTCATTCTCCTTCCGCTGCAAAGCTGCTGCCTCGGAGGTTTTTGGGTCTCCAAAGTCTCGAAGCTTTTACAGTTTTCCCATGCGGATTCACGCTAAGTGTCGTATTATTATTATCTCTAGCATATTCAAATTAAGTTGTACACGGCCAGCCCTAGCATAAAATTATTGCCTTACCCAGTAAGTGGAGTATGAAAAGTTGTCACCCTTGAATCAATTTACATTTTGGGGGCTGCTCTTTACTGTTAAACGGTGATGAAAACACTATGTCACTAAAGTTCAGACTTAAGAAATTATGACAAAGACACCAGTATGGCTGTGTTAAAAGCCTAGAATTGATACTATAGGGAAAGATCTTGCCTACAACTGTCACTTAAATCCTTTGGTGATCCTGCATTATAGCCCTTTGCAGCAGCTAATGAGAGTTTCCAGCTTTGGAATGTCAGAACTGATGATAACCTGAGAGGGTTATAAGCTGCTTTTATTCCATTAGAACTAGCTTCCATGATTGAACCAGGGCTGTCACGATGTTCTACCGGGAAAAAAGACTAGCCAATCACGTATGTAACAGTTTTACACAATAAATTGAAAGAAATGCATTTTAAGGCATATTATGGTAATGTTTAACTCCATTTTTCACTACAGAAATTATCTCTCCCAATTTCACTTGTACCACCCCTCCCTCTTCCTCTCACCCATAATCACACTACAGTACTGGCCTCTGGCATGGTTGAGCATCCTGATTGAAACTATGCCATTTGATTACATTCATTACCTGCTTTTATGTTTGCCTGGTATGGGTATGTGTGACACACCTGTTTTTATACCCTCATCTACATTTGTGGTCTCAAAAGCAAATATGATTATCTTAGGGCTAAGAGTGCATTTGAATGGTTATGGTTGAAATACCTCACTGAAGTGTTGAAGTAAACAGCCTTTAAGTTAAATCTCCCCTTGTTTAATATTAACAAGGTAAGTATCAGCCTAATAGTCAAGTACAGATGGAGTGCGATAAGGGTGTCCAACACAGTGCCATAGCTGTCTTGGTCCCTTTGAAGGGAGTTGGTGGGGGCTGGGGGAAGGGACGATGTTAGGCTTTATTTAGGAGGCTTCAGTTGAATCCATGAGTAGTCTGCTTAACTGTAAGAGTAACCTTTTCAAAGGGAAGGTTTGTGGGCATTTCTTGGTGAAGCTAGCCCAAAGATATTTTTGTACTGTAAGAGTTTAGAAAGTTCAACTTTCAAAAAGCCCAAAATTTTCTGCAATGAAAAGATTCAACCATAGATTATAATATTGCAAACACTTAATTGTAACTTAACAAGATTTATGTTACTATATATAAATAACAGTATCATAGGTAAGTAAAAACATTCTTAAAAATATTATACAAGTTTTTGCTCTTTCTTCTCCTTTTCAGTTGGTCATTAAAAGCATTAATAACTCTTTTGACCCTCTAGTGTCCGAGGGAAAAGCAACCAGGAGTTGTTTTGTATCATGTGACATTTGAACATAAATCCATTCGTGACATGTTCTACCAGGGGGGATATTTTTCTACAAATCATTACCAGAAGTTATTAGCTTTGTCATTGCCTGAGCAAAAACTTGATATTTCTGGCTGTGTGCACAGCTAAAAAAACTTGATAACCTGTTAAGTTAACACGAATACATTACCTCTAGGATATACTAGTGATGGATTACAATACTACGGAATCATAGCCGAGAGTAATCGCACACCTTCCACGATGTTAATTCTCTCTCTTTCTCACTGATGCATTCCCTCTGCCATCATTAGAGCCTTTCTCATTTTGATAAATAGAATCAATAGATTGGGTTGTCTTATTATCGTTTAATGATGAGTGGTGGGCTGTAGCCATGCGGTAAAGCTTTTAGGGAAGATGAGTCATTAATTGCAATCAAAGGATCACTCACACATATTATTAGCTGGCTAGGACATGTCATAATATTTGAACTGTGAGACATAAAGTATCCTAATCATTGCATGTTAGGTTCAAAATGGGTGCCAGTCAAGAGTGATCAAAGTATAATCAAGTATGAAAAATCAGGTAATCCCGGAATATTTCATGTTAACAACTGAAAATAAGATCTCCAAAATACATATTTGTCATCTACTTTGACATGATCACTCAGAGAATTTGCCCATGTACTTTACTGTAAGTTTCAAAATAGATATGTCTACTTTCTGTCCAACCTCACAAGTTTGTGCATGATCAAGTTCTCAAAGAAAAATAAAATACTGTAATAAGACAAAAAATATAAAAACAGTAAAAACCAACATACAGGTAAAATGTTAGAACAATGAAACCATACAATGAAAGATAAAAAAATTCACTGAAAGGCAATACCACATGGTCTAGTTTTTCAGGAAAAGATGGGGTTTTAGTAATTTTTGTAACGAACTCACGTTCTGAGCTGCCCAAATACCAAGAGGTAATGAGTTCCACAGCTTTGGTGGACCTATTGCAGAAAAAGTCTTGTGAACCTAAAGATTGTGTAGTGATGATGATGGCAAGATGAGTGTGGTCATAGCTTGACCTGAGACCTTGATGCCCAGAAAGTAATTAGTAATAAGTTCCTGTATGTTAAATAGGTGCTAAATTTAAAAAAAACTATTATAAACAAGAAGTTACTTTTAAAATCAATCCTTTGCTGAATGGACAACCAGTGCAGCTCACGGATGAGTAAAGGTGCATAAATACCTCTGTTAAAGGTTGTGTGACATGCCACCAAAAGAGCTGTTTCACTTGTCAGTTAAAGAATTAAGTCCTCCGATCAAATATCTGTTGGAATTATTTCAATATCTTTTACCGTTCTCAAGATATAGGTCTTCAAACTTTGATGGTTTCTGAAGAAACTAATTGCCTATGCAAAAACAATGATGTGGAGTGTTGCACAGTGTTATGATTTCTTTTCTTAACCCTATATAAATTATCTCTTAATTACCGATCATATAGATTACAGTTTGGTGAGTGATATCAATATTTTTCAAGGAAAAAATTTTAACTTTTATAATAAACCCCTCAGGGAATAACAATGCTACCAGTGTCCTTGAAATTAAGGTTGAAAAAACAAAGGCTAACATGTGCCATATATGGTATGTCCCTCTTTCGATGTCACATATTTGCATATTTAGCTCATGGTTATTCATGATACAAGTGTGAAATAGAAATTTCCCTGTAAAATGGTCAATATTTGATGGATTTTAATGGCAATTGCGGCTATTTTCTGGATTTTTAATGCTTTTTACATTGAATATCCAACTATGTTATTTTCATGTCACACAACCTTTAACCTGATTGATAAGATGTGCAGCACAATTTTGTAATGTCTGTAGCCGTCGCATATCTGACGAGAAATACCAGCACTATACTGTGCAATCACCAGTCTAGCAGTATGCTTATTATTTATAATACTAAGTTCATTGACCTCTGACCTTACATAGCCATTTACTGTAATGAACCCTCTCTCACAATCATTCTTTACAGATTGCTCTTAACATAACTAGCATTAGCTGCTGTATCCATGTTTCCAAAGATCCATTGAGAATGAAGTACCTTAGGTGATGTTGTACAGTATTCAGGTTGCAGACATACACTTACCCCTTGCTACATCTAATTTGCCTACATCTCATGCACTGCTTACAACTCGGAGTGGTTTTGACACCTGGCCCCCTACTGTCTGCCATTTTGGCTAGCAATTCATCCTCATTCTCCTATGATGTTGTATTGTGTCACAAATATTGAACACCACAGGTAAACTAAGGTAGTGAAGAGTGGCTGTATGTTGCATAGGTTTAATATTGAGTCCATCATCAAAAGGTTGATAAAAAAATGCACTGTTCAAGGTTTAGCATATTAACTGAAATAAAGGGAGGGTCACTCTGTTCATCCTTCAAATGATATTATTGTGTTTTGCTTCAGATTTGGTGGAATTGCTGTTAGGTCTCAGATCTAAGTTTATATTCTCAAAATTATTTTAGCCTCTGTAGGAAAGACTGAAATTTTTGACTTGGTTTTCAGAATGTTGACAGCAATGCCCAAGTTCCATTTATTAACTTACAAAAAAGAATGTACCCTAGTACCTCATATGTGTAAAAATGCATAACAGATAAATGCATAGTTTCTACTGCTTCGACTTGATTCATGCATTGTACGTGTTAGGCCGTTCACTAGTACGCTGCAATTTTGTACACTTTATCTTATGACAGCAACGTATAGGCTGTTGTCAATGGAATTGTCTCATGCGTCACTTAGCCATAGACTTTAGTAGTCTTCCAGTGACAAGCACCCAAAGCAAATCTCATATCCATAAGTTGGGTTCAAGGTACCGTACAAGATTGTGAGTCACATAAACCTAATTTGTGACTATCCAGTGCAATTTCCCCCGGGCTTCTCAGAATGGCAGATATTGAAGCATTGATTCAGCCTCTGCTGAGACAAGGAAGGAGAAAAAAAAAAAAAAGGTGGAAAATGAATTGACCAAATACAGCAGTGCCTGTCATATCAGTGAATTTTTTACAGTCTAAATGGGTTTTATGCACAGGAGTTGTTTTATTGTTTAGGATGAAAGCTAGGTAGATTCAGGTGAGAGTATGTAATGTCACTGCAGGGTATTACAGAGCAAGAATGGAGGTAGCTATTTGTTTTTCATGTGTAATGCAAATGGGCATGTTATCCCTTTGATGCCAGTTATAATTACAGCAATGCCTTTATTTCAGATATAGTTAATGCTTCACCTCTCTCACATTCTAATAACATGGATCATATGAGGATGCATTAGAGTTTTAAGAGGGTGAACGTTGATATTACGTTTGCCCCAAGCTGAAAGTGAAGCAAGGAGACAAAGCAACTACAGTAACTATACATTAATATGCAAGATGAACTGACAAAAACAATGCAAGAAAACAAAAGACCGCAGAAAAATACGTAATATACAGAATGAGTAATAAGAACACTTGCCATGAATCTGGTCAGAAAACTTGTAGGACAGTGGAAAACTTTCAGAACCCATATACCACCGAGACAACAGCTTTGCCGCAGAAGAATGAGGCCAAGCAACTAGCCA
Organism: Holothuria leucospilota; assembly: GCA_029531755.1. NCBI lineage: Eukaryota > Metazoa > Echinodermata > Holothuroidea > Aspidochirotida > Holothuriidae > Holothuria > Holothuria leucospilota. The sequence continues at coordinate 60,753,376 of CM055965.1, forward strand.
AAATGGCAGACATTGGGAGTGTGGTGTCAAAACTACTCTGAGTTGTGTGCAGCATGTAAGTTTATGAAAATTAGATGTAGCAAGCGGTATATGTCTGCAATGTGAACATAATACAACTTGAATGGGATTATTGGGTACATCTGTCTTCATGTTTCATAATTTTTTAAAACAAATCTAATGGTTAGATGCAGTTAGCCATGCATAAATTCAAGCCTTAATACAGTACAATATGCTGACAAAGTGGGCAAATTACTGGTACAAAAGCATGTAACACACACCTTATTTGACCTCTTTCTCGAGCTATGAGACATGTTCGGCCTTAAAGTTATTTTACATTATGCCCGTATTCGTGTGTAGTTTAGCATTGATGAACATGTCAAATCATTCTTGAGTCCACTGGTCTCCCAGATATGCATTCCCTTTTGCCTTGTTCATGCTGTCAGACCTCTTTAAACATTGGTGTTTCTGTCAATTCATCCAGGCAGCATCAACTGGAATCTTTCTTCAAGAGAATTAATTAGACATTTGGAAAAAAGTATTTTAGTACTGTAACCATCATCACAATGGTATCAATGACGTCCATTCTATACAAATCCATTACTACTGTGAAATTTCCTCATATCAGGCAAAATACTGTAACACAGAGGTATAAATTTATGCAGTATTAACTGTCTTGCCTGGGCAATGAAATTCCAGGAGAGAGGATGTCAGGCAACCCTCAAATACATGTTTTGTCTGTTTTTGCTACATAAATGTTTAAATATCAGCATTGCCATACATGATATTATAGTATTCACATCGCAGACATATACTTACTCCTCGCCACATCCACTGTAATATGCATTAATTTCTGAGCGGAGCGAGGCATTTGGAGATCGTTTTTAGCACCGTGCCCCCATTGTGACCGGAAGTCGGTCTTCTGACCTGCTGACCCTTCCTCAATTCCATTTGATGCTCAGCTTTTGAGTAAGGAGTTTTGAGGCCTAGAACTGTGTTAAGTTTCTGGCACGTTTGTTCCTGTTGTCGTTACCATTTAGTGTTCATAACTTCATATTATACATATTACAAAGTATTTTGCTGTATAGGCTGGGCTCTGATCTTGTACTGTAGTTATAACATGGTATCAGACATAAGGTAACATAAATTTTCATTTATGAAATAAAAATATCAAATCTCAGTAAACACCATGGGATTACTGGTTTCACTATATTTTGTTCATACTGCTGATGTGATATTCATAGTGCAGAATGTTTATGATGCAGTCTTTATTCTGTTGGTTTGAAAATACTGTAGCTAGCATAGCCTTGGTTTTTCTTACAAGTTATAAAAAGCATGTTTGATGTCATGTGAGGTGGGATAAGTGATAAACTGATTGCCATAGAGTGAAACAAATTGGATTAAACAGTATGATTACTTCACTGACCAGAATGTCATATGAATGAGGACTTGTAAAAAGCAAATGTAATTTCACACAAGGCAGTAAAACTTTTCCCTAATAAGTTTACTTCTATCCCCTCCTCCAATTAGCTAAAAAAAATGCTTTGTGCACCTCCTACACAGAGCAGCAGTAAAGCCTGTTACTGATTTCAAGTTGCTCAGGGCCATATCCACACAGCACTGTGTTTGAGCTGTCTCAGGACTATGTAAGGGGTGATCAGCATAAGTCATTGACCAATAATCAGAGAGGTGTTATTTTTTAAAAGAATGTCCATGGAAGTGCAGTCAGCAGTTGTTAAAGGGGTTTTTTGAGTTGGTTCACTAAGTTCATGATTTTTTTCACACCTGTTGAAATTTACTCACATTTTGGTGGTAAATGGTCAAACTAATAGATTCTGCACATCCAATACACAACTGAAATGGCAATGATAGGGTAATGAATGATTAAAATCATTTATTACAAATTCATGACCAGACACTTTTTTACCAATGGGTATTAATCATATGCAACCCCTGTCCACAAAAACTTCAAATTCTCACATTTTTGGTATAAACTGTAGGAATGGACACAGTAATGCGGCTAATTAGAAATATTGTCATGCAATGATTTCCTTCAAACTCGACACAAAATAATCAATATCAACTCATTAAGCCCTTTAAAAGACATATCTGGAGAATCCTGAACAGTTTTGGGAAGTGCAACAGCCCTTAAACAAAGCTATATTTTTGTGGCAAATATCACTTGTTCATCATATAAATTATTTTGTTTCTCTTATACCACTATGGGATTTCTTTCAATGTTTTTGTAGGGAGTATGCATTCCTCTTTAAAGGTTGCTAGTCCCTTGTAAGTGAACATGTAATGTTGGGCGAAACACAAAGATTACTGTGGCTTGGAATTGTTTTGTCATATTTGGTACTTCTTTACATCATTCACTTACGTTCCTGTACAGTGAGCATCATACAGAGTATATAAATGAGTCTCTGTAGAAGGTTCAATAACATTTTGAACATCATGACAACACTGATAACTTCAGAAGGTGTAAAAAAATTGCTTTTCAGTAAATGCTTATCAGACATCCATCCCTTGACATATGCTGTCTTAAAATATGGGATTGTGTGTATTACCATGGAACTAATACCGAAGGGTATTAGCTCCATTGTATTACACACATATCAGTAGGAGCAATGCATAAATTGTCTGCTGAAACCATTCTGCAAAACAACTGGAACAAATGTGATTCAATGTTTTTTCTTTTGAAGGCTGCGTATCCAGTCAATCCAATTATTTTAAAGTGTGTAGAATGTGGCTTGCAGAATTTCACCTTTGGAAGCAACAGTTTGGAGTATACAGTAAGGACGTGATCATTACTTCATTCTACAAAGCCCCCTCGGTAGAAGACGTAGGGTGAAAATCAAATATTACCCTCAAAATGGTTCTGCTCCAGTAAGTTGTTTAATACCTCCTTTGAAGGGATGCCAAACTTAACATGACCAACTCCCCCAGCTTGCTGTAACATACTGTAGTCGTTTGACTCATTTCATTCTTCAAGTGTGCCAGACAGTAGCATAACCCATCATGTACAGGCAGTCAGTACCAGGTACTGTCCCCTGCATGGTGGTACAGTATTACCAGTGAGCTGCCACTACTCTGTTCATGCTAGTGCACGTTGATAAATAAAAGGTACAGTATGATGTTGAGCCAGGCAGAAAATAATTTCATAAGTGCATAATTGAGTATGTCTTGATTTAATTACCTTGGTATTCAAGGAAGCTAGATGAGAAGTCCTTATTGCTCTGTATGAAGGTTATTTAATCTGAGAGTATTGTCAGTTGCTGAGTTGGTTGCTTCTACTGTACTGTAACCTTGTAACATGGTATATAGATCTACTTACCAAATTAACAGGCACTGCTGTGAATAGAAAATGGTATTAAAATGTGTTGAATGCACACGTATGACTTTTCCAGACTCGTCCATTATGTTACAGCCTTTTCTCTCAACTTGATTACAACATAAAGGCACTTGTTCCTGGAGTGCAAGTGGCTTTTTCTGGACTTGTTGGCAACCGAATCTGCCCCCAGACAGACATACTCATATGCCACATCAATGCATGCATTCAACGATTTTGTGAGGATCACAATTCATCTTTCATTGACAATTGCAACATACCGCTATCCTATCTGTCGCGTGACGGTATTCATCTCAACAGATGGGGTATTAAACAACTGGCAATGAATTTTATCTCCTACTTACGCTTCAGACCTATATTAGAAGATCAATTAGGAAATTTTCAGATGGAGAGCCACCCCAACAGTGTAAGAACTTGTTAATTCGTCATCAAATTCCTGTCCATATGTCAGTTCCTAGGAAAAAGAGGGTCTGTCCAAGGTCTGCTGTATCAGACAGATCAAGTTTGATTGTGTGTCCTGTAACTCCAGCAAAAAGGAATTTAAGCTGTCCCTCTTAAATATCTGTTCAGTGCGCCAAAAAACCTCTGCAGTGATTGACATAATCGATGATTACCAATTAGATATGTTTGCTCTAACTGAAACATGGCTACAGCAAAATGGTGATGGTGTTCTCTTAACTGAACTTACACCACCTGACTTTGAGTTTCTTCACATGCCTCGTGCATCACGAGGTGGAGGCGTTGGTTTTCTTTTCAGAAAATCTTTGAATTTTGGAAAATTTCAACATGTCCCCTTCCTTTGAATGCCTTGAAGTTTTCAGCAAACCTGCTAACCTAAGAGTGGTTGTTCTTTACCGTCCACCTTCCTCATCGGTTACTGTCTTCCTGGAGGAGTTTTCTGAATACATCCAGCTTTTGAACACGGCTTCTGGTAACCTGATTATAGTTGGTGATTTTAATTTTCATATGGACTGTGCTGATGCTGCAAATGTCAAAAAATTTACCTCACTTCTTCACTCTGGAAACTTGTGCCAGCATGTACGCTCACCCACACACAAAGTAGGTCACATCTTGGACCTGGTTATTTCTCGTTCTCCTGAACAAGTTGTGAAAGACACTTTCATCTCTGAACCATATGTTTCTGATCATTTACTTGTCACGTGTACAGTTACTCTCAGTAATCAACCTGTAACAAAGAAGTCTTCATTTACCTTACGGAGGACTTGTGATATTAACCAGGATGACTTTAGAAGAGACCTTCGTGTTAGCCCAGTTTGTAACTCTACTAATTTAATATCATCCTCTCTCTCAAACCTCCTGGAAATATACAACTTATCAGAATCTCTACTAGATAAACATGTTCCTATCATTGTGAAAAATTACAAGCCTCGGAAGAAAAGTGAGCCATGGTTTGGTCCTGACATTGTAAGCGCTAAAAAAGTAAGGAGACAGTGTGAACGCCGCTTGCGTAAAAGTGGTTTGACCATACATAAAGACTTGTTCATTCAACACTGTAAAATTGTTCGTAATAAAATAAGTTTAGCAAGAAAAGACTACTTTGCTGGAAGGATTTCTAATGCTACCAACCCCAGAGAATTTTTCCAAACTGTGGATTATATTTCAGGCAGGAGCACACCAGTACTCCTGCCTAATCATTCTTGCGAAAGGGAACTTTCTGAGAGATTCTCTCACTATTTTCATGCAAAGATTGTCAATATCTGTACTGCACTTAATGCTGAGTGCCATAACTTACCTGCACCCACTCATTCATTATCTTTTAGTTCTACAATGTATTCTTTCTACATGATCTCAGATGATGACATCTGTCGAACTGTTACAAACTTGCCAACAAAATCTTGTAAGTTAGATCCATTACCGACATGGTTGGTCAAGACTTGTTTGCCTGAGCTAGTACCAATTATCACCAAAATAGTCAATCTCTCCATGTCAAAGGGGATTTTTCCTGACAACTGTAAGGTTGCTCATATGACTCCAGTTTTAAAGAAAAGTAGCTTGAACAAGGATTGCCTCCAAAATTATCGTCCTATCTCAAATTTGAGTTTCATCTCAAAGGTTATTGAAAAAGTAGTGTTGTCACAGTTAATGGATCATCTCTGCAGTGCAAACTTGCTTGAGCCTTATCAATCTGCCTATAAGCCTGGACACAGTACTGAGACCGCCCTCACTTATATACATAATTTCATTGCTTCTCAGTTAGACGAGGGTAGATTTGTCCTACTTGTTCTGTTAGATTTGTCCTCGGCTTTTGACACTGTCAGTCACAACAGTTTATTGAACATACTTCAGTCAAAGTATGGAATAAGTGGCACCGTCCTCACATGGTTCAGCTCTTATCTCACAGGCCGGTACCAGCAAGTTAAAATTGGTAATGCTCTTTCTTCAGTGAAATACTTAGACAATGGAGTTCCACAAGGCTCTGTGCTTGGTCCTGTCCTATTCTCAATGTATTTATCAGGACTAAGTGATGTTATACGTCACCATGGTATTCATTTTCATCATTATGCTGATGACACCCAATTGTATATATCTTTTGACAAAAATGACATACAAGCTGCCTTTCAGACAATGGAAGCCTGTATATGTGATGTGAACAAATGGCTCACCATTCATCAGCTGAAGCTTAATTGTGATAAGACAGAGTGCATTGTTTTTCGATCAAAATTTTCAACTACAAATCCTATCTTTCCTCCAATTGTCGTTGGTGATGACCTTATATATGCTTCAGAAAATGTGAAAAACCTAGGTGCGGTCTTTGATCAAAATCTGACGATGGATAAACATGTTGAAACCTTTTGTCGTTCTGCCAACTGGCAGTTAAGGAACATCAGCCTTCTGCGGAAATATCTTGATGATAAGACTTGTGAAATGCTTGTTCATGCTTTTGTCACTTCCAGGCTTGATTTTCTCAACTCTTTGCTTTATGGCCTGTCAGATCTATCCATAAAGAAACTTCAGAAAATTCAAAACTCTGCAGCACGTATAGTTAAAATTAAGAAAAGACACTGCAATGCAACTCCGCTCTTAAAAGAACTTCACTGGCTTCCTATCAGTGCACGAATCAAATTTAAAATACTCCTGCTCACTTTCCGTGCTCAACGTTTGGAACAACCTGTATATATCTCTCAGCTGCTGGCTCCCTATGTTCCTCCTCGTGATCTTCGTTCCTCTGACAAGGCCTACCTGTCTCTTCCAAATCCACGGCTAAAAGCTTATGGATATCGATGTTTTGCTTACTCCGCTCCTTATTTGTGGAACCAGCTACCTGACCATATTCGTTTTTGCACAGAACTCTCTGTATTTAAAAGTTATTTAAAGACTCATATCTTTACTTGTTCCTTTGACTGTAATTGAGTCATTCATATTTGTTAAGCGCCTAGAGCAGGTACACTTCGGTCCTGATTTGGCGCTATATAAGTCCATTGTATTATTACAGCACTTTCTTGAGTTGATTTTGAGTACAACCTTACTAAAGTTGTAAAATACAGCCAGCTGTTTTAGCCAATTTTGATTTGTGTAAAGTAAACATGTTAAAAAATAGGATGTAATGGAATAGTGAATAATTATCAGGGATCAGATTACACTGCTGGTGATTTGTTTTGATGTCATATAACCAATTGGTATATATGATACTGTATGTAATACATGTTTAAAGGTATTGTACTTAAGATATATGATTAAGTTGCATACAGTAGTGTGCATATGCTATCCTCATGTATTATCTGCATATGTGGTGTTAAGTGACCCTTGGCATACTTCATCAATCTGTCAAGAATTTATTTAAAGGAAATTCTCACAAGCTACTGTTACAAATTTTTATGTACAGTACTTGTGCTATTATCTTCAACCTTTTTACTGCATACAGCTGATGTTCATTAAATATGTACAAGAATATATAGCTTACAGTACTGGGAACAAGGCAGTGAATGCAGCCTCTGGTTTTCACTACTAGAATGTAGAAATGTAATATTGGGAAAGGTCTTAAGATGAAAATGTGTGGAACAGATGGTACTGAAGAACCCAGATGCATATTCTGTACCTATGCACAAACCTCTGTGATAATTAGGTACAGTATAAATTGTAAATGAGTGCACAGGCCCTTTCAGTGGTTTTGCCTCCATGGCTTACATAGATACATATCCTATGAATACATGTGAAACTAAGGGAAATGCGATGAAATAAAGGCTAGTTGGTAATTTTTTCATTGTTTACAAAGTTTAATTATATGATTGTATATATTTCAGTTGTTAACCATCAACCATAGTATTTTACTTATTAAAGAATGTGTCATTTTTCTGTAATTCCTGTAAAGAAAATAAATAAAGATTTGTTGAGGTACAGGTCACTCTTTAGTCAAAATTCACATCATTGCAACATTAACTCTAGCTCATGGAAAGTGCATGAGTTAGCAAATGAAAAATCTATATATCGCCCCTCTCCTTACCTCCTGTTCACGTATGTAATCCCCACTTACAGTACCTGCAACTAACCCTGGTAAACTAATAGCACAGAGAGAGAGGGCACCCTAGCACCTCGCAACGAGGTACAAGGGTGGCCTCCCTCCTCCTCTTCTCACTTACCACCAGACTGGTTTGCAATGCAACTTTAGGCCTTGGTTTTCCTCCATCCGGTTCGGTAGTTTTGGCAAAAACTATTGTAAGGGCCAGTGACACTTGCCATGTCTGTCGTTCAGAGGTTTTAGGTCAAACATTGTTTACACCAAGTTCCAACACTTGTGGTGAATTTCCTGTCTTCAAGTTTTCTGGTAATAATTATGAGAAGAAACTTGATTTCATCTTCAAACTACTGTAACCTCTTGGTGGAAAGTTTTCAAGTTGTTATAACCTTGACTATTTGAAAAATGAAATCACCTCAATCTGAATTACTGTAGTTTACCCCCTACACTAGTTCAAGATTGGCTCTTTTAATCATGTGAGAATATTTTTGTTTGTCAGCGGGTAAATTCCTGCAGACTAGCTCATTCACATCGCTGACATATACTTACCCCATACTACATCTAATTTGCATTATTCTTGCACGCTGTGCACTGCTCTGGATAGTTTTGACACCGCGCCCCCTATATCCACCATCTTGGCCAACAGCTCGTCCTCATTCTCCTTCCACTGCAAAGCTACTGCCTTTTGGCTACTGAGCAGTGTGCAGCACACGAGATTAATGCAAATTAGATGAAGCAAGGGGTAAGTACAGCCGCTCGTGAATATGCCCACCAGGAAGGTGGGGGGGAATTTGTTTAGCTGAAGTATACAATATTTTCTTTCAGAAATGTCATGAAGGAGATATTTGTAAGAATGAGATGTTTCCCAAAAATTTGAGGGTGACTGCCTACAGTATTCCCTTTTGGGAGACAACCAGAGCTTTCTAAATTGTGCTACACTGTAATCTCAGATGATTTTAGGGAACATATTCTGTCAGCTTCCTGTTATTTTGACCGTTGCCCTCTGTTCAGATTTGTTCCTCAAACATTTGTGGCCTCTATGCATTGCAGAGTACATGGAATCTTGAATTTTGAATTCAGTTACTGTCGCTGAAAGGTGTATTGTAGGGAGACTTTGGTACATAAGTGAATAAAAAAAAAAAGGCAGAGTTACAGATGATGTACAAATAAAATAGTGCCTTCTCAACTTTAAACATTTCGGTTTTATATTTGGTAGAATATAGTGAATGACTGATCTTCAGTTATATTTGCAGATCTAAAAAGGTCAATACAACATGAAACATTGAACAGCTGTTTTTTGTATGGTGGGTTCTACTGTTTAATACCTATGCATGTAGTTATGTACTGTGGGGACAACTTGATATCATAAAGTTTTTCAGTCATAAGGGTCACTGTTCATAAGGTTCTGTAATTGTAAGAGTCATTTATCACAAGGTTTGTTATTCATAAAGGGTTTCCTATTCCTAAGATTCATTATTCATAGTAGAAAAAGGGGTTCGCTAATCATAATGGCTAAAGAAATTTGATATTCATAATGGGGAAAGGGTATGAAAAAGTACCCTTATGACTAAAAACCTTATGAATAGCAGGTGGACCCCCTTACTTCTACATTGGATCCAACATACCTTGTCAGAGTTGTGTTCTAATGATAACTGCTTTCTTTTTCTATCTTAAATTCTCATCTACAGCTTATATGCAAGATTTAGAACCAACCTTCATGTGTTTGTCAAAGGAGGTCAATGAAAGTTATGGACTTGTTCTTTCTCATCAAAAAGCTGATGTAGAGCCCTATGAAACAAATCTGGACTGTCTCTTCACCATTCACACTACTCGAGATAAACGCATCAACCTTAGATTTGAATATTTTGACCTGGAACGTAATTACAATATGGAAACAGGTCGATGCGAGGAATCAGGTGATAGATTTGAAATATATGAATCAGATGGTATCTTCTGGATAAAGAATGGCAACATTCAGCCTGATGAAACAATTTGTGGGGGAACTGGAAAATTCCCAGAAGATTACCAGTCTCTTACAAGCACCATAACTGTTAGGCTCCTTACAGATGGGAACAGATCTAACAACAAGGGACTGCAGTTTCTGTATGTTGCATTCACACCAGTAGAAGGTAAGTGTGAAACAGGGGTCATCACTCAAGGGGGGGGGGGGAGGGGAATTACAGGGACATATGTGACAATTTACTTCGCAGACATATACTTACCCCTTGCTACATATATTTTGCATTAATTCGCTCTTGCATGATACCCGGAGTAGTTTTAGCACCGCGCCCTGTATGTTCGCCATCTTGTCCTAAGGATCATCCTAATCACTCAAGGGGGGGGGACAGGAATTACAGGGATGTATGTGACATTCCTAGATCTCTTCTTGACAATGGGAAACCATTGATATGGCCAATGAAAGGATACAAGTAGCTGATATTGTACATCCTGATATTTGCTCCTATGTGGAAGCCGAAGCACTCAGGTTTGCTCCTGTGTTCTGTATGTGTTTGTATTGTAGGTGGTGTTTGAGAAAATAAAAACATTCAGTTTAGCTTCATGTTTACAGATACATACTACAAAGGATTTTTAAAATATAGCAGCCATTCCCCCTGGCCACAAAAGTGTTTGAAAACTTAAAGGGGTGGTGATGATACAAAACATTTCATTACAAGCAGTCAGCCATGGAAACACTACAACAGTGGGGTGAAAGTGTGATATCCTCCTACATGTAATTAAATTGTAACTCATAAATTCTATTGCCTCATGGATCTGGCACTATTTTGAGCACCTGACAAATACCCACTTTTCTGTTTTTCTGGCACTTTTGCGCCAGAGCACCAGTCTGTTTTTGAGCCCTGGTAATGAGTGTGTGTCCAATAGTATTTTGTGAGGCAGTGCTCATAATTAGCACATACGTACTTACACGTCAAACTTGCCTGCACTACTATTTACAATACATTCATCATGATCCATGGACTTACAGTACTTATGTAAAACTTAACTGGCCTTTGAAATGTGCAACATGAGCATACCATTTGCAGACTTCCATTATTATGCAGGTTAGAATTAGGCAAGTGGATTTTCATGAGAACAACCAGATTTAGAAAACAGCCTAGCCGCATGGATAAATGCTGCAAAAGAAATAAGAAGGCTGGATATGAATGAACATACTGTACTCAAATACAGACAGTAGAACAGGATGCACACTGTTTACACAACACACTGTTGCTATCCATCATAGTAGACAAGGGAAGATAATGTAATTCAGCACCTCTGTTTATCAGAACACATCAGGACCAAAGTTAGTTCAAATAATGGAAAAAATTTGGATAAACAGCTGGTTTCAAGTGTTTTTCTCTAGTATGGTTCACTGGGTCCATAAGATAGAGTGTTAAAACACTTCCCAAATAATTGTGAAATGGCTAGCAAAATTACAGACGAAATCGCCAAAATATATAGTTATTGTTTTCTGTAACTGATGATATGACAAGAAAATGATTAGACATCTGTAAAAACCAGGGATTTTATTACCCTATGGTCTCCTGAATGACCACTTGATGTTTTTGTACACTCTGCGAGTGTGCATGTGCTGAAGAGAAGCTCTGATGATCTTGGCAGGTATCTAGAGTATAAATTTGGCGTAAATTTCCAAAAACATTAGACACACGTATGTAAAAGACTCAAAAACAGTCATTCACAATGTTTTCGTTACAGTAGGTTTTCTGTCATTACTTTTAGGTATGAATCCCAAGTACTGCTATACAGTACATACTTTTCAGAATTTGTGAAACTAGGTCTTAGGCTAGCCTGATGTATACTTTATTGGGGATATTGAGCCTATACTGACTCACGTCTCCTAGCAAGAATTTCGAAAACAAATGTATATGATATTTCTTCCAAATCTGACAAAGATTCAACAATTGTTTTCTATGTCCAGATGTTGCTGTTTTAGTCATTGTAACATCTGACTGTGAATGTTAAAGTCCCGAGAAATATTGCTTTACCTCATTTCTTTTGTCCCCTCTATTGCCACATTCATGTCTGGTTATTACTGCTTTGTAAAGTACTGAAAACACGGTGGATATACTACCTAAATTGTGCTGAATATTAGTCTGGTAACATCATGAGGCCAGTTCAGATAAACAGGGTTTCAGATAAACAGGGTTTCTGATAAACAGGGTTTGGATTTACAGGGTTTTACTGAACCCTGCTCTCATCAATTGCCTGTTACAGAAGTGCTCTCTTTTATCACCCTTAAAGGTATAGTTGCTATGAACCTCAAAATTGTTTTCGTCATTTTTCAGTTTGGTCCAATTCACATGGCAGACATGCTTACCCCTTGCTACATGTAATATGCATAAATCTCGCATGCTGCTTGCTACATGTAATTTGCATAAATCTCGCGTGCTGCATGCAACTCGGAGTAGCCTTCATCGTCTGTCAGTTTGGTCCAATTCACGTTACAGATGTATACTTACCCCTTGCTACATCTAATTTGCTTAAAGTTTGCGTGCTGCACTCAACTCAGAGTAGTTTTCATCATCTGTCAGTTTGGTCCAATTCGTGTCACAGACATATACTCGACCCTTGCAACATATAATTTGCATAAATCTCGCGCACGTACTGCACGCAACTCGGAGCAGTTTTCATCAACTGTCAGTTTGGTCCAAGTTGAGCAACATACAGAGCAAACTGCAGTTCTAAAGAATTTTTCATGATACCTTTCATATTTCCTTTTTGTCAAAACCCTCTACAAAAGTAAGATACTACAACAGAATTTCTTCACCTGTGTCAGAGACCAGAATTGAAAAAATTCTGAGATTCGTTCTTTCAGGTTCTGATTGTGAGAGCCTTGTTAAACCCTAGTTGTGTGTATGGTATATATCATATTTGAAGTGAGATTCATTACAAGGCAAAAAGCAGATAGGGAACACAGCTGTGAGATTACTAACTAGTAAAACTTGAACACAGTGTTATTTTACTGGTACAACATTTGTATTAAAGGGGTCTATTTAAAGATGCTTACAGACATGCAGTTGGTGGTGAACACTTCTTTGAAAATAATAACAATAGTTATATAATATAATACATTGTATTTATATATAGCACCAAACCAGGAATGATGAGTATCTGCTTTAGATGCCCAACAAAATAAAACAACTTAATTACATTGAAAACAAGTTCAAAGATAAGTCTTTTATAGGTAACTCTCAAATGTAGAGAGTTTATTGGACAACCAGATATGGGCAGGTAGGTGGTTCCATGAATAAGGAGCAAGGTTGGCAAAATATTGGTATCCATGTGTTTCTAAATTTAGATTGGGAAGAGACAGAAATAAAAGACCAGAAGTGTAGCCTTTTCATGTTATTCTCATATCCTTCTAAGACAGTTCAGCACCACGTTATGAAGTACGTACTGCATACTGTACATTAAACAACTAAGCAAAGTGCACATTTCTGTAAGATATTTAGTTGCATAGAAAAGTGATATATTTCAGCCAAGCAGTATTACTGTACATGAAAGCCCACACCTTCAGTATATACATAAAGCTGATCCTTTATAAGTATTTCAAAAAAGCTCAATTTTGCAGTGTATGCATTAAAGCCTATACCTTCAGTATATCATCACACATGAAAGCAGACATTAGTCTTGTTTCACACTTCTCACTACATTCAATTGTTATCAGACTATACAGCAAACTGCAAAATTGTGTAATGTTTATATGATCGCAACTGCCAGAATTTGATTCTAAAGGACAAGTGAAGTGCTAAGTTGCCAGTTCTGTTTGCCACACCAAATGGTAACAGTCTTGCGCATATTAATGTACGTGTTTATATAAACAGAGATGTGCACATTCCCTGTGACAATTGGGCAGCCCCAGCCAGCACAAAAATTGCCACCTAGGACTTAATAGAAAATTTCAAATCCAGTCCACCACTGTTTTTTCTTCTGGTACAGGCAAGCCTTTTATTCCTCCCTTAGATATACCCAGAATGGTGATCAGTTATGATGAACTCTTGAAAATCCTAGGTACATCTCAGAGGTTATAAATCCTAGGTACATCTCAGAGTTTATATTTTTTTACTCCGTCTTAAGTAGCAGAACTTTAACTTGTTTTCATTTCTGTTTTATCTTACAGAGAAAACAGACAGCTGTTTTGTCTGTAAGGATGAAAGTATGTGCATTGATAAGTCACTGAAATGTGATGAGATCTATCATTGCAATGATAACAGTGATGAATATAAGAGTTCCTGTGAGGGTAAGTACCTCCATCCAGCTTTCTGCCTTGAAGTACCTTAGTGTTTCAATGTATATTCCTGCCTATATGCAAGAGCAGCTGTTCAAAGAGTGTTTTCCCTGATGCTGTCAGTTGATGTTATGATTCAGTTAGGTAACAGTGATCTAAAGGAGAGGCTTAAAGTGTACCTTAAGTCTGAAAATTCAAAAATATATATTACAGAGCATGAAAACTGAATTCCAATGGTCCAATTCCCATCTTCACAGGACTTTCTTAAGCTGAGATATAAAATGTTGAAGTTTATTCACTCGATTTTAAAAAGGTAGATTGCGCAATAATTTGTGATGTCATTGTTGTACTACTCAAATTACAATCTTTGTATTTCTTTGTTTTTCTGAAAGCCACCGCACCTTGTGCCAAAATGTGATCGCGTTCTTACTGCTTTGGGGTGACTTGACTATATAAGCCCTCTCTGTACAGCATGTCATGCAAAAAAACAGGAAGCGGTCAAGGTCATATAGACATTTTTAATTTTAAAAGAAAACAAAGCATTTAATGTGAGTTGTACAACAAGAATGTCAAAAATTATTGCGCAATGAACTGTTTGGATTTAAGTGAATAAATTTTAACATTTAATATCTCAGCAATGGAATAAGCTGTCACAATGGGAGTTGGACCAATAAGATTAACAGTGTAACCTCTAAAATATATATTTTTGAATTTTTAGACTTTAGGTCCACTTTAAGGGAATTGAATAAAATAACCCACCCTGACCCCTGTTTTGTAGGAAGTACAATGACCTTCACCATGGAGTATTGTTTTTCATAGAGGTGGGTGGGGTTTTAATTTGTGAATGAAATTTCCCTATTCTTGAACAGGTAACATCACTTTAAAGCTGTTACTACTATATCTTTAATTTTCAAAACTTTCCTCGCAATTTTTGAGTGTTCATAATGTTTGCTGTTTAAGCGGTGTACATAAGGTTTACCCATTCTGGGTAATCATTATCTGACTAGGGAACAAACTACTGGTTAGACCACTTCCCTCTTATCCCAACATAGGATAAGGTGACCATATTTTGAGGGTTTAAATCAGGGACGCTAATATACATCGTTAGTGATGCTCGTGACTTTCGATCTCTGTGATTGCAGATACCTGTTATTTGTTCGCCTACGTACAGTACGTTGTATTTGGGCGCTACGATATATATCTCAACAATGTTGATGTAATACCAGGCCTATAGTACATTACTAGCTAGCCGGCTGTTCGGCTCCCGTCTGAAATGTACACCGTAGACTACACAATCAACAAAATATTTTTAACAACATTATAATTAATATCTTGGAAAATTTGAAATTTCAAGGACATTTGTTCAAATCGGGGACATTTTTGGGGACACTTCTTTGTCAGGGACGGAACACTGGATCTGGGGACTGTCCCCGAAGATCAGGGACGTTTGGTCACCTTAACATAGGAGAAGATTTATACTGTACTATAAAACAACATTGCTCCATTGATATTGCAATACAAAAGGCCTGTTTGTCTTTATTTGTCAATACACTTATTATGCTAACCATGGATGAAATTGTTTATATAGTGAATGAAAATGATAGTGTGAATGGCAAAGCATGAAGAAACGGGTGTAAAAACAGTCAAAATCTGCAGGCTATTTTGAAAAAAGCTGTTCTCATAATACAACTTGCTTGAACCACGCCTATTAGAACACTATATGAATATTCAATGATCACCCAGCTGCATGTAATGAAGCATTGTACATTTAGTGGGCTTGTATTGCTGAGGTTATTCATTCATTAGCTGGGAATAGTGTGATTTTGAAGGTTGTACACTGCACAGCACACTTGAGTTTTTGAAACAAAAGCACCTGTTTTTATCATAATACCTGTATTTAGTAGATTTCATCCCCTAACACTGTTCAAGAAGACACTGGCATACTAACTCTAGTAACGGTAACCAGTTACACCTCTACACTTGTGTTCTTCCCAACATTCCAAGTCTTTGCCCTTGAGTGGTACATGCAACAAAGAATTCCTTCAGGACTAACATTTAATCCTGGCCCTAGGTACTCTGGCTCTCTGCCTTTTGGCTAAGATCATGTGTCATATCTGTTGTTTTCAGCCAGTCAAGAATGAGACCATGCATGACAGAGGTCTGAGGGTGGAGAGGTTGGTCAGTTAGGTTTGTTGTCCCATGGGGAGGTAGCTCCATTGGGGAGCAGAACTCCTTTGGGAGTAGTGTTTGGTTTCGTCCCTTGGCTCTTGCCAGAGAGTCAAGGGGACTTCTGAAAAAGTGTGCAGTACATGCAGGTAGGCCTATACACATACCAAATAATCTACGTAAAATGGACAACGATACAATAATTGACGAAAAAGGTGTCATGTGTGTAGATGCTGATCACTAGTAGGGGCACTAACCTAAAGTATGACAGTTTAAACCAAAATATGAAAATAAGTCCACATCCTTACCTCCGTAGTCATAAAATCATATGGCTCAATTCAGTTCCTCTGTGAGCAGTGTGTTTTTACCCATGGTCAGTTTTGATTGTAGATGGTTTCTCCAAGAGTTTCCACCATGTAAAAGAATTTGTGTCTGTTGTATCAGAAATCCCTGGTTGAATCAAGGCAACTGTGTTCATTTCAGCTGGCAGACGTAACAGGGAAAGTATGTCCAGGTAGTAGCTTCATGGTATGACCTTGCAACGGAGGGTATGCATCACAGATGTTAGACTCCAAGCTGATACCGTTCACTATGGAGGATTTGAATGACTCACAAATTGTTCAGTATTATTCCATGGAGGTAGTACTCACATATTACATGGATGACCAGTCTCGTGGGTTAATTGAGTTAAAAATACTGGTATTTTCTTTGAGTCTGCCATCAGAATCATGCAAAAAACTCTTTGATGATCAAATTTTATGGCCTTTTCCTTCCAGGTAGCAAATCTTGCTGATACGTACAGTAGTCCCAAGTTGAGGTGTTACCAACTAATGATCACGAGGCTGTAGTTTTTTCTGAAATTGGTCGGGTGGACTTCAACTGAAATTAGTCCTTTTGATGTGCTATCATGGAGCCAATGAAACGTTTCGGATATTAGCTCCATGGTACTATGTAGTCAGTTTTCAAGAACGTAGTTAGGCTATAGCATGAATATAATGTGTTCAGTGCTTGTTCACAGGCATATAGGTGGGCACCTTTTGTTGTGCTGCCTTTTGCATTTTCATATAATAGAGCACTTCCATTGGTTTTTTCAACCAGGAGTAGGATTGAATGGAGTAAAGAGTTTTCCAGAGCTTTTTCAATTTTCAATTTTGCCGTTATTGGTATGATATTAAATTGAAACAATATTTGGAAGAACTGCTTCTGTGGGGGATCTTTATTTATCTTTATTGTTCGGATGGACTGCTTAAACGCTATTCAAACACTTTGTAGAAGGAAATGCTATGTATTTCCCTTTTCTTAAACAGGTAATATCACTTTAAAATCAGAGCACCGTGAGTACAACCCACAGATTTGTTTGTAATGCTGTTTGTATGTATGTGTACCTTAATGGTGCTTGGCAGTAGAGAGATGAGGAGATGTAAGACAGGTCTGTGGTCTTAGACCAGAACTTGATAATAATAGTAATTTGCTTTTATATATTGCTTTACACCAACAATACACCTCAAAACGCTTTACAAACATCACCCCTGGTCAACAATAGCCTGTTCCGGAGACAGTTCCTCCAGTTTGCAGCAGGTATACCCCCCCCCCCTGTGTCATGACATGCTACCTCAAAGGTACCCATTTAATCCATGGATGGACAGAGACAGTTGAGATAAAGCATCTTGCCCAAGGACACAATGTTATGAACCAGGCAGGACTCAAACCAGCAACCCTTGGGTTGCTAGTTGGACACCTTAGTTTTGAGTCCATCTCGCTCTCAAATTGGAGTGAACTAATAGTGAGTGGTACCTACAGTATCAAACTTATACTGAGAGCATAAAATATATTCTGGGGAATAATTTATCAATTGGTTAAATCTTATGTTACAGGGCAGTCAAATACAAGGCAATACACTGCTGTCTATATTCTCTCTAGCTATTCAAGGTATTAATCAATTGGAACTTAACTGCAAAAAAACTGAATTTATTGTTTTCCAGTCACGCTTTTCAGATATTCCCTGCACTTTCCCTACACTTTATGTTGGTGGAGAGCTAATTCACATTTCTTCATCAGTGAGAAATTTAGGAGCTTATTTTGACCAGACTATGACTCTTGATCATGTAACAAATCTTTGTCGTTCTGCAAATTGGCAACTGAGAAAAATCAAGTACCATGTTAATAAGAGTTGTGTGATACTTGTGCATGCCTTCACTACTTCAAGGCTTGATTTTCTTAACTCACCTAATTCTTAACTTTGGCCTCTTAGAATCAGCTATTCACAAACTTCAGAAGATACAAAACACTGCTGCTTGTATTGTTAAAAGGAGAGGGAGAAACTGCCATATTACTCCATCCTCAAGGAACTCCACTGGCTCCCAATCAGCTTTAAAATTCAGTATAAGTTGCCACTGCTTGCCTTTCAGGCTTATTTCTTGGGAGAGCCTATGTACCTGTCACAACTCCTCTTGCCATATATTCCAACTCGTCCACTTTGATCCTCTTGCAAATCGTATTTATCTCTGCCAAAACTACGCTTGAAAACCTATTGCTTTAGAAGTTTTCAGTACTGTGCATTGTCTCTATGGAACAGGTTACCAGATGACTTACGAACCTGCTCGAAACACTGTTTTTAAGAGTTTACTTAAGACTTTTAAGAGTTTACTTAAGACTCATTTGTTCATTACTGCTTATACTTAATGAACTTTTTTTTTTCTTGTAAAGCGCCTTGAGCAGTATCTCTTGGAACTGATTTGCGCTATATAAGCCTTATTTATCATTATTTTTATTATTATTGCAGTTAAATGTTCCATATTCTCGTTTTTGCCCATACACAGATAACATCTGGGATGACCTGATAGAAAGGTTTGGTTTTACTCTGGTGGCTGTGGTAGGCTCTGCTGCCATTGTTCTCATCATCGTTCTACTTCTGGTCTGTATCTGCTGTTGCTGCTGCTGCTGCTGTCGGAAGAAAGATGACATTCAGGAACAGAAGCAATACCAGAGGTCACCCCCAGTCCCCAGACCAGCTGCTTACCCTACTCACAACTCCAATGCTTCTAATTATTCTTCGTATTCATCATCAGTATCCAACCATGGAAGACCTCAACCCAGCTACCCCAGTTACCATCCTGGTTACCCACCTCAGCAGAATGGTCATGCTGGGTACCAACCTGTCTATAACCCTGCAAACCCTACCAATGGAAGGATGGCATATCCACATAAGGTCTAAGCTATTCAAGGAAAAGCTTTGCCTGTTGCTTGTAAAGGTCAAAGGTGAATATGTGAATATTGTTAGGTGAGGTTGCTTCAGGTGGCTGCAGAGGAACACTTCTGTGAAACAAGGCTTAATATCTTGATTAAATTGGAGCCAAGTGAATAAATATTTAGAAGAGATTAATTGTACATGTTGTGACAAGGAAAGAAAG
The DNA here is from genome assembly GCA_029531755.1 of Holothuria leucospilota. Taxonomy (NCBI): domain Eukaryota; kingdom Metazoa; phylum Echinodermata; class Holothuroidea; order Aspidochirotida; family Holothuriidae; genus Holothuria; species Holothuria leucospilota. The sequence goes on from CM055965.1 coordinate 60,773,022, forward strand.
GACAGACAACATGTCTTCCCAGAAAGGACAAATCATTGCTAGCTGTTAAACAGTGTCCTTCCTGATATTACTCTAATTCAAGGAGCAGATTTCACTCCAAGAGCCTTTTGCTAGAGTATTGGCCTTGTGTAGGCATTTCTATTTGTGAGATACAGCACCAAAGCATATGTATAGTGATAAGTGTGAACAAGTAACAGGGTCTGCTTTAGAAGTCATGTACATGTGATTTGGATATTTAGCTCATGTATAGGAAAAAAAGGTTGAAAGGGTAAGCAAACTGAATGGTAGATTGAGCCCAATACTTTTGAATTTAATAACTTGTAAGTTCTATGATTTGCTGCTTCAAGGGTACTGCATTGTGTATTTCATAGGCTGAGAATGTATCACAATATTAAACCGACTGCATTGTTGCTTTTAAAGATACTACATTAAAGTGCCACATGCCAATAAATTATGGCATAATCAGAGTGAGTGTACCCTCTCTGGAATTATCAGAGGTAGCAGGGGATAGCATCATGTGATATGATAGCAATACTACATGCTGCTATTTAAGCTTAAATGTCGACATATTGTAGTTTTTAAAAGAGCATGTGTGAGTTTGAAATTGCAGTTGTTTGAAACAGCAATCTGAATGCACATAGTGTGTCGTTTCCTGTATGAGCTTGAAAAGACAGCTTTATCGATTGAGAATTTGTTCTTGGAGGGAAAACTTATCCTTCTATGAAACTTGTAAACATATGGAGAGTGTGGAGAGATTGAATATTGCATCTGTATGGACATAAGTGTGTGCAGAGTTCATTATAGTAAGTGTGAATCGTTCCAGACTGTGTGAAGGAGAAAGGTTGGCTTTCCAACTGAAGTGTTTGCAGAGCTGTGTGGAGTATCTTTTGGATGCAAAACTGTGCAGAAGTCTATCAGCGATTTGAACGTGAATCACATTGATTGGAACTTGTGTAATGGATAACTTACACAGTCAATGTTAGCTGTATCACTTCGGATGACATGTTGATGGTGGGAAGTCTTGTAACAGAACAGTGTGAGAAGTTTGTCTGAATTACTGCTCAGATAGCTGAAAATGCTTTCACACTTGCCATTATGGAAACTGGATTACAAACATTTAATGAAACACACATTGAGCAGAGTTGTGTTGAATTAGCTCATTAATTGAACAGCACCCTTCCGTAAAGTTACGCATTCATGGAAATAAAAAGTGGAAAGTTTCGCCCCAACATTTGAGTAAGATTTATTATTGTATTTTTTTATGTTTGCTAGATGCAAGGAATGTTCGGTACCTCCTAAAATGTTACAATAACAGGGTTCATTGAATACCGAAGTTTCTGCAAGTGTGCATAATGAAATTTGTCACATATTTACAGTCTGAGCTTGTCTAATGACTATTAGATTGTATACCAAGGTATTCTGTGGCATCAGCCACAGATTGTAGGTTTTAGTGTATAGATTGTTTTTAATTCTCAGGCTGAAAATTATCAGCGTAAGTCATTTTAGTACATTTCTTGCTTTCTAAGTGAGGTGGATTTTTTTAAGTAGTCCTTTTCATGTATCATGTACATACACAAACAGTAAACAAATAAGAGCTTTTAGTATATAGTACTTAGGTGATGTTGTAGTTAAAAGGCTTCAAAAAATTGTTAATCTTGGAAGCTCAGTATATGCCAAATTGTCACTTTTGTACTTAAGAAGATTTCAAAAAACATTGTAGATAGTTTAATTGTATTTACATTTTGTTCTTACCTAAATGTTTTTCTTTACTAAAGGGTGCTGAAGTAAGAAGGCAGTTGATTTTATAATCATTTTGTGACTTAACTGTGGGACGTAATACTGCATAGCTTCTGTAATATCTTGTGAGTTAACTTTGGGAGATAGTACAGTATGGCTCCTCTGATATCTTGGGAATTTACATCGGGACAAAGTTCTGTATGACTCCTGTAATATCTGTGTGAGTTTACTGTGGGACATAGTACTGTATGATTCCTAGTCTCCTGTACTACATACATGTGAGCTTACTGTGGGCAATAGTACTGTATGACTCCTGTAATATCTTTGTGTGAGTTTACTGTCAGACATAGTACTGTATGACTCCTAGTCTCCTGTACTACATACATGTGAGCTTACTGTGGGAAATAGTACTGTATGACTCCTGTAATATCTTTGTGTGAGTTTACTGTCAGACATAGTACTGTATGACTCCTAGTCTCCTGTACTACATACATGTGAGCTTACTGTGGGAAATAGTACTGTATGACTCCTGTAATATCTTTGTGTGAGTTTACTGTCAGACATAGTACTGTATGACTCCTAGTCTCCTGTACTACATACATGTGAGCTTACTGTGGGAAATAGTACTGTATGACTCCTGTAATATCTTTGTGTGAGTTTACTGTGGGACGTAATATTTTATGACCCCTATACTAATACATGTGAAGTTACTGTGGGAAATAGTACTGTATGACTCCTGTAATATCTTTGTGTGAGTTTACTGTGGGACGTAATATTTTATGACTCCTATACTAATACATGTGAAGTTACTGTGGGAAATAGTACTGTATGACTCCTGTAATATCTTTGTGTGAGTTTACTGTGGGACGTAATATTTTATGACTCCTATACTAATACATGTGAAGTTACTGTGGGAAATAGTACTGTATGACTCCTGTAATATCTTTGTGTGAGTTTACTGTGGGACGTAATATTTTATGACTCCTATACTAATACATGTGAAGTTACTGTGGGAAATAGTACTGTATGACTGCTGTAATATCTTTGTGTGAGTTTACTGTCAGACATAGTACTGTATGACTCCTGTAATATCTTTGTGTGAGTTACTGTGGGACATAATATTTTATGGCTCCTGAATATCTTTTGCAGTATTATGGCATTATGTGCTACCATCAGTATTTATGTACTTCCACCATGTATTCAGGAATTGTCAGATTTGGGGGCCTGTACATGTGGGGTGTGATTTCTGCGAATAGGAACAACATGAAAAACAAACTTTTTTTTTTTTGTGAGGGGGAGGAATCATAGAATGTGACTGTTATATGTAAACCATCAAAGTTTGTGAAGGTTATTCTTATTTGAAAAAAATGGTTCTTTGTTATTATGTGCTTCTAGAGTAATTACAGATAATTTTATGTTTCTTGTTTGTGATTGGTAAAAAGGTTTTTGAAGTTGAGACATGTACTTCATCAGGTTCACATCTTTGTTTTGTTATTGTTTGCAGAACATTTCCCTTAACATTAGTATGATAGTATTCATCTTTTCCCCTTTCCTGTCTAAACACTATAGCCTTCTGGGAAGCATGATTGAAAGTAATGAGACTTAAGTACTTCTTCAGACACTGCTTGGTTTAAAGACAGGCTTGATGTCTGTGGTTCTGACCATAGTGAATAAATCTCATCACCTACAGTATCAGTGTCAGTACTGGTTATTTGTTTTCAAAGAAAGATGTATTCAAAATCATATTCACAGTTGTATGTGAATCTTCTGTCAGTCACTTTGAGTCATCCATTTTGATGAAATCCTTGAATAACAAAGATAGTGTTTCTCATATGTTTTTTTTTTTTTTTTTTTTGTTTGTATTTTGAGATTGTCAGTACTTATTGCATTTCTATGGTAACAAGTGTAGAACAGATTAACAACTACTGGAAGAATTATCTCTGTATATTACATGTATATGTGCACTGCAGCTTTTATGGAAAGATAAACTCAAGTGTGGCTATGATGATGAACCTGCAGTGTTTGTAAAATACTGACCTTACAGCTTGTTTAAAACAATTGTATCCCTTTTGCTTTTTCCTATGTAGTCTGGAATTAATAACATTCATTTTGGCTATTTTTTATCATGTTGCACTAGTTATAAAACAAGGCCAACTTTTACCTAGGATTTACTATATGTTGTGTTGTGTCAACAAGCTCCATCTTGTACTATAGCTCTGTTGGTTTTTAAAATTTCACAGTTTGAAGATTAACAAAAAATGCAAGTCAAAACAAGCTTACAAATTTTGTATCACCTTACTGTTGTTATCCGCCCAAGAAATTTTTGGTCCAATAAGTATTTTTATACTGTGTTTCAACCGGCTTTATACTTTCTATAAGATCATCTTATACTCTTTCAATTTGAAGACATCTGTAGAAGTTGTATCTGAAGGTTCCAAGTCATGTCTTACTGGGAGTTAATTATCTGCAACTCTACAAATTAAGCTGAAATTGTTTTTCTTTTTCATATCAGCTCAAATGCCTGGATCTGAGTCTGTACATTCCTTTCCTGCCGCAAGCACCCTTGGACAGATGCTCTAGTTGCATTTGTTGCAGTCACCCTCTTGAAAGACGAGAGGACTGTTGTAGAGTTTGATTGACAAGCATACTGAGTCACGTTTATAAAAATGTAAAGCTTTTTATATCAAGAGCGCTCTATATTAGCTGCTAATTCCCATCTTTCTGTGAACAGTTGTATTGCATAAAACAGGGAAGAGACTGTGTGCGGCACGTCCACTTAATGAAGAGTCGTAGCACTATTTTGTAGGGAGGCACTGTATACATACTGTATAATATACATGTATTACAAAGACTGCTAATGTGAACCACAGATGGAAATAAATTATAGTTTTCCTCTAAAAAGAGCTTAAATAAAAAGGCAGTGGCAGTACTGTATACTGTGCTCTAGGTTGCATAACATTTCAATTATTCAATATTCATGTTTGTGCCAGAAGTATTTGGGATGCAACAAGATATTTTGTGTTATGCTTGGCTTGAAAATATCATTCTTCAACATAAAAGTCCCATGAAATGTGAATCTCATTTTTTTTTTACATAGTTACCTTATAGCTGGGATCTGGTGTTGTAAAGTACTTGGGTAATATGGACAACACCACCTTCCACACCTTATTCCTCTGCTGGTACTCTACCAGCCCCCTACCTCCCCCCTTCTCTGTCAGCCAATGCCAGGAGATGGCAAACTTATAGTACATGAAACCCTCTGCACTCTTTAAACAGTGGTAAAAATTTCATCACCATGGGGCATGTACTGTATGTGAAATACTTAAATTGGGTAAAGGTTACCCAACAATTGTTGACTATAGGATTACAGAGATGCTGGTTATCACTGAATTGGGTAACCATCTTCTTGGTATACCAATTAATGAACCATTGTTGGGCAAACTTTACCCAATCTCAGTATTTTCACATATGTGCCTAGTGTTGGTGAAATTTTCACCCAACTTTTTTAGAGTGTGGCTGTCTCTTCAAGCCGGCCCTTAATCCATTTTAGTTTTACCAAACAGAAACAGATTTTGTGCTTTATCAAAAGACCCTGTCTTCCTCAACAGATATGCTGAGTTTTCTCAGCTCAAGATAATCCCACCATTATTAAATGCGGTGTTAACAAGTTTAGGATTGCTGTGTTTTTTCTTTGTTTAGTTCATAGTGTATTCTGTTAAGAGGTTTGAAAACAAATTTCTATTGAACCACAGGTTTCAACTGCCATGAGTTTATACATATCCATATCCTCTCAGGTTGATCATGTTTTTGTATTATTATTTCTCCTTTTTTTTTTTTTGTTAATTGTCTTGTTATATTTCATCTTAAAGATTTGTTTCTACTGCTCTGTCGATCTTTGTCTTTTCGTCATGAATTTTCAGTAAATTCACTGACTCTGATTAACTTCATTTTGAAGCATGCTTTCTCAGTTGCTTGGAGGGAACATAAATATTAAAAGTGATATAATGATATGTAATGAATGCTTAGGGTGAAAATGCAAGCATTTTGTCCAGTTTTCATAGCATGTTCCATACCTGTAGTATAACATATTGCATCATTGACTTACATAGCAAAAGTTGCTCTTGTAATGTCTTTGCTACTCAGATTACTTGATCTCTACTTATATTAAGTGCTCATGGGAAATTTGTGTCATAGTTAGTAAAAGACATATTTTTATTCAATTGTCCAATATTTTAATGCGTACAGTCCAACATGATTTATCCTAGCATGAGAAGAAGTTGTGTATAGAAACTGTTGTACCAATAAGGTTTATTTTTCAACTTTTGTTGTTTGATTTTAAGCTTAAGTTATCTTTAGGGAATATCAATTTGGAGTTATCATTACAAAGTTGACAGGAAGTTTTAATTGACAATGTTTATATCAATTGTATGAACCCTGTCAAGGGAAATATCAAACAGTACAGGAATATTGTAAAATAGTGTGTAACATCATAATATTCACACAAGTCATACCAACATTATGAGACTTAAACCTACACTTTATATCTGTGTGAAATTGATGGATCAAACCTACTTTCTCACATGTTGCATTGTTTTTTACTCTCTCTTCAAACTTGTTCGCAAGCTCAAGTAACATCCTTCTTTAACAATCTGCCAAATAGAAGAGGTTGGAAAAGTCTTTTGGAATTTATTAGCTATGAATTTCAGCCATTCTTGTATGAAATGTTCTTTTTTTCTCTGAGACTAAGCACAGGTTTTGACTCATTTTAGGAACTACTTCATGTTCAAAGGCAAACTACTTTATACTATTTACACAATTGTGTATAGCTCTTTGGTCTGTTTTTTATCCTTGGAAATGCAACCTTACTTTAGATGGAGTAATTACTTTATTGTACATATATCACTGATATGCGGGGGCATTCATCTGAACTCTGTTTTAGCAACTGTTTAGTATTCATGGTATTGTCTACGTATTCTTTCGTCTACTTTCTTTTGTTTGGGTCAAGCTCCCAATGTTACTCAGTATGGTATTCTATGTGACAGTTCTCATGTTGTTAAGTTGCTTTTTTCACTTGATGGTCAGAAGGTTACAAACAGCACTGTACATTGTTTTGAGAAGTATCATGTATTTGTATAACATAGACATTGTGAAGTAGATTTTTAGCATCTTTTCTCTCATTTCTTCTTTGGTGTTGTTTTTCAATTTTTCGGATCTTCTTTCTGCCTAAAAGTAACAAAGTGACTCATATGTTACAATAAATTGGCTGCTTACAGTTGTAATCAATAGTCTCATTTCTTCAAAGTTCCCCTGGAGCAAGATTGCAGTTGACATGATACCTCGTCCTTTCAAGTAAATGTAGAAAACCAAAAAAGAACTAGCTAGTAGCAGACAAAATAAAATGATATATGAAGACAGTGTGGTTTGTTTGTTCAGCCGATACCAACCCAGGGCTTCATTACAAAAGGACAGGTGGGCAGGGCGTGTTTTATCAAATGTAATCAGCGAAGGTTGGGAATGTTGAACATTTGTCTTACCTGAAAGATTGGTATGAGCAGCAGTGGCTACCACACCTTGTATTACTTTTAAAGGATCAGGATTTTATAATTGATTCTTGCAAAAGCAGGGGTGATGGATGCATTACCATGGAGAAAAATTGTTAGCCTTCACCTTACTATCAATTCTGTCGAGAAAATTATGTTAAATATACTCGTAATAAAATAACTAAGGTTGACTTGGATAATACTGATAGTTATTTTACTCCGAAATGTAAGGGGATATGTTGGTCACAACTACCATTGTGTTGAAGGATGTTTGTCACCATCCATATGTATCGGCACCCCTGGACATTCCTTGCATAAAAAAATGAAAACATGAAAAACAGCAATTGCCTAGAACAGAAGTCATTAATGAACTCCTGAAAGTTAAAAATATTATGTCGGCATACAGGATGACCCTTTGTTATTATTCCTATGACACAATACAACTGCCATAAAAAGAAGAACAGTTTATTATCTAATGAAAACAACATCTCAATAGTATGCTGTACTACTGGCACAATATTAAAAATTATTTAGTTTACCAGAGTTGCATTGTGGGGGAAAAATGTGTGGTCAATTATGTGTACAAAACTTTCATTTCTTTACTCGGGACACAGAAATGAAGTCTGCTATTTTTAATATTTGTTGTCGAAGCTACACGCCCTTGATTGTACACTGACAGCTGGTCAAAATTTCCATTAGTTGAAATTTCACAGTCAAATGAACTCTTCAAATTAAGGAATAAAATAATATTTGGGATGTAGTCTGCTGATAAAGGTAACATTTTATAGCTTGGACCAGTTGTATTTTCTAATCGAAATATCTCAGATTTTGAACAGGTTATTGGCCTGAAGTCAAGATTATTTGGAATGGGGAAATCAAAATGCCAACCGGGTATAGTGTTGGATCCACGGAGGGTACATCCAACATGTAGTTTTGTATGCGTGCTCCTACATCCTGGCATCAGCTACTAATAACATAAAGTATTACTTAAATGTGGTCTTACAGATTGGAGGTACTACTCCATGCCACAGACAAAGGAGTCAACACTACCCCTTTCTCTGCGCCAAAGTATTTCTAAGTTGATAACTACCTTTCATCGAGCTGGTTCACAATTGGAAAAGGCCTACCATGTTTGGTCAGCAGGCCCTTGTAATTTAGTTAATATTGGCCTACACAATAGGCCATTGATAAACTAGTTTTGGTTTTGCCATGGCCGTTTCGGTTTGCAAACAAATCATTTGAAAGCTCATGTTGGTGGACGGTCACACTGTGACCGTCAGGTAATTACCGGAATGCATAAGTTTTGACAGTTGACCATGTCAAGTTTTAAAGCATGGTGGAGAACCTTTTTCCTCTGAGGGGCCATTTTGACTCATAATCCACTCACGGGCCAATGGTGCTGCAGGTGAAGAGGGCACGGCAAGATTTCCTCATAGGGCTCAAGGGCCCAAGCAGGCCTGGTGGAATCTAGGGGAATAGCCCAGGTAATGAACTGGGGCAAAACCCCAGAAGCTCTGGAGTTTATACAAATTTGTAGGCATTAGAATGTTCAGCCACTATCCTTAAATGGCACTGAATGTGCAGGGCTACACAGAACAGAAGTATCACAATATGATCATTTGTCGTTTTATTTAATATGTATGTTGTAATAGTGAATGAGCATCATACGAAAAAAGTGCGCGCAGAACACTTGGAAAAAAATGCGTACGTGAAACTATTTTTTCTTCACTTTGCATTGCAAGATCATTCACTTTTCAAATTTCAGTTCATTCTTCGGAGGAAGGAGAGTTCTGACACTAAGAATCCAGTGGCTTCGCCAAGGGAGGGGCACATGCCCCCAAAGGTTGGCTGTGCCCCCGTGAGATTTGGGGTATGAAAAAATTACGCACAAACAACGTTCACGCCAAGACCCAGTCTCACTTTATGAGGCAACATGGGGCTAAAATTGCACAAATATTCTAAAAAACTACAATTTTGGGGGCGCACTTCGCACGCATCTACCTGCTGAACTATGTGAAGGACTGGCTTATTGGGAGATGTCATCCACAGCTATTGTTTCAAAATTTAATTTGAACAGCTATGGGACTACTGCAGCGTTCGTGAATCCTCTCCCCTCAGTACAATTTCGAAATCGATTATCATTTAGTATGTTCAAAAACTGTAAAGAAAATATGCAATTTTCGGTGCCCTTTTCAACACGCATCCAATAAAAAAGAGAATAATTAAAGACGGTGCAGCTGAAAGACTATTAACAACTTTATTTCAAGAGATTCCGAATTAACATTTATGAATTGCCTCGCGGGCCGGATCAAACGGTTACACGGGCGGCATGCGGCACGCCGGCTGGAGGTTCCCCACCCCCTGCGTTATGGGATCCGCACCATACGGCTATGGTGACATTTCTCTGCACCTTAAACTTCTACAATATGCATGGAAGTCCCAGTTCCATGCGCTATGTAACGTTTATGATTGGAGTGAATTTTATGTGTTTAACTTGATTCCTGAAGCAGTTCGAATCAAGTTTAATACATCAGATCGTTGTTTTTCATGGATGGTGAACGAAAACAAGCACTGTCACCATCGCAGTACATAGAATGTACAGGTGAATGACCAAAAATCGCTTCACAGAAAACGATTTTGACGGATTTAAACAAGTTTTTTAAGTTGTTAAGGGTTTACCTCAGTAAAAAAGAAAATTTGTTAGAGGGGCTAAGTAAATGCAATGTGCAAAAGATATACACCTACAAACATCGGTAGAGAAGAAAAAATAAGCTGCTGGCCCTCTGGAGTTCAAAAAGACATGAAACATAATCAAAAGATGGAAAAGTATTTTATATTGAAATGAGTGAAGTGTTTATACAGAAGCAAAAGACTTCAAGAAGCAAGCTAAAAATGTTTTGAAACGTCTACTAGGTTGCGAGGTTTGGAACAAAAGTCGCCTACCTTCTGATTCCCTTCCCACTTAAAATTACATACTTGTTACTGTTAATCATTCCACGTCTACAACACGTCTAGAAATGGTGATCGTGTTTACATAATGCTTGCATAGAGCAAATGAGTTTTGTTGATTTCCGTGACAAGAATTGTCTCGAAATAAGACAAAACAAAAATAAATAAATAAATAAATAAATAAATAAATAAATAAATAAATAAATAAATAAATAAATAAATAAATAAATAAATAAATAAATAAATAAATAAATAAATAAATAAAACAAAGGTTTACGGAAATGCTATCATCATGGAAACAAAAAATGTTAACATCAAGCTGTCCGGACGCGTAGTTTTTTTCAGTATGAATGGGGCAATTTCATTTTTTTTTTATCTTAATCCTAACCTGAGCATCATTTTTGATTTTGCATGATTTCAATGGAAATTTCCAAAAAATCGCTCCCATTCGTCCTGTTGCCCGCTCGGCGGACGTGTACTACTCCTGCACCTATATTGGCTGCACTCGTAATACCAAGTAGAGTTATGTACGTCAAGAAAGGAGTACATATTCGACACCTGCTATGAAGGTAATTCATCCTGGGAAAGATTCCCCGTCCAGGACAGTGCTGTCGAACGGGTTTCAAGTTACAGCTATCGGGAGGTAGTGTAATTAGAAAACCAACTTGCTTGACACTATCATATCGGCCATTTATGTAGTGAAGAAATTAATTCCACTAATGTGTTGCTTCCGCAAATTATGTTTAATTTTGTCATCAGCGGAGTCAGTACTGGGGGTGGGGGTACTACTGCCTCGCCAGACATTTCCAAACTGCCATGCGTCGGGAAAGTTTTACGGTTTTACGACAGAAATTGCCTTTTTCTTTTGCAATTAATTTACTTTGTCCGAAGAAATCACTTATTTGGGGCTACAGAAATGTTGGGAAATTTTATGATCACAACGTTTTATATCAAGGGAGTTAGTGTGGAAATACTGCTCTGGATACGTTTAATTAGAGACTTAACCCCTACCAGATATTAACTGTACTCGGAAACTATTCCCTTTGTCGGGAAATTATTACTTACTGTTGGAGAGTTATTATAAATTGAGGGTTCTGTGAGTATTAGTGATCTCTACAACACTTTGCGAAAAGGTTGTCGGGAAAATAGAAGGATCGTTTTGAATAATTTTCTGTCATGAAATAGACACCATGTCGGACACCGAAATAAAATCCTTTTGGAATGTGATAGAACTCAACACACTGACGAGGTTGCTTTAAGTCTTTCTATACTGTTCATCAATTATTCATGAAGGCGAACACATTGGCTTCCTGCAGCCGTCGTCTGATTTCGGAAACCCTTCTTTGTCAGCTGGTCAGTTCATGGAAAAATGGGTCGCAGTTGGGTCGATGGCAGCTGCACACTTCCACGACTGTACTTGAACTGCGACGCGACTCCCACCCCCTTCCCCGACTCCACTACAAATATCAAAGTTTGATATTTCGGACGTGGTCACAGACGGATCGAAAACAAAATTTGGCACGCGCTTAACCGACCCGTCTTCCACGCGACTGGTTTTCGCAGTCGGGTCGTAGTGCATCGTGTGCTGGCTTTCCACTTACTCAAATCGTGGAGTCGGAGCGCGTCTGTCATGGTTAGCTGTAAACACTTGAAAGTGCGGACACTTTGTATTACGATGGTTAGAAAGGAGGCTCACTTTCCTACTCCTTCTGTAGATGCAGTGCCTAAAATCGTTACTAAATGCTTTAAAATTCCATTTTCGGCGAGATTTGTGCGCATCCTTCACATGCGCTAAAGGGCGGGCCACACTACAGCGATTTTCAATCCGAATCCGATCGGAGTTTTTCAAATTCGGACCAATAGTTTTTATTCGGACTTTGTTCTTAGGATGGTCACGCTATATTGATAACTGATCCTAGTTTGTCTCACTAGAAATTGTTCTCCTACCATTATATAACTTATACAACAGAGTGGTATTTGTTCGAAAATCAATCAGATTTCTGCACGCGCGTCCGATAAACGCTGCCTGCCGATGTGACGTAACGAAATAATTAGTTTACATTTCGTTTTCGTAGTCCTCTGATGCAAATCATATATCTTCACAGGGTGGCAAATTTTTGGCTCTTTCCGACCAGGGATGGAGAAGATTTTAACTAAACCTCACAAAAATCCGACCGTAATCCTATCCGAAATCGCTCTAGTCTAGTGTGACATGCGCTTAATTCTCCTATTCAAGTAATAATTCATAAAGGGTTTAGCGTGCTTTGGATTATTGCAAAACTCCTTGCAACCTTCGCGATTTCCCATCCTGGCTCCCAACTCTCAAACATGCTGCATCATGAAGGAATCGAGTGGCCGTTAGTCCTGGCTTTTATGAAACAAAGCCAGTTTTAGGTCCGTTTAGTGCGTATTCAGTGCTATTTGTAGATATGTAATTGCTATGTAAAGTGAAGGCAAACATTACCAAAATATCTGCAAAAGTGATATTTTTGGCGGGCATTTATCTTGAACTCTTGTCCTATCATAACTTCCCATACAACAAAGTGAGTAAAATCATTGCAACACTCCGTAAAAACTCTATTGCCCTTCTACCTTCCCAGCATCTCATAATGAAGAAATCGACCTGCGGTTAGTCCGAATTGCGCTATTTTGAAAAGATGTAGACAGACTGCGATTTTATGGACCGTTCAGGCCCGTAGCCAGGAATTCTTACAAGGTCGGCACCGGCACCTCATAGGAGGCACCGAAGAAGATAATTATGTTTGTAGACAGTAGAGCCACCATATGATCACAGCTTGCAAGAACTACAGGGGATGATATCTCAAGCTTACCACAGACAGTTTAAAGGTATCGGTTTTACGTGTGCATATACGCGCGAAGCGCGCAAAAATTTCACTCTTGTGATGGACATTTTCGCCTCCTTTTGCAATACAAAGACGTGGAAAGTCTCCGCAAGTGAAGGAAATAAGACTATGATCACGATGATGCTTCTTCAGCTTTGCAAGCACAGGTGAAGAGTTGAGTACTTTGCGAACGGCGAGGGGACCAGGAGCTGCCATTAGGCAGTCTTGGTGTGGTCCAGTATGATTTTGTTAGGACCCAGAGGGAAATTCCCCAAACGTCTGAGGAAATAGCAAAATGGGAACACTAACATGGAGCTTTGAGCAGGACTTTGAATGACAGTGAGAGCACACCAATCTCTTCACAATTCACAATTCAGATGGTCATTATCGTATTTCTACTTTGAAAGAAATTTAGCATGAACAGTAAAAATAAATTTTGGAATATATCTGGGTACGATTAAATTTAGCTTCAAACCATATAGTCATCGCGTTACGAATGTTACTCAAGTTACTAGATTACTACATCAAAACCCCTTGATAACCAGCATCTAAGTTTGAGCCTTCACCTAGCTTTGGCTAGAATAGTTCACTGGAATTTTTATGCTAATAATGTTCATGGGCGATATAACTTCGCTTGTGAGAATTGCGCGCGAAGCGCGCCGAAATTTGCAGGAAAATTGTTACCACGGTAAAACCTGTATACAGACTCAGCAAAAGCTGGTGAAAAGATAAGCCCGACGACGGGACGAAGCTCCCCTAAGGGGTCCATCAACCCGAAGCCCCGCTAGAAGCAATGGGTTACAGAAAGGATGCCGAACGCGAAATTTTTGGCGCGCGACGAAAAATTTGGGATTCTGTTGACGAAAAATTAAAAATATTTGGTTCTTATTAAGGAAAATTAGAAACTTTGGGTTTCTATGGAAGAATCTGCCCTGCTCGTCCTAGACAGTTCCAGTTCTCCCGACTAAGTTACTCCTTCCAAAACTGTATTGAGCCCCTTCTTGTGCAGACACAAACCTAGTTTATTGCTTAAGGTCATATCCTGATGGGCATACAAGGCCATAATATGTAATCACAACATTCTTTGCACATGCTGTGTAATGTGAGCTACTCTGCATCTTTTGACTTTGATGTCAATCAAAGAGCATTCACTACTGACCAATTGAGAATTTTGCTTTCTCTCAACCAAAATGTTTGTGGGGTGATGTGTGTCTGTCTTTAAGAGCAAAACCAAGACGCCGGGCGACCTTTCACCACCCCTGGACATTGAGACACTTTACGTTTCTTACAAAATATGTTTATCATGATGTTGAGTCTGAATTAAGAATCTTCCTGATCATAAGAGAAAGAGGATAGAACTTCTCATGGATTCAATTTTGTGTTTTTCCGGGAATCACATCTACACGAAAGAACAATAGCCTAATTGTGGACCTTTACCTTTATATCAAGCCAACATGTCTGAAACTGGTGCTAAAGCCATATGTAACTGAAGATGAAAGGGCGCGTAGCGCGCGAAAATTTTTGTAATTGTATAACAAAAATGTTATAGAAAGCAAAATACGTTCATTATTTAACGACTTTTGGGATCATTTTTAGTCAAAAATCGCCTAGTGTAATACCAGAACCATCGTTTACACGGTATAAAAATTTTATTTTCGATCGATTTTCCATATGGTGGGGCACAGTGGTCCGCACGGGGCCACGGCTCCCCCCCCCCCGTGCCCCGGCCTGGCTACGGGCCTGGGACCGTTTAGTGGGTATCAACAGATTAATGCCATTTGTAGACAGTGAAATTCTTTATTCTAGTGCCTACAATCGTATACATCTTCAAAACGTCCAGGGCCTTCGCCCCCGGGCCCTCACAGAAGGGCATTATTGACATGGGCCCTACGGCGGGCAACTGAGCCCCACGTCAAATACGATCTTATGTTCCCATGGAAGGCTACCTCGGAGCTGTACTTCCATGACCAAATTGACCTTGCTGCTGCAGTAGCAGATAAATGAAAATGGGTGCGCCAAGGTCAAATTGACATTGCCAAATGTTAAACTGCGATTTCCGTTTTTTGGGGTGGGTGGGGGAGCTTATCTTGTCCTCCCGTTATTCTTAAATTTTCCATTTTAGACTTTTTGCAAAGAATCCCTTAAAACAAGGGTTATGGGTTAAACGTCCTTTGCACATTTATTTTGCCTGGAATGTAACCCTTAATTGTAGGTAAAAGGTCCAACATCCCCCACTCATCGATCCTTGGGGACTCCCTTGCTGTCATGACCGTCGTACTGTTGGCATGCAGTTTACAATTCAGTTACATGTAGTATATGTATTGGCCCTTTCATGTACCGTATTGTTGATTCCTTGCCGAAGGCAGGCAAGGAATGCGATGGTGATGTCGTGTGTGTGCGTGTGCTTGTATGTATGTATGTGTGTGTATGTGACGCTTAGCTTGTAAACACGATATCTCCAGTTAGCAATGACCGACACTTTTCATATTTGGTGTATAGATTTGTCATGTTAAGAGGAAGAATCCTATTTTTTTTTGGTGGGGGTTAAAGGTCATTTGAGGTCATCAGATGTCAAAAACCGAAAACCTTGTAAGCACGATATCTCAAGACAGCAATGACCGACACTTTTCATATTTGGTATACAGATTTGTAATGTCAAGAGGAAGAACCCTATTCTTTTGGTAGAGGTGAAAGGTCATCTGAGGTCACCGGAGGTTAAACTGCGAAAACCTTGTAAACGGCTTGTAAACACGATATCTCGAGATAGCAATGACCGACACTTTTCATATTTGGTATATAGATCGTCATGTTGAGAGGAAGAATCCTATTGTTTTTGGTGGAGTTAAAAGGTCATTTGAGGTCACAGAGGTCAAAGACCGAAAACCTTGTAATCGCGATATGTCAAGATAGGAATGGCCGATATAGATTTGTCATGTTGAGGGGAAAAATGCTATTATTTTTGATAGAGGTCAAAGGTCATCTGAGGTTACCGGAGGTTAAACTGCGAAAACCTCGTAAATGGCTTGTAATCACGATATCTCAAGATAGCAATGACAGACACTTTTCAAATTTGATATATAGATTTGTCATGTTGTGAGAAAGAACCCTATTGTTTTTGGTGGAAGTCAAAGGTCATCTGGGGTCACCAGAGGTCAAAGAGCAAATTTCCCAAGAATTTCCAAGATCGTCATCTGGGGTCACCAGAGGTCACAAAGGAAAATTTCCCAAGAATTCCCAAGATCGTCATCTGAGGTCACCAAAGGTCAAAAACCAAAATTTCTCAAGAAATTCCCACGATTGTTATATGGGGTCACCAGGGGTCAAAAAGCAAAATTTCTCAAGAATTCCCAAGCATTCCCAAGATGATCATCTGGGGTCACTAAAGGTCGAAAACCAAAGTTTCCCAAGAATTTCCAAGATCATCATATGGGGTCACCAGAGATCAAAAAGCAAAATATCCCAAGTATTCCCAAGATCGTCATCTGGGGTTACCAGAGGTCAAAAAAGCAAATTTCCCAAGAATTCCAAGATCGTCACTTGGGGTCACCAGAGGTCAAAAAGCAAAATTTCACAAGAATTCCCAAGATCGTCATCTGGGGTCACCAGAAGTCAAAAAGCAAAATTTCACAAGAATTTCCAAGATCGTCATCTGGGATTATCAAAGGTCAAAAAGCAAAATTTCCCAAGAATTTTCCCAAGAATTTTCCCAAGATCGTCATCTGAGGTCACCAAGGGTCAAAAAGCAAAATTTCCCAAGAATTCCCAAGATTGTTATACGGGTCACCAGAAGTCAAAAAGCAAAATTTCCCAAGAATTCCCAAGATCGTCATCTGGGGTCACCAGAGGTCAAAAAGCAAAATTTCCCAAGAATTCCCAAGATAGTCATCAGGGGTCACCAGAGGTCAAAAAGCAAAATATCCCAAGAATTCTTAAGATCATCTTCTGGGGTCACCAGAGGTCAAAAAGCAAAATTTCCCAAGAATTTTCAAGATCCAAGATCCATTGGAGTTGAATCCCTTTCAAGACACTTCCGTTTTTTTTTTGTTATATTTGGTAGAGTTCAAAGGTCATGTGAGGTCAGCAGAGGTCAAATTGTTAAAACGTAAAACGATGTAGTCAAGAAAGATAAATTTGAGGGGAAAACCTCAGTGCAACAAAGCATTCCCATTCAGCAAGGAATCACTAAGCCTTTGGGCTTTCTGGTTTGATTGGTAGGAACGTGGTTAAGGCTAATAACAAACGGATCGATTCTATTATTAACCAAATTAATCGTGTCTTAGCAGTTTCGCAATCTCCTCCTTCCATCGTGGTTTGGAAGCAAAGCTAAACCACCCATTGTATTTGAACGTTTGCGGAGCAATTATTCCCCGTATATTGGTAGGATGAGATTTGTGCTACAACCAACAGACACAACTCATTTTTGCGGACTATTAATGGTGAATAAACCGTCGAGACTCCAAATTTGGCAAAATAACGGACGAGGCGAAAGCGAGTCAGTTATTTTGCCAAATTTGGAGTTGAGGCGGTTTATGAGACAATAATAGTCCTACAAGTGTGGTTTATTCCTATTCTACCACCGAAAATGTGTGAAAAACTTCATTCTTATCAGTTTTTAAGTTTGTGGAATTATAGGTTAGTGTTCTACCAATCAGAATGCAGAATTCTCAATAGCGGATGGCTAGAGGTGCAGGGTAGAATCCACAATACATTCAACTATGTAACAATCATTTTAACCAATTTAACCTTTAAATCCTCACCATTAATCTTTTTAGCTGGCGCAAATTTAAGCATTTTTTTTTATTTCTTTATTTTTTATTTTTTTATTCCTGATACTATTCAAGTGGAGCACCTCCACTTTTGGCTCGTAGCGGCGAAACCTACCAAGAAAATTTTGTTAGAAATTCTTCCCGTATGGCGGGAAGTGGCATTTCCCTGTGCCAAATATAGGCTGCATTTAATTTGAAGGTCCCGTATATGTATTTGTGTATACCATTTTATAGACAGTATGTACGAGTCATGTCATAGTAATCATCAGGCACATTAGTACAACTCATTGCGCGCGAAGCTCGCCCGAAAATGGCTATGAAGTGAACTAAATACTGCAGTCATTTAAGAAATATTGAGGGAGACGAAAGGTGTTACCCAGGCTCAACCGAATTACCCCGAGATCATGTCTTATACTACAACCAGCCTATCAGAAAATATTGTCGCTGTTGATCAACTTTATTATTCGGGAGTGAGCAAACGGCATCCCTCCCCTTTTAAATTTTAATAGGAAAAATGGCCCCCTGTGAATGCCTTCCTTTTGTATAGTAGGCTATTTGTATGTCTGCGAATGTCGTGTATTCCCAATCACGAAACGTACGTGGATAGCAGTATGCGCAAAGCGCGCCGGAAAAAATCGTACTCCATGATAATCGAATGATTAAAAATCCATACAAGAAACACAAACAAATAATACGATACTTCAATATCAAAGACACCCCGTCTTCCCATCATACCCCCGCCCATTCCACCATGATTGTTTGTTGGGGTGGTTATGTGGACGTTACAGATAAGAAACGTATTGGCTCAATTATTAGGCAAGCGGGCCGTATTTTAGGTGATGATAAGTTCACATTTTACTCGTACCAACGTTGCATTGAAGTTAAACTCAGTACCGTTACTGTTCTCGATGATACCAGCCACCCCCTGTATGCCGATCTTAATAATGCCATAATCCCTCGTTGTAGACTACCTTACGCAGCTACAAATAAACAAAAATCATCTTTTATCCCCAGTGTATTAAACTTTTTAATGACCGTTTTAATGGTTAGACATTGTTTTTATTATTATTACTCATCTTCTCGACTTTTTATGTCTTATTCTGTATCCTGTATTCATATCTTACCATTTTTCATCTTTTGTCTTATATCTTACACTCGTCTTAACCTCCTTGCCTATTTAGATTTGTAAACTTTTATGTATTTGAAATTTTATGTTTGAAATTATTGTCTATTTATATCTGTAAACCTTTTGATATATGTGTATTTT
This sequence comes from Holothuria leucospilota, assembly GCA_029531755.1. Taxonomy (NCBI): domain Eukaryota; kingdom Metazoa; phylum Echinodermata; class Holothuroidea; order Aspidochirotida; family Holothuriidae; genus Holothuria; species Holothuria leucospilota. The sequence goes on from CM055965.1 coordinate 60,792,124, forward strand.
TATGTTTTCACTGCGAGCATTGAATTTTCCTCTTGGGACTTATTAAAGGTGAACTTGAAATTGAGCGCCAGTCAAACCCCAAACATTGCATTAATGCGAATACTTACATTTGAATATTATATCGGCTTGTGTATATTTACAAATGGCCTGGCGATCAGCCTCTGACCTTTCATGATCAATTGAGTCAAATATTACAGTCGAGAAGGAAGAAAGGTATTCCTTCTATCTGAACCAAATTACACATTCTGACATTACGTCTTATATCACAGATATCGGCAAATGTTACAACGGTTGACCAACTATTGGGGATGAAGGAAAATATTCTGTCTCAACCAAAATTTGGGCGGGAAATGTCCGTCGCTCTCCCAATGGTTGCGCTGTCACGGTTGCCTATAATAAAATTTGTGACAAATGTCTAGGTAATCATCAAACATGAATACACAAAACAAGTGGGAAAATGTCAGATTCCAAGACCACTGGACCTTGGAGGGCCGTCTGATATTCACACAAACATCAGTATATTTTACAGTTTTTCTAAAATATGAAAAGGTATTCCGTATACTCACCCAAATTACTGGAGAAAACTTCACATCACATCCACAAATATTAACAAATACTATGATCGTAGACATAGGGACAAAGTGACTCGGTCCATAAACCCAAATTATTGAGGGACCATGTGCACATCCTCCCCCATATAATTTGGGCCCTTGTTTTACGAAATTACTGCAACTTTCTCCTTTGTGCTTTTACAGATCTCATGAACCCCGTTAGGCTACTACTTGTCTAGCAATGTACATAATAATGCAGAATTTTAAGCAGCTTAGAATATGTGCTGCAGGTTCAACATATTTGGAGCGTGAGCGACTTGGTGAATGGGATTACAGGACAAACGCAATAGGAAAGACAGTGTTTGTTACTGGTGGTACACATTGAAGGCACGCCTGAAGAGGCGGAAGGTGCTTACCTTGAACTTTTCCCCAAATGGCAAACAATAATGACATGAACTTTGCCCTGAAAAACTACTTTTTCCCTAAATTGACTTTTTTCCCGGGGCGGCCACCGCCCCGGACTCTACCATCATTGCCTACGCCTATAAAAGTAGCCTTAGCATACACACGGTTTTTTGCCCCATTCAGTCAAACTGCAGTGCCTATAGATTCAAACTTCACTCATATCGAAATTTTCATAAATGTTTAGGTTATGTGAATTAGAGAGTGAAAAACAGCAGGGGGGAATTTGAACAAAAATCTCATTTTGAAGAAAGACAGAAAATGCAGGTTACAATCATCTTGATATTTCTGAGTTGAAAGCAATATTTTTGCTTAATGCCCTCGTTTGAGTTGAATTATCGGGCATAAGCCTAGTTCCGTTAATTATCTTGACCAAGCCATAAGCTGAACTTCAAAGAAGGCACCGCCATCTTTAATTTTCCAGACAGGATTTAACAGTTGGGGGAAACGGGACATCCGGTGTTATAAAGCTGCTTATATCTATACATGAGAGAGAAACAATGCAAATTCAATCGGTTTTAGAGGTTCTCTGATTACTTTGCGGGCTTGAAAGAGATTTCCCGGGAGACTCATCGGAATATTAAAAATGGTCGTGGTACGATGGACAGATGAATAAACTTGTAGTGACTTCCTGCACAATATTTTAATTTTACCTGGCAAGTAGCTATACCAGGGGCGTTGCCATGGCATTCTGAATGGGGGAGGGGATGTAATATCATGTTCTTTGCCAATTAAAGCGAAGAAAATGCCAACAGAAAAAAATGACGTCCGTAGCGCGAAGCAAGCGCATGCGGGGTCCAGGGGCTCGCCTGGAGGCCCCAAGTCGAATCCAAAGGCAACGCTGAGGTGGGGGTCAGTGGGTGAAGTCCCTGGAAATTCTGGACCATTTTCAAAATTGTAGGCATTAGAATGAAACATTTATTTGTCTACAAGGCGTTTAATGAGCAGTAAACAGACCACAAAAATCACGATTTGAGCACTTTTTGGTAATTGCTTAATTCGGACAAGCAGTCGAGTTGTCGAGTTGTCGAGTTGTTGACGCAGGGAAAAGTGAATGTGAGAACGGATGTTTGTAGGGTTTTGTCTGTGGCTTTGGAACAGTATTATCACACAAGCTGTCATACAGGAAGTGAGCCTAATCTATGGAAAACACCAGTGACGGATGCGCGAAAGCGTGTAAACTACATCGGCTGTCAGTGTGGCTCGCCTAAATCGGTGATAACATAGTTTGCACCGGGACCCCGCCTGCCTGATGATGGTCAACCCGCCGCGGCGAGTTGCTCACCGTATAGTGTGATAAATAAAAAAGAACAACTACGCGGTTGGGATTTAAATTCCTGATCTTTACAGAAAACCATCTCTATAGGTTACTGTACTCTGTATAGGGGGTTGTGTAATGTTTAGCTATATGGAAAGAGTATGAAAGAAACGGAAATGAAGAAACTTTGAGGGGTCTGATAGAGAAAATGCCCTCCTTGAGAGCAAAAACAGGTAATTGCCATCCGTCGGGATAACATGATACTTTACGTTGTACAGTGCATAAATTTACAAGAGTTGTCAATGCGATTCAACGTCTACCAGCACGGACGGGAAGCCAGCGGAATTGTAGGAAGCCATGACTTGAATTGCTATCTGACACGATTCAGTTGACTCATGTAGGCCTTTTTGTACGGATTCAATGACGTGACTCGAGCTCAAATTGGGTGTCCGTACAAGTCTAGACGGGGTGCCTAAATCCCCCCCCCCCCCACACACACACACACAAATTGCCATGCCCGGCTGCCACTCTGTTTGCTTTTCCATCCTTATTTCTCTACTTTTCCTTCCTCCTTCGCCATCTTTCCTTCATTTTGCCGACTGGTCTCACCGTGAGTCGATATTGCACTGACCTGAACAACATTAGCATGTCTGAGAAGCCTATTGTTAGTGCTGCTGATCCGCAGACCGGATGTTTTCCTTTCATGTATTGTTAACGGGTTTTCAAAGATATTATGACATGAATTGTCTACAGCCTACGTATACTCCAATTTCTCCTCTCTGAACCCCCTCTCACACACACCCACACACACCCACGCACACACGCTTTTGGGGTTTGTCTTTCCTTCTCTTTTTCTCTTTTTCCTCCTCTCCTCTTCTTACTTCTTTCTTCTCTCTTTCCTTTCCCTTCGTTTTCTTTCTTCTTTTCCTCCCTCCTTCCCTTTTTTCTCTCGTATTCCCTTCATGTGGCCGACTGGTGCAGAATTTTGCCGCCTGGATCCGTGAATGGGAGGGGGGGGGGTCACACCTAGTAATATAGGTCTACCAGGAAGCTGGTGAAAAACTTACTGGCATGAGAGCCATTGCCTTTCTTTTTGTTTAAAAAGTAACAAAAGTGCTCTTTTCAGTTTTTGCAAACAAAAATGCCCTCGCCGGAACTTAAAAATTTGGAATAAGAGCGGAAAAAAATGTCATGATTTATGTAACCTGGTAACTGGCGTCCTATTCTCAAACAATACCGTACATATTTGTTCAAAAAACTTTGACTTGAAGCTTAACCTGTTAAATAGCGTACGGTAAACTCTTCAAGTTTTAGCGTTTTTCCCACGAAAAATCAGTCTGGAAAAATGGAAATAGTTATGAAATGGTAAATTTTTAACTGAATATACTGAGTGTTTTACAGTAAATCGAATTTGCGATTTTACCTCAGTTTCTGGCTTTTCCAAGTATGCATGTGGACAATCCTCTGTTTTTCCAAACACAATAAATTCAATACTTTTGCAACTATACGTTCCTTTTGAAAAGTGTTCCTCTAAAGTTGTACCCGCACTTAAAGAGCCATACGCAAGCTAGTGAAAAATGGAGTTGCAATGAAATCTAGTATGATGGAAACAGTCAACTTAACTGCAACTGACGCTACTTTTTGAAAGAATTGTTTAGACCGAAGTTTATTTAAGCATTCTGGTGAAACTTCCATTCAGTTCAGAGCCTTACGTTAGGTTCTTGAGATATTAGTAGGCTGAAGTTCAATGACCTTTTCTACCAACAGTGAACTTGGAACATGCAGGTTCGTTGTTACATGGCTTCGTATTGGATAATTCAAAGTCTTCGCTGTTCTCTTTCCTAGTCCTAAGTCCAATCCAACGCCCTGGAAATGAATTAGTAGAAATAAACTAGTGAAAGATGGTCACACAATCACACGTACGCCCGCTTTTGCCACCCACCCCTGCAGTTGTATCACAATTCTTTACAGAAGTGCATATGGATCTTATTATATGAAGACAAGTTCTCAATGAACATGGAATAAGTTAAACATCTTGGTTAGATTGCATGAATTGATTAAAGTAAAAAGAGAAAAACCTTAGCATGTCTATTCATACAAACACATATTAGCAGCATAGAGATTGGACAAAATCATGTTTGATCAGTCCAAAGCTGCAATTTCAAAAATGTTAAAGAAGTGACAAAAGTTTTTTTTTAATAACTGGGGGACATGTGTGGTGCATTCTACTTGTGGAATAGATATGTTGATAACATAAATCGTAAGTGACTGATACACTAAAAAAGCCGGCAAACAGTCCGGAATTTTTCTGTTGATATGCTAAAACTTTTTCGACAGTATCAATGGTACACGGACAGCGTTCCAATAAAGAAAGATAATTCATCACATGGTTATTTTGCTTTTGCATAGAACACACACACAAATACACACACACAAAATACGGCAGAATTTGTCCTAATTGTACTTAAGTTCTTCTGGAGTATAGTAGGTTAAATATAGATTTACTGTATTTCCTGTAAAGATTATTTCGAATTTGGCGAATACACATATACGGTTAGTTAACATGTCAAAATATGAACATCTGTTTGCTGTTTGTGGGCTCTTGTCCCTACCTCCCATTATTACTCTTAATTTGAAAGGTGGGAAATTTTTAGGACTTACAACCTTTAATACCAAACATGACAGGGGCCTCAGATTTCCTCGGAATTAAGAATTCCTGTTCAGGGCTATCAGAGCAGGGAGACTGGGGAGTGCAACCACTAATTTAGTTCGAATAGCTTTTTGTCTTAAAAGTCAAACATTCTTGAGAAAATTTCAAAAAAAAGGTTCAGCCCTCTCCCCCTCAATTATAGAAACCCTGCGACTAGGCTGAATGACAGGTGGGTGGAGGGCTCACGTGCCCCCACTTTTTCCAGACCTTAAAGAAATAATGAAAATGATAAAAACATGAAGGAAAGAATGCGAGACTGTAGAAATAATGGGAATTTTTTAATATGGTAAAGTTTGCAATGTAAAATGAAGGAAAACATAAATATAATATCAAATACCATAAAACTGACATAGAGATATTTCTCGGCGCTCTTCTCGTGCACGCGCAATGAAAACTCAGTAACACAGTGGCGGAGCTTAAAGGTGGGGAGGCAAGAAGGAGTTGTTGTTTACAAATTTTCTTCGCTACCTCAATGAAAATTTCTTTCACTGCACGGGCGTCGGCTTCCCGCCACATTTTTGTGACTTGAAGCCCTGAAATAAGGGTCACTGACAGTGCTAAATGTACGTCATTGCACGCACCCCTGTATGGTCCTTCCATACACGACTTGCAGCCGGAAGGTCTAGGGTTCAAATCCTGGCCTGGTCATACCAAAGACTTTAAAAATGGAACCTACTGCCTTTGTGCTTGGTGCTCAGCATAAGCAATGGAGTAGGGAAAACAAGCCAGTGAGCCACAACTGGAAAAAAGGCCGTGGTCGTCTCGACTTGAACCAATTGGTTGGAAACTGGGACGTTAAACCTCATCTAACTAACTCCATACACGTTTCAGAAACCTACCCGTGTATAGGGAATCGCAATTTTCAATAAACTTGTCGGCGTGCTTCGCGTAAGCCTAGTATATAGGTAACTTTTGTGGATTTTTCTCGTTATTACATCCAGTGGGATAGCTTGAGTAAATTACTATTTCCAAAACCCTTTCAAACCCTCCCGCTGTTTATTTCCACACCAACTACCAATATCCTTATCAAATCTACAATCATCATGAGAAAATATTTCATTAGCATTTCAAATAAAAGCAGGGGACGCAGAATTTTCATTAGAAATGGTCCAGATTCGGGCCGCAAAAGCCATCGAATTTAGGACCCTCGGTCCCCAGCATCCGGCGCTTGCGGCCAAAGGCTTCGCCGGCCACATCTTAGGAAGATGAGCACCCAATGATCTTTTTAACGTGCTCCTTATTGCTCTTGACATTTTCTTGCCTTCTTGTCATAAGATCAACATAAAAATACATTATAATTGTGGAAAGAAAGTTGAAATGCATCATACTAAAATACACATGAAAAGAAGGGTATCACAAGACCCCAAGATACATTAAATTTTCATATAAAACGACCAAATTAAACTGAAAAAAGTTCATCCAGGGAAGCCAATATCTCTCCCCAAAAATTTTAACATATTTTTTTGAAGAATACACTTTTGCAAGTTAAAATAATTTTTTAAGTAAACAAGGGTTCCTTAAATAATCGGGTGCCTCCTTCACTTTTTTACAATCAAAAATGTACATTTTCACCAATATAAGGATTAAATTAAATATTCTATCACTATAATGAAATGAAAATTGGTTTGCTAGCACCATGACCACGTCTCTGTAAGAACTACCCTTAACAACATTTCATTACCTATAACCCTCAAAGTTTGGTTGTCCTTACAAATTTTACTTAAATCTGTATATTTGACAGTAATGAGAAACTTGAGGGGTCCTTTGTTCCAGACCATCGAAGATATGTAACAGAAAAGAAAGAATAAATGACTGTGGAAAGTAGGAGAATATTTCTAGGTAATGGATAATTGCATTAAAAAATAAAGGAAAACGATAGGCTACAATAAAATGTCTTGAATAACGCTGCTTTATTCGGCGCGCATAGCGCGCGATCGTTTTAAATATTATTTCGTGGTTACTTTATGTAGAACATCTTGCGTGTTCCATAGCTCAAACAAACTATTCCATTATCACGATACCCACCTAGAAGCCAAACCACCTTCATCGTGAAAATGACCTGTTTTTTGAATAAGGCTACTATTAAAATGGTCAAAATGTGACTTTTGTGATCTGCATGTTTAGTGCACATCCGATGAGTTTGAAGATAGCCAAATGCTTCATTTTAAGTCTCTTATTCTTTAAATATACCCACCATTCTGACCTTACCGCGGCCCCCTGGACCCCACGCCTGCAAATGAGTGCTTCGCTCCAGTCAGCGAAGACTTCGGCGCCGTTTGGTATTCCGCCCGGATCCCCCATCCACTTTCAGACATCAAATCCATCCCCTGCCCTCAGACGACACTGTCTGCCAGTGCCAAATGTAAGTCCACCCTTTTAACAGTATCCTGGTTACAAGCAAGTAGAGCCATGTTCACTGGTAATCAAACGATCAAGTTGTACTCCTAACGATAGGTCGTTGATCTTAGCTCATGCACTCTCGGGTTCAATTAATATACTAGAAAATTTGAACTCTGCGGCTCGATTTTCATTCCTTAAACTAACGTTATAAAGATCCTTCTATAATACCACCATATGACTAAATCTTGTAATCGGTACACACCAAATCGCTCTGGGCTCTTTAAACAAAAGTTACGCTTTAAATCTTCTGGCATTTGGGCATATGTTTATTATGTATGAAAACGTACAGGAACTTCAAACTGCCGTGACAATTTAAGCAACAAAACTCGAGAACTCATTATTGCGGTTTGTTTGTCATGTTTGTGGTTGTATTTTGCAAGATCAGAGTATGTTTAACATGAGACACAGGAGAACTGTTACAGTTCAAAGTATGAACTTTCTGGAGGAATGATTGCAGCGACCGTACCTCAAGCAATAAAAGAGCCGAATCACCTTGATTGGACTGTTGTGTAGAATATACGCCTATCCCAAAGGAAAGTGTGTGCCATTGTTCATGTCACTAGTCAAAAGCCTAAACTATCTTTGTTTGAAGGGAAAATGCAGTCACCCCAATCAGAATTAGTATGCCCCGTCATTCTAATTTATGAATGGCGTTTTTCATCATGTGACAATATTTTTGTTACCGAATTGTTAAAATCATGGAGAATAACTCCTTGCTTTACCTTTTGTTGGTAATTGTTATCTTCAAAAACATCTTCAGAGATACTTGTAAGGCAAATAAGAGGAAATTTGCAAGAGTTTGCTAATTTTTTAAAACAATCTTAGGAGGACTGCCTATCGCCTTTAAAGGAAATGTGCTCTTCGGAACACATCATCATTTAAGTATCTACCAGTGTATCCTTATTCCCCTTCATTATCACAAAGAGGAGTTAATATTAATTTCATTCTTCTTATTACATGAAGTATTGTGTGGGTTAACGTTGTTATGTAACTTCGTTATGCAAACTTGAACAAGTAGAATAAAGAATGGATTACTGTAGATGAATTTTGCTTATACTGAAAGTGACGGTCGGAATAATGCCACGACTTCCTTTCATACATCATCTCTGCATATGATGGCAGTGGTCTACTCCGCATCCCTCTCCTCCTAGCTGAGCTGCTAAATAATTTGTTACGCTTTTTATTCAATTTCTTTTTTCATAGAATTTCTGTAGAAGTCTAAGAGAGCTTATAAGAAATTGTATTAAAATTTCTGTAGAATTTCTACCGCATCTCTGCAGAATCTGTATAAAATCTCTAAAGAGCTTTAAATCATCTCTAATTTAATTCCAATTCTCCCCTACAATTTTAGAATTCGAGAATTTCACAAAAATGTTTTATATAAATATTATAGGAAGGTTGAAATTCTTTAATAGACGTTTTAGAGATTCTTATATTTTCTACAGAAGAATAAAATCAGCGGCGGCGCCAGGAATTTTTAGTTGGGGAGGCTAAGGGGAGGCTGAGCAAATTTTTGGGGTGGCTCATAGCAGTGGCGTGTGCAGGATTTCGAAGGTGGGGGGGGGGGAGGGGCACAACCTGTGATGATTCCCCCTACTGGCGCTTATTTTGATGACCTTTTTTTATTTTTTTGCTTTTGTGCACTTCAATTCTTGGCGACCGACCCACGTCGGCATACTTGTGCTATCCGAATTTTCGAGGACCTTTTTTTTTTTTTCTGCCTTTTTTCCAAAACAAAAGAAATCGAGGGTCCCTCTCCCCGACGACACCCATTTTTCTGCCCCCACGGGGGCTGGTGTGTGGTGAAGGTTTGAATGCTCAGTGTGTCTGGTGTGTCTCTTCAAACTTTTTCTCTTCCTCGATCGAACCCGTAAATCCCCCGACTGACTTCGGAGGTGGGGGCCTGTGCCGGCCCCCCCTTTAAACACGCTACTGGCTTATAGTAATATAATTTCCGCGTTAGCGGCAATCCGAATGGCACAAATTGTGCCAGAAAAGTTCACTGATACTTTTAATCTTCATTAGTGATATAGAGCGGACCGTAAGGAATGCGCGCGAAGCGCGCCGAAATTTGGTGGTATATTTCATTGCCCAAAAGAAAAACCACATGCAGACTCAGGGAGTAGTGCTTGGATTTGTCGACATGGGGGCCAAGCGGAGAGGAGGGGGTTAAAGGTAGGGCTAGCGCTGATGGCTGACAAATTTTTAGGGCCATTAAAAATTCCACTTAATAAAATTGTTTTAATGAGTGTTTTAAATTTTCAATTTGCTCATTTCAGTTGGAGGGCTAATGGGGGGCTGACCACTTTTTTGGGGAGGCTAAAGCCCCCCCAAGCCCCCCCCCCCTTGGCGCCGCCACTGAATAAAATGTAGAAATACAAAATACTGAAAAGTTACACAAACACAGCTAGAAGATACCTGTGATGGATCATGCCTCTTGAATTCAATTCTGTATCAAATATTCGATTAATAGATAGATTCATGTTTAAAATATTTGACTTACATTAAATTGTGGTTTTCAATTCGTCCTCCTCAGTCATCTATAAGCTATAGTTTTTCTGCAACCTGATAGGCCAAAACACTGATGTGAGTATAATAAGTGTGATATTCATCAATGGAAGGAATTTTATACATGTGATAAGCTCTCCAGTAAAAAACCACTTTGATAAAAATGAATGAAACTTGAGTGCAGTTTGTAAGAGTGTGTGCAGATCTTAAAAAACGAGAACATTTTACTATTGAAGAAAGTTACATTTTCTGCCTCATTGTGGGTAATTTTGATTCATACAGTAATATGAATTTGGTCTTTCACAGGTAAAGAAGGTCATATATATATATATATATATATATATATATATATATATATATATATATATATATATATATATGTAAAAATGAAGTAGTAAATAGTGCTAAAAGTTTGTGAAAAATTCCACTACGTTTCGGGTTTAAACCCTTCATCAGGTGGCAAAAATGCAACTGATCGTTGACACGGCCAAACGTACAATTTAAAAAAATACACAATAAAATTGGGCACGGTAAACCTCGGCTAGGAAAACAGACAGTGTTAAGTGGTTACCACAAGTCAAAAAAATGCAGGAATTGCTGCGTTATAACAGTTCAAGTCTAACGTTCAGACCATGTGGGGACAGGGTTCCAAGTTTCATGATTAGGCGGTTTTCGGCAGCTAGGCGGTCATGATCGGAACCTCGACACGAGATGGCCGCCGAAACCATCAAGTCACGGATCGAGCATGTTGACGGGGGATTGAAGTGGGTGGCTACCGGGAACCCTGGGAGGTTCTGTTTGATTGATCTCAGGTGCTCGGTGACTCGGTCAGCAAGACGACGTTTTGTTTCTCCCACGTACAGTATATTACAGCGTTTACATACGAGAACGTAAACAACATTGGCTGAAGTACAGGTAAAATGCTGATGAACGTTAAACCGGTTGTTGTTGGGACCTACAATGGAAAGGTTTTTGTCATAACTGGCCACCGGGCAAGTATTGCATCTCCCACGGTTGCAAGGAAAAGTTCCTGGGGTGTCAGGCACTACTGCTTGAGGTTGAGAGGCACGGACCAAGTGCTTAGATATGTTCTTTTCAATTCTGAATGCCGTGATGGGGGGATCAGGGAAATGGTCACGGGTGGATGGGTCATGACGGAGGGTCTCTACATTCCTGTAAATGGCACGTACAATGGGGGTTACAGATGGGTGAAAGGATAGGACCAACGGGATACGTCTGGTGGGTGTATGGTCAGTTTTGGGGGTAAGGGCAGAGGCTCTATCAATTCCTTGTATGCGTTTCAGGGTATTAGAGAGCACTCTTTGTGGATACTGGCGTTGTTCAAAGAGAGAAATAATCTGCTTGGAAACTCCAGCGAAATCCTGGTCGTCGGAACAAATCCGTCTGGCCCGTAAAAGTTGTGAGAAAGGAATCGAATTGGTACAAGATCTGGGGTGGTTGGAAGGGTACATGAGGTAGTTGTGAGAGTCAGTGGGCTTAAAGTGGAGATTGGACTTGATTTGACGGTCGGAGATGGATAGTTCCGTGTCTAAAAACACTACTGAGGAGTTGGAAATACAGTGAGTGAATTTCAAAAACAGGCAGAACGTTTCAGCAAAGTTAATGAACTTTTCCAAATCGTTTCGAGGACCCACTGCGACCCCAACAATATCGTCAATGTACCTTTTATAAAGTATGGGCTTGATCCCGGTGTATCGTGAGAACAACTGCTCCTCAAACTTTTAGCACTATTTACTACTTCATTTTTACCTATATATATTATATATATATATATATATATAATATATATATATATATATATATATATATATATATATGTATGTATGTATGTATGTATATATATATATATATATATATATATATATATATATATATATATATATATATATATAATATATAATATATATATATATATATATATATATATATATTTCTCTAATTCGGCACTTAGGGGGAAAGTTGTTGTTGAAAAGTCGACCTTAAGGGGAAAAAAATTTTCGGGTGAAATATCAGTTTCGCCTTAACGTTTCCACACACTTTTTCTATAGGAATACGTAAACATACAAGGGCGCCCTCTTTGATTTACAAACTAGATGCCATTACTTCAAAGTTGTCAAATTTACGGACACCTAGCTGTTAACACGAACGGATGGCTGGCCATTGAAATAACGTTAATTATATGTTTAGACGTTAGGGCGCATTTATTTCTTATGTATTTTATTATCTTTTTTCGCCCTATGTACAAGCAGATATAACAATTTCCCCTTCAGGTGGGAATTAGCGTTTTATATATATATATATATATATATATATATATATATATATATGTTATATATATATATATATATATATATATATATATATATATATATATATATATATATATATATATAGTACTACCTCTGACTTCCATGGTTTATGAAAGCACACATAAATATGTGCACACTGCACACCATGAGGTTTTCTCATCTCTCTCTCAAATCATGAACATAGCTAGGAGGTGCTTGCAATTGTATTACCAGAAGTATTTCGATGCATCCAGCATACTTGCTGGTGGAACTAAAAAAGAAAACATTAAACACGAACCATAATAAACAACGGGGAACTTCCATATCATTGCACTGTCTTCAGTCATCAAAAAGACCGACAGTACGCTGATTAAATATTAACAATTTTCTTTTAAAATAATTGCCTAGTGGTCTTTTGGAGAAGTGTAATTTAGTGTGTTACTTTCATACCATACTTTTAATAGCATTTAATGAAGTAACGCCATCACGTTCGATGGTGTTCTAATTATAGTTTACAAAAAGATTAATACAACAATGATGCCTTTATTTATATTGTGTTCCTTATCCGTTTGTTTCTTGTTCAGAGTTTCACACCACCGGATTTATTTGCCTTCCGAAGTAGCAAAGGAAAAGAAAGCATTTTTCATCTTGTCGACAATCTGGAGACCAAGCTTTGACGATAAAATAGAAGTTCCTGCTAAACCACTTCAGCGTTCTTAGGCTCCGATCGAAGTGAAGAAGTTTAATAATTTTGGTACAAACATTTATGCAAATTTTCAAGTTAACTTTTCACGAAGATGTCATATTGCATGCTGGTTTTACTTAATACTAGTTTTTGTAACGCATATAATAGAAGAATAGGACATACATGGCTGACTCCCACGGGTACAGACTAGTCGAGGCCTGCCATGTATTTTTCAGGGGAGGAAATGTTAGGTACGTCTAGGTAACTATTCAATCCCCTTCCCCAGATCCCCTTTTGCAGCGCACTAACGTTCCAACAATAAACTGTTTTTGTTTTTCCCTCTTTGCTCTGGTCCCCTTCAAAACATATCGGAATGACCTCAGATAGGATTCATTTACCCAACACGTGGCTGGCAAACACTTAAAGCCCAGCCTAAGTCGTTCTCTTCTATTCCTCTGTAATAGCTCAGACGTCTGCATCTTCCCGATGCTATACGGTACCTGCAAAGATCTGACACACAAATTTAAATACTAACGGCTTCTCAGTTTGTTTTGGAAATCTTTGTAAATATTTTTAAATGTCTTGTTTCCTACCATACAACCATAGGAAGCGTGGGGGGGGGGGCTGGGGGACTTTAACCACCCAGTCAAATGTGGGGGCTGAAGTATGCTTTCGTCCCCCCCCCCCCAAGATCCAAGGGCAAAATCCCCTTATTTGTCTCTTCTGTAAGAAATGTCAAAAATTTACAGTAACTTTCCTTAAAGTTTGTCCAAAATGTTGTACCAAATTGCATCTGAGGACCTTCAAATACCTAAAAATTCTCCAAAGGGGGGGGGGGAAACACCCCCGCGATCCGAAACAAGGTCCAGCCCCCCCCCCCAGCCCTCGAAAAGCTTCCTACGCTTATGCATACAACCATTCCACAGACTTACCTGACCCGTCCTGCCCGCTCTGGGCGCAATATCGTAAACCGCTCTGTAAGCAGCTCTTGCTTTCAAAGACAATAATTATTGTAAACGAAACGTTTTGTTTTTGAATCTTCAAATTCACCACAACTCCCTTACTCAAAATCCATATCTGGCTTTATATCTGGAAATATCTGGTTGATTAAAGACTTTATATGGCCATATAAAGCCATATATAAATTGATTAAAATACAACCCAGATAGGCATATAAAGTTTGATATGGCCATATAAAGCCAGATATAACTTGATATAATCGTGATCCAGATATGTATATAAAGTTTGATATGGCCATATAAAGCCAGATATAACTTGATAAAACTGTGATCCAGATATGTATATAAAGTTTGATATGGCCATATAAAGCCAGATATAACGTGATAAAATGGTGATCCAGATATGTATATAAAGTTTGATATGGCCATATAAAGCCAGATATAACTTGATAAAACTGTGATCCAGATATGTATATAAAGTTTGATATGGCCATATAAAGCCAGATATAACTTGATAAAATGGTGATCCAGATATGTATATAAAGTTTGATATGGCCATATAAAGCCAGATATAACTTGATTAAAACATAACCCAGATATGCATATTAAGTTTGATATGGCCATATAAAGCCAGATATAACTTGATATAATCGTGATCCAGATATGTATATAAAGTTTGATATGGCCATATAAAGCCAGATATAACTTGATATAATCGTGATCCAGATATGTATATTAAGTTTGATATGGCCATATAAAGCCAGATATAACTTGATATAATCGTGATCCAGATATGTATATAAAGTTTGATATGGCCATATAAAGCCAGATATAACTTGATTAAAACATAACCCAGATATGCATATTAAGTTTGATATGGTCATATAAAGCCAGATATAACTTGATATAACCGTGATCCAGATGTGTATATAAAGTTTGATATGGCCATATAAAGCCAGATATAACTTGATATAATCGTAATCCAGATATGTATATAAAGTTTGATATGGCCATATAAAGCCAGATATAACTTGATAAAATGGTGATCCAGATATGTATATAAAGTTTGATATGGCCATATAAAGCCAGATATAACTTGATTAAAACATAACCCAGATATGCATATTAAGTTTGATATGGCCATATAAAGCCAGATATAACTTGATATAACTGTGATCCAGATATGTATATAAAGTTTGATATGGCCATATAAAGCCAGATATAACTTGATATGCTAGATATGCAAATGAGCATTTTGTTAGTTTGTTTTATTATTTATTTGATTCGATTCTTGGATTATGCTTGTTACAAACTAAGACATGTTTTGGATACAGCATCACCTTCCCAGACATTGCAGTTATTTAGTGGCTACACTTCTGTTAATACCGTAGTGTACTAGTGAACTTAGGCAAATAATTTGCATATTTGGGAGGAGCTTGTATCTAAACCCACATTTTTCATGATTTAGGAAGTTGAAAGTAAAATATGCACCACGCAGTAAACAAAATTTAGAGTCAAATACGTAATTAAGTTTAAAATAAGGAGCCCATATCACTGTGATTACATAAAATAGGAAATTTCAAGGCATTTTTCTGTTCACTGTTATGAAATAAGTTGAATTTATGTACTTAAGTCAATTCAACCTAATACTTACATTAAATTCTAATTCATGGAGCACTTAAACATTGTTTTCTGGTGTTCAAAGTCTCCATGAGGAGTGTGGACTATAAGTCCTAACTATGATTCATAACTAGAGCAGATCTGTGCCATATCAAGGCTTGATCCAGATAGAACTTTATCTGGCCATGTATGGTTTTTATCCGATCTGATATAAATTCCATATCTGGTGCAGATACGGGCCAGATATAAATTTCCATATATGGGCCATATAAAGAGTGAGCCATATAAAGTTTTATATGGGTCATATATGGCACAGATATGGGCCAGATATAAATCTCTTTATATGTGGCATATATGGATTTTCCATATATGGGCCAGAAATGGAGTAGCCATATATGGGGCATATCTGGGCCATATAAAAGTGAAACTTTACCTGGGCCATATATGGCCATATATGGCCTTTATATTATATCAAGTTATATCTGCCCAATTCTTGTACAAGCCAGATATGAATTCCATATCTGGCCCAGATATGGGCCAGATATGAAATCCCATATCTGGGCCATATATGGATTTTGAGTAAGGGCTATGCTGTGATTGTTCGAATGCCACATATCGCGGGATGTCCTGATCAGATTCAATGACATTTCGTGTGCAAAAGGAAGTTTGAATGCTCTAAAATTATGATCATTAGCCCAGGTCTTATTAGTATACACATAAAATCATGGGAACCTCATCTCGGTTAACCCCGGATTTTTTTTCAACAACGAATTTACTGGGTGGACAGAATGTCCACGGTCAAGATCTCCAGTCGGACACGTTTAACTGCATGGGGAACAAAATAAACTGCTACACCGGTCTTACATAGAAAGGCTATGAACAATCGTGGAGCTGTTACGGCTCCCTGGCACAAGACGCAATTCTAGCTCTTGAAGTATTCAACACAACGTTTGTGTACTTTGTTGTAGGTTTAGGAAATAGCTGGCCCTGCTAACAAGTACGGAAAAAAGAATTCGTAGAAGCCTGCATGATCTGTAACGTTTAATTCCTCCCTCAGAATAGCTCTGTTTGACGTTTCTTTCATCACTGTTTAGTCACTAGGTAGGACCATAAGCGTATGGGCCATTTTCGTGTGGGAGGGGGAGGAGGAGGGTAGGGGACGGTGCCGAGCACTTTTGCGCGAAATTTTGAGCATGTGCTCGGAAAACGGAGTGCCCACATTTTGCCCGGAATATAGAAATATAAACTTTTCTTCTGGAATGGGGTGAATGCAGCCCCAGCAGGACAAACATGGTTAAGGAGTTTACCTTAGTATGAAGTGACGACAAGTTTTCCACCTCCAGTGCTGAAGAACACACACCGACAGCCAGTATACACTAAAGGCGTTCCACCTTTAGCTGTGAATTGTCCTGAACACATCTGAACAGGCCCGTGGCTAGGCGGGGGCACGGAGCCATGCCCCTCATGAAGACTACTGTGCCCCCCATATGGAAAATCAATCGAAAATAAAATTTCACTACCTATAAACGATGGCCCCGGTATGACTCCAGGCAATTTTTTTCAAAAATGATTCCAAAAGGCGTTTAATACTGAACGTGGTTTGTTTTCTGTAACATTTTGTCTCTAAAATTACAAAACTTTTGGCGCGCTGTGCGCGTTTTCGTCTTCAGTTACATTTGCTTTTACACCATTTTAGATATGCTGACTTTATAAAGGTTAATTTATACAATTTAAACAATTATGCTATTGTTCCCCCGTATAGGCGTGGTCCTGGAGAAAGCATCGATGAGAAGTTCTATCCTCCTTTTCTTACCACTTGGAAGATTCTCAAGTCAGACTCACAATCATGGTAAACATACTTTGTAAGAAACGTAAGGTATTTCAATACTGAATCAGGGGTGGGGAAAGGGGAAATCCTCCCCCTCCCCCCGTGACCAGTGGCCCGGCGTCTTGACTTTGCTCTTAAAGACAGACACTCATTACCCAAAGTACATTTTTGGTTGGGAGGAAGCAAAGTTCTCAATTAGTGAATGTTCTTTGATTGACATCAAAGTCGAAAGATGCAGAGCAGCTAACATTACACAGAATGCCCAGAGAGTGTTCTGATTACATAGTATGACCTTGTATGCCCATCAGGATATAACCTTAAGCAATAAATTAGGGGAGGGGCTCATTACAGTTTTGGGAGTGGCTAGGAGTAACTTAGTTGGGAGAAGTGGAACTGTCTTGGATAAGGAGGGGAGCAGATTCTTCCATAGAAACCCAGATTTTCTAACTTTCCTTAATATATACTGATATAATAGGAACCAATTATTTTCAATATTTCTCCAACAAAACCCCAAATGCGCTCTCGCCCAAAATTTTGCGTTCGGCATCATCTGGGCAACCCGTAGCTTCTGGCGTGGCTTTGGGTTGCAGGACCCCATTAGAGCATAGCCTATCCTTTTCCCACCCTTTGCTCCATCTGCACGCAGGTTTTACCATTGTAAATAAGTTTCCAAAATTATGGGGGTTCGCGTTCAGTTCTCAGAATCGAAGTTGTATCACCAATGAACATTACTAGCACAAAAATTCCAGAGAACTATTCTAGCCAAAGCGATGTGAAGGCACATAGTTAGATGCCGGGCATCAAGGGGTTTTCGTGTGGCAATCTAATACCTTAAGTTACATTCGTAACGTGATGACTGTATGGTTTGAAGTTAAAATACTAATACCACATAATTACTCATAAATTTACTTTTTCTCTTCAGGCAAAATTTCGTTCAAAGTAAAAATACGATAATGACTATCTGAATCGTGAATTGACTGACTGAGGAGCACTGTGTGCTCTGACCAGGGCTATAACCGAGTCCTCCTAACCCAATTCCGGGCCAATTCCGATTCTAGTGGCCACTATTCCGGGCCAATTCCGAGTCCTGTACCCTCCGATTCTGACAATGTACCCAGTGCCGTAGCCAGGGGGACAGGGCGAGTTGCCCCCTCTGGAAAAATCTTGGGGGAAATTTTGAAAGTGAATGTATGGTGAAATTTGCTCATGATTTGGTAAAATTTTAAATTTCTCAACCAGTACACTTAACTTATTTAAAAGTATATGCTACACCGGCACAACCAGTCCTCATTAAGGTTTTCAGAGATGGAATGATGACACCATGCTTATAGTTGTACTAGTTATGTTTAACTACCTGTTTTATACAGTATGGGATCTCTGGACCTCTGACAAGGGACTCTGTCCTTTTACCGTATACTTCCAATGTTTCTTGATAATTAAAGCACCAGCATTGTGGTATATGCAGTTTGTTAGAATGGGTCAGTGGTCAAGTGCTATACTCTGATACTAGGGCAGGTCCTCGTAAAATTTGGAATGATTGTGGGTAATGTGGTGAACTGATGAAGGGAAAGGTGTACCAGGGTTCACTTAATTACTGTACTTCACCCATTGTGATTCTGAACTACCAGAAGGACTCAAGAAAAATTCACCAAGACAAGAAAGATGAAAAAAAGCTTCCTAAAAATAGGAATTGATGTATTCAATTTACATTTAGCACCAAATGTGGCACCATTTTGCATCTAGCCCACCTTACATAAGCAAAAATTTCCCCCTCCCTCTTAGACCCCTCCCCCAGGACGGCGATCAGTCACATCAGCCAGGTCAGAGATGCACCCGGACAAAATTGGGACCTGCGGAGAACACTGATTATTAGGAAGCAGATCACTAATTGGGGGAAATCTTGGTGCTCTTGCCCCCTGACAAAAAACCGTGCTACGCCACTGAATGTACCGCCTCATACATATGCTTTTCGTGCTATTTACAATCACACTAAGTTGTGATGGACACGGGCACTTTTCAGGAGTCAATTTCACACTCTGGTTGACCCTGTAATTTAGTTGAGTGTATGTGACCATTTACTTGTTAAATTGTACACCAACACTAATGTTGCCTAGGAAATATTATTGAAACCTTTTTGTGGGCTCGACTGGAATCGGCTCCGAGCCCATTCCGGGCCAATTTCAATTCCGTGACCTCCCATTCCGGGCAAATTCCAAGTCAGGCAAAAAACGGCGGACTCGAGTCCGGGAATTGAGTCCTAGTCCAGACTCGGACGGTTACAGTCCTGGCTCTGAAATTCGAATTCTTGTTGAAATCTCCATGCTAGTGTTTCCATTTTGTTTATTCCTTGAACAAGTCTGCCTTATGACAGTCCCTGGTCCCCTCTCTATTCGCAAAGTACTCAACTCTTCACCTGCGCTTGCGAAGAAGCATCATCGTTATCATAGCCTTGTTCCCTTCACTTGTTGCGACTTTCCAAGTCTCTATATTGCGAGAAGAGGGGAAAGCAAAATTTTCGCGCACTTCCCGCGCATGTGCACACTTCAGTTAAGCTATCTGTGGCAGGCTTGAGGTATCCTCCGTAGAGACCCTATAGTGGGAGAGATTGGCCAACTTATTTCATGGGCGCCATTTTGGAGCCAAATGTTAACTATGGCCAGATATCATATACACTGTGTGCGTACAGTTTTCCGTACAAAATGTAAAACAAAGTGAGTTACAGCGTTCTGTTCTCTTGGACAATCATTCGTATCGGTTGATTCTGGCTGGCACTGTCTGTCGGATCCTTTAGTTTGTCACCCGGTGCAAGAAAAGCCGTTCTGGGTGGGGTCTAGAGGGAGGGGATAACACCCTCCATTTTGAGTAACTCTTACTGATGGAAAGTGACGAAAATACAGAATGGTGTATGCTATTTTGACAGTTTTAAAAGTGATTTTATTTAAAAAATCTCATTTTAGTGTGTCTTATTTTTGTGCTGGTAAGAAATGGGAAGGGGTGGGTCTATTCTGGGATGGGTCTTCCTCTTTTTTCTGAGAAAACTACCAGTACGTTAATGTAAAATGGCATAGATGCAAAATGGTGCTTTGTATGGAAAGTTGTAAGCAAGTTGAACTAATCATTTAAGATTTTTCATTATTTAGTGAAAGTTTCAGGAGAGGTGTGGGGGAAGGGGTAAATATAGGGGAGCACTTCCTAGTGACACTCTTATATTTTATGGATAGGCCCAGGCCTAAGTTTTATAAAATTGTGACTGACCAAGGTGTATTCCATGTAAAACCTACATCAAATTCAAAGGTACACAAATGTTTCAGTTTTGTCATGCTACTAATATATCCAGGAGCAATCAATGTTTGATCTGTTATTGTGTCCCCCTCCCCTATGAAAATTTTTGAAAAAGTGGGTGTCCTTACATGCAGTCTTGTGCCACATATGCTACATATGAAGTAAAATTTGTGTTAAAAATTGACATATCTTTAGGAAGTAAAAAGAAATTGGCATCAGTGAGGGGGTGGGGGCATGGCCCAATGGCCCCCTAAATACGCCACTGCTCCTACACCTATGACTTGGGACTGCAGCTCTGGTATTCCAGCGTCTCTATGGGGATGTTCCGACAACTCTCCAATAGGGTTAGTATTCGGATTAGGGTTAGCCGGTTTAGGCCAAAGGGTTAGGAGTTGTACTTGGGTTTATGTGTTGGAATATCAAGCAGTCGGAATACAGAGATGGAACCGCCGTATACGGTATAGGCTAGGCCTTGTAGAGAACGTCGTAATCTAACTCTAAGCCTACTCTAACGTTAGGCTTACATGTATTACTAAGTTGTATACTGTAAAGTTACAAAGCAGAAAGCTATTGCTATTTGATGGATTCCAATTAAACCATCTAACTTTTACAGCCCACCGAAACCTTCTTTTTGTACAGGATGGGATTCTATACAACTTGTAACCCTTTTCTGGTCTGTTCGTGCATCCAAATGCAGCACAACCCGGCCGCAATTTTGGAAAGAAAAACATGCCTATCTTACATAGGATGCCGTACGTCCGGCCGTACGTACAGCCCGCACAACTCGTACTTTGGCTCCAAAATGGTGCCCATACATCTCGTCCAATCAGAATGCGTATCTGAGAACAATAGTTGGCCAATCTCTCCCACTATAGGGTCTCTAATCCTCCGCTGTGGTTCCCGCAATCTATGGTGGCACTTACTGACTGCAAACATATAATCTTCGGTGCCCCCTAAGCGATCATCCGGTGCCCACTATATCAGAGTTTGGTCAACGCGCGCAGAATTGTGGTATTCAGTATCGAAGAAATTTTCGTGCAAGTAGTAAGACTTGTGTGTGGAGGTATCCCACTTAAGGGTCCCTAAAGTGGTGCTTGGCTCCACCTCGGCGAGGATCCAGGAGAGCACAGCTCCTCTTTCAAGGTATTTAATTACAGACATCGTTAGATATCTTTTAAGGGTCCTCATTTGTTATTGATGTTGCAGGTTAAAAAAGCAACAAAATCTCAACCATATGTTTCCGAAAATAGTAGCGATAATCAATTTGGAACTGGAAGTATATTCGGTGGGGAGCCATGACTGCAATGGTCCACAGCTCATGATAATATATGTTGGAACAACAAATCTGGATCCTAAGATTTCCCAGCATTTATGGTATGTTTCACAGAACAAATGCCCCGGTGACCGCCGTAAAATGTCCTAGGGGAGCATCTGTGCAATTTTAGCCACAAAACTGACTGATGAAGAGGCCTTGAGTCAGGTCCGTAGTCAAGGGGAACCAGGGGGGCAAAGCCCCCCTGAAATTTTTTTGGCCCCCCTAGGGAGTTTGAATTTAACCATTGACTTAATACATTTGTACACATTTGGCTCCCCTGAAAAATTTTTTGCCCCCCTGGAAAAATTTTTGCCCCCCTACAGTACCTTGTCTGGCTACGGGCCTGCCTTAAGTTCTCATTGCAAATCTAGATGCTTGTGCATTTTTCAATACGGAAAAAATTTATTTGGGGGCACATGCCGGGCGGTGGAGTATAACCCTTGGAGATCCCCCGGTGACACCACTGACTTTTTGATTTTTTACCACAAATAAGAGAAGAAAATGAAATGAATGTTAAGGTGCTGCAGAGGAGACGAAAAAAGTATGAGGCTTATGAAACAGTTTAATTTGATCAAAGGATCTATCAGTTATGTATTAGCAGAGTGATTTGCTTTGCATTTTCAACTTGACAAGCCTGATGAGCACTTCATGACCCAGAAAAAAAAACAAAAAGAAAAAGATTAGAAAGATCATCAAGGACTGTCCAGTGTTTTTCACAAATGTTCTCAGACCATTCATCAAATTTTCTTCTTCTCAGATCCATATGATGGAAATAAGCAAGTATTCCAGATGAATTTCCTCAGTATCTCCTGGGAGTTGTTACGGACTAGTTGCCCTGTATTGATCACTTTGCCTGGGTAGATAGGGGAGGGGCTAGAGGTGCTCTAATATGGTGTTTTGTACACTTAAATTTTCATCGTACCCCATCCTTCCATGAATCCTACCTCAATGACTATTTTTGGGTTGCATTTTCCGGATCACTCATGAGCACCCAAGTGTGCACATGTAAGGCAGTATAAAAAGCCACAACTGTCCCACAGTTACAATGGATGTAGTTTACGCACACAACATATCCTTACTTTCAGGGTCAAGTTTTGGACTACTGTATTTTAACAAAGCTGGCCAGAGAACTCCCTGATCAGACAGAGAGGACTGGAAATGTTGAGTTCTTCTAGAAGGAGGTGTTTCAAAGTAAACATCAATCACTTTAGCAAAGCTGAACCAATAAATATTTATGCACTTTTCAAAGGTTTATCTGCATATATGGTTTATACTTTTGCTTAAAAATACATCTGGTACAAGTAAAATAACTTCTTTCCGATACAAAAATTAAAGACTGTAAAGAAATAGGGAAACTACCTCAGACAATTTATCAATGAAATACAATGACAATTCACCTAACCTACTGTACATACATGTGGTTTACTTTCTCAAACCAAAGTGACATAAGCAAATAACAGTTCTACAAATACATGTATAACCACAACTAAAGTACTCTGCTACCTTTTGTTTGATGATAATAATATTTCACTCAACATAATTTAAAAGTATGTTCTGGTTATAAAAAAAATTGATTTTTCCCAAAAATGTGAAATTTTGTAAATCAGGCAGTGAAAACCAAACCTCGAAAGCATGTTGCATTTACAAGATACAAATTTTTGAAGAAATGCTGTTTTTTCAGCTCTCGTAATGCATGATAGGAAACTTGTGATATCATGGGGGCAAACTGTTCAGACATAGCTTTTCTATTTCTTTATAATATTGATAGTCACTACAACATTGAATATTTAATATCTTTGTTTGCTATACCACATGTATGGAACAGTTTCAGACTCGATCTAAACAAAAAATACTCAAACATTCCAACCGTATCAAATTGCAAGGACAAATGAGGTGTTCAACTAACAGAATAATAAAAGAAATCTGATGCAATTAGCCCATTTGGCATCACATTCTGTGACCTTGAGGAAATCTGGAGGATTTATTTTTTTGATAAAAGTAACCAATCTTCATAAAGAGATGTCTTGAGTTAGGAACAGAGTTTTGGTACCGGGTTTGGATGACATGTACTCAAATTTTTTCTCCTTCATATGAGACCCCTACAAAATGACATCAGTGCCTTTAAAGCCTGTTGAAGTCAATGCCTTTCAAGTCATGACACAATTTCTTTTAATCCGTTGTGTCTTTTTTATCAGTCTTCAATTCAGACAGCTTTAATACCCATTCACAGAAAGGTGTCACATAAGGTTTCCCAATACCATGCTTCACTGGTCTATCAGTTATTAATAACATTATGTGTATTGAATTTATAACTCATCAAAGGTACTCATCAAGACATGGTAATTCATTTATGATATATTTTTGGAAGTGATGATAATAACTTTTCACATGAGGTATTCCAACTGTAAATCAATCTATTGTTGGCTATCAAGTTATGTTGTATATACTCTGGTAAACCTGACAATGAGTATTACTTATGAGTGTTCCCACTTATTATTACTTTCTAACATTTAATGAGGTTCTTTAAATAAATCATCAAATGAGAGCATGGTATCTCAAGCTTTTTTTACATGGGTCTCAACTATATCGCTAACTCAAATGCTACTTAATTAAAACTAATATCAACTAATCAAATCTGATCTCGACAAGTTGGATACATGTGGAATTATCACCTTGCAACTTTACGTAGAATGATATGATTCAAACAGTTTATTTTGCTTTGTTCTTCCCCATATCAAAGGGATTCATTCCTTCCATTCAGAGATTATAATTACTGTGATATCATAGGCACACATCATGGTAGGGTGGTGTTGAGGGAGTTGCAGCCTTCCCATTCCGGCAGAGAATTTGCTATTTTGGGGCTAAATACAGTATATGCTACTTTCGGGCACACATGCATTAAAATTTCTGACAAAATAGTGCAGCAGCAACACCCCCATTCATCCCAACTGGAAGAAGATAGACTTAAGCTTTATCCAAAACTACAGATGCTCTAAAACGTTAATGTTCTGGATCAATGTGATGCATTCACACACAATGTATAAGAAATTGCTATGATTCCTACCTTGAGACATAATACTAACAAGGTTTTCAGTGTTTGACCAATGGTAACCTGAATGACCTTCCACCGAACACAAAAAACAACAACAGTTTTTTTGTATGAAATATGGTTAAGTAAATGCCATTTTTAAGTTTTTCCAGTTTCCAAGCATAAAACATTTGGTGACCTCAGATGACCTTTGACCTCCACTAAAACAATCCTGTTCTTCCTCTTCATATGAGCTCATAACACAGTACCATCACACTTACTACATGTACTGGTATGACAATACATCTAGAAGTCTTAGGCTACTCCAATATTTTAGAGTCAGGTACCTGCAGTCCTATTAACTGTGACTCCTACAATGACATAACTGATGCGGGAACAGCAGCAATAAAGTGACAATAACTAGCCTACCAGTGAGTATTAATACAGCAATGGCTTGTAATACAGGCTTCTCAACAATGTAGTGACCAGTATCAGAGATTTGTATAGCGAGCTAAAACGAAAACTTGTGATTGCACAGAAAAAAAAAAACCCCAAAGAGCCAATTGTTTTACAATACTTCACTAAACCTTGCAACAGAACACAAATGTGCACTCCACAAAGCTTATTAAAAGCAGCCACCTTGAATTTTATCTTCCTAATGTACTACCATTAGATTTGGTACATCCACTCAGTGTTCCTCCTAAAAACTACTGCGCCAAACTTTTAGAGGTCAAAGTATTTTCTCAACCTATGTTGGATTGGTAAATTGACTTTGAATACATAAGGTAATAATGAAATGACTTAGGTGGAAATCCAGCTAGATTTTAGTCAAAGTGAAATTTCACATCTAAGAATGAAAAGAGATGTTTTTGGACAGGTGCCTGGCACACATGGAAGCTCTGAGCTGCATTAGCAGAAAATATAAACAGTGACGGTCCTAAAATTCGCAACTACCATGGAGGGACAACATGTCCACATTTAGAAAATGGATGCATATCTGGCTAAACCTGTTGCTCGGCTCAGTAGGCTCACAAGGGGGTTGATTTTGTATTGCATGTCAATGAAAGAGTTAATGGTCATGCACCACGCTTGAAGCCAAAAGATAAAAGAACTAAATAAAGCTATACCACTTTTAAGTTTTTACTTCTGTGAGAGGGATGTCAGAATTCTCCATGGTGATGCGGTTGTTGCATACTCAGGCTCTCAACTTAATCCAGTTTAGAAAGTAGGGTAAAAGTAGGGGCAAAACTCACATAGGAGAAAAGTAGGATTGTGTATACTACAAAGTAGGACTTAAAAGGCTTCTATGTATAGTTTAGCTTTCATCAGTACCAATGTTGATGCACTGCAGAAATTGTAAGACCTGTAAAATTTGGCGAAATAGGAATACATATGCACTTACAAAGTATGTTCACACATACAGAGATTGTCAAGTACTGTGGGACATGTAGATCTATTTTGGTCAACACACATGCTCCTTCTAAAACATGCAATATCACACTTTCATCACAAAAATTTATGACTATTAATGATTTTCTTCTCATTTTTCTATTTATGCTTGAGCCCATTTTTATCCATACTTCATGATTATTAGGATTATGCCACTCTGGGGGGCCTGAAAATAATCTCCATGATCCTACAAGGAAATATTTCAAAACTTCCAGGAGCATGTGGACTGTCCACAAAGCAGACTTGTAGTGTGAGTACAAACTCCCCAGTATGAGTACAAGTACAAAGTCTTGAGTATGACAGTATGAGTACAAAGCCATGAATAAAAGTATGAGTACCTGATTTCCACATTCTGATTAAGAATAAGAGTACAATGTCATGAGTACAAGTACGAGTATGAAGCCATAAGAACAAGTACAAAGCCATGAGTATGAGTACAGACAATGGTACTTGAGTACCAGCAGGAGTACGAGAACACTTCTGAGTATACATGTTTGCAATTTAGGGCTGGAGTTATATAACAGTACAAAACAATTGCCTTTAAGGGAACTATTTTTCTCCTTGAAAACCTATCACAAATAAATTTTGCATTTGATTTCTATATACTACAGTCAATATTACATTTTTGGAAAGAATGAGATGTCATGCTGGTTGTAGCAGCAAAACATAATCCTAAGGTGTGCTACCTTTATATATCTCCATGGTTGCTATGATTTAAATGAGTGTGCTGTTCAGTTCATTCACTGTGAGACATCCAGTGCAGAAGTAGAGGTTATTCAGAATATATGTAACGCCTAGTAGTCGTTATTAGATATTACTGGGTAGTGAATTCAATTTTGCGCTGAACTGGTTCATATGCGCTGGTCACTGAGTTGAATTTCGATGTAACCATCTAAGAATTTGCCTGAGTACGAGGTTTCAATGAAGCACTGATGTTTTCTGTTGTTCTGAATTACCTTCGTAAAGGTTGAGAGAGCTCGCAGTGGCCCTTTTTAGGTGGGTATTGATGAAAGAACCATAAAGGAAATAAATGAACTGCCACTTAAGTAGTATTTGTAAAACGTGGCAGGCTTGTTAATGAAGTTAACCATGTTAGGATGAACAATACTGTTACAAGTTGTGGGATGTATATCTAGCCTAGTGTTAGCAGTATGGGACTGCGCTGTGATGCAGTCGGGGTGATATTGCGTACCGTATATAATGAATCTGTGTACTGTGTAGAGGTGCATTGAAATGTTCGATAACTAGTGTTGGGAATGCTATTGCAGGGCCTTATGGTCAGATCATATTGCAGTCTAGTGTGCATGATGACTGGTACGTACTCAATAAACCATAGGGTTGCTAAGTATCACCGTGGTGATGTTAAGAAACTGCTTAAGGATTTAAAGGTGTTTTAGACGCTATGACTATAATGTTGGATGAGCAGAAATTAATGTTTGTCTAGAATTAGAGACAGTTCACAGTGGGACTGTGTGATGCCCATGTACAAATTTAGTTATTTGTGGACATAATTCGTTCTCATGATGCATTCCAGTGAACTGACAGTGTGATTATGTGATGATTGAAAGGAATACTTTTTGGAAATGTTGTGCCTTGTTATATTTTGTTTGCCTTTGTTTGAACATTGTTGTTGTTAGGGGCAAACTTTGCCTAGGAGTCTTTGCTCTGCTGGATCTGTTGCCGTGGAACCATGGACATTTATTTGTTACGCAATTCTGTTTGAACCTTTGTTGCTGCCTTTTTAGATGACCTTGTATGCTGACCGCACTGAACTTGATAATATTCCAGAACCTACAGCCAGAGGACAGTCAGTTTAACCAGAGAGATATCCTCCAAGCCTGACGATTGAAGTACATGACTGCATATGTTGTAACAGCTGCTTACGCCCAGAATTATGAGATACAGAACACTTCAACTGCCGTCGTTGTGAGCTATTTGCTCTGGAAACGAATCCTTTGCTCAAAACGTTTAATGTCAGAGGAAGTCAGAGGGGTAACATTTCAGATTAGGGCATAGGATATTACTGACTGTAGGACTCAGGCTAGGTTTTACTGTAACTAAGTAACTGGGGATAATGGAAAGACCGGTCTCATATGTATGTAATTTTGATGTGTTTGGTAATGTAAAATACAGTTGTTGGAGAATTAGTTAAACTTCTCTCTGGGGTGAATTATTGGCTGCACAGACTGTTGAATTTTATGGTCGCTCACCTGACCTGGGTTACATATATTCATCGCAATAAAGTTTGCTTGCAAGAATCGTAAGTTGATTGTTTGGAATCCTAGATTAGCTTTTAAGGAACCCTTTCCTTAAAGATTATAGTTGAGTCGGATTTAGAAAAGGAAACACCTTGTCTGTTGTTCTTCGACCACAACCTTTATTGAAAGGGTTCCTTAAAATTGGTGCCGAAACCCCTCGTTTACTGTATGCAGTTGCTGTTGTGACAATACAGTTAACAGTTAAATACTGGACGTAGGGATGGATAAATTGATAAAATCCAGAGCGAGTTCTAGCGGATGGGCTACACGTGAAACCAAACAGCTGGCAGCCATGTTGGTAACTGATCCGCCGTGTGCGGCTGAAATGCTTAAGCTACAGATAGCTGAATTTGACAAAAGGATTCTGGCGTTAGATGATGTACAAAAGCAAGTGGAAGATGCCATAGAGAAAGAAGACGAACTTGAAGTTGATATTGGTGAGGCCTATGACTTTCGTTCTACGTTAATGAACACTAAAATACAAGCTGTCACCAAATTAGCCACCCTCGCCCAACAGAACACTAACGTTAACCACACTGACACTGGCCCAAACACTAGTAACGGTAGGCCCGGCGCTAACGGTAATGATAGTCAGGCGACGTTCCTGAATGAACTGTTTCACAAACTAAGCTACCAAAACTGGATATCAAAAAGTTTAGTGGTGACATCACTGAATGGCAAACGTTCTGGGACCAGTTTAAGGCTGCAGTAGACAGTACTACCCTGCCAAAGGGAAACAAATTCACATACTTGACCAATTTGTTGGAAGGAGAAGCTCTCAACTCAATTGTGGGACTATCACTGACTGATACCAATTATGATATTACTCTAAAATCGCTACAAGACCGTTTTGGCTGCCCAGAACGAATAATCTTCTCTCACATTCAGGGGCTTTTGAACATGGACACAGGGCTAGACCAGGGTTGCCACTCTGCTTTTCCAAATTTCACTACGAGAGTGGTCGAAATTTCACTTTTTGACCTGGGATTTCACTACATGACGTTTGACA
This sequence comes from Holothuria leucospilota, assembly GCA_029531755.1. Lineage (NCBI taxonomy): Eukaryota > Metazoa > Echinodermata > Holothuroidea > Aspidochirotida > Holothuriidae > Holothuria > Holothuria leucospilota. The sequence goes on from CM055965.1 coordinate 60,821,755, forward strand.
GAGTACCTCACTCTACCCCTCATCAGGCAGTATTACCTCACTTTTGCTTTATTTCCAATTTTTCCTACCTGGAACGTGTTTGGTTTTTTTCTTTTTTCCCCCAAAAATAGGCCTAACATTTTTCAAGAGAGGGATGCCTTGTGAAACAAACGTACTCACGAACAAGTAAAAAAAAAAAAAAAATACAGTCTGACAATGTGAGTTGATATTTTCTTGTTGTACCCGCCCACCCCCCCCCCCAAAAAAAAAAAATCCCACCCCTAAACCAACTTGGACAGGTGAAAAAGGAATAGGGATGTACACCGTCGCCTTTAAACGCAAATGTGTTAATATTGAAATCAACTGGTTTGTTATCATAGTATGATTTTATTCTTCCAGATCTTGTGTACATTCCTGAGTTTTCGGTGCCAAATGAAAATTTACGCCCATCTGATAAGCCGTGAAAAGGAGAAAAAGTTTGAAAAGAAAGTAAACAGTAAACACCTACTCTTTTCTGAGGAGTCACTTTATTTGTTAAAAGATTCCGTATGAAGTTGACAATTCTGCTGTCAGGGTTGCCAGGTCATGATTTGGCTTCACGGCCAAATTTGGCAGACATATTATTACACATAACGTATGACTCTACAGACAGCTAGTAGAGCACTGTCAGTGTGAATTTTCTGGAAAAACAGATATGGGACTGGGCGTAACACCCACGTTTGACATAAAAGGCCAAGGAGGATATTTTCAACTTAAATTTGGTGAAATTTCACTTCATTTCAACAATTTTGTATTTCCTTCACTACATCACTATGAAAGTCCGAATTTCACTACATGTAGTGAAATTTCACTACGGGTGGCAACGCTGGGCTAGACGTAACAGCTCAGTCATCAAAAGCTTCAGAGCTGTGGACTATCCGTGACAAGCTGAATGCGCATGTTTGTTCACTGGATGCACTCAGAGTGAATGGTGAAAAGTATGGGGTTATCTTGACACCCCTGATTTTGTCGCGATTGCCCAGTGAAATCAGACTGGAATGGGCACGAACTGGAACGGGGCAAGGAAGCATATCTAACATATTTGTTGGAAGTCTGAAATTGAACGTCGTGAATGCTCAGAAGGCTTTGCAGATACCACCAACGGTGGAGGAATGCCACGACTTAGTACGGTATCAGCGATGGCGGCATCAGCTGTACCTCATAAGAAGAAGCTTACCCAGTGTATTTTTTGCAACAAAACCAACCATAAATCTAGACAGTGTCGTAAGTTAAAGGGAATGTCACAAGATGACATCTTAACTGTAGTAAAGAAGGCACATGCATGTTTCAAATGTTTTAGTACAAGTCATTATGCCATAAAATGCTCCTTCACATGTCGACTTTGTAGTGGTAATCACCATGACAGCTTATGCACTGCAGCTGTCGATGACACTACTAATTCTACATCTGAAATCGAGAATGTTAAGGCAGTCACACTTTCACAGTCAACCAAAAGTGTCATTCACACTGTTTTGCAAACAGCTAAGGTAACTGTTAAAGGAAACAAGGGTGAGAGTGTGCTCACATTGATGTTTGATACTGCTTCTGACACTACATATGTATCTAGTGAGGCTGTGAAAAAGGTACAGCCAGATTGGTTGACTTCAAAGTCATTGGCATTTGCTGCATTTGGGGAGGGTAAGCCATCCAGTACTCAGCCTAGACATATTTACAAGGTGAATGTTGCAAACAAGTTTGGTGGATGGGAAGAGATGAATTGTATAGAAGTGAAATCCATATGTGCACCTATGGTGAGATCCCGAATACCCCATTCCATTCTGAAGTCAGTATCCCATCTTGAATTAGCAGATAGCTATGAAGAAGATAGAGACATCAATGTTGATATTCTAGTAGGCCTTGATTATTACTGGCAGTTGGTGGGGGGTGGGATGCGCAACCTTCCGGGGGGTTTGGTGGCCCAAGACACGGCCTTTGGTTGGATTCTGTCAGGTAGATGGAGTGATTCCAATGCCGGTAGTGGCAGCAGTAGTAATGTAGCTCATCACATGCTCTGCATATCAGATATCCCCCCTAGTACCATTGACAAATTTTGGGATCTAGAGATGACTGGGGTAACTGAACAGAAAGATGACTCATCAGTTGATTCAATTCTGAGGTCATTCCATAATAACATTAGATGGGTGGATGGGAGGTATGAGGTGAAATTGCCTTGGAAGGAAGGAAGGAACAACTCCTGAACAATAAGCCCATGGCTAAGGTTAGACTTAATGGTCTCAACAAAAGATTGTCCAAGGACAAGAAATTGCATGTAAGCTATGATGCAGCCTTGTCTGAAATGGAAGGGTTAGGAATCATTACTGAGGTCTCCTTTGAGGAAACTAGTCATAATGACACAGTGTATTATCTACCTCACCACCCCGTGGTGAAAGAAAGTAGTCTCACAACCAAAGTTAGACCTGAGTTTGACGCATCAGCTAAAGGGATCAATGGTCTATCCCTCAATGATTGTTTGCACACTGGGCCCCCACTTATCCCGGGTTTCGGCACCAATTTTAAGGAACCCTTTCCTTAAAGATTTATAGTTGAGTCGGATTTAGAAAAGGAAACACCTTGTCTGTTGTTCTTCGATCACAACCTTTATTGAAAACTGACTAAACGATACTACGGTATATGAATACAGTATGTGCGAGCGTGTTGTTTTGTCACGCTTGTGTATAATTAAGCAGATAAGAAGTAAAATAGAAGGACCCGAACGGCGCGAAAACTCAGTATGGCACGCCAAAAGTTACTTAAGTGGTTCACAATCCGTAACATTAGCCACAATCGGTAATTATCATTCTATTATCTTTTTGTGTATGAAAATGACCTAAGTCATGTTACAGAAATGTTCATTTAACATTAATAACTTACTGGTAAGTGTCAACTTGAATGTAATTTTCTTATATGTTATATGCATGAAAATTATGTATACTTTTTCAGTTGGCCATATCTTTTTCACAAAACAGGTATACTATTATAACTTAGGTGTTGCAATGGGTGCTGATTTTTTGCATTACTGAATGATGTTTAAGGTTACGCTTACCTGTTCTGTTAACAAAAAAGGGGTGTTTGCATACTGTAGAAGGTCGAGCGGGACATTTATCCATGTTTTACACTCAATTATGTGATATTATTGTAGTGTTAGAAACTTATTTGCTGTTAATTGTTGTTTGCTAGAGTGAACCATTCACTAGTCAATTGTTTAAATTGACAGAATAAATTTACAGAAATAGCAGAATGGATGTGATTGTGGTTTGTGTGTGTCTGGCCAACACTGAATTGATTGAAGGAGTGGATGTATTCAAGATGCTACGTGATGGTCCCATCTCTATGTAGAGGTGGGCCTACATAAAAGTCCATGATTTATTCTGAAGATATTGTCAATATGGGTGATGCTGAAAGTGAAAAGAGTTCACCAAAGGGTGTCTAAGATGACCCAGCTGTCTCAAAATGATCATGAAGTGGCTTTGTTGGCAGATTATGTAGATATTACAAGGAGTTTGAAGTTTTACTCACTGAATACAGTAATTATGAACATGTGGTCATAAAGTAAGACAAGTTGAAGAAACTTTTTAATAATTATGAAGACAGGTTTAATGAATATTACAGTTTTCTCGAGGGGTCAGATGCACAAGTGGCTTCTGAACAGATTGACTTACATCAAAGGAATTATGGAGAGTTCCAAAACATGTAGATGAGTGAATGAATGCATCAGGAAGAAAAGGCGAAAAACTGAAGATAACGCCAAGAATCAATCGTTTCAAAAACCTGATGACGTCTCTGAGAGAAGCAGTAGTTCAAAGTCTGGAAAAAGCAGCCTTTCTTTCACATCTTCTGTAAAACTGACAAAAGCCAAAGTCAAAAGAGATCTGGCAAAGCTAAAAACAAAACATCTGAAAGAGGCACAAAGAATAAAATGACAGCAACTTGACCTGTAATTGGCCTTCGATGAGCTGCAGGTCCAACATGAGGTTTCAAGGGCTGAAGCAGAGTCCGGGCTTGGGAAGAGGAACGTGTGGAAAACCAAGCAGAAAAACCTGATGAGGCACAGTTGGAACCTACACCTAAACTAATTCCTAATCGTTTCGTCGGGGAGCTGTTATGTATACGATAAAATATGTAGTCCCCGACAACGCCCAGTCGCCCCGACGATTTACTTAATTTTGGTCTAAATTAGGGCAAATTCTTCAATAAAAACCCCAAATTTTCCAATTTTCTTCTTCAAAGCCCCATTTTTTCAAATTTTCCAGGGACTTTTCCTTCAAACATCGTTTCGGCACTTTATTTCCTTCGTTGAGAGTTTGGGTTGCTGGCACCCCCCGTCGGGGAGCTTGGCCCCCCTGTCGGGGAAATCCTGGCGCCACCCCTGTTCCTAATGCAGCAGATTTACCAGAAGGTTGGAACCCTGCTAATCAGCATAAAGGTCACCAAGGGGAAATTCGTCAGTTGTTGCATGCAATGTCTGCCATGGCAGACATACCTAAACCTGAATTTATAACATTAAGTGGTGATCCTGTTGTGCATTGTGGGTTTATTCATAATTTTGGAGTCAACATCGGGTCAAATGGACTTGACAACAGAACAAAGTTAAGAACTTATCTGATTCTGCAGTCTACAGGTAAAGCAAATGAGGGTATTGAGGATTGTGTCCTTCTGGACCCAGAAGTTGATCACCTTAGGACCAGAAAGCTGTTACAAGAACAGATTGGTGTGCCTTGTTATTTGTTATGCCTTGTTAGATAAGGTCTAGAATGGTACACAAACAAGGCCTGATGGTGGTGATGCTCTTAGGGATCTAAGTAGGCTGATGAGAAAGAGTGTTATCACTATTAGTCAAATGGTTTATGGTGCAAACATAGACAGCACTGATACCCTGTTCGGTGTTCAGTCAAGGTTGCCAATATATCTCCAATTGGAGTGGGCCAAATTTAGCTCATAAATTGATTTCATCAGGTAAAGAACCCAAGTTCTCAGACATGACAGAATTTGTAGAACAAGCAGCTACGTCTGCAACTAGCATGTACGGCAGAAACATTGGGAAAACTTCAAAGGTTGAGAAGCACAAGGGCAAAGGTAAACCTATGCAAAAGCCTCTTCATTTGTTGCAAATATTGAAGAATCTCCAAATAGTAAGAAGAGCTTTGTGTAAGGTATTTATTTCTTAACTCAGTGTGAAAGGTTCAAAGAAAAGTCTCAAAGAGGGCGATTTAGATTTGTGCCATGACACAGGCTATGTGATAACTGTCTTAGGAGATCCCATATAGCAAGTGATTGTAGATTTGAAGCAAGCTGCAAGGTAAGAGATGTTGTTCTATGTGTCAACACACTTTGCTTCATTTCACCCCATCTCAGGATTCTAGTAGGCCAGTCACTAGGGTTGGTAAGGATAGTCTTACCTCAGGCTCAGAGGGTGCACATCAGGGTGTTAAACTAACAAGGACTACTTCAAGTCAGGTGTGCCCTAGCATATAATCAGTCACAAAAATGGGCTCACCTAATAAGGGCACAACATGGGCCATGTTAGATTCAGGCAGTGACACTTGTTTGTCTGAAAGAAATCTAGAAGAAAGGATAGACCTATCCAGGAAACCCACAGGATTTAGTTTCAGTACCGTCATGGGAAAGATAGGAGCTAGGAGTATGGAATTGTCCACTGATGTAAGGAACAGAGATGGCGGGGACTTAGTAGAACTACCATGGGTTTGGACAGTTGAGAAGCTACCAGTAAACCATGAAAACATATCAAATTCCAGGGATGTAAATAAATGGCCCCACCTAAGAGATATCAATCTTCGAACAGTAGGCGCTGAAGATATTCAGTTGTTAAATCAGCAAAGATGTGCCAGAGGTCTTCTGGGTTGAAGAGCAAAGGATGGGAGGACCAAAAGAGCCTGCTATACGCACACCATTGGGATGGACATTTGTAGGTCCTGTAACTTGTTCTGAGGTACAACGGCTGTATGGCCAGAATTCATCATGTTAGCTGTGATGATCAGCTACAGCAACAGGTAAAGAAATTCTGGGAGTTGGACCATGGACTTGGTATAAAGCATGCAGAAGACATTGGAGAATCTAGGAAAGATGGCAAGGTCCATAATGAAGTCAATAGTTAAGCTTGTTGATGGTCATTATGAAATCAGTTTGCTGTGGAGGCACTACCCACCATCGCTACCCATTTATCGGCACCAAGCATATTCAAGAATTCATGGAGCAAAGAGATGATTCACCAAGGACCAAAAACTTAATACTAGGTATAAGGAAACCATTCAAGACTACATGAGTTATGCAAGATAAGTTCTTCAAGAAGACAAACCTGAAGATGGCACACTCTGGTATCTGGCTCATCATCCAGTTGTACATCCCTTTAAACCTGAGACAGTCAGTGTAGTGTTCAATTGTGCAGCACAATAAAAGGAGGTTTCACTCAACAGTAAGCTTTTAAAGCGGCCAGACCACACTAACAGCCTATTAGGTGTCCTCACAAAACTAAGGCAGGAAACAGTGGCATTTGTAGCAGACAAGGAAGCTATGTTCCACCAGGTAAGGGTACCAGTGAAGGATGCTAATGCATGGTGTTTCCTGAGGTGGGAAGATGGTGATCACAACAAGCAGATCAGGGAATACCAGATGGCAGTTCACTTGTTTGGTACAACATTGTCACCAAGTTGTGCTGGATTTGCACTTTGAAAGACCGCAGAGGATTACAAAGATGACTTTGACAAGGAAACATCCACAACCATCCTGGAAAATTTTTACGTAGATGATTGTCGAAGTGAACTTGCTGTGCAGAACAAGCAAAATGACTGATCCTACAACTAAGAGACTTGCTGAAGAGAGCCGGGTTCCAACTCACAAAGTGGGCCAGCAAGGACTGAGCAGTTTTAAATGTAGTACCCCCTGAGTGTGCACAACCTGTGGTGGATTGTGACCTGGACCATCTGCCCATTGAACAGACTTTGTGTGTCCTATGGGATACGAGAGTGGACAAATTAAATATTCAGGGTTTTCCCAAAAGAGGTCCAACCAACCAAAAGAGGTATATTGTCTGCTACCAGCTCATTGTATGATCCCCTAGGCTTCATAGCACTGTTTATCCTTACAGCTAAATTTCGACTACAAGACCTATGCCATAAAGGACTGAGATGGGATGAACAGGTTGGCTGAGAGGAGCAAAGACTATGGGACGAGTGGTTGGCAGAATTACCAAGCCTGTAGAAGGTGCATGTACAAAGATGTTTCAAGCCTCCAAACTGGGGCAAGGTGAAACATATCTTTTGTGATGCATTGGAGAGAGGTTACGCGGCTTTAGCATACTTAAGGACTGAAGATATTAGTGGAGAAATCCACTGTTCTTTCATGATGGATAAGGCACACTTATGTCCCTTTCTAAGGCTGGAATTGATGTTGGCAGTTCTGGAGGTGGAACTTGGATAAGTTATGACTCAGGAACTAAGATACCCCATTGGTGATGTCAAATAGAGTTGCCAAGATACAGGATGGAGAAACGTCAGTCAGTGGCAGCATGGTGATAGCAAGTCTAATCCAGCAGATGACAGTTTGAGAGGACTTCAAGCTGAAGAAATGCAAGATAGTTGCAGATGGCTGTGAGGACCAAACTTTCTATGGGAAGGTAAAGACACTTGGCCTGTGTCTCCCTTAGAAAGGAGTGTACTTGGAAATAGTTGAACCAGATAAACCCCTTCTGGATCACAAGGTAAAACAAGGTAGAATTTACTTGATTCAAGAAGACGACCCAGTGAAGAAACTAATTAATAGGTACTCCACATGGGATCGCCTCAAGAGAGGGGTAGCATGGATGATTCGCTTTAAGAACATATTATCTGGGCGAGCAAAGGGTGAATGTAACAGAAAAGAAGGACTGTCTGTCGCAGAGTTGAAGGGAGTTGAAAATTGCATCATTTGGATGCAGAGGCAATCCTTTCCTGATATTGAGGAAAAGCAAACTGTAATGGCCAGCAAGGTACCTGGAGGGGTACTGCTTTCAAGAAATTAAGCCCCATGTTAGTAGGTGGTGTATTACCTGTTGACCAAATGACTAAGCTAGCAAGGATGGTCACTTTAACTGCATACATCACAATTTGCAGAAGCTTTTTTGTGAAAACCTGCTGTGTCACTTGTAAAGCCATGGTACACTGGTGGTACTTGGGAAGTAAAGAATAGGTCCATTGTTGTTTAAATATCATCATGTTCTAAACTGAAACCCACTAGGTAAGGGTTTTAACTCAAAATTAACTTCTGTGAGAAGAAATTGTTTTGGGTAAACTGCAGTCTGCTGTAAAAGTACAACCAGGTTTTCCAATTTAGTGAAGGGGCAAAGGTTTGTATTAACCAACAAAAAGAGACTAATATAGATTGATTCCAGCCTGACTTTTGGCTTGCTCCTTCCAGGAGGTGTCAGCTTTTACAGATTTCAGCACTGATTGAAGTAGGCTTTTCGAACACTGTTCATTTTAGTTTCAGTTTCTAAGGCCTGCATTGCTCTCTACAACCATGTCAGTTTCAAAAGTTTACTATTAGAAGAGCACATTTGCCAACAACCAAATGAAATGTCAACCAGGTCTTTCAGTTTTTAGAGGTAGACTCTGACTACATCAATGATGTAGTTCATGACTTCATGAAATAAGATTTTTTTTTTTTTGAAGGAGAGGGCCAAAGAGCTCATATGCATTAGGGTTGTTACGATATGACGATATCGGCAAAAAATATCGATATGGGATTTTGCTCTCGATATCGTTTATGACAACGCCTAAACGATATCGTGAAAATCCATGCATGAAACACCCCCATAAACTTCAAGAGCGGCGTAGAATAACTTGACAGGTTGTCAAATTAAGTTTTGCTTTACTTTTTTAACATGAGCATAAAAAAGAGCAATATTAATGCAGAAGATTCAGTTAATAACCCTGCAAGATCACACGCCAGATAAAGTGACCCAAAGAGCAAGCATGTCGAGTGTTCCCACACTAACACGGGATCGCTGCCAGGGCTGCATTGCATAGTTTAAGTGTAAAATGTTTGTACAGTATGTACCTACTGTACATCGTGAGTTACGAGTGGAGGGACCGAGTGAAGTGTTGCACGGGTAACCGACTAACCGACGCTCTCGACGAATTCTGTAACCCGTTTCCAAATTTACATCCCAACTCCTTAAAAACGTTGCTCAAGAAAAAATCATTCCCAATTAATGACTTCTTCATTGTTCTTTTTGATTAAATCCCAACTTAAAAAAGTAAATAAAATAATCCGGTCATGTTACCACACTCATTGTTCAGTAGGCTATATAAACTGAGCTTAGAACCCACTTCCCAAGCGAATCATTTGTGCTCACTGTCCGTGAAAAACATCGTAGAAGCTTGATGACAAGATTCTGGTGTCAGCTATTGGCTGTTCAATAGCCTAATTGGTTCGAGTAAACTGCCGAAAAGCAGCCGCCTGGGACTACATCCAAGTTTCTGTTTAACCAAAATGTCAACCAGTTAAATTGTTCAAATCGGTTTCATAAAACATGAAATTTTTCCGTATCTCATTCGCCCCTTCAGAGAGAAGAATAAAAACACCAACAGTTTACAGTATTCATGAAATTACGTTTGCAGTCAATCCACTCCCCATGCTTGTCAGTATTAGCATGGCTGTACCGGACTGTTTTTCTCAGGGAGGGCGGTGATTTTTTGCACGACTCAGACCTAAATCACCTAAATGCAACTGTCCAATTTTTCCGCCCCGCCGACTGAGTCAAAAATATCTGCCCGATTTTGTCACTTCTGGCATTTGGGGGGGGGGGGGGGGGGGGCGGCCGCCCCCCCAGCCCCCCGGCCCATACGGCCATGAGTATGAGATAAATAACAATTGCTTCTGGATATAGACCCTACGAGGTTTGTACAAAAACAGTTGTCACATTCAGTAGGCTGGCATGAGCGCAAGAGGGCCGATAGTCAAAAGTAGTAGGCCTAGCCTATACTGTACTAAACATCCTGAGTGTACCTGAATTGCAGACACCTCGATTAATGGTTTAAATTTGTCACTATAATGTAAATCAACCGAGTGAAATGTGTTAAGTTCTAAGATAGGGCTATTAATACTATAAATGTTCAGGAAAAGTTACGGCCCGAGCCATTATATTAAAACTAGTAAGCACCAAAATGGCGCTCGTGCGAAGTTACGATAGATTGAAGGGTGGCCAAATTTAAACCGCAGGGCTACGTACGGAGAACAGCAGCCTACCGAATAGCATAATAGAGACTTTCGCAAAGGCAATACTACACATCGCCAGACTGGATGGGTGAAGGGTTTACGTACGTCATTTTTGAGTGTACTAAGATCAGACCGAGCCGTATATTCCTCGCTCTGCGTGCAGGGAGATGCTGCTTTAGTTCTGGCAGGGAGTTGCTATTTGACTCCCTGGTTCTGGTGACATGCTTGCTGTAAAAACATGCATGTACAGTACACAATACACGTGGCATTTCAAGGGAAGTTCCGCAACATTTATTGTAACACGTGCACGATAAGGGAAGCTTCCAAACTCTTAGAATAGATGCAAAAGGACCTCGAACTGTTTTGGCTTGCGATTGGTCGAAATTAACGTGCTAGAAGATGTCCCTAAAATAATCTGGGAAAGTTACAGCCGGGACCCTGTGAAGTATTAAATTTCTTTGATTGGTATTTTTTAGTAATATGTTTCGTTTATCAGTAATTTTTGTTTAGAAATGAAACAAAACAATTTTTTCTGGACATATTCCGAATGCCAAGCCTCTCTAAATACGATCTAATTTGAGGGTTTGGGGGTTCAAATTACCAGTTAGACTTGGCTCTTATTTCTGACGCCGAACGGCAGATCACAGGCCCAAACCGGTGATCTGTTCACCACTAATGCATACTAGGCTCTCATCTTTTTTCGTGTTCGGTATTTTTGGCTTGGTCTGCAAGTCGCAGCAGAAAATAACGGTACACAGTGTTCGGGAAAAGTTTTACGGTACCGTACCCCCACTGCTACGTAGGGCAGTCATTTGGTCACAAATTTTTCGGCTTTGAGGCGGCCATGCTGAGGTTCGTAGCACTATCACGGCCACTATGCAGTGGCCGGAACCAAAAACATTTGACATGGTGGCTTGATTACACGATATCGCGATATCGTTTGGGAATTGAAGGAAAAGTTTTTGCGATATCGATATCGAAAATTTCATATCGCAACAACCCTAATATGCATATGAGAGATACTCTAAGTTTATTTAGTACCCCTAAGGGATAGATAATGTATAGGAATTTCTTCAGTTTGTACAAAGATAGGTTGTTTTTTAATCCTTTACTGATGGTCTTCTTAACAGGGCACAAGTTATTTTATAAGTTTTGAGACAGAGTACATGTGGATCAGCGCAGGAAGTCTTAAGTTCTGAAGAGTTCTATTAAATTAGAAAAAGGATCAATGAACATTACAAATTATATTAACATCCTAGCCTGAGATGTCTGTATTCATGTGGACACATCTTTAAGTATGGAGTACAAAGTACAAAGTCATGAGTACCAGTATGAGTACAAGGGCCTGAGTACAAGTACTTCATTTTTAAATTCTGAGTAAAAGTATAATGTCATGAGTACAAGTATGAGTACAAAGACCTGAGTCTGAGTACTTGATTTTCAAATTCTGAGTACAAGTACAAAGTCATGAGTACCAGCACCAGTCCATGCTAGAGCACTACAAGTCTGCTACAATGGCAGATTTTGCTCCCCTGGGTGGAGAAAATGTCTTATTTGATTAGGCAGGATATCCATTTGAAATACAGGGAAATTTACATCTTTTCCATGAATTTTAACCTCTGTGTTTGTTCTTTGCTTGCTCTTTGGCTTTTCAGCATAAACAGTTGTTTCTGTCTGACTCAATTTTCTGATTGTTAATTTCTCCATGACAGCTGAAACCTGCTGCAGATCCATGCAACATTTTAACAGACAGTTGTCATGTTTCAGTCAAATGGCTTCAGGTAGACACCAAAATATTTCTTAGAAAAGGAATTAAAGTTGAAATTCCTTCTGAAACACTTTCAGAGTAGTTTCTTTGAAACTTTAAACTTGCCATTGCACAATATGTCTAGGAGAGCTCCCTTCTGTGGCTTATCATGGCAGTGAATTAGTTAGATCAGCATGGTTTTCTTCACCCTCAGCTTTGACCAACACAAAATTGTTGGCTATCTATGTCATCAGGCTGTCCATTGAAATAAAAGCTGCCATCTTCATTTAACCTTTTCTTCTAAAAATGTTTTGACATGCTGAGCATTTGCTCTTCCAACAACAGATGAAAGTTCCTGTTAAAAAAGTATTATATATGTAGTTGTTATTTTGCTTCAAAAGTGTTGAAAAACCTGTGTAAATTTAAGAAGAAATGTAAAAAAAAACAGGCTTCAGCTGAATACCCAATCTTCTTTAGAGTCACAATTCTTTTCTTTGAGATGCAATTCCTGGGGAATTTTCAGTTCTGTCAATGAACAGGCCTACTTCTGTTTGTATTCTTTTGCAATTTCTAACAAAGTATTGTATTAAAAAGGAAGAATGTGAAAATGCATGGAGGTTTTCATACCCTCCCTCTTTTACAATAAACAGACCGCCTAGTCCAGAAGAATTTGGAAAAATTATGGTTTGCAATATGGACAATATTTTATGCTTCATTCTTACACTATGGCATGTCCCACACAGAAATCAAGTGAGGGCCACTTTCTCACCCTTGTGGGATACATTTCATGGCATGGGCCCAAGGGCCCCAAACATTAGCACCCACAACTTCCTTACTGCTGATGCCAGAGAAGATACACGAAGTACTTATGAAGTTTGGTTTGATGTGCCTGTTTCCCTGTTTGGAACGTCACACCCCAACAACTTGATGTCCATTTGAGATTCTTCTTGAGAGAGATGGACCCAGATATGGACTACTAAAGTCATTTAGGAAAAAGTATATTTTTAAGTTACAATATCTCCACATCGCATACGACTGCCATATTTTTCATAGCAATTTTCAAATTTGTGGTGTAATTTTTCCCCTGGGACATAGTTTTGACATTATACCATGTTTAGTTCACAACTATGGACCCTCAACTATGACACCTTGTGGCTTTTGCAAAGTTACTTCCCAGTCTAATATAAAGTGTGCAGCTCTGTACTAGTTTCCTTCCCTTCAACAAACCATAAAGGAGGTTCATAATGCACATGAAACTTTCTGCATATTTAGAACATATATGCATCTTTCTAAAGTTTTAAATGTGTGGGTTATTGCCCACAGGGTCAGTAAACACCCCTACAAGACCTAATTTTTGGAAAAATGGTCTAAGGAGCCCATTCTGAACCACATGCAATCAATGATTAGAAACGTTTTAATGGATATGCTTCCTTTAGATCACACAACTGCAGCCAAAAAACACTAAGCTAAGCTTTTAAGGCCCTCTGACACTTGGTAAATGTTCCAGGAGGGCCCCAAAATCTGAAAAAAAAGGTCTCTGGAAGGTATAAATTGCATTTTAAAAGATCCTTTATGTACAATTTGAGGTAGCTACTGCATTCTAACACCAACTGTAGTATATTTGGCTATATGTAACTCCCAGTTCATATTTTCAGCTCTGCATCTTATTCCTGTGCAAAGTTATGGGCCTGCTGAGTCACCAAAATGGCCGTAACACCCAACTAGTAAAATTTTCAGGAACTTTGCAGGCTCATAATTTTGTGTTGGAATAGGATCTAATGCTGTAAATATGTATGGGGGCATATGTCGCCAAATAAACAGATTCTGTGGCCCAAACTGCAGTAGCTTTTGAACGTTTTTGTGTGCAGGTCTACGAAAATGCACATAACATTCCCATGCCTTTCATGCATTCACACATTACAATTAAGGCATGAAATTTCAGAGGACAAAATCAGTTGTAAAGTTTGGAGAAAATGAAAGCAGTATTGATTAATGTGAGGTTATGATGTTATGTGTGCTTGCTTCAAGTTGACTTTGGGATAAAAATGAGATAAATTCATCTGCTAAAATCTTCAAAACCACAAATGGGAATTGAATGTCAATTTCACTATAACACTTTGACTGAATCATATCAAAACCAAATTTAAGCAAATGTAACCTTTCTGCAGCCTGATATCATTGGTATGCTGCAGCCTGACATCACTGGTAGGCTGCAGCCTGACATCACTGGTAGGCTGCAGCCTGACATCACTGGTAGGCTGCAGCCTGACATCACTGGTAGGCTGCAGCCTGACATCACTGGTAGGCTGCAGCCTGACATCATTGGCAAGCTGCAGTCTGACATCTGTGGTAGGCTGCAGCCTGACATCTGTGGTAGGTTGCAGCCTGATATCACTGGTAGGCTGCAGCCTGACATCACTGTACAACTGGAAGCTGGAGTCATGGCTCCATTCAGAGTTGCAACTCCAAAGAAGACAGGTACCAGATTCCAAAAAATATTGAAGTGATGGATGGAGTCATCCAGATCTAACACAATAACAATTACTTCATGCAAAGGCTATTACCCTTGACAAGCAATAAACCTTTATTTGTATTGTCCATCAATTCTTACCTCTAGAGATGCTTTCTGTATTCTTTGGATGCTCTTGAACCTGTTCAGTAAAGACTTAGCTTTGACACTCCCTAGCTTTGGTATCATTTGTACTGTGTTGAGGACAGCCTGATCCCTAGATACACTTCTCTTTGGTTTAAAGAGGAATGGATTGCAAGAAGATTTGTTCTCTTCATTTACCTGACACAGAGATTACAAACAAAGAAAGACTAGTTTATAAAACACTCAGAAGAAAGACTTTTCTTAATGGAGTCAAAAATTAAAACTGGTATGAAAGGTCTCCCATACAGCAACTCAGCATCGCTGCAAGCTGTGACTAGTGTTATTCCTCCACTGACAACTGATATATATGGAACTTTTTTAAACAGAACCCTTTGAAGGTTTGCTGAAATACAACAAAAATAAAGACCTAACAACCTCCGTAAGATAAGTGACCTCTTGTATACATGTAACATGTCCTAAGCGTCATATACTGTACAGCTGATGCTATCAGGGGTCGAAATTCCCGCTGTTCCGCTGTTCCGAGAACAGTGCTTTTAGTGCCGGAACAGTAACTTTCCAAAAGCAACTGTTCCGTGGAACAGTATTTTTCAAGTTCCAGAAAAAACACATTGCAACTACACGCATGTATCCTTATCTGTGATGAAGTAATCATGCTGTGAATATCAAAATCCCCTGTCAATTTGCACATCTAGCGATCATTCACCATCATCAGTCAAATCTTACAATGAACGAGACCAAGAATCAAATTCATAGACATTAATCGCACGTATGATATGGGGCGAAATATACACAAACAACGGTACTATAGGCCATGTGTGTACATGGTATGGCATGTGTACAGGTTCGTAATTGCCAATACTATAAGGTTAATACGCACCCGCTTTGTACAGAAGTTGATGTACGTCGCAAGAACATTGGGCATGGTATGGAAAATTACATTTTTCGATATTTGTTTTTACCGCTTAATTATTACCCGTTGTTACATCGTAGTTTGTAGTAATTTTCAGCAGGTGATTTTATGTAAAGCATTCATGTTAATTTGTGTGAAATTAAAGTGTGCCTTGCACTTTATGATTTATGAAATAACGATGCCTGAAACGTAACAAAAGTTTGTCAAAATAACTCGATTGCCTTGTATATACGTACACTCCTAGTAGCTCACTTGATTTGCACCTAGCGCATGCACGTACTGAACAAATATTTACGTATGGATATATGCAGTACGTGCATTCATTACGTACTGCTATATGAAATACTCAAAACAAACACGTGTAAGCCTGCACACTCCGTTTACGTATAGGTAAAGCACGGTAGGATGGTGTGGAATGTCCAAGTACATGTACTGAATATATTGGCGGGCGTCCAGGTATTTCTGTTTTAACGAACGTGACAGCTTCTAGCAATTAGGCACCGAAACTTGTACAAGGACTGAAAGCAAGTCAATCTGACTGCTGACATCTCGTGTCCAAAGAAAATGGGCCTTAACGTGTGTGTTTTTTCTTCCTTAAAATATGACATCGTCCCTTTGACTCACTGTGTGAAATGATTGCTGAATCAACCACGCTGTGAAGGACAAGAGTGGAATTACGATTTCACCGACTTAAATTTGCGGCCCAGTACGTGCGCTCATATGAAGGAGAACCAACTCATTGCATACAAGAACCTGCTCTTTTCCAGTATATGAAAATTTGGAACAGTGAAATCTGATCCGGAACAGTAGTTTTGGAAAAGGTACTGTTCCGTGGAACAGTGGAGAAAAAATTAAATTTCGACCCCTGGCTATTACACAATACTGAGTACCTTACTAGAATGCCTATTAAACATATAAACTTACAAAGATGACATGGTTTTGCAAAAGCCATCCAAATGTGACCCCAAAGCTTCTCCTTGCCAGAAACCAAAATGATATCTTATTCGACAATCTTTCATAGCAGAAGTCATGTTAACCTGTACAGCATCTTTCTTTCATAAAACTTCACTGTCATTGGCTACTAACAATTTCCATCCACACGAAATATTTACATGCTTGCAAAAGTTGCATTTTTATAGAAGGGCGTATGTAAAGGATACCCCAACATTTCTTGTCCCAAAGATAAGAAAGTATACAATATTGTACACAAGTGACCACTAATGTAGTCTGCAGACCCATTACAATACCCTGAGGCAGTGTTGTTTTGTTATCAAGTATTGATGTGAAATCTATAAAGTCACATGGATCAGTGTATTGAAACTCAAGTCACAGGGTAACCAGACTCATGTCATGTCTACTCTTCACCTTTGAGTCACCCTGAGTTCTTGTGTAAGTCTCTGGTGATGTAAGTTGGGCCAGTTCAAGTCCCTTATCTGATATCATAGCAATTTTTGAGAAATATTTATAGTAAGAATATGTTTAATTTTAAGTTACTTATGACTGTTTAAGAGATTTTTGTCAGTATGTGACTTGATTGGAGACAGCAACTGTGGGTATAGATTCATTTTGAGCCTCTAAATTTTGAATCTTTAGTTACAGCAAGTCTTTTGAGATTTACTAATCAGAGACCAAGTGCAGGGAATGACTCAAGTCCCTTAAGTTTTGGGACTCCAGACATACTTGAGCCTACAATCCATCTCAAGTCAAGAGACTCTAGTCATGTTATTTTACTTGTTTACTTAAGTCATAACAACAATGCCCTTTACTCACCATCTGTACAAGTAGGTTACCGGCTTCAACTTGGTCTGCGACAGGAAGAAGAACCAATCCCAGCTCTAAAACCACAAATTTTTGAATTTCAAGATAATATTGCACAGTCATTGAAGTCTTGTCAATCAAAACAATTCCTTTCATTTTTTCAGCCTGAAAACATAATAAAAATTATTGATTATTTCTTGTTGTAATGTCATACATGTATCTTTCAAAGGTGTAGTATGTAAATGTTTGTCACTTACAACATAGATGTATTATGCTTCATTGTATCAAGAGTACTTAGCAGTGGCAGTGAAGCCTTTTTGAAGGTTGGGGCCAGGTGTTGGAGGGTTTCAATCTAGAATGACCCGATGAAAAAAATGGCACCACAGGAGTGCAAAGCACCTTCTCCTCTCCCTCTGGGCTTGGTGTCCAAGTTTTTTTGGGTAATTTCAAGCCTGTGGGCCCTACAATGAAGCAATCTGATCATTCTCTATAGTAGGGTACCTTGGACTTTCAGATGGACAGTATGATGATACAGGGGGCCCCAATACAGCAAGCAAAAATTCATTTGAGGAAAATGTTAGGGAGAAAGAGAGTTTTGAGCATTCTATGGGGATTCCCTCCCTCGTTCTACTCCCAGTGAGCTAGAGGGTACAAAACATGGGCATAGGCAAACTGGGAGCTGCATTGTTTGTTTTATTTTGACAACTGTACAATGTTCCAGAAGGAGCAGGATTGTCAACTTAGCTTGAATATGGGGACATACTGTAAAAGACTGGAAACCTCAAATGGTATTAAATGAAGGTGTCATAGGATGGCGAAGTGCTAACCCAAGGTGTGGGGTCCAGGGTCCACTTGAGGGTCCCTAGTGGGGTCAAAGGGCAATGCACAGGAAACTCTAAGGTACTTACAAATTTCAGAAAATCACAATTTGGCAATATTGTTTACAATAGCCATTTTTAGTTCATTATTATCACCAATGCACATCTGTTTGTCTGTCTCTGTCTGTCTGTCTGTTCAAAATTGCATCCACGAGGTCTATAATATATACAATGTTCAATTTGAATGTTTATCTCAAAGTTATTTGTCACGATCTTCTGGTAATGGGCCTTCAGGGGTGTGAAAATTTCAGGTCAAAAGTCGTTTTAGGTCATAGGTTATGAAGCTCAAAAGGAAAAGGTCTTCTCCTGCTAGAGATTACACAGCTATATCATCAAAGTTGCTCACAATCATGTCTGCAATGGGTAAATATCGACTTGCATCCAAATTTCAAATGAAAGGTTACTGGAGCTTCTGTAGCTGATTTTTCAAACCCACCTACCTCTGTGAGTCTTTATATCGGTAATCTGCAAGCATGACATTGATTAAATGGGGCAGGGTTTACATGTTGTGGGTTTGCTCAGCCAAAGATTCAAACTCTAAACTAAATACTAACCCTAACCATAATCTTAACCTAAACCTAAATCCTACTTGAGGCTAAAAATTTGAACTTAATCCTCTCATTACTATGAAAGGTTTTTTATACCTTCTTTAACTTTGCAAGCTTTTTTCGATATGCCTGACTGGTGAGAAGATCTCCCTCTGTGACGTAAACAACAGCTTTGTCATGGGACGGATGGAAATCTACAATGCCAGCATCATCTTCAAAAACAATGCGCACTTTTCCTTGGGAGAGGAGGAGAAAAGAATGTAACAGCAAAATACTCCCATAACTCTTACTTTAACAAACAGGGACTGTTCTCTGTTTTGACATCTCTTTATTCTGATATTCCCACAAGTCTAAATGAAGGTCAGTGTCGGGATAAGGGTTATGTTAGGGTGAGAGCATTAGGGTTACGTGTATCAAATAATGAGATGCCAAAACAAAGAACTCCACAGTTTTCATGTATGTTCATTAAGACCACGGACCATCACCTTCAATCTAGACGTCATCTTTCTAGAAATGGAAGAGTAATGGTTTGAATGAGGTGTGGGAGAACTAATCTGGGAAAGAGTTGAGCAGCTGTATCTAAACAACAAAAGTGAGCTCCTCTTTACTTTGTCATACACAGGTTTCATACATATTTCACTTTGGAGCATTTGAATTCAATATTCCAGGACTAAAACAACTCAAAGAGTTCTGATTTCTTTTAACACTTGCTCCCAGCCAAGGGTGTGATACACTTCAGGGGTCGAAATTCCCGCTGTTCCGTTGTTCCGAGAACAGTAGTTTTAGTGCCGGAACAGTAACTTTTGATAAGCCACTGTTCTGTGGAACAGTGTTTTCCCACAAGACGCAAATTGAAGATGTATGAATACACACACATCCTTATCTCTGATAAAGTAATCACACCGTGAATATAAGACATCCCCCTAAATTTTGGCTTAAGTATGAAATGCAATCTCATTCCAGCCGTGATCAATTGAAGCTGGTTACACTTGCACGTTTTATTTCCCTATGCTGCATGGTAAACCTCTATTGTGGAAACATGCATACTGAAGCAACGTTGTGGCAAAGGATAAGACGACTATTTCACGTAAATCTGCGGCGAGAAAATAACATCAGTATGTGCACTCCCATACAGTATGTTGGAGAACCCACTCATTGCTTAGCTATAGCAATAAACTGCAATACAGTGTAACTTTTTTGCCATCACTCGAATCCCACTTGCCTTGCCTGCTGTGTTCTGCATCAATTCTGAGCATTTTTCGTCCAGTCTCGGGACACTGAATGGAAGATTATATACTAACAATAAACTTATGCTTCAAAAACATGAACAAAAAGAAAATCAGGACATCCCACTGGTTAATCCCCATTGAATTTGAAAATTCATGCCCCCCCCCCCCCCCACATTTTGGTCCAATCAGGCAGTAATACAACTTGAATGCATTAAACAGCAATTTGTAACTCTGTACGAGTGCACGGACCCTATGTATGCCGAGGTACTTCGGAACAGTAAAATCTGATCTGGAACAGTAGTTTTGGAAAAAGCGCTGTTCCGTGGAACAGCAGCAAGAAAATTCAATTTTGACCCCTGCACTTGGGAGTAAGTGTTAACAGAAATCCTCTGCACCTATAAAATAAATCCTCTTTGTTACCTGCCTGATGATTGTCCACAGGTTGTGGTCTCAACATGATTTACATCAAACGGTAAGCCTTCAAATGAAATGATTAATTTTCCAAAGTACCTATAAATTAAAACAAAGAAAAGGTACCGAACATGAATACAATGAAATGGGACAGCTTGCAACGTGCTGTACTATATATGCTGTACCTTGCATAGCTTTAGCTGCATCAGTTCCTTTCCACCTTGGGTGACAGACAATTCCTCCTGGAGGGACTCGACCACCCTCACGATGGGGCGTGGCATGGACTGGAGATTGTTCAGTTGTTTCAAAATCTGAGTCCATTGCAATGAGACAGTACAATTCCTACAAACTGTATTGCTGATGGTGTTTCAATCATTCTGGGTAAATGCTGAGGCTACTTCAATCTATTCTGAATATGAAGAAAATTGAGTCAAGATGAATTACCAAACATTGTACTGTAAGGAATAGTTAGCAAAGATACAACATTGCCAGACAAGGTTCATTTAAAAATGCTCCCATCATTGATGGCTGCTGGAAAGCTATATGTTTGAAAATTAGAACCAATCCACTGGTTGTAACAAATCACTCCATTATATGGTCATCAAATCTGTTACACCACCCAGAATAAAACTAAAAGGTTTTACAAAAATTACTGCATAGTTAATACGATTTTCTCCATGACATGAATGGAGAGACGAAAAAATAGGCAGAAAAGAATGGGAAGATTCATATGAACCACAGTGCTTACAAAACACACCATTACTGTTACATTGACACGAGTTTGCACCCATCGATTTCTTTGGAATTTCTCAGTTATTGTCAAAGCCAGACAGATAACCTGAGACTAAAAAGATGTTGGTCTTGTGGCCAGTCATACCACCCCACCATCACTCCAAGATCACAGAGACTACCCAAAGCCCTCTTTGGTTTCAGGTGGTCTTTGTTTGGTCCAGGTGTAGGGTTTAGTTAAGTTTCAGGGTCAGGAAGCCATTTAATTTGGGCTTTATATTGAATAGCATGGCAAATAGTTCCTACATACCTCAGCCAACTTTACTACATTGCTGAAAAGAGCGGTCTGCCATATACTGTAAGCTCATGCACACCCCGAGACCACACCTGCCCACTATTTAGAAAGTCTACTGATGTTATTGATTATAACACTGCAGTATTAGTATTTACTTACAAGGCTTGGAACAGGTTACTACATACTGGATACATTTCATAATTTTGTTATGAGTAATACTCTTGTTCACTGGTATGATACTTGACATGCTAACCACTGTTTCCTCTAAGAAATTATCCATTGGGTCAATAGAATGAATTTAAGAAAATTCAGCTCACTAGAAATGTCAATTTAGTGGAACTGCGAATGTGTAGGGCACACCTCGCTGTGCACACTGCATCTGAAACCCTCTTTTTTCATTTTTCCCTCACATATCAGTGCATCAAATTGACAAATCATTGCATCAAAATCGCGTCATAGCAGCTTAGTGGAAACATTGATGTTAACTTTGCTCATTGTCATTACTATTGTATGAATACTGGATCACTCATATTTCATAACTGTAGTACCAAAATGTGGATACCCTCACAGACTCAGTAAAAAATTCTCCCTCTCTCTTCATCTTTATCATCTTTAAAAAGGCACAACTTCATTAAAGACATCATTGATAATTATTAAGTTTTTTGGTGTAATTCCCCTCCGTATCTTACCCAGTGACTCTTGCTATTTCCAAATGTAACCAGATTATAAAAGGAGACAACTCATAGCTATGTAGGCCTATAAGCATACATGTTTTCTCTTTGTAAACATTGCAAGTATGTTTCCTTTTCTTTTTTTTTGTAGGGAGTCTTCCACCTTGTGCTGGTTGTTGGCATTCTGAATAACTTCTTTCACATTATATTTCTTTAAACATGGGATGTAATGAAACAAATAAATGGAGTGAAACATGCATTTCTTTAGTGACTGTTGCTACTGTATGTACATGTATATGTGCGTGCATGAACTAAGGCCAAGTAAAATAAATAACGTTTCCCGTCCCTGCTCACACCCTTTTTGGGGGCTGCATCCTTTTTTATATTTTTTTTCTATTTATGAACAGTGGAAATTATGTTTTATTTCAGCACCTTTGGGACTTCTCCACAAGTTGTGGCGATGATGATATTCCTTAATATTGATACATAAAAAGGAATGACTGGACACTGCGACCACAGTCTGTTTGTACTGAAACTATATGAGCAGCACACGAATGTGATGTAATAACTACAAGTCAACTTTGTTTAATATAGTCACTTACAGTTGTGCATGCAACTTTTATGTCTTCTTTGTCAGGCAGTTTTGACACATGCAAAAAAAAAAAAAGAAAGGGGCCTCATCCTCCTTTTTTGGAAAATTCTGGAGGAAACATGTTTCTTTTTTTACTTGGTGTAAACCATAGCTTTTGACTAGCCTATATCACAACTGAACAACACTGCAATCTATTCAGCATATTGGCCTAATGGTGAGTACAGGTATGTCCTAGCTGGTCCTAGCAACAAGATTTAGCAGCTCTTTAGAATGTTGAAAAAACAAAACTGGATCGCTTGTTCAATCAAAATCAATGAATGTGGACATGCTTAGGCCCCCGAATGTGAGTATTCTTAAAATGCAGATTTCTTGAACATATTCAGGATCCATACGAATCAATGATGGTGGAGGCCTATTTGTGACTTTGCAAAAATGCAGAGCGGTCAAATTTTTCTTCAAGATGAGGTAGCCCAAGTTTGCAATGGCATACATTGCTGACCTAGTACGGGAAGCCCCAAAGCCACCCAAATACTAGGTGACGGAGTAATTATAGAATGGGGGCATCCCATGAGACCGAAAATCAAAAACAAATAGGGTCCACGAGACCAAAGGTCTGCGAGACCGAAAATGAGAAAAGGTTTGCGAGACCAATAATGCAGGGTTGGCATTTTCCCGGAAAAAACCTGTTTTTCCCGCTAAGCAGTAAAAACCGGGAAAAACTGGTAAATACTGGTAAAAAACCGCTTCTGTCTTGAAAACTGTTATTACCTCTCTGTTATATGCAGGGTCTACAGTAGATCATGACAGGCATATGTAATTGAATATGAAGATGGTCTCTTAGCTAAGTATTAAGCTATTTTATCACAACCTAATTCTAGTTTTTGCGGGCAAAACATATTTTTCATATAGCACTTATTTTGTCACTATCTCCTTCCCTGCAGTAGGTATTGCCTGTTGCCCCAAACTGTTAAGACCTACCCCACCCCTCCTAAATTCTTTAGGCCTACTGCATGTTCAGACACTTCTTTTCACAAATACAGTCTATTGAAGTGAACTTTAATGCAGGTGGTTTAATGGAAACTGCTTCAAACTGTATTTAGGCACAGTAGGCCCAATCAAATGTCCACTGTATTGAGCTACTGTATACACATTACACACAGTCCAATTTTGAAAATCAACTTTGGGCGACCGCAATATTGTCCCAATAAAACACAGACATAAGTCACATCACTCACATGCACTGGTAGTCATGTTTTATCCAACAACCATTCCGCCCCCTCTACCCTCAGAGTCAGAAACAAACATCGACTTGACCTGTACTGTTCCAGCCTGGGGCAGCCTATGTTAAAGTGCAACCAATCGCACCGGTATAGATATTTACATCCTAGTTAGGTACTACATGTACATAATGCACCATCATGATTTAGAAAATAACGGTTGTGTTATAATGGAAGTGCGCATACATGTAGGCCTAGGCTTACTATAGGCTACCCAATGCAGAACACATACGGAAGCAACCCTCGAATGGAGCTATGCATTCAGCATTATATACCTTGCACCTGTTACATAACACTCAGTTAGGGCTGCTCAAGGGTATAAAACACGGAATATAAAGGGAGAAACTGTCCTGGCCTTCCAGAATTAGGCTAGGCCTTTTCAGTAACGTTAACTTGAAAGTGTTTTATGAACATTTAGCGTGGCCTAGGCTAGTCCGCAGTCTGCTGACCTAGTATTTGGGAAGCTTTGGGGCTTCCCATACTAGGTCAGCAATATACCCATTGTCAAAATTGGGCTACCGCAACTTCAAAAATTTTGAATGGTCTCGATCTTTCTCAAATTCACGTATACTCCTACATAATTGACCTCTACGGGGCCTTATATGTTTAAGACTCTTCATTCTAAGATTTTTTGCACTTAGTGTCCAAAAAAAGACCAAAAATTTTGATTTACACAAACGATCCTGTTTTGTTTTTTTTAACATTCTATGAAACTGCTAAATCGTGTAACTATGACGTTCACACTATTGTGTGCTAAATATCACGCACTGCTGTTCAATTGTGACATAGTCCTAGTCTATAGCTATAGTTACGTTCATACACGCGCATACGCGTATATAGCAACAATCACTGCAGCAACGCACGCAGACGATATTACTCTCACAGTAATATGCAGTCAAAAGTTTGTGTTGCAATAGTCTAGGCCTAGTTCAGGGAACAAAGTGTACGTGAGAACTAGGCCTTGGTACCCTAGGGTAGGCCTAGGCCTACTCACATGAAACTTGTGAAATGCAATGAAATTTTTGAGTTTCAACTCCAAACTGAGTGTCAAAAAACCCAGATTTCTACCTTTCTGAATAAAAATTAACCCAGAAACCCAGTTGAACCTAAAAAAAACAGATCTAGTGGAAAAACCTAGGAGTGGTAATACTGCCCCTAGGCCTAGGTGACTTGCCTAACTTTAGGTCAACAGACTGCAGGACTATTTAGGCCTAGGCTAGGCCTACGTACGTAGCGCACTGCCTGTGCACCACACACAGGACTCCTCTTCTTCTTCTTTTGGATCACGGTGACACATCCAAAGGACATTACTACACCGCACATGCGTCAGGGGTGCCCTAATTTGCCCTAATAAAATTGGTAATATATTGAACAGGATCTCTATGACTATCTAAACCATCAATCAAAACAGCAGGAAGGTTATTCCAATCTTTCAGAGTACTAGGAACAAAACTAAATTTATAACAATTAGACCGAGAGTAGAGTTGACAAAAATGGAGGGTGCATCCCACGAGTTTTCCGAGTTGGATGACTGAGTTTGTCCATGGGAATATTAGCCTTACCAAAAAAACCTTTCGAGAAGAGAATATGTCTGTTTTGCTTGCGACGATCTGCTAGCGTGGGGAGATCAAGGTCCTTCAAAACAGATGTCATCGACCCTGGCTCGCGAGAAAATTCGGAGCTTACAAAACGAGCCGATCTCCTCTGGATGCTCTCTAGCTTATCTTGTAAATAAGACTGATGTGGGTCCCATACGCAACAAGCATACTCCAAAACAGGCCGAAGGAGACCCTTGTAGGCAGCTAACTTCACATCGCGAGAGTAAAATGATAAATTTCTATAAAGTATGCCCAAAATCTTATTACCCTTATTGCAGATAGATTGAATGTGCTTATCCCAGTTTAAGTCGTTAGAAATCGTGACACCTAGGTACTTTATCGAGTCAACCTTAACTAACTTCACATCGTTCAAGACATAATCGAAGTTGACCGGATTTTTTTTTCTAGCGAAAGTAATGATGTTGCACTTAGAGGGCTGGAATCTCATGCCCCAAGTCTTGGCCCAAAGACCTTGATTATGTTTGTCTTTCTGGAGCAAACAACAATCATTAACATTCTCTATGACCCGATAACAGACACAGTCATCAGCAAAAAGTCTAATATTAGAGGAGGCAGCATTTACAATGTCATTAATATGAACAAGGAAAAGAATGGGTCCTACTGGACAGATCCTTGAGGAACACCAGAGACAACATCATCAAAAGGGGACCGAGTACCATTAACTACAACAGCTTGCTTACGATCAGAGAGAAAGTCGTCGACCCACCGAAGAACCTGTTTGGAAACACCAAGGCTAAACAGTTTGGTTTTTAGCAGTTCATGAGGCACAGTGTCAAAGGCCTTTTCAAAGTCCAAGATGAAGACATCAACCTGCTTTTGTGAGTCCAGGGCCGAAGCCCAGTCTTCGACGACTGATGCTAGTTGGGTATCACAACTATGCGACTTTCTAAAAGCATGCTGCTTTGTTGAAAGTGTATTGTTTGCCTCAAAGAAGTCCATCAAGTTAGAACTTATAATATGCTCTAACAATTTACAGCAAATACAAGTGAGCGAAACAGGCCGGTAATTACTAGGGAGAGAACTGTCATTTTTTTTTGTAAACAGGGCAGACGTTTGCCATCTTCCAATCAGCCGGTATCCTTCCGCTTGTAAGGGATTGCTGATACAAGTGACTTAACATAGGAGCAAAGTCAGAGGCAATTTCACTAAGGACCCAAGGATGAATGTTATTAGGTCCAACGGCTTTGTTTTTATTCAAGCCCTTTAACAGTTTTTCAACTCCATGAGTAGATATGGTAATATCAGCCATTCTGCTACAAGCTGGTCTGCAGAAAGGGATAACACTAAACAAAGTCTTGGTAAATACACTTGTGAACTGAGCATTGAAAGCACAGGCCTTATCCAGATCAGTAATAGCTAATTTGCTATTCGTCTTGAGAGGGGGAAGGACTGGCACAGGATGGCTTGCCAGTGTGCCTTGCCTCACGTCGGGATTCTAACTTTCAGGAATCAGATAGCCTACATGCAACAAAAACTCATCCTGTAAGTGTAAGAAAGGCTGGCTTAGCTGCTTCTACTGAGGAAATGACTTGCGGAACTTCGGCTTTCCTGATGCCCACCTGAAATTATCTTTGACCTGAAGAAACGAGTTGTTCGGGCTTGTGTTTAACCGCCGGTTCGCCGAACTTTAGCCTCCAGTTAAACTCAACTTCCGGCCTTTCTAGGGCTTTTAGTTACGAATTCATTTGTAAATAGCGCCAGAACAAACAGTCTGCGTAAACAACGCTGAATTTCAAAATCAGCTTTAAGGTAACATTGATACACAATGATAAATAGTAAAAGTAAGGTACATCTCTTCACGCGCAGGCTAAATATTGTGCTACGTTGGGCTTATCATGTAGCCTACGACAAGTCACGATTATGAAAAGTTAAGTAACTTTGCATGTCCAGGTTCAAACTCTGCATGAAGATTTCCTACTTGCTGTTTGCTGATTTTTAAGTAAATGCAGTTATTGCAGCAAGTTGCTCAGGCCTAAACATATTAAATTGCTTCTCCGACCGAGTGCTGTCGCCTGACTGCCCACCCGTTTGACCCTGTTTCGCGAAACTACGTGTTTACAGTAGGCTAGTAAAAACTCAATAATTCCACCAGGTTGATTGAGCTATAAATATCGTGGTGGAAATGGCGTCTTCTTCGGATAAGTATTCAGTACTGCTACCAACATATAATGAGAGGGAGAATTTGCCTCTTATCATTTGGTTGCTTGTGAAACATTTTGAAGAAAGGTGAGTGAATTGACACTGGATATTTATTTGCATAGCCTAAGTCTCATCTCTGCTTGATGAGGTTTTTATCCCTTTGAACTTGATTCATAACCATACATGAAGTCACAGCACTACCAGGTAACCATAGTGAACTGGAGCTACAACTGCAGAATACCCTGCCTCAAAACCCTTCTGACCGAGACTCCTGGAGTCGCGGTCACAGTCAGCACAATGATGATGTAACAAAGTACAAACTGACTGCAGAGTTATAGTCGCATGACACATGCCTTCTCTTCACCGAGGACCAGAACTGCAACTCCACTCCAGAATGGAGCCCCAGTAGCTGTTGAATAAATAGCCACCAGGACCACCAAATTCGCACCAATGCAACTCCACTCCAGAATGGAGGCATAGTGGACTTAGAATAATTCCGCCGAGGACCACGACTGCGCTCCACTCCAGATCGGAGGCGCATTGGGCTTAGAATAATTCCACCGAGGACCGGGACAGTGACTCCACTCCAGAATGGAGGCGCAGTGGACTTAGGCCTAGAATGATTTTTGCAAAAGTGTATGGAGGGTGTATGTTGTCTCGTTCTCAAAATAACCAGTCATCTTTTGTGAAAATTATTCTAAGTCCACTACGCCTCCATTCTGGAGTGGAGTCGCAGTCCCGGTGGCTGTTTATTCAACAGCCACTGGGACGAATAATTTTCCCAAAAGTATATAGGCCTATAGAGGATGTACATTGACTTGTTTTTGTAATTGCCTAACTGGACCATCATTCCATGGATAAGTCCCACCAGGACCGCGACTCCACTCCACATTTTCTTTCAAAGTGGTCGGGGTATTCTGCAGTTACTCCGAACTGGATTTGTATTTTGGTACTCGTGCATAGTCGTCATCAAAGTCATTGCTGGACAAGACATTCATTTTGAACTTCATTTGTAACTAAGGCTAGTTGTAGTCACAGTCATTGCTTGACTATGTATCCAAGTTGGATTCATATAATTTGTAGTCAAAGTGGACATTGCTGAGGCTACAACCAGGAATCAGTGTTCACATTAGGCAGCTGGATTGCATGATTCCCACCCTTTTATCAAATCCCGCAAGTTTGAAAATCGTGTGTGAGAATTTCACATAGCTGTTTGGACAACCAGTTGTTAAAAAGTTGAATTTTACATTGCAACTTATCAAGGCTCACCCTCTTTGAACCCCTGAAAAGAAAAAAATTTTTGGAAGGGGGGGGGGAATTTCCCTGCAAATTCTTAGACCTAGTGCCAACACTGCTGTAGTTGTGATTTTCCATAAATAACCTACATGTGTATGCTTGAGTCAGTTTTTTTTTACGAGAAAAATAAGACCCCTATTACTGGAGGTACTCAGACTTCCAATAAACACCTGTCCTACAGCAAAGACCTTCAAGGACAAACACCATCTTTTTGCTGACATAGGTTGTTATATTTAAGCCACAAGGTCACATTTTATAAGAGCCTTATTTATTCCTGGAGTTTTCTCCCTGATTAAACTTTTAAATGATCTTAAATGGTAACTGTTTAAATTTCACCCAGTTGCAGGCATTTCACTGCAATGCTTCCCTTGGGTTTGATGAAGGAAAGGGTGTCTTTTCTCACCACAGAAATTCACTGTTTTTGGAAAGGGAGGAGGGAGAAAAAGTTCATTGTGACTGTAAGGAAGAAAAAATATACTTTAATTTACCCTCTTTCCATGTCAATTAAAGTTCAGGAGGGTGACCAGTTACAACTTTCAGTGACCAAATGTTTTAACTGGATTCTGAATGAAGCAAAATTTACAGAATATTTTTATAGAAAGAATGGACAATGTGGGACACATTGTAGCTGTAAACCAATACTCCTCTGTTCTCTTAAAATGCAGCAAGTTTAACTTTGAAATTATTGTCATTGATGATGGGAGCCCTGATGGAACACTAGAGGCAGCCAAGCAACTGCAGAAGATTTATGGAGAAGAAAAAATTGTGAGTGTTGCATGTAAATCTATAAATGTAAATTATTAAAGTACCTCTTTGCTGTAATTCCAGACTTCTTTGAACTTACTTATTTTATTGTGGGAAATGAACAGGTCTACAGTGGTGCTAAACAGTCCTCATCAGTCTTGTTTCTTTTTTTAGTACTTATCATGCCCTTGGTAGGTAGAATTTTGCAGTATTAATGTTGTAATGTGTATGCAGTTGCCCACCATTACTGCAAAAACATCTCTCAGTACCTGAGTGTCACAGATTTCAAATTATGCTGTATATGATACATGTAATCAACCCTCCAGTTTCACAAACTCAGGAAAAAAGTGGTTGCAGTCATGGTATTGGCTATGCAAGGGTTTACAGTATTACATCAACCCAAACAGTTAAAAATTCTGTAAGTTAACCTCTCCTTCAATTTAAAGAGTATCTGACTTTAATTGCACAATATTCTGCTGGTTACATTGATTTTTTTTATTGTTTCTACAATCTGACCTGTCTGCTAATGGGCTACACTACTGTAAATTACATTTTGCTGATGTGTGCATGAGTACATATGGCTACAGTTCCCTGGAGTTTGAGTAAAACAGATTGCTCTGGCAGATGCAACAAAAAAAAGCATGCAAGTTTCTTGGGTAATAACAGCCTTTTCAGGCTAAATAGTTCAGCTGATAGCAAAATGTACTGTATGCAAGTATTGTTTTAATGTTTAGGTGTTTGCATCACCAGTTGTGATCTTTTTACACTAATGCTCCTAAAAGGTGCTCACTAAGCTAATGAAAACTATCAATAAAAAATAAAAAAATAACAATAAAAAACTATAAATTCATTTCTACAGGTCCTAAGACCACGAGCAAAAAAACTTGGTTTAGGTAAGTTTTGTGTGGTATATTTTGTATCTTGTTTTTATTTTTATTAGAAATTTGACCTTTGTTTTGAACCAGGAGCACTAGATAGTCTTATGTTTTGGGTCACTATTTTGTTCATGTGATGGATCCATACTTAGGTTTGTTACATTTACTTTCTATTTTAAAGGGAATGATTCAGTTCTCTTGCCAAGGCTGAGGCATTGCATTTCAAAGCTAAGGCCATAATATTTGGTCTCATTAAGGCCAGTCTTTTGTAAAATGGAGGTTACATTTCTGTTTTTTTTTTTTTTTTTTAAATTTTAATTTTTAATTTACTTTTAGATGTTTCGACATTATATGTTTATGAAAGCTTTGTTTGGTGTTATTTGCCTGTATGACAGATTTACCATCATACTCCATACATGCAATATTGCAAAATTATTTTAATAATGGTGATTACTTTTCATTCATTTTTTTCTCAACAGGAACTGCTTATATACATGGAATTAAGCATGCTACTGGTAACTTTATCTTTATCATGGATGCTGACTTGTCACACCATGTGAGTATAATGGAACAAAGTGACTACTGTCAATAAAATGGCAACCGTAATTAATGTATAGGCTGAATATTTCCCATCTTCTGGTATTTCCCGTGCATTGAAGATACTTTGATGCCAGTATCTTCCATTAGGTTTCACAATGTATTGAATACAAGCATGGCTACTAAAGTTTACAAAGGCATTATCTTACATGAAATTATTTAGTAACAAAAAATATTGTCACAGTGTCTAAAAAGAGTGATTCATGATTAAGGATACTACAGGGAAACTATTTCAAACTTGAGTGGCTATACATCGTAAGGAGCACTTCTTTAATAATGTATTCAGTGCACGGGAAAGTGTTGTATTTAACTGATATGTTTTGTCAGAATTTTAAGGCTTCTTGTTTTCCATTAAGATGTAAGATGCATAACACCAAGATTTGTAAATTAGCAAAGTTGGAAATTTTAACTGAAATGAATAGATTGCATCTGTTGTTGAGGACTTCAACTATTAAATGTAAAAGACTTTGTAGGGAGCCATCTGTCAGCTATATGAAGTGTGTTTGTCTAGGTGTCATTAAAGGGGCTTATTGAGTTGGTTCATGAATTTCATGATTTTTGTCACACCTGTTGAGTTTTCACATCTTGATGGTAAATGGTCAAACTAAGAGATTCTGAACATCTAAAACACAACTAAAATGGCAATGATTAAAATCATTTATTACAAATTCTTGACCAGACACTTTTTTTTCCATTAGGTGTTAGTCATGTCCAACCCCTGTTCAAATACAACCAATGAGTAAAGGTTATACTAACTTGATTGACAGGCTCTCAACTAATCTTATGAACAGCTGTTGTGATCAAGGCTTCAGTTGTAAATACATGTTGTATTTTCTAGGGAGGCTAGTCTTTCTAGGGGTTGGACGAGCATCGCAAACAACAAGCTCTTAAGGCCATAAAAACTACAATTTTTCATGGTTTTGGTAACAATAGGAAGTGATAAATGGCTAATGAGGCTGATTAGAAGCATTGTCATGCAATAATTTCATTCAAACTCGTCACAAAATATTCAGTATCAACTCAATGAGCCACTTTAAATTGCAGCAGAAGTTACCACTTGGTATACTGGTAGTAAATTTATATCTATGCACAACTAAGGCTTGCACTGTCTGCACACTAAAGGTCACCCCTAAAGCTTTCATTTTCAAAGGTCCCAGTATTCATGAAATGCAGGAAGATATCATTGTGACATATTTCTCCTCAAATTTCGTCAGAAAGAGGGTGGTATCCATGCAAACAGTGGAGCCATCCAAGTATTGAGAGGCCCTGGATCAGAATGTCAACTTTGATTATATTTTCTACATAGAGCATCATTACACTGGCTGCACAGCATACAAACAAAATTGCAGTTAAAAATAACTCCTAGATGATCAGAACCTAACTTTGAGGGCCCTGAAAGGAACCAACTACTGTAGATATGAAATTCACAGTTTCTGATGTGGGTAGAATCACTTTCACCCTTAAAACTATTGGTGGATGCTCCCCCAGAATATACCAATGCTGATTTCCAAAACCATGAACAGCATTGCAAAGGAAGCATGATCTCATGAAAGTGGGTAAGGCCCAGATAGAAATTGAATAATGTAAAGTAAAATATGGACATCTTTCACACAAAAATATGCTGGTCATGTCACTTCAAGGACATGACAAGATTTGAGGGTCTAAGAAAACTGTTACAAGGCAAAGGTTGGTCTAAACTGCTGTATTGTGTTTAATTAGCTGTTGTACTGTTTGTAGCCAGTTGCCAAGTTTGAATGGCAACCTGCAGTGGTAGGGGAGGGGGTGCTTGAGCCCCATTAGTCCCCCCCCCCCCCCGTATTGGTGTGTGCCACTTATTGGAGAAACTTTGCCTAAAATTTTAACAATGTGTGTAACAGAACAAACTCCTCACATTTAAAACTAGCTACCAGATGAACTACTTAGAGCTGATTGGTTTGATGACATTGTCAAACTGTTTTCATTTGTTATTTGTTTGACTTTTTGCAGCCAAAATTTATCCCAGAATTTATTAAGTGAGTATGCATAGTTTCTTGTTTTTTAGTTTTTTAGTCATTAAAGTTACCAATTCAGGTAAATTGATTTCCCAGACAATGTTGTAATGTTTTTGGTTGCTAAAATGGAAAGTTTATTCTCATGATAAGAGTGGACACTGTTTGAGCAAACTTATAATGTCAGTGTTAATGAATATATTGACTGATGCAAATAAGTGATGGCCCGAAGGGAAGAGCTGTTATAATGTGATGAAAAAAAACACAAGTGTCTATGGATCCTATGGCTTTTACTAAATTCATGTCACTAGAAGCAACTTATGTTGCATTTCTGCAGCTCTCTCCAGCTGTCCCCAGAGCTGTTATCTGTACTTAAATCTCTTTAGCAAACAAGCCACCAGTTGATACGGCACTGCAAGCATTGTACTGTGCTATTATAGCCCACTCGAGATGTACTTGCTAATAGGATTAGTGCAGAGATGAAGCTGAGTGGAGAGGAGAGAGCTTTGTGGGATGATGACTCTTGCTTTGATAAACTAAGTTTAAAAAACCCAGACAGATAGGCATACACCAAGTTTTTGAGGTATCAGGAGATGCAACATATTAGAAATAGCAAATTTAGGAGCATGTTACAGCTTTGTATCAGGTTGCTAACCAATATAACAAATGTCTGATGTGGATTTTATTTGATTTAAGATCAGTTTAGGTGGGAAAACTGTGGTGTTTGGCAAATATCACAAAGAATACTATTATGACCCCTGCTATGGCACTTGTAAAATGATTTTTAAGAACAGATCTGTGTTAAAATATCAATCTTTGATAACAAAATCAAGAGGATGAAGGCCTGTACAGTCTTGGAAAATCCTGCAATTTAAGTATAACATTGGAAAACTGAGAAATTTAATTTTACATGAGGTGATGGAAACTTGAATTTTCAAGATTAAAAAGTCTTGGAAAAGTTCGGGAATACTGTACAATCCTCCCATACTGTAATGATGCA
This sequence comes from Holothuria leucospilota, assembly GCA_029531755.1. Taxonomy (NCBI): domain Eukaryota; kingdom Metazoa; phylum Echinodermata; class Holothuroidea; order Aspidochirotida; family Holothuriidae; genus Holothuria; species Holothuria leucospilota. Next base: position 60,855,902 of record CM055965.1, read on the forward strand.
TTGTATTTGGCTATGGTACTGTTCTTATCACTTTCCTGTTTAAAAATTACTGATGTGTGAAACCAGGGAGGGGATAAGAAATGAACCCAGATTATTAGATCATAGTGTAGGTGACATGGTGTTAAAGTGGCTAGATCAGTGAGGGGAGAGATGGAGTCCATTTTGTTGATGATAATGCACATGGCTGGTTATTTATTGTAAAAAGGCTCCTGAAACAAAAACCTGTTTAACAATTGGTCATGGAAAGCCCTATTTTTGTTATGACAAGTCATGGAAAAGTCATTTTGAGATCCATGTGCAAACCTTGGCCATGGATCATTTCACCTGGTTCAAGTTACCTTTTATGCATCTTTGTGACTACCTGCAGATTGCAGAAGAAGCATAACTATGATGTCATCTCTGGAACACGGTATGCTGGTAATGGTGGTGTGTATGGATGGGATTTGAAAAGAAAAGTTATTAGGTAAAGTTTTTATAATTTTGTCATTAAATTCAGATGATGCCTTCTAAAACACAGTTAATGGCTTTAATAGACAAGTTTACATATAACATTATTTTTTTGTAGTGTTTTCCTTTTTGGGGAGTGGGAGAAGCGGTAAGGGGAGGGTGGGAGAGCATTTTAATGTCTTAATTAATTTTATGATTGCAAGATTACAGAGCAGATAAAAGCACCTTTCTCAAGTTACTTGAAAATATTTCTGGAACTTATGAACATGCCACATGGTGAGTATTTCTCACAGGAAGCCTGCACTCCAAGATGGTACAAATGGCCACTTATATAGATTCTCAGTTGTTAATTTATGGTTGTTTCCAGTGACAGATCATGCAGACACTCAGAATTAGTTTAAAAGAAGGTCAATAGATGGACTTTGGAAAGAAGACTTCAGGTTCTGAAATTCAAAATTGAAAAACATTTTTGAGTTTTATTGGATCAATATTGTCTATTCAGTTTCTTGTCTTTAATACAGTTTTTCATATGTGGCATATGGGCACAAATATGTGTGTTGGAAGGGGGTGGAATGGTGGTGGTATTTGAGGGTGGGGCACGGTTGCTTCCTGTTAAGCCGCAGGGAGACAGGTAGCAGTACACTAAAGCATTCAACCATTGTTTGTGCTACCTTTGTATTAATCACTGGTCCTTCTCTATACTCAACAGCCGTGGTGCTAATTACCTTGCTCAAGTTCTTTTAAGACCAGGTGCATCTGACCTGACTGGAAGCTTTAGGTATGTATGTTATGAGATATCTTTGATTCCTCGAATTGGCAATCAATTGCATTGTCTTGCCATTACATCTTTCAGAAGGTGGGTACCATCATGACATCAAATAAAGTCGGTGTTTCCTTGACAACTTTCCCTGGATGTCTACAACCAGGACAATATCCGCGTGGAAAATTCCCACCTTTGCCAATCCCATCACGAGTAGTTCTGAATTTTCTAGTGAAGGAGAAGTTGGGGGGCGTATTCAGTTTGTTTAACGTGTGAAAGTCATCTGGTCCTGAAGTCTGGAACCCATAGAAAGCAGATATTTTATCATGTAGGAACATTACCAAACAGTGTATGGAGCTGAACACACTCCAGCCAAGTCGCAAACAAAAAGTTTTGGTTTCTTGAGTGGTCACTTGTTACAAGCCTTCATGAGTCATATCTGGACATTGTGCTATAAGTACAGTGGTGTACCCAGGATTTTGGACTAGGGGGGGCTGAGAATTGTGAGAAGGTTGTCTAAGTGGAGTGCCACTGTTGGTTGGCGTGGAGCGTACCAGAAAACTTTTGGATAAAAATACCCCCTAAATCACCGGAAACGCCCTTTCAGGCTCAGCAAGTAAGCTCCTGGAAATGGTATTGTCAGTATTTTCTTGGATGGAAAACCCTTCTTCGTAGCATTATTGGCGGATTGTCAAAATAGATCATGTCTGTCCCATGCTCTCAGATAGTTTTATTATGGGAAATGTTTTCCTGCCGAATACATGGGCAATATATTAACTAATAATAGACATCTGGAGACTTCTTGCAAGTTTTTCGCTATACAAAAGTCTGATCAAATTTGTACACTTCCTGATTGTTAGTTTGTTACATTCTAAAAAAGAACAATTTTCCCCACTACCTCTGTAGCTGAAATACATTTTCATCTAATAAAAAAAAACACTGATCACCCTTCGAGGGGCTCAAGCCCCTCCCCCCCCCCCGCCCTCAGTTGCACCACTGAATAAATATGTATTACTTTTCAAAATGTTGCCTGTCATATGGCACTTTTTTATACTTTATAAACTTAAATTTACTTCAATTTATTATTTTCAACTGCTTTAAATTTGTGGTAAGCTAGAAAGTGGAGCTCTTTGGTCAAGTTATTGAAAGGTTTGCTATCGTAGTGAACTCCTGAAAACTCTTAAAATAAATTTGTAAAATAATTTACCATTCATAAGATGTTGTTAGGTTAAAGCTTTTTAGTCTCCTATGCAATTTTCTTCTCTTTTGTTAAGGTTATACAAAAAACACATTCTCCAAAAACTGATAGAATCATGTGTGTCAAAAGGTTATGTCTTTCAAATGGAGATGCTTGTCAGAGCCAGACAGTTTGGTTACACTATTGGAGAGGTGAGAGATTTCACTTGCTAAAGAGTTAAGACTTTCTCCTACTGCTGTTACTGCAGACAACAGTAGGAGAGGGGTTAAGCCATTACCATAGACTCCAGCAGGAGGGGGTTAACCCATTACCATAGACACCAGCAGCAGGGCTCAAGTCATTACCACAGACTTCAGTAGGAGGGGTTAACCCATTACCATAGACTCCAGCAGGAGGGGTTAACCCATTACCATAGACACCAGTAGGAGGGGGTTAACTCATTACCATAGACACCAACAGGAGGGGTTAACCCATTACCATAGACACCAGCAGCAGGGGGATAACCCATTACCGTAGACACCAGCAGGAGGGAGTTAACTCATTACCATAGACAAAGGCAGTGGGGGCTAAGCCATTACCATAGACACCAGCAGGAGGGGGTCAATGCATTACCATAGACACCAGCAGGAGGGGTTAACCCATTACCGTAGACACCAGCAGCAGGGGGATAACCCATTACTGTAGACACCAGCAGGAGGGGGTTTATGTATTACCATAGACACCAGCAGGAGGGGGCTAAGCCATTACCATAGACACCAGCAGGAGGGGGTTAACAATTACTATAGACACCAGCAGCAGGGAGCCAAGCCATTACCATGGACTCCAGCAGGATTGGTTAACTATTACCATACACTCCAGCAGGAGGGCATTTAACCATTACCATAGACACCAGCATGAGGGGGTTAACCCATTGTCTAAGACACCTGCAGTAGGGGGTTAAGACTTCAAGTTTATTACAAAGTCCTCCAAATGAGTGCTTACATCAAAATTTTAGAGTGCAATTCATCTTGAAAGTGCACCATTTTCTCTTAAAATTTCTGAGGATATTCCATACTATTTCTTCCTTCACTCTGTTGGTGCTTGGTGTTGCAATAAGCACATCAATGCTTTCACTAAAGGTTTGGCATCATTATGTACTCCCTGGCAGGGTCTTAGCCAGGATTTAGAAATTGGGAGTCTCACTGGGTGTGTATGATATGTCTCCTGTCACTCTGGCAATGAGGTGGGGTCCAGATGTTTCCCCAATGCAAAATATTTATGTTATGCCATCTGTTTTAGCAAGATAAGTTTGGTTCATAATATTAGTGATTTGAATTCAAGTCTAAGCTGAACATTAGATGTATACCCAGTTTGGAAGCTATGCTTAATAATTTTTTGCCATCTCAGATGACGTCCTTCGTATATTTGGCCATCTCCATTAAGATTTGGCCATCTCAAAGATGACAAGATGCATTGCTAACTAATGCCTGGCTCCCTGATAACATCTGTGGTTGTATACTTCCAAGCAGTGTGTGTTACCAGTGAGAGAGAAGAATTATTCATCTGGAAAAAACAATGCTGTGAAACTTCAGCCATTATTACCTGACTGTAAATTATATTCAGATTTTTAGTTTATAAACTCCCATACAGCTTTGCAATAAAATATCAGTGAAGGACTTCATGTCTTTTCATTGTTCAGCTAGAAGTTGACAGGAGGGAAACAGTTTCATTCAAGTGTAAATAATAATTTCAGGTCAGACACACTCCAGTTGTAACCTAATAAGTCCTAAAAGTGGTTTAATACTCACAGCTGTGTTGACTATGCATGACCTTTGTTAACAGTAACATCCTTCAGAGTTTCAGTTTGTGTTCTGTGTAATATGTACATGTTACAGGAATGAAATTATATCCAATGTGTTGAAATTTTATTAAGTCAGTTTTACATGGATGATTTACCACCAAAGATGTGGAAAGGTAATTACTGCAATGAATGAGAGGTAATGATGAAAGCTATTCCTTGAAGTGTCATGTACAGATGGCGTGGTAAAAACTAAAATAGTAAAAAATAATGGCATAGAAATGGTTTTACAGATACTTTATGCCTGCAATACTGTTTTAAGTTGCTTATCTACAGAAGTGTTTTAGAGCCATATACAGGTACACTTTACATGGTAGGTGTGAATGACTACTGTAACTTGTAGCTAAGTACTCCTCTAACACTACTGGCTCGGGGTGGATTTTGTCATTTAAAATCAAGATTTATTTTGACTGGCAAAAGGGTGCAAAATCCAGTCATTTAATCAAATTAAAGGTTTGTGGACATATAAATGTCATACCTGTTAATTAAAAAAAGCAGTAAAAACATTAAAAATAGATGCAGTTCCCATCAAAATTCATTGAAAATTAATTATTTTACAAGACAGTTATCATATTGTTTTTTTTTAGAGGTCAAAGGTTGTCTGAGGTCACCAGAGACCTTTAAAGTTGCTTGCAAATGGATATCTAGAGATTGGAATGATGGGTATACTTGGTATACATGTTTGTCATGTTGAGAGAGAGAACTGTATTGGTTTTGGAGGAGGTCAGAGGTCATTTGAAGTCACTAGAGGTGAAAAACTGAAATCCCAAAAATGTGCTATCTTGAGATAGGAACCATAGATACTTTTTGTAATTGGCATATGGATGCATCACAGTCTGTAGATAAACCCTATCATTTTTGGTAGAGGTCAAAGGTTATCTGTCATTGGAGGTCAAGTGGTGAAAACCTTGTAAACTGTATAAATATGATATGTCAAGACTGAGGGGAAACATTGATGGAGTGTATACAGTATTAAGCATATGGATGCCTTCATTCATATTGAGTGAGGGGTCACAGGTCATTTGGGGTCACTAGAGGTCACACCAAGAAAGCCTTGTGAATACGATATCTTGAAGGGTAACCTTAATGGATCTTATAGTCCTGCTTTCCTCCCACCTGTCAGGGTATACCATCAAAATCAGTTACATGGCTGATGAAGTTGGCTGCAGTTCTGATCTGAAGCACCCTTTTGCACACCAGTTGACTATGTATGTTTTTGTTAAAGTCATTTAAGGCAACTCTTGATTACTATTTACACTCTGTTGAAACCTTTCAAGTTAGTTCTTGCTCTCACTAATGCAGGGCTTTCTGATAGCTTTTTAAGTCTTTTGTCAATTCAGGGTTGTAACTCCTTTTGGAAGTAGTTTCATGTTTATGCCGGCAGTCAGAGGTAGTCAGCAGAACTCTTCTTGAGAAACATTTGGTGATTAGACTGTCTATTTAAAATCCTGGAAAGTGGAAGTACTCAAAAATGTTTTTCAGAGGCAAGGAATCACTAAGCCTTTTGTCTTTCTTGTTTCATCATGTGATCTTAGTCTGCCATTGTTGAGTAAAGCAGCTGTTTTGATTACATGTTCAGATTTAAAGTAAATGCACAAGTCAGTGCTTCTCTGGCAGTTACAAAAAGTACATCTTAGATACTTTTGTGGTTTATTGCTTTAAATATAGTATAGTATTATACAGTGGTATGCTCAATTCCATGTATACACACTTTTCAACTTCTACTTCCCAGGTTCCAATAACATTTGTTGACAGAGTGTATGGAGAGAGCAAGCTTGGAGGACAGGAAATTGTGAGCTATGCTAAAGGTCTCCTGACCCTCTTTGCTACTACATGATGGCTCTTACGACAGCATACATCTGTTTCTGTAGCCCATCAGATATCGCTGGGAAGTTTACCATTCTGTCGTCAACTCATCATTTTATACAGTTATGGTAAAAAATAAAGACAATAAAATATAATTATTAAGCCATGTTCAGTCATTCCAGGCTTATTGTAGAATACTCATTGGGGATAATAAAATTCTAAAATTCTCTAATTTTTCTACTTAATCTTTGTTTTAATAAGTTTGAAGACAATTTTCACAATTTATAAAAGGCAAGGTTGTACAATGAGGGTGGGGGAAGGGGCTGAGGGAGTCATAGGTATGTAATGGGACTGGTCTTAATTTGCCATTGCTTATTTTGCCCTGTAAAATTTGTTTGCAAACTATGAAGTTACAAAATATGTAAGAACTGTTGTTAGGGAAATAATCAACATTTTCTTTCTTAGCAGAATAGATATCATGGTGTAAAAGGAATGTGCTTCTTATGTAAAGCCTTATGATGGAGATGTGATTATCAGTAATATCTAGATAATTATGACAGGTTATATTAGAAGCATGTTAGTTTTCAGCAGTGATGGCACAGGCAGGTTAAGCTACAGTTTGAGATGTTTGTGAACTATTTCACAAATTCTAATACTCCTTCTAATCCTTTAGGTGTTACATTTGATTTTTGCCCTTTGGCTCTTTGTCACAAAGTAGAGGGGACTTTGGAAGAGTAATTGTAACACAAAATTGTAATATTTCATCCCTTGATAAAAGAAACACATTCTGCAATCAGGAAATAAACAGTAAAGTTTTGTTTCTAGAGTCTAGCCCAATTACAATTTATTTAACTTTGTGGCAAATTTTGTATTGAAAAATTCAAGGTTAATGTAAAGAAGTGATTTCCCTGACAGTTGCAATATTTAGATAAGTGTGTTTATGTGGGGTCTTAAGTGCTATGTACCTACACTGCCTAGATAAATTTGGTTATACTGTAGTACAGATTACAAAACATTGTGGTAAATTGAAGAATAACCGAATGAAATTTGAAAAGAGTGGCAAGACAGAGGCAACTGTGCCTTTAAAAGAAATTACCAAATTACACACAGTATTGTAGCACTTCACATTAGTTGCATGATTTAAAGGAGGCTGTATGAGAAGCTTGAGCATAGGAGGTGGTCACAACCCTTCAAAAAGAGATCAAGTGATAAAATCAGTAAGCTAGACTTAAAAAATAAGATATCCCTCAAAGGTCAAATGAACCAAAGCTCATATTTCATTGGACATGTGATTGCAAAAAGACAAAGAGTAATGGTATGAGGAGTACAAAGTTCAGATTACAAGAACCTGATATTGTTGGAGAACCAAGCACCAGGCTGTGGGTATATGAAAGATTACCAAGTTCTGATTGAAATAATATGATTCTCTCTGAGAATAAGCACGAACTTGGGCATATATGCAGAAGTACAAAGTCCTAATTACAGGAATGTGATATTCTCTGATTGCAAGGCTGTGATAATGAGAAGGAATACAAAGTTTTGATTACAAGAACCTGATAACCTTTGAGTGCAAGCACAAAACAATGAGAGTGATTACAAGAAAAGTTTACTTGAGTAAGAATGCTAGGTATGCTTGTAATACAAGTCTTCTAGTTGATATTTTTGGTGTGACAAGAGGGTCAGAAGTAAAAGAGGGAGGGGGAAAACCCCTAAGAAGGTGTATTGGGGGATTAAATAGCAATGGAACATGAATTTAGACAAAGGAATACTTCTAGAAGGGTATAGGTGTGTATTGTCGTTGAAATGCATGTTTTAATAAATTACAGTATTGATACTTCTATGATTTTTTGCTCAGTTACATTGGAGATGATGCAAGGTTACAAAAAGATCCATTTGTGTTTCAAGGGTAGGACAGGCAAAAGTTTGCGTGAGATATGTCACTTATATTTGTACAGGCAACACTTTGTGTGAGACATGTCACAAATCTTTTGAAGTTGCCAAGGACAAAATAAATGTTGAGAATCTGTTAAAAGTCAATCATATGATTGTGTGTACTTTATGCTAAACATTTAACAATAACTTTAGAGGCCAATCCTCCATCCCATACAGCTGAAGGGCAGTGTTGCACTCATTTTTTCAGCAGATGAGAGAAAAATTGGGATTTCCCCATGACAACAGTACGAGAGGAGTTGGCACTGGTATCCATCCGTGATCAAGTTGACAATGACAGGGCCCTTGAAATAGCCAATGGACAGCTGGGAGTTACAGGCCTCCCTTTAACCATAGATTAAAAAATTGGGGAGGGGTGGGGTGGGAGGGGGAAGAGGGACATATTTTACCAGAAGGCTCATAAATTTTGGTCCATCAAAAGCACATTGAAACTTGAAACTATACTAACATCATTACTGAAGGTTACCAACTTATAACCACTGTTGGGTCAAAAAATGGGTCAAATGACCATCCCAGAAAAACATTAAAATAGGCAAAGAACTAACCAAAATTTGCTGCAAAATTCCTATTTAACTGCTTGCATCCAAATCGCAACGAGATGCAATTTGTCCACCCTCTCACAAATTCTAATGCATTACTGGATAAAGTCTTCAGGGGTCACACCATCAGGGGCAGGGACATGACACCCCACCTTCCTCCACATAGCCACCTGTGTATAGGAGTCATTATGGAAAGCACAGCACTGCAAGAATGCAAAGCAGGGAAATTAAGGGAAAGATATATTTTATGAAAATTGAAAGCAAATACGAATTACCAGACGGAGGACTCGCCCTCTTTTTGGTGGATGCATTTTATAAGGAATTGAAGTGTCTCGGTGCAAAGTCTGCACGCAACTTTTGTTATGGAAATAATTTCAGTGCCAAAGTTCGGCGCGCTTCGCGCGCATTCGTCACCGTTCAAACTTCATATCCCAAAACCACTGTTGGGGCAATAGTACATTATTCTGACCAAAACGCTTTTCCGAAAAAAGGACATCTCCGACCTCTGCAGGGACGCATCGATAGAGAATCTTAGAGCAATCTAATATCATGAGTACCATGTACGGTAACATTTGTAGCATGTACTTGTTACACTTTTTTTTATATCAGGTGTCATGCCACAGCCAAAATATCACTATAATGATAGTTTCTAAATTTGTTATTAATTGGAAGATTTGCCAAGGACACCACCGTTTTGCATCTTAGCTACCTTACCTAAACAAAAGTTTTCAAGGGGAGGAGCTGTCACCCATCTACTTATATAACACACCTTTCCTTTACACTCAACCAAAAATAAGAATTCATTAAATTTTGAAAGTTTTCCAGTATATGATCAGTTCGAAATTTAGTCATAGATGGCATCTTTTTACATTTAGACCATCTTAAATGAACAAAAAATTTCTAGGGGACACCCCCTCCCCTTAGATTCCTCCCCGACAGCATCACCTCTCCAAGGTAACAAAGTAAGGGTGAAAACTACCACCGATAAGAATATGCTCAATTTGCACCGACTTTCTGGGTTTAAGGCATCCTCTGCAGGTTCACCCCCCCCCCCCCCGTATCAGACCTCTTGATGTACCGTGTTTAGTCCCAACCTACACGTGGGATTTGAAAAGGTGGCTGAAGAGAAGGATTTGTAATCACCGAGGAAAGAAACAGTTTTACCGTCCGGAAGGATGACCCCTATAGGAGCTAATTTGCATTGTACCGTATGGTATCCATCGTCTGCCGATGAGATGATCAAATCTCTGGGATATACGTACAATTTAATGAAATAAAGAGAAGAGAACAGCTATGCGATTGAGGATGAATTTCCCATATCCCAACTTTAGCAAACTGACTGTGTAGGCTACGTATGTTATAGTTAATTAGCAGTGGTTCTCACTTTTGCCGTATGAATACAAACTATGATAGAAGACCAAAGACAGAAGACCCTAAAGCGCACGAAGCGCACAAAAAATTTTCTAGCGAAAACTTGAAAATCTGCAGAATCTAGGAATAATCGAAACCCACACAAAATGTGTAAGACAAGCAATGCCCTCGTTCAGATTTATTTGGTTGATATTCCTCACAAATCCCACCCACTCCCACTTTGGTGAGAGGTACATCCCCCATCCCTCCGGATCTCAGCCCTGGATACGCCCCCTCCACCAACAAGTCAGGCCATTACATAGAAAATTGTTATCACTGAGACCTGTATATATATATATATATATATATATATATATATATATATATATATATATATATATATATATATATATATATATATATATATATATATATACCGGCGCATTTGAAGATATATGAACGTCCACAATTTTGTAAACATTCCGCAGCACGGGACGCCACCCTGAAACTACGTCCTCCGGTGTGCAGTGTGAGGGGCGGCGCCTTCTACGATTTTTTTAAAAACAACGAAATCAGGACAATGTCTTAACTTTGCCCCTCCCCCATCGCTCGACCAGTCTGTCAAGTGCTCAGTCAGTGCCATTTTCCGTTAGAGAGATTGTTTCACTCTTTCGAGAGACTGCTTATCGCGCTCCCAGGTTTAAGAAGAAAGCGCTGCCAATTTGTCAGTAAAATGACAATTAGAAATTTGAAGAACTGAAACAGAGGAAATTTGAAAAGTGTCAAGATCAGTCATTGTAGGCCTATTAGGCCTCTTGACCTTTTTTAAACTTCCTTCTCAAGGTAAAGTGAGATAATTTAAGTGTGTAAAGTAATATATCAGGAAAAATACAAGGGTTTCATTACGGAAAAACCGTCCACCTTCTGGAAACTGAATAAAGTTTGTTTGCCTGTAGTATCTTCTTTGCTTACCGCATTCTAACCATAACCCGGTAAAATGAGTAGGTATTTCTAACCAGGGAGCTGCCACTCTATCACTGAGTCAATACCCCCAAGCATGTGCCCAGTTATCATGATTTGTGTTCACAATCTGTTCCTAAATACACCCAAATATATCATGTACGTATGGATAAATGGTGAATGGCTAACACAAAAACGTGTTTTTTCCAGATATAATCAGAGAGGTCACAAGACTTACCTAGAAACCTCACCTAAACAAGAATAGTTTTTGGTCAGCTTTTTTAATTAATTTTATAAACCAAAATTAATTTTCCCGGCGGTAAATCTGTTTATGTGGGTGAGACCACCAGAAGGCTTCTAGACAGATTTAATGAACATAATATGAAGTCTTTTTGTGGTCAAAAGGGGGGGGGGATATTTCAACACTGTGATGCAAATAATCACAGCTTGCCAAACTTTTCTGATCATTGTGCTGCAATTAGTCATTAGCCAAATTGGTACAAAAGAAAAATTAGGGAGATTTTATACATTAAAGAATTACAATCTGACCTGAATAGTAATGCTGTATATATTAGGTGCCTGCTCAGGAGGTGAATTGCGAGTGCTTCATATGGTGTTTGAACAAAGGCCAGACCAACTTGGCTTCATAGCTCAGTGGTCAGAGCATCCGCACTAGCAAGCGGGAGGTCCCGAGTTCGAATCCCGGTGGAGTCAACTTTGCTTTTCACCTCAGCCAGATTTTTCAGCTTTGCCGATTCTCACTATATATATATATATATATATATATATATATATGTATATATATATATAAATATATGTATATATATATATATATATATATATATATATATATCCTGCTTCATTCCTTCTTGCCCTTTGTATTTTTCAGTACGATGTAAATAAAGAAAAAAGTAATAAAAATAACAATGAATAAAAACAAATCGTCGGTCCTACGAGGATGTTAGTGTTGCCAGAGTTTCAATAATTATATGAGTCAATTTAAAGTGACTTTAGTCTGTATTTTGTAGGGAGCGTAAACGTATGAAACAAAATATTTGAGTGGAGTATATGAACTGATAGATCTATACATTTTATTTACATAGTTCTCCATAGAAGGGTAAAATCAAACAAATTTGGAACAGCTGTCATAATTTAATAACAAATCTGTCTTGTAAAGCACTTGACGTCGGTCAGAGTTGAAATGTTTCTTTGTTTGATAACGAATCAGAGACGATTAGACTGGCAACATCTGCAATTTTATATGTTAGGCTAATAAAAAGCAATGAATAATAGACAATGAACGGACCGGCTGCAGAGGACAGGTCAGAAATTTACCAATAAAGGAAGCACCTCACGGGCCGGTAAACCCATAAGTGGGGGACCGAGCGTAGGGTCCGTCCAGGGGCCCGCAGGCTAGGTCCATTCAGGGGAAGCACTCGAGTGGAGGTACAGAGAAATTCCAGATTAAGCATTAAGTTTAATAGCATTTTTAACCTTAATTTCGATACAAACAATGGTAATACGATGTACAACGCACAGCCTGGGTGGGCTTCTCCGAATCATACAGTGCTCTTGCAATTAGTATCCGTCAACTAATAAAGAATCATAATGGTTGAAAATGGGTATCCTCTGCAATTTTTCAGTTTACAGTGATTCCTATTAATCCTCACTTCACCCACCACGGCTACTACCTGTTGGCATCTGTTCTTTTGTAGCACCAATTCATATAACCATGGCGACAGGAGAAGGAAATTCTCTCCAAGTCCATTCTTAACAGTGACTTCCTTAGCTGGGCAACCATACAGTTGTAACGATTTAAAAGTAATTTTGTGCTGTACAGTAAATTAATTAGTAATATTGGTATACTTCAGTTGGAAGTGTTCTTGTTTTCTCTCCATGTAACTAATCAAGTGATATTTCAGTTACTCTGCAGGAACATTGATGACGTTCAAATCACGCCACCAAAAACTGAACCTGGGATGAGAGAGGTGCCTTACAGTTTGAATATATCTTCTCATTACATTTGTGGATGATTACTGTTATTGACAAACGGCTTTGAGGTTCTTTCTAGCAGACAAGATTTTTGTCCATACTTGTGATGTTTAAACCTGATTTATTTACTTGTAATTAAAGACAGCAAAATAGTACATTTCAAAGTCCAACTTCCGACCCCTTTCCCTTAACTTAACCACAGTCTGATATTCATCTAGCTTACTTTAAATGTTAACCATAACATGTAAGTTTCCATCAATTTCGATGGTTTTCATCCTTTTTACGACGTTTATTACAATGACTATTTATAAAGAGGGCATTACAAAATTAATAATCGTCTAGTGTACCAATAGTGAATTGTTTAATGTTCTTCGTAAATCCGTCCGAGATTAACTTGTTCTAATGACTGAGGTGAACGGGGAGCATCTTGCACATGAAGGGTAGTCTACTGCTGCATGTACCATCGTCCCAGCTTCCTAGGTTGGGACCGTGTCCACTAGTGTCAATGGCTCCGCAATCTTGGTCACCCCCGTGGCTGTTGGGTTGTCCAGTACCCCATTTGGAAAACTGAGGAGGGGATTGGTCTGACCAGACGAACTCTCCTTCGGTGGCTAGGTCATTGTAACCGATCCAGCACCACTGAAATGGATAAGCCAAATTACCATGTTAGTCAAACAAGTTTGTCAATACTTTTCAGTAGATAGTGGAAGTACTTCACCCATGATTTAATAGCTGCGAGTCGGTAACTCAAATCCAGTCATGCTCAGGTGAAATTTTAAAACATTAAACATGAGCAGTCTTCAACTTTCAAGAATGGCACAGGTTACCCCGCTGAGCGGACTTTGTTTGCTCAGTCCCTCTTTAAGGCTTCCCATCCTCCGTCCTCTGACTGAAGAAAGAATATGCCGTACAGCCTGCTACTTAGGCAAGGCACTGGTATGTTGGGTAAGGAGGTGCAGCCCCAGAAAAAAAAAATAGAAAAGATTTCACTCTTTATGCAGACGGAGTACATAAACGGGGTTACTCTGCCCATCACTTTTGAAAATAATGGTATCTTTCTCGAGTCACCTTTTCCGAAGGATTTAGCTCGATTCGAGTCAGGATGAATTTCTGTCGAAAACGCGACCCATCTCGAATTAAGAACTTTGACTCGGGGTCGGCGCTTCATTCCCCGCCTCCTTTCACAGGGGCATGCACGCTTTCAATGGCAGAATAACGTCTAGCTTCTGATGCCTCTACCATATCATAAATTGTACATTACACCATTATATTTATTGCTACACACACCATTTTTTTTTTACTTTACCTACCTGTCTATTATCGGATGGCTCACGGAGGCTCTCCCACAGCGCCCTCACAAAAGTATTCTCATGTTCCGAGTGGATAGACACTAAGTGAGCCAATTGGTCTTCAGCTCCTTCGTGTACTGTTCCAAACTGATTGCAATACTTCTCAGCAGCTATCCAGTCTAAACGTAAGTTGTTAAAATACCTGCAATAACAGAAATTTGACATCTCGAACACTGAAGAATAAAGCAGTGACAAAAGACCATCACTGGTGCTAATTTTTTAAACCTAACTTTATGATTGTCACGTGGTCATAGACTATATACTAATAGATGGTTTTGTATGTGAATAGACAGCCATCTTGAGTCCATATGTCGGTTTCTTTCACCTGTAGAGCAGTTTCATCGACCCTACCACATCGAGCGGTTTTTTGTTTGTTTGTTTGTTTGTTTGTTTGTTTGTTTGTTTGTTTGTTTGTTTGTATTTGTTAATGGAACATTTTCCTCGTCAAGCGTTCACTATGTATTTTCCTGCTTTGCTACGGTATGTACGTAAACATATCCATTGAGCATGATCGAGGTATGACCACCAGTATGACAATCGGAGACGAGTTGACGTCGAGTGAAATACCCCTACAACCCCTCATAATGAGGTAAAATTGCCTTCACTCAAGGCTTAGTCGAGGGATCCCCCATAATCTTTGATACACCCTGGATTTAGTCAAAGTCCAGTTCGGGTTCGTGTTTCTCTTTCAACGTTACCAGCAGAAGTAACATTCTAGACTCTTGACTCCATTGGGTCAACCAGTGCAGCCAACATATTTGCTGGAGTAATACAAGTCCCCCGAGCGGGCAAACACGACATTTGAGATTAATAGCAGGCTGTTACCAAAAAACTAAACCAAAAACCGAATCAATTATCCCTTTTCAAAGTCAAGATTACTCTGAATGCTGTCTAGGGCTCTATGGAATGGCCGTGCCACCCCGAGGCTGATTTCAAGAACCCTCCCTAGGCTCATGAATGTAATTTCACCTGGATTTATTATAGCAACCCTATTATTAACTCTATTATTTGCAGAAGATAGGTTTTCTACTTCTGGCAGTCGTACTTAAACTTTTGGCCGAAAACTTCGTTAGCTAAAACCATTCATATTAATCGTTTTGTCACTGTATTTACCTGTAACAGTCCCTGCCCCAAAATGTCCATCCCGGCAGACAGATCGGTGCAAAACCTTTCCCATCTGCTGAACACGTTTGTATTACTGTGGCCGTCAGGACATAACACAAAGTCAAGGATGCGATGAATTCTGCAGTCAGTCTCATTGTCTTTGAAAATGGAATCTGCCGGTTGTCACCTGTATGTTTAATAAAAAATTCGAATCTGATAGGCAAGGGCGGATCCAGAGTAAGGAAAAGGGAATCCTTGCTTTTGGCTTTCCACTGCAAGGTCGACAGACTGTATTTACAGATGCTGAATAATTGGCACCGCGTGGCAGTATTTCTTTTCCCCTGTCATCCATGATTTAGATGGCTACTCTAGCTTGTAATGTTTGGAATATTTTTACGGAAGACCACAACTACTTCAAGAAATCATATTTTATAAGCATGAGTAGACTGACTGTTTAAAAGAGGAAAAAACTATTTCTTCGAAAGGGCTAAGGATCGGGCTGTATTTTTACTTTTAAATATGGTTCTTTACCAGTGGCGTCGCCAAGGGGGCCAGGGGCACGTGCCCCCAAAGGTTGGTTGTGCCCCCCCCCCGTGTGCCCCTAATGAGTTTTTGGGTATGAAAAAAATAAGCACAAAAACACCATTCACACATATGTCGATATGAACAGGAGGACCCACTGTCACTCAATCACTCATACGTAAGACTAAAATTGCACAAAAAGTTCTCAAAACTGCAATTTTGGGACACGCTTCGCGCGCATTTATTTGTTGAACTGTACGAAGGACTCCCTTAATGGGAGATATAATTCACAGCTATTGGTTCAACCTTTATTTTCAAAAGCTATGAGACTACTGCGGCCTTTATTCCTCTCCCTTCAATACATTTCCCGTATCGATTATCTTTTATTCAGATCTTATGTTCGAAAACTGTAAAAAGTGCGATTTTCATTACCTTTTCAACACGTATCTAATAAATATGAGGATAATTAAACAGCTTTACTCTCTTAGGCTAACGTCTGTTTATTTTAGATACCGGTGCCTTCAAATTTGCATAACGAAACTTTGCTCTCCTGTATCCTCACCGAGGTGCAGCCAAGCACCACACCAGGGATCATAAAGTGGTGATACCTCCGAAAGGAGTAAAAGGACTTGCAGAAAATTTTCGTAGATATTCAAAACCAGAATTTTCTGGCCACTTCGCGAGTGCACCAGTGATGGTCTCAGCAGTCACCCTTTCTCATTTGTTGCTGAAGAATATATATATATATATATATATATATATATATATATATATATATATATATATATATATATATATATATATATATATATATATATATATATATATATATATATATATATATATGATGTGAGATGTGAGAGCCACGTTCACGGTCTTAAACGTGACCTTTCTTTCATGGCCAACAAGCGTGACCACTGAGGTCACTTGCACTTTCTATTCACGTAGCATCTTTGTTAAGCTCCTCATTATTTCTGTCGAGAAAGAACCTAGGTGGCTCGAAACGTCCAGTTTTTTAGCTTTCGGTTCATATTCTGTCATATTTTGCAAATTGTTTTTCACCATTCAACAACGATTTGTTAACAGAATGTGCCGTGTCTCTCGTCTTTTTTGGTTGGTGATAGAGGCATTGCTTTTGCTCTACGCCCTTCGTTTATTTCTACTTCACCAACGCACGGTCAGTGTGCAGAGGTTCTGACCGTGATCGTCAGACCGCCGAAAACCGGCTTATCATGAAACTCGGGACCCTCTCAACACACGGTCTTAACATTAGAATGGACCTTTTTAACCTGTTCCCCTTTTCATTACTTTTTACCAGTTTTTTTTTTCAGCCTTCTTTCGCTTTTTTACACCGTGTTCGTTCTGTGCGACCGGTTTGTTTGTGCCTTTCTTCAATGTGTTTCTTCTCTATTTCTACTTCTTTGTTGTTCAGTTGCATTTCTTTGCCACCTGATGAAGAGTCTATGCTCGAAACGTCGTGGAATTTTCCGCAAACTTTAAGCACTTTTTACAACTTTTATCGACCTATATATATATATATATATATATATATATATATTTATAAATAGATATAAATGTATATATATATAGATATACATATTTATATATATATATATATATATATATATATATTTATATATATATATATATTTATTTTGCGGACTTTATCCGCAAAATTGGTGAGATACAAAATCTCCCACAGGACACAATTCTGGTCACTCTTGACGTGTCCTCTTTATATACAAATATACCAAACGAAGAAGGCATCTCCGCTTGTAAAACCGCCTTCAGACCCATCCAAGGCAAAACGCCCACCAAGAAAGACTTAGGCGAGCTGATGCGCCTTATTCTGACAAACAACAATCTCGTCTTTGGCGACCAGCACTACCTCCAAATTCATGGTACTGCCATGGGAACCAAGATGGCTCCTTCATTCGCAAATTTATTTATGGGCAACCTCGAGAAGGAATTCTTATCTCGACAAATTTTAAAACCACAAATTTGGTTACGTTTTATCGACGATATCTTCATGATCTGGCCCCACGGTGAAGATAGCCTCAAAATTTTTGTGGAAAACATCAATTCGTTTCACTCCACAATCAAATTCACGGCCGACTCCTCTAGAGTCAGTGTCCACTTCCTGGACACAACAGTGACCATAGAAAATGGTTCACTCAAAACAGACTTGTTCAATAAACCCACGGACAAGCACAACTACCTACTACCGAGCAGCTGCCATCCTCCGCACTGCACCAAAAATATTCCATATAGCCAAGCACTTCGCATCAAACGTGTCTGTTCCTCTGAGACAGACTTTGAAACTCGCACTAACGAACTGTCTAGCCACCTCCAAAATAGACAGTACTTTCGGGGTTCAATTGAAAATGCCGTCAAAAAGGCAAAGGACACCCCGCGTTCTGAAACTCTGACATACAAAAACCGTCAGCCCAATTCTAATAGAGTGCCATTGGTAACTGAGTACCATCCCGGTCTACCACCATTCGCCAAATTCATCCAAAAACATTTGCCCATACTTCAAAGCACGGCTCGCCTAAAGTCTATCTTTCCCGCTCCCCCCGTTGTTGCTTTTTCCCGCCCCCAAATTTACGGGACATTTTGGTACGGGCAAAATTTCAGGACAAAACCTCAGTCGAGGCTAACAACGAGAATTTTGGTTGTTCACCTTGCCCGTCCAATTGCAAGACGTGCGCTCTGATTGATTCAACTAAATACTTTCAGAGCTATCAAACTGCACGCACTTTCCAAATTAGGCAATCAATTAATTGTCTTTCCAAAAACGTCATATATCTCATCTACTGCAATTTATGTGGAACGCAGTACGTGGGGGAATCAAAAAACTCCCTCAGGATGAGAATGACACAGCACAGGTCAGCAATTAAAACCAAAAAAATTGATCAACCTGTTGCCAACCATTTCAATTTACCGCATCATTCGATAGACAATTTACATGTCATTGCTATCGAACAAAATGATTCATGGGACAATAGAAGCCGTAAGACAAAAGAAAATTTCTGGGAATGTCAACTCAAGACTACGTCGCCATTCGGCCTGAATATCCGAAACGACTTACCAGCATACTGATTGAAGGGATTACACTCTAGGCCTAAGTAATCCTATTAGACCGTCTCCGTCACGCCTATTTCAATAGGCTTCCTCAAATTACTTAGTCTCGCCTCTTTCAAAAACGATAGTCCTAATTGACTATCAGTGGGGACCATTGTCCTCATAATTTAAAAGCTGTAAGTCCCGTACACTCCTTGTCACTCTTGTGATCAAGCACTGAAGAAGAGCTAGTATTGCTCGAAAGCTTTGCAAAAACCTTTTATGGCTGTTGTATTTACCAAATTTCTAGCTTCTACTGCTGTCACGTATCTCCTTTGAGATCCAGCCATTCATTTCTGTAGCACTGTTGTTATACAGTATTTCCGTTAACATATATATATATATATATATATATATATATATATATATATATATATATATATATATATATATATATATATATATATATATATATATATATAGGTAAAAATGAAGTAGTAAATAGTGCTAAAAGTTTGTGAAAAATTCCACGACGTTTCGGGTTTAAACCCTTCATCAGGTGGCAGTTTCCTGATGAAGGGTTTAAACCCGAAACCTCGTGGAATTTTTCACAAACTTTTAGCACTATTTACTACTTCATTTTTACCTATATATATATATATATATATGTTTATATATGTATATATATATATGTATATATATATATATATATATATATATATATATATATATATCGTCTGGTATACATGGGAGGTAGTTGTCTCAACATTGATTCCTACTGGGCAGCATGAGTGGATTTATTTTTAAGCAAACATTAACATGATCCGCTGTCCCAATTCACCCCCTAGTGCGAGTAAGGCTAACACAATGGTCAAATTGCGATTCTATTTTTGTGGCCTGTTTAAGTGCAATGCAATGAGACTTTGGAGATAGTCAAATGCTCCATTCTAATGGTTGCATTCTTATAACTACCCCAGAGCCTCCGCATGGGCTGCATCCCCCTGCATCCCCCACCAGGGGCCCAACGCTTACAGAGGAGCACTGCGCGTCACTAAGATGCCTACTGTGACGCCCAGTCCTTCATTTTGGTGTACCCCCTCGGGAGGACCACTTGGAACCCCCAGTGCCACCCTCACTTCAAAAAGTCTGGCGACGCCGGTGTTCTTAACTGATGCGATAGAGCAAAATGAGCATCAAATGGAAATACAATTTCCTTTTTCATTCATTCTACGGTGCCAAGCATGATATGTTTCCCAAAGTCCAATGACCTAAGTCAGGGGTTCTTTACTTTTAATGACCGCTGGCCACGCATTGCCAGGATTTTGTCCCTGGTCTCTGAAGGTTTCATTTTGAAAAGACTGTACGAAGCTGGGGAAGCGAAGTGCTTCTACCGAGGATGGTGGAGTTACAGGCAACACCCTGGTGGAACACCTTGAGTATTTACGAATTTACAAAATAAGTAGTAATGGGGCATTTAGTCATCTTCAATGGCTTTGGAAGGTAGCTGCAAATCGGTTCATATCAGAAAGCATAGCTAAGTTATAATGCACAGTTACAACTTGCTTGAGCACGGTACAGTAGACGCAGACTGGTAGTTACAAGTCTGTAGTAGCTCGACATCACTTGCTGCAATCAAGAGCGTTTGTGACCCTGACTTTTCTCCGTACTCTCATGCATAGTATTTAGAAGTAGACACTTGTACTGACAAATGTGATTACACGGGTTTGGATGCCAATTTTTCTGACCTAGCCTTTACAATGGTGGGTTGGGGTTTGTATATACTATACTTTATCATATTAAGAATACGGATATTAAATCTACACAAGTGATATTCTGTTATTTGATATGGCAAGTACCTGTACATTCAGTTTGTGTGTTTGTAAACCATACTAAAACAAGAACAGCGACGCCAAGTTGGTATTTACTTACAAAGTGTTTCGTGGATAAGTCTCACTCACATGCTTTCTTAAATTGAATATTCCAAAAGTTTGACCGTGACACATCTTACAAGCAAGCTTAGCCACCATGAATTGTTTTGAGACCTTAAAGTTGTCATCATGCGAGGAGTGCGGGCACAACTATGCATTTCCAGGCAGTAACGGACCTCTACCGTTTCCTTCCCACTGATTCTGGGATTTTACAGACAAGTTACTTCCTAAATCCTAAAGAGACCCTTGGAGTTGAATTTTGCGAACAAGGCTACAAGCACACTTTACCCATTATTTATAGTTCCATCGTGTTAGGACAATACTCAGTATTGACATTAGTTATTCTACTACCGTACACTACAGGCTTAAGTTTCTTGCAATACATCCATCGTAGTAACTACAAATTTACATGCATTTTAACTTCGACTAGGTCGACTATTCGTAGTAATGCGATCGTAAGTAGCTGGAAGCACGAAGCGTTCAAACATTTTTGCCTTCAAGTTAGGTTGTCTTATCTCACTGGTAGTCCAAAAAAAGACACCGGTCTGAAATTTGGTAAAGATGTAGAACGTGTCACGCAAATTTAGCCTGTGAAATTTCCTTCTTATCGATGGTTATAGTCAGATAGTGGGGTCACTGTAGCTCTCTTTCCAGATTTTGTAAAATGGATCCTTCTCGTAAAGACTGTGATGTCCGAGCTCGAAACTTTGCACAGTTGTCCATACCTTGTTCATTCACAATTGTTGTTTTGAAATAATAGACCCCAAAACTGATTTTATGGGACAATTTTCAATCTAACATTGACCGTTTTTGGTAGGAATTGCCACTAGTTAAAGCGAAAATGAAAAATTAACTGATCCCAGTTGCAAACTTCTTATCAATCTATTCTAAAGAGTTTATCAATTAATTCTGAAGCGTTTGTTTCATTTGATTTAGAAATTGTGGAGAAAATGCAGTTTCAAAAAGAGTCAAGAACATTTCCATTTCTCAAACGTTGGGTTATCTATTAATGGATTAGAGGTTACTTTGCTTACGCACTTCAGGCCGGGAAGGATTTATATTAACGGTAAGTATATAGGGCCTGTTAGAATAGACTGTCTCCATAATGCTGTACATAGTGAAAAGCCTTTTGAAACAGTGATGTGAATCGAGAGGAGATCGAGGTGTGCTTCCTCTAATCTACAGGTGTAATAAAGAGCGATTAAAGCAAAAATTGTTTTTCAATTTTATCACAGGGTTGCCGGCGAGGTGAATTTCTCCGTTCAACACTGGCCATGGTCCTACCTCCCAGGTCTCATACCAGGGAGTTGCTATTTGACCAAATAGCAACTCCCTGCTCATACTGTTACTAATCAATGGATGTGATATCATGGTGCGGTCTTCCATCTAGAACACATGTGTTCTGGGCCGGTGGGGAAGTAGTGGTGGGGTGTACTTCCTTTTCAAATCAGATATAAACATCATGTGATCTGTAGTCGGTTTGCTTGTTTCTCTGTTCGTATAAATCACCATAACTAATAGCTATTATATGAGCTTTAAAATATTACACATACGCACACACATACACACATACGCACCCACCCGCACACACAATCATACGTATGCATACGTATGCGTATGTATGTATGTATGTATGTAGGTAGGTAGGTAGGTAGGTATATATATATATATATATATATATAGAGAGAGAGAGAGAGAGAGAGAGAGAGAGAGAGAGAGAGAGAGAGAGAGGGAGAGAGGGAGAAAGAGAGAGTAAAGAAAGAAGAAACACAACTAGTGCCACTCCAAAGTAAAATGGGGACTACAAAACAATTTGGTCGTGCGAACCTCACCTAAGTAACAAACATTAAGTTAACTAAGCTGTAACGAAAATTAGGCGCGTGGCCAAGGAGGGCGAAGGGGGAAGCCGCTCCTACCTTGAGCATATGTTTGGTATTTTTTAATGTTTATTTTTACAATATTGCTAGTGTATCCCATATTTATATGCGGTAAATAGGCCTGGGAAGTACCATTTCCAGCGATCTGGGAGGCATTTTGGGCCAAAATTTTCTTGCGCTTTGCGCCAACCCATCATGGCGCAAAGCGCTGAGAGTCTATCTATGGGCTTTGCCCTTTGACAAATTTCCGGCTACGCCCCTGAAGAAAATGCACATCAGATCAGAGACCTAAATGCCCAGAAAAGCAAAGTAAATCCTGCTTTTTGGGCGAAGTTTCTTTTATTCACGCTATACGGCTTTAGGGTTTACAATTTTGCTTTCCAGTATGCTTCATGTAAGTACAGCTCTGTTGATACCTTAACTTTGGTAAACTTTCCTTCTCTTTCGGAAAAAATCCTTCAAGATTGTGGGGAGTTTTATTTTAATGCACGATCAGTGGATGCCATCCAAATCTCCTTACCTGAAAGTTGAACTTTCCTTAGCCGCTCTACGCAATGATATTCTCATTACATGCAATATCAGGACACCAAAAGGCAACCTCAAGTACAAGGACGATCAGTTATTAAAAAGTTCCGTGAAACTGAAACCGTCATTAGACGCCAGGATAAGGGTAGCAGATTCGTTGACCCCAGTGATGAGGCAAATAAGTGGTTTAATTTAAAAGAGAAAGGAGTTAAACCAGGAAATATTCGACTGAATTTCACAATTGACCACGAAACTCTGAGTTTCTGTAGCAATATTAAGACACACAAAGAACGTGACCCTCTTGGAATAGAAACTTCTTGTTGCTGGCGTAGGCGGAAATCCCGTGGGACAGGGAGATGTATTCCTCCACTTTTTGGCAAAGGGGTGGCCTACAAAAGCGTACCCCAGATTTTCAAGAATATTACAAAATAATATGCTTTGTTTTGTAACTTTTGGTTATCAAATTGATAACTTTTGAGTAGTGTGAAATGAAGTTAACCATTAAAAATCTTAAAAGACCTAAAAAATGCTATATTTTCGGCGCGTTTCGCACGCGTTCATTGCGCATCGTTATCTTATTATTATCACGGTCTGCATATACGACCAGGGAGCTATTACGGAAGGAGGTAAAGCACTTACCTCTCCCAGGGAGCTGGAAGACAGCTCCCTGCCTCTCCTTTGAAACTATCATACTTGACGACAGTAAGCCTCCTAATTGTTGTGCTCTTGAAAATATTTGGACCACTTAAAAAGGATTAAGAAGTGACGACAATAGTTATTTCCGTCTGTTAGATCTCATACACTGTCTTGTTCGCATGATTTCACCAATTGCTATAATATTGCCAGTCGTCAAAGAAAACAAAAATTATTCTATTACTGAACGCCAGTGCTCACTTTTATGATGGGTTTAGTAGAGCTTCGATTAAGTTATAGAACATGTTCACATATTTATCTGTTTCAGAAACAATCCGGAATCTTTTCAAAGTTCATATGCAAAAGTTAGACTTTACATTCATTGCTGAAAAGAGATGCTACTAACTAATAGCAGAAATTAGAATAATAAAGAAATCTGATCACTTAAAAGTGTATGTACAGTCGTTTAGACTAAAAGAGTGACGAAGGTTTTACACTTGTCGGCATTGCAGATGAATTCAAACCATTGTCACTATGAGGTCTTTGTTTGAGGATTACGTTAGTATGAAAGGATCAAACTCTCATTAGGAGAGTTAAGTCAACAAACTTAGAAGAGGAACTAAAGGACCTGTCAATCAAAGTATCTTCTCATAAAAAGGATTAAAGTACTCTCAAAACATATTGTCTGACAGATGAAATTGGATGAGGTGCTCCCTGATACGACATACATGATTTATATGTCATATGTATAGCTCGGTGATTTTTACATGCAAACTTGAGCCAACTTACTTTTCAAAAGCCCTGTGCAACTCCTACCACAACTGATCCTCTCGATAGCTTATCTGACGATATCTACTTTTACACCAGCAAAAACCCATGACGGTTTGACTGGGAAGAATAACTCTAATCATCGACTACTAAAAGGGGAAAGTGAATGGAAGGAGAAAGGGCATTTAAATGCAGCTTGGATAGTGGA
The DNA here is from genome assembly GCA_029531755.1 of Holothuria leucospilota. Taxonomy (NCBI): domain Eukaryota; kingdom Metazoa; phylum Echinodermata; class Holothuroidea; order Aspidochirotida; family Holothuriidae; genus Holothuria; species Holothuria leucospilota. The sequence goes on from CM055965.1 coordinate 60,880,718, forward strand.
TACCCTTTGCAATGCCGGATAAAGCACAACACTCTGCACTGTCTTTAAAACGCTATTTTCGGCGCGCTTCGCGCGTACCCATTATAGATAATTGTCAGTTCCTTCTAGACAGCCTGAGTAGTAATATTGTTTTCGATGCAAATCCTGTAACAGCATCCAACTCTCTCACTTAAAATCTCAATGCACCATCAAATTCACCAGTCAGTCGGTGGTAACAATGCACTTACGAAAAATAAGGAGGTCTGTTTTAGAATGAGTTTAGTGCCATTTTCAGACAGTGAAATGATTTACAACCCAAGGAGAGCTCACAGCGCCTTCTGAACGGTTGGTTCAACTTGAAACCTTCCCTATAATAAAATTCTCTCAGTACGGACCTTATGGAGATAAATTCTCTAGGCGTCGTCTCATTGGAATAAATATATATATATATATATATATATATATATATATATATATATATATATATATATATATATATATATATATATATATATATATACACACATACATACATATAATATATATATATGTGTATGTATATATATATATATATATATATATATATATATATATATATATATATATATATATATATATATATATATTATATCACTGCCTACAAGCCCTTTGAATCATCAAAATAGTTGTCTTTCCGCATGACTTAGACCAGCGAGAGGCATGGTAAAATTACCATTTTTGTGGTCTATTTAGCATACGCATACAATTTTCTTTGGAAAAAAATAAAAATTTTATTCTAATTTTCCGAATTTTGTAAATATTCCACTGCTTCCTGGGGTGTTTTCCCTGCACCCCTTCTGGGAAGTTGCCTCTCTACCCCACTAACATAACGGTCGAGTTATCATTTCTGTGGTCTTACTTAGTACGCATCCAGTGTCCTTTATAAGTAGTTAAAATGCATTCTTTACTCTAATGCTCACAATTTTTTAAAATACCCCAGAGCTTCTGTGGGCTTCGTCCCTAGCCCCCGCATGGACCCCTGGAACCGGTGTTGTTGGTTTGTTTCATTCCCCCAGTTTCAGAATAAATCCAAGCCAATTTGTGAACGAAATAGAATGGGAAGCTATCACCCTTTACTTATGTCTTTTTTTGTTATCTCAAACCCTTAGCTTAAGACTTAGTTTCTTTATTATGGATAATAACCACTAAATAGAATTGGGAAAGTCAACACAGCACGGCGAAATGTTTTCAATCGCTGCACATTGAAGCAGTGCCTGTGGAAATTTAGTCACTAATGTTTACATAATTGTTTCTATAATACTGCAAACATCCGAATTGACTGATAGCCTTGTCACATCTGCCAAATCACGTGCCACTTGAATTTCATCTGTTCTACCGACGATACATAGCGTACTACCCGAAGAGATGCTCTTCACAAAAAAAAAGAAAGAAAGAAACTGACAAACATAGTTCCTAAAAATTACTGTTATAGGTATATTTTCCATATGTGAGAGGAGTTTCAAATAAATTGAAAGATTCATAAAAGCATTTTGAATTACGTTCTTCTGTGTGTAAGTTGGCATTTTGAAAGATGAGCCAAACCGGGTTTGGTAAAACAATGAAAAACAAATAATTGAGAAATATGGAACATTTGAATAAGTACAACTTTGCCGATAGGAGTAAATTCTCTGGAAGATCAAAAGTTAAGAGTTCTTTAAATTCGAGAAAGCTTAAGGACATATTCCACTTCAAGAAATCTTCTCTGTTGACGTGTAGACTACAGGATGTACCCAAATACTTGACTGGTTAACTTCTTATGACAAAATTTAAATCATAAAATATAGCGAGGTGGGTTGAAAAGCTGACCTAAAGGGAAAAGGTAAGATGCGTCAAACTTTATTTCACAGAAGTTTTGAAAAATTACTGTATAGTACCTTACTTTGCTGAACGAGATACAAAAATGTATTACTAGCAATTTTGTTTCTTGCAAAGATTTCTTGTTGAATCAATTTTTGATTTATAAGATTAAGGTGAAGGAAAGCCCCTTCTATTCTCTATGTCACGACGGTAATCATGGCACTTTGTAACTTTTGTTTTGGGATTTTGATTTGAAGGGGCGGACTGGCCCACCGGGAAACAGGGAAATTTCCCGGGGCCCCACCCCTTTCGTCATATACAGGGAGCTGGAAGACAGCTCCCTGGTCATATACCATAAGTCTATACATCGATTTTGGGGTTAGATTAACTAATAACCTTGGTCACCTATAGTTTGGAGGCCCCATTAGGCATGGCTCCCAGGACAAACAGAACGTGAAATCCACCCCCAAAAATGCGTTTTGGGCCAGAATATATGCCCAAACTATAAAATCATTACTCGCACACGGAAAAAGCTATGGACACGCTTTTTCGCTAGCTGAGTGATTCTGCACGAGAAAAGCCGCTGTAAACAATCTGCATTTGCGCGCTCTTCCCTAAAAGAGAGCACGAAAACGAGCACTGCAGTCTGTCTCGCTTGCCTCGTCAAACTGTACTGCAACTCATGTGCTAGACACAATAAGCAAATCTCTAAAGTTCGATCCCAGGACATCGTTTGAAGTTGACACCACTTGATAAAATTACGAGATTCATCACAGCTTGTCTCATGTTAAAGGAGTACTCAGTGTTGCGTAGGGCTTCAGAATATTTACAGACGGAGGGGTCAGATTTCCTTTACGCATGGAATATGATGGTTAGTATAGTGAAGGATTAGCTATCAAAGATTGAAATCCATGTCGTGAAATCAAAATAAGACACGTCCATTGGCCAAATCAACAAACTTCTTGAAAAAGAAAATGCCGAGGCCAGAGTTGATACTGAACTGATGCCATCAAGAAACATCATAAGACCTGCATACAAGGCTCAGGTGATCAGAGTTTGACAATTTATGTCAGCTTGGGATGGTGGCAACGAATAGTCATCAAATAATCTTTTAATGAAACAAAAAAAAAGGTAGATTTTAAGTTATTTAAAAACGTTTTAGCTATAGTGCAAACTGTGATGCATCATAGAAAGGACTATCATGCAGGCTATACGTTTATACCCCCTACCCCCATTTCAGGGCCGTAGCCTGGGCGAAATCCCTAGGAGGCAGATCTTGACACTATAGCTAAGCGGAGCACCAAATGGCGTGCCTACAGTTGTTGACACTTGAGAGACCCTTCCTTTTTCACCTGCGCATGAATGCTATCCTATGGAAGGGTGCTGAAGGGAGGGGTACATGTTAGGCCTGGCTGTACGTGCAAAATTGTGTTATCGTTTGCAAAGCCTGGAACTGATTGTATCTGTACAACTTGAAATTATTTAGTGATATTCTTACTATTTTTTTGGCTGGACACAAGTCAAGAGGTGCTCTTTAAAATAAGGGGATCACACTCTATACCCTTCGAGAAATTTTTTGTCTTTGTGAGGTGGCCTGGATGCAAAATGGTGCTATCTTTGATAAAGCTTCGTAAAGCGTTGAATTGATTATATAGTTAGGAATCCTCATTATTTAGTGATTTTTCATATCGGTAGGGTGTAATTGAAGGGGATGTTGTCTCAGGGTAGGAATGACACACAGCTCTACTCTTTGAGAAATTTTCCTTGTTCTAAGTTTTCCTAGATCTAAAATGGTGCTATCTTTGCTAAAGCTTTGGACTGATAACATGATCTGAAATTTCAGTTATTAAATTTTTCGGCTGTGCAATGGGATCAGCACAAGGCTGGTGATAAGACTGTCTGTAAGGATGTCTAGAGATCAAGACACAGGTGGCGACATGATTTTCCCGACGAGGGACAATCTCCCTGACGGAGGTACAACAGCAGACTGTCTGACCCGAAGCTCCGAAAGGGTCAACACATTATCGAAAAATAGCGACAGGAGGGGATAAGGAGGGCACTGGAAGATATGGCAACATATTTTACGCAATCTACGCATATAGTTGATGTGCCGAGCTAAGTGTTGAGTTGGTGTTCCTCCGACAAATCTGACTTATGTAACTGCACAAGTAGACATTGATGAATCCACATGTAAGAGAAAAATAAAATCAACTGTTGGGACGCGCTGGTCATGACCGAAGATGAAATGCAATGCATCGTAGCCACCCTTTAGCCCGGTGAAAAAAAAAAAAGAACAGAAAGACACAATTAGAGATGAAAGTTTCAACCCTAGCGGAAAACTTTTAGGCTGCCTGTAGGCAGATAGGTTACGTGGTAAGGTGGCAAGGAACTTGAATAATTATTTAGCTAAATGTATCCGAGTTACGCAAGCAAATGAAGTGACAAACCTCTGCAACGCGCCACAATTTAAGTTTCGTATTGAGAATTTGCCCTTCTTGAGAGTTACACGGGTCACCATAGCCGTAAGACGTGGGAGTTAGGCCGCCCCCCCCCCCCAAAGAAAAATCCATTTTCGGGCAATATATTGAGCCAATTTAAGCAAAATGCCAGGGGTGTAACCAGGATATGTACGAAGGGTGGGGGTGGGCAGCAACCCGGAGCCCCGACAAGACGGGTTGCCCAAAGGGTGTTGAACGTAGTATTTTTGGCATCTAGTTTACAAAAAATTGAAAATTTGGAGTTAAATTAGAGAAATTTTGATTTTTTTTTTGCAGAAAATTTAAAACAGTTGGATGTTTATTGAAGACAATTTGAGACACTTGGGATTTTATTGAGGAAAATTGGGTTTTTGGTGGAAAATCTGCCCTTCCTAAGTGCAAAATCAGGTCGTCTAGGCGACCGACTATCGTCGGGATTATATATTTGTTATCGTAGGGCTCCCCGACGAAATTGGAAATTTTCCCCGACAGGGTGTGGGGGTAGCCTTTTCTGCTGGCGCCTAGAGACCCTATAGTGGGTCCTACTATAGGGTCTCTACTGGCGCAACCCCTGAAACATGCGTTTAATTTTCGGGCACAAGTGCTGCAGCAGCCCAACTCAACCGCATCTAATCTTTTTATCACGTATACAAAATCTGTTCAACTGCAAAATAAAAGGAAAGAGGTACAAGAACAATACAGAAAAAGGTACTGTCATTTTTGGAGTGTGACAAAACTCTTGCAGTATTCAAATCTTTTGTATTTCTTTCTTCTCCAACTTTACAGAATATAGGCCTATGAGATATTTCAGCCAAAACATGTCTGTACGCTGTACGGCAGTCTATAAATTCGCTTGAAAGTTTAGTGGTATATGGTACCTACAAAGCAGAGAACCTACATCGTACCCTCTCCCCGACAGAAATCTCTAGCTCAGCTACCGTTATATAACATTCGGAATAACTGATCCGGGACAACCTCAGTTGCTATTTGGGGCTTTTTAAGTGCATCGAAACGGCACATACAAACAAAAAACAAACTCAAACCGGATCGGACAGGAACATAAATACAAAACTATCCACACACCACCAAATCAAACAGAAAGTTATGTTCATTACAACAATAGAACCACACACACACTGACAACAACTATTTTATTCACTTAGCCTACATACATGTAATTCACGTGAATTATTTTGATACAAACGAGTAACATTTCAGCTTACCTCTTGACTGCCAAGATACTACGGATATACCAGTAAAGTGTCCCGCCGTGTAAAATACAGCGCTATCGGAGCTCACAATATACAAAGTGAGATGGGGAAAACGTGAACGTGCTTCAGTTGCGGATTCCTAAACTATATTGGTTCGCTTTCGAGATTGCACACGGTTATGATTATAGAGTGTGTACCTCTGAACGATTGATTTGTTGTACAAACATAAGGGACAGATGACGTATAGCAATTGCTCGTTTCTGAATGGTGGTGGTGTTGAATCACATGACACTGTAAGATTTGTAAAATATTTTACGTGCTTGGCGAAGAATTGATGACCTCAAAAGAAAAGTGTTAAAGGGATTTAATTCTTTTTTCTTTTTGGAAGTTTCATAATAATGTTCGTTTCACTGATTGGTAAACTTTCAAAAAGTTGCGATGAGTCAGTAAGGTTGGTGACGAGCCTGAGATGCACTCATTTTTATACTAGTTTAAGCCAAGATTTAATTAGGAATTTCGTAGCGAATGCTACAGTAGCTTAAGAAAATTTACAGAAGCTTCAGAAAATTTTGGGAGTGTCTAATGGGCTTCCTTGACAATTTGACGTCGAAATAGGTAGCTCATGCCTGACAAAATTGCTTGGAGTTTCTGGAGGATACATGCGGTTAACTAACTCTTGTTGATAGATATATCTTGGTAGACGTGGTGTTCAGGCTAGTGGTATATAAGGTGCCTCAAATAAGCCGTAAAGGCCCTCTCAGCTCACCCCAGACAGTAACAATTCTCCAGACTAACCCAACTTCTAGCCCCGCCTCCAATTTAAACACAAAAAACTCTACTCTAAAAGTAGAACACTTCCAAGACAGAGCCACAGTAGTCTGCACTGAGTTTCAATTGCTCAAGGCAGTATTGGACAACAAACTGTGTGTGACTGTACGTGAGCCTAATTAGGAACACTGCAGCGGCGTAGGAAGATGTTTGACATTGGGGGGGGGGGGGGCAGACAAGGTGCGATTTCTCGACCTTGAAGCCCGCCCCGTTCCACACTCCAACTTCATAGTTGCTCAAAGTATATTTAAAGAAAAGGGAAACAACAACAACAACACATCAGCAGTGGTGTAGCTAAGATTTTTTTTTTGGTGGCGCTGGAGGGCTGGGGATTATTGTTGGCGTTGGCTCTCAGATCGCCGGAAATGGCACTTGCCGGCCTTAATAGCAGCCATCAAGATGTGCAATTTTTGTGGAAAATTTGTGAAGGTTGATTTGAATTTATTCTAAAACACATTAAGTTTGTCGCAATCTATCGGAATTATTCAAAATTATTCAAAGTATAGTTATCCCCATGGATTTCAGTGGATTAATTGGACTGGAGATTTTCCACAGCCAGAGTCTATTATCAAGTTGAGTAGAGGTGGCGCCAGGATTTGCGAGAAAGGGGGGGGGGAGCGACCCGAAGCTCCGACAGCCCCAGTGCCATCGGGTACTGGTGAGAGGGAATTTGAAGGAAACCTGTGTACTACTTTCGGGGCATATATTGCATAAAATTTGTGTAAACTAGAAAAGCATAGTTCCGCATTCTTTAAATGTTAGTCCCGGAAAGTAAAGTGAAAAATTACAAAGCGCGCGAAATGTTTGGTAGGTTTTCACAAAAAATATGTAATCATTAAGAATAAAAAGAAGAAAGAAAATCTCTAGGGGTTGACAGGTTGTAGACCATATTGGAGATAATATACATTGTATCGAAACCATCCCGACTACCCGACAAAATATACCGGTAGACAAACATTGCTCCGAGAGTCCCTCACCAACTGAACGTACCGCATGACACACACAAGAGAACAAGAGAATAGTTACTAGGCTTTGCGATATGAGATGAATTTAACGACTTCTACATAAAGTACTTTCTCTACATGTTACTTGGAAAGGTGTAAAGGACTTGCGCTATCTAGCTATGCAGAATGGAACTACTGAAGAAACTACGGTCCCTCTATAGCGCGCGTAGGCGTAGCGCGCCGAAAATTTTGGATTCTTATTAGAGAAATTGTTCTCATGAGAGCAAAAAACGGGTAATACGAAACTGTAAACTATCGCGATTTGGGGGGCCAAAACGACATTTGGCCCCGTCAAAACACATTGGGGGGCCATGGCCCCCCTGCCCCCGGTTCCTACGCCGCTGAACACAATTGGCTGTCGAAGCAGGGAGCTGGTCGAAGTCATCATTACCAACCAGAGTCGTGCTATTATTGTTTGAATGAATGCCAAAGTACAGTCACCAACTGGATTCAGATATGATTCAGAACTTTGGGGATATGTCTAAATATATTTGGGGTATGCCATAGCTCCTTTAACGCTTACTTCTCAAGTAGATGGAAGGCTTCCAGCCTCAGCTGAAGTTAAAGCACCATACAAGGAAGGAGTGGGAAATCTATACCATACAAAAACCACATCTTCTTATCATGTTCGGTTACTGAGAAAGAGAGCCATTCTCAACATTTACAAGGACGCCGAGACTTGCCACTTGTGGCAAGTCTCTTATGAAGTCAAAGGCTCACTTCCTGTTTACCTAAGGTTGTGTTTATCTTTAAAAATTTACTTCCACTTATTTTAGGGGACCATCCACCATACAGGGAATGAGTAGGGGCCCACAGCCAGACAAGGTACTGAAGGGGGGGGGGGGGATAACTTGAGGAATACATTCTTAGGTGTAGGGACAAGACACACTCAAATGCATTAAGGCAATGGTAATTTTGAATTTTCTGGGGGTGAAAATTTTTCTAGGGGACCTGCCCCTCCCCCCCCCCCTTCCCAGCTACAGGCCTAGCCATAGACTGAGTTACTGTCATTTTGCAATATGACAACAGAATACACTGTCCAACCTTGCAGTGGGAGAAAATGTGAAACTAAATATAAAGAAAAATAAAGACGTCCCATACACAACATGAGCATGAAATGACAAAAGACAAACCGGTTTTTTTCCAAAAGTCCCCTGACTCTCTGGCGAAGAGCCAGGGGCGAAAACCAAACAATACTCCCGAAGGAGTTCTGCTCCCTGAAGGAGTAACAAGGTCCCCAAGGGACAAACTTTGACTTAACTGACCCACCCGACAGTGGTCCCGTTCTAGACTGGCTGAATAGAACAGGTCCCACCCGGGAGCTCCGCCGTCGCGATCACGGATACTCCTGCGCCAGGTAAGTCCCCTTGGAGACATTGAACACCAGCAGAAAATGTTTAAGAAATGTTTAAATTGACAAACCGGACTTCCATCAAGCCAGTGAGCTTGAAAAATGGTGGCTTCCCCGACATAAATTAGAATTGCAATATATCTCAACAACCCAACAAAATATGAAGATGCAATTTTCTGCATTTGGTATTGAAATTTTGTGGTCTTTTGTTGTAAGGTACAAAATTGTGATAACTTCAGTCTTTTCAGACTAGGATTAGGTTTAGGTGGAAAGTTACTGTCAATGATGAAATTTGTTGATGACGCCAAATTATAAAAGGATATTCCGCCACGTGTTGACGCCACTCATTTTCAAGCTGATCTTGACAAGGTATTTTAAGAGGTCACATGACTAGCAAATGCCCTTCAGTGAGCGTTAAGATTAATGTAAAATTGATCTTGGATATACCACGGCAAGTACTCCTTTAATATACAGTCTGAAAGTCAACATTTAAGGGTGTTAGAATAGAAGAGATTTGGGGCTTTTAATTCTCTCTGAAAAATTCCCAACGATGTCCTAAAGCTGCAACAGCATTCTTGGTGTCACAACAGTGAAGCTTATTATTCGTTAAAGTTTGCTTGCTTGTAAATACTTCATTGAATGTCTTCTACTATCTGCGTACTACAAATACTCCGAACGAGTTTTACTGCACTTGGAATTTGTTGAGGTGTAAGCCGAAGTGGCACGTAGTACTGTATAATCTAAGACACTGCTGGAGGCTTCGGTATTGTTTGCCTTACATTTCCTTTGTAATGTTATATAATTAAGAATTCCACTGTATTGTTTAGCAAGCGATCTCTGCGCTTCGTTTAGAAGGGTCACTGTGCTTTTGATTCCCGTCAAGCCAACACGACGGAGACAGTCTGGCCTCTATGGCAAAATCATCATCATAAAACCATGGCTACGAATTGAAGGGCCGTAACCCTACACTCCACCGTGTAGAACGGTAAAAACAAGGGAGACGTAGACCACGTGGTCCAGTTTAGAGAAAAAAACCGAACGATCAGACTACCAAAGAAAATTGAACTTTAATTTGAAGCTACAACAGAGAAAAATGAATTTAATTTAGAAGCGTAAGAGAAAAAAGGCGAACGTTAATTTTGCACTGAAACAAGATAAGAGAAAATGAACATTTGCGAAGTGCAGAGAACTCATTCTGAAGTTACAAGTGAGAATTATTTGAAGTAAAAACAAGAATTATCTGCATTGCCGAAAACTTATTTGATGAATGATCAGATTGTATGCATGACGGTTGAACGGAGAAGAAAGAAATAAATCAGGGACAAAGGAGAGAGAGAAAATAAAGGAGGAAAGAACGATAGCGGGCAAGGAACCCCTTGTAAATGTAACTAAGTAACATTCAAATAATTTTGTTGTATTAGTCATTTTTTGTTTGTAACTTCACGCAAAACTAACAGTGGTGTTACCAGATTTTGATGAGGGGGTCAAACTCCCTGAGGGGCCAGCAACCAAAAGCCCCAGGAGACAGCTAAGCAAAACTTTTTGCGGGTGCACCGAAAACCTTGGGTTGTAATTAAAAATATGAAAATTGGGGTCCTGTTTAGGAAAATTGTAAAATTTTGGGCACTTTTTGTTTTAAACTTTTTTTTTGACTTTTGAGTGTTTATTGAAGAAATTTTGGGGATTTATTGAAGACTTTACCTTCGAGAGCAAAAACAAACAAACTGTAAGGGAGACTGGTCATGGTCATATATCATCATAACCCAGCGATGCCCTCTGACAAAGGTAAAATATCTCTCCAGCGAAGGAGCCCGTGGGCAATAAAAGACCACACAGGCCCCAAGACACCTCCAAACCTCTGTAAACTAATTTGCTTTACACTTTCTCAGTCATTAAGTATTTAATACTTAAAAACTTAAGTACTTGAAAACCAACAGGGGTGGAATTAGTTGGCGTGCGCCAACCTATATTTTTAGGGAGAGACTTTGTTCTTCAATCAATTGCTTTGACTAGGACCTTGACAGGGATGTGATGTGATCTACCAGGATTAAAAGTTTTGAAATTCCAATACTTCTTATATATTTACATTACAAAAGCATAATATCTTGTAGATGAGTGTGATGTAAAATGATCTACAAGCCTCAACAATTACAGAATTTGATACAATTTGTTTTAGCTTTACATAATGGTAGGAGGGAGTTGAAAAGGTGCTTATATTATTTACTCTGTCCATGAGTACTTTCATAACACGCCGTGCCGTCTTTTTCTTTACCAGTTTTGACTTAGTATTGAGAAATACACACTTACATAATAATGTCAACAAATAGTGATATAGAATGGGATACAGTTTATTTCCCACTGATATGGTGCTGCTATGATCAGTCCAAATAAATCTTTATGAAAGGAAGTACATAAAAAGAAATATGGCCATGCTCTGAGCATGAAAATGTCCCTGTTCTAAGCTGTGCCAAAACTTTGAACTAAAAACCTCTCCACTAACCATCCATGGGCTACCACATGGGCATCAAATGGCCAACAAAAATTCAGTTCTTGTACCCTCACTGAGACTTAATTGCGACTGAATATTATAATGATAGTACAATAGAGGCAGTGAAATATCAAAAATAAAGCCTTCATATACCCTCCACACTATACTATATATTGCTTTATATAATGCTTGTACAAAGTATGTTTAATGTTTTCCATCAATTTCGATCACTTTTCTGCTACATGCACATCAAACAAAGTTTATATTCTGCTTTGATACAGGTATACTTGACAAGTCTGAGATGGACTATTGTTTTGGGAGAAACTGCTACATCTTTGTACCAAGTCCAGTATAAGGAAGTGATGGCAAACTTAAAACTTTACCCCCAAATCTGAGTAAGTCCCTTCACAATTACTTAGAAGTGATAGTTCCTCTCTGATTTTTTGGAATGATTACTGACACAACATCCATTCTTGATATTATAATCACAGACGGAACTTCTGATGACTAGAACAGGGTGCTGCAATCCTGTAACTTTCACCTTTCCTTCCTTGGAGTCCAAGCATGTTTGCTGCCCTCTATCTGCCAAGTTGTTTATGATGCAGCTGTACTGTGTTTCGCTTCCAACAAATAACTGCCTTAGGTCCTCCTAGCCAAAGGTCACCTTCTTCCTGTCAGTCGAAGTATAGCGCTGAATATATGATAATCCACACCACCTTGAATGAAGAAAAATAAATGAAACAGAGTTTTAAACATTTCATTTAATTTGTTTTAATATCACGATCCTAAGAAGTACAGTAAGGTAAAAATATTTACATTAAGCATTACATGAACATATAAATCTTCTAGGAATTGTGAGAAGCATTTTAGGAAACCCAAAGGGCTTATCTAGTAAAGTGCTCCCCAGGAAAAAAACAGTAGCAGACAAAATAAGTACAAATACATTTATGCAATAACCAACCAACCCACCAACCACCTACCAACACAACCCCAACCACCCATTCACCCACCACCTCACCTGTCCACCCCACCCTAACACCCAGCACACCTAACCTGACACCCAGCAATGAGAAGATGACTTTATTAACATCGCTAATAAACATTGCACAACACTGCTAATAATCACTGAAAAAGCAGTCTATGGTAATATTTTATAAGAAAGGGGGAATATGCAGCTACACTCCATACTTTATTTTGGCATATGGACTGGACATACTAACAACAATGTGCTCACCCTGAAAGAATCTGTTCAGCCATGCATCACATCCTAAATAAGTAGCACACTTCATAAATTTATGCAATCCAACTTTTCTCCTCCTTAGTGTTGTCATTAGTTGTGTCAAAATATCATACAAATAAAGCAACATGGACGATCTTAGCATGTTAAGACAGTTACACTAAAACAGATGGAATGGACACACAAGACCTTCCAAGGGGGTGACAACTTCAGCTTTTTTCAGTACTTTGATTTGCACAATTTCAAAACAAGTCAGTGAACACCATGAATGTGTTATAAATACTGGACTTCATGCCATGAAATATGAAGTGAACTTTCAAGCACGGACATTTTGAGACCTACCAATCAGAAACCCACTTCCTGCAGTCCTATCTGTACATTATTTTAGTCTTTTTCTTTCCAGGATAACAATATACTGACACATATACTAGCAAAATTCTCAAAGTAGATGTCCCTCATTGTAATACATTCTACATCACAATCCATTGCTATGCTTCCAGTAACTTAAAAGGAAGGGCTGCTTTTCTCCACTCTGAGCACCACAGTGTAAATTGGAGGTCTTATCACCATACTAGGAGTACTGTACCAGCAAAGAAAACTAAGAGCTCAGACACAAACTAAAGCTATTACAAAGTAACAAAAGGGAGACTCACTCTATTAAATGCAGCTACTTATTACGCAAAAACAGTAAACACTAAACCTTCTATCACATGATTTCTTGCCAAAGGAAATGAGTGCATGTCAAGTTATTTCATTCTGCCCAGTGTGTGCAGAGTGGGCAGTCACAGAATGAAAAACCTTGATGAACACTATTTTAATTTACAGTATATGAGGTATATTATGCTTACATGATTTTCAATTTGACCTCTTGCAACCCCAAATTAGGGTCAGCTGGGAAATACCATCCAATGTTTTTACCAATATTTCCCTGTCTTTCACAATATTTCCTGCTCAGCCAGGTATAATTAATTTTTCCTGGAAAACATCCAACCATGCCCCAAATGGCCTTTGCCCTCCACCAACACAAGCTTTAGCACCTACCTACAAAGGATGAGATTTTTTGAAGCTTCCTAAAGCTGAACGTACATGGACGGCAGAAAACGCGAAACACAAAACAGAAATCACATTTCGTGTTTTCTCACGCTGATGTCCGTATGCATTGGATGAAAACCAAAAAACAGCGAAACACTTGTTTAGCTAAACACTTATTTCGTGAAACAAGCAGAGCTTGTATTGCCAAACACTGTTTTCTGTTTTTGTCCAATGCACATGGACGTCAGAAAACAGGAAACGTGTTTTCTGTTTCAAATTTTCTGTCGTCCGTGTGCGTCTGGCTTAAATTCATGGGAATTAGTAAGAAGATTGTCAAGGTTTGAGTTTTGGAGACACCAAATGACTATATCAACTTACCCTGCATGCAATATTTAGTTTACAAACTTTTCACTGCTTGGCCTCTGGTGACCCCATATGATCTTTGACCACCAAAACAATGCTAAGTATGAAACCTCAATGTAACCCTTCCTGATATATGGTGTTTACAAGCAGTTTGAAGTGTTTCAAAGTGCATGAAAAGTTTCCATCACTTTTTTGATATATCAAGATTACACCTAAGCTTTACAATTCCTGTATATACACACACATAGAAATTCACATACCATCATGGTTGCATGGATTCCCTTTTCTTTCTGCAAGGAATCATAAACCAGGAGCTACTTTGCAATGTTATTCCATGTCCCTACAGAAGCCTTACCAAGAAAAGAGCAAACGACGACATAAAACCTTCTTTGGTCAATTCCCACACACCACCATATTCATCTTCGTCAATCTGCTGGAATGACGTGAAGTAAATATACAGGGCACCAGGATTGATAACACAGAATCTAAACGAAAGCAACAGAAAACATTGCACAAACAGCATTAATTCTGAACTGTCCTTATGTCTACGTACGTATCATTAACAACAGAGCTACAATATGCAATATGCTGCAAATACATTACCCATGGACTATACAGACTGCGTGTATTATTACATTTCACATTACTGAATGAACTTGCTCAATCACACTGCAACGGAAGAAAAATGCTGTACATTGCAACTGATTTGGTCGTATTGGTGAGTGTCTCTTTTGTCCATGTAACCATCTCTGTTCTTACATTAGCCAATGGCCTGTGGCATTTTGCACTTTCTATTGCCCAAAATAATTTCAGAGAACCATTTTTTATTATTAGAATTGTTACAAAACTGCTCTTATGCCACTTGCCATTAAGTTCACAACTTCACACACCCCCTCCTCCAACTACCAGACACACACACAGTGTCTTCCCAATAATTAGGTAAAAGCACTAGTCAGTGTTCTCCACTGATTTAATTTTTGTCCGGGTGCTCTGAAGGTTAAAGGTTAATAGTGATTTCTGTCTATAAAGAGTGGGGTGCTCTCTTTGAAAAATGTTTGCTAAAACAGATGATAAATTTAATTATGGCCTTCTTTGATGACCAAGTAAATTTTTGATTATCATTACTTAGTGTTCACACTGAAATTATTGCTATTTGCTCTGTTTTAAGGTTTTAAATTGATAATAAGATGATAAAATAGTTTCTGTAATTTCATGCCCATTCCCAATTGAGAGTCAAAATTCTTTCTGTGTATTAACAAGGCACTAGACTGCCCATATCATGAAGATGAGAACATCTTGTATGATGCGTACAGAGATACAGCACAAATATGCCCCTAAACCCATATTTTCAATGAAAAGTGACGAAATTGCAGAATTTCGGTTTCGGTAATTTCATGCCCATTCCCACTGGCAAGTTTACATTCTTTCTGTATATTACTGAGGTGCTAGGCTACAGATTTCAGGAATATAAGAGCATCTTGTATGATACTTACAGAGATATTACACCTCAAAAGTGCCCCTCAACCCACATTTTTCAAGGAAAATGAAAAATCGCAAAGTTTGGGTTTCTTTAATTTCATGCCCATTCTTATTTGAGAGTCAAATTTTTTTTCTGTGTACTAACAAGGCACTAGACTGCCCATTTCATGAAGATGGGAGCATCTTGTGACACAGTATCAGAGATATTACTGCTCAAAAATGCCCTTTTACCCATATTTTTTGCTAAAAATGAATAAATTTCAATATTTGGGTTTCCTTTATTCAATATTCTGTTTTCATCTGTCAGTGTAATTTTTTCTGTGTACTACTGAGGCACTTGAGTATAATTTTGTGAAGATGGAAGATCTTATGTGGTTCCAGATGAGATCATCATTGTTCAAACTTGTCTTGTAGTGCCAAAACTTGTATTTTTTGTTAATGAAAAATGAAAATATTGATGTTTTAGCTGTTTAGGGTCTACACAAATTGAAAATTTGTCTGCATGTAAAAATTTCAAATGATGTGTGTGTCCTATCAATCCACTCTTCTTTTAATAGCAGAGAGATCAGTACATCTAGTTATTCAATTGAAGGAAATATTGGGGATAAAAAATGATCCCAGAGGACCAAATTTCCCGACGAAAAGCAAAGAAATTGCAAATTTTCAATACCACTCATTTCATGTAGGTTTGAATCTGGGAGTCCAAATTTTCCCCACACACTACCTGGTTATAGGATTACCCATTAACAAAAGTGAAGGTCACTGGAATACACACTTTAAGAGAATCTGGTACTCAAATTTGTCCCCCAGTGCCAAACTTGCCAAAATTGCCAGTTTTTGGGGAAAAGGGCCATATTCGACAGGTCACTACAACAAAACTGATCCATAGTTTGGGGGAAACTTTGAGTATATTGTGGGAGGCTGTGTTTATTTTACCACTTTTTCTCCTAAAAATATTTTAGAACCCAAATGTTGGCACAACAGAGCCTTTCTTGAGCTAAATCAGCCAAAATGATCAAAATGGCGGCCATTTTGAATTGGCTGGCTACCCCCCCCCCCCCCCGCACATGAAAAAAAAATGGAACACATACTTTTCCCATTGTCTGATATCTACTCTACATCTTATCAAAGTTTCACCAAATATAGCAAAAAGAAAAAAAATGCAAACCCCAAAAAGCTACAAATCGGCCTGGACTACATACTTCACGTTAATCTGGAACTCTTGAACTTGTCTGTGAGACTGTGACACAGAAGAACAATAGGAAATCAACCAGTTATACAATACCATAATTGATTTGCTCATTTCACTTTATTATTTCTGGAAATCCCCCCCCCCCTTAGAATTTGAAATCCCCCTCAAAAAATCTGGGAGGGGGAAATCCCCCCGTTTCTGAGCCCTAGCATAAACACTGGACCAAAGTTACCAAAGTTTGTTGTATAGATTTAAAGGGAGGACAACAAATCTCACCCCAGGCAATAAAAATTTTTTTGACTAAGTTCAATCCTAGCCCCTCATTCAATTAAAAAAATTCTCCAGTACACTCCACTGGCAAAATTATAATGGCCTGCAATGACACTATTGCTCACATTCATATCCACACACCACTAAGTGTAAGCTGTCTGCCATACTGAGTGATCTACACAAGCCATCACTGATCATTCAGAGTCAAGGTTTTGTTTCAATTTACATCTATCAGAGTGTAGTCTCCATAGTATTTAGTGATATGAGGATACTACTACATATGTTTTGGATGATGAAACAGCCCCTTCAATACCATTCCTTCAGTAGCAGGAGCTATTTTAGTTAGGGGTATGATGTTTTACCATAGCAGCCAACATTAGTAGACTTTAATACTCACAAGGCTAGTCCAATGAATCCTTTAAGAGGGATGACACCCCACACAATGCCAAGGATGATTCCAATTATTTGTCTTGACCAGTATATCACATCCAACAGATCATCCTATAGAAAAACGATCAATCTTTAAGTCTCTCATAACTCCCAGAAAGGACATTTATAGACTAATAAATCAAAACAGTAGCTGGTATGTTGTTGTTGGTTGAATGTATTAAGTTATGATCACTTAGAGCACTTAGCATAGTGCGTCTTCAAACCACTAGGTATAATAAGTTCATAAAGGTTCATATGGAATCAATAAAACTTTATTTTTGAAACATAAAACATATATTCCACGAACTTTTTAGAAATTTGCATTCTCCCTCAATACTGTACATGTGGTTGCGGATGAAGTAGCTTCATTCACTACCCAAATTAAACTTAACATGCAGGAATCAAGTCTCCTTTGTACACTGATACCAATGTTTTGTTTCCTTTGTTTTTCATTTTATTGTTGTGGCTGTAGAAGAGACAAGGATGAAAGCTTAGCTATATCAAGTTTGTAAAATTCCAATGCATCTTGTGCATTCACATTATAAAAGCACCACCATGAAAAAGTAAAGTCTAACGTTTTAAGTCTTTAAAAAAATGACATGGTTGATTAATGTGAAGATAGTTCACTTGGAGTTGAACATCTGAT
This sequence comes from Holothuria leucospilota, assembly GCA_029531755.1. NCBI lineage: Eukaryota > Metazoa > Echinodermata > Holothuroidea > Aspidochirotida > Holothuriidae > Holothuria > Holothuria leucospilota. The sequence goes on from CM055965.1 coordinate 60,898,540, forward strand.
AAACTCTTTAACTTGGAGCAAGGGAATAATTTCCCCTGGCTTCATGTAGGCCTAAATACTTTTGTAAATCAAATCAAATAGAAAAATATAGTACTCGGTAAGCCAGTCAATTTCTCCTGGATTTAACCAGAATGCAAAAATGCATTGAGGTTTCGATGATATATGTTCTATTCCAAATAATGCCATGATGTCCCATATCTTTCAGTCACTGGTCAAAATTTCCCAAGAATTCTCAAGATCATCATCTGGGGTTACGAGAGGTCAAAAAGCAAAATTTCCCAAGAATTCCCAAGATAGTCATCAGGGTCACCAAAGGACAAAATGCGAAATATCCCAAGTATTCCCAAGGCCTAACGTTACAGTATAGCCTAGAGGCTATGCTAAATACTTGGCAAGGCCCTAAGTAACATTAGCCTAGGTCTAGCCTAGGCCTAGCTATAAGTATAAACCTAGCCTAGGCCTATGCACAGCTGGTCACAGAAATCTCTCTGTAAATACTACAAACTTAGATGATGGGTACCAACATTTGACAGGCAATAACTGCTTTGACTAGCCCTAGCCTAGGCCATAGCTATTACAGTAACCTAGGCCTACCTCTAATAAGTAATATCAGCCCATACATACTGTACTACAATTAGGCTAGCCTGTACTGTGGCAGTTAGGCTAGGACTTAGTCACAGGACTAGGACTTTGTCTAGGCCTAGCCCATAAACCTGGAACTCTGCATTAGATTTATGTACTGAGTCTAATGTTATTGTGTGTGTAGGCTAATGTCTGTTGTTGGTTCTGTAACAACACTTAGGCCTAGGCTAGGCCCTAACTGTTAGGCCTAGGCCTACGTTAAAACTTGATCTGCCTGGTAAATTTTCCACTAAAGTTACTCATACTACTCTGCTACTCTGAAGAGGAGCCATATTACAACATACTGTGATATTCCTCTTGTAATTTTTATTATTCGATTTCTTGGTGCTATTTTTCCAATTCAGTTACAGTCAAATCTAACATTAACGTTGGGCTACTCAGCCAGCTCAACAGACCTTGGCAGGAGTCTGTCACTGCACTCAGAAACTAGCTTTTAACACAGTTTTTGATTGGTTGAAAGTGGATCTGTTTACAACTGATCAACCAATGATATGGTAGCTTATGGAATGTCATGGATCTACTGCAAACTATCTACTGATTGGTTTAACATCAACTTGTTGACAAAAATTTAACCAATAACATAACAGCATAGATTACTGGGCTCAAATAAATACACTACAGTACTGTACAGAAAAGTGAAATACTGTAGTCTATTCTCAGTCTTTTGATATGTTGGCTAAAGAATAATAAAGTTCGTGAAAGGACCTATTTACTCATTCAAAATTTGGATTATCAAGGAAAAATCCGTATTCCCATATTTACAATGATTTTCCGTACTGAATATGGAAAGTCCGTGCTGGTTGGGAGCTCTGTCTCAGGGTTTGACCCCCCTGGTGACCCCAGATGACTTTTGACCCCCACCAAAAATGATAGAGTTCTTCCTCTTACTATAAGGCATCAAAATACAAGGTATGAAATTTATCCTAAGCTTCCTACCTCGAGATATCGTTAACAAGGTTTCCAGAGTTTGACCCCCGGTGACCCCAGATGACCTTTGACCTCCAACAAAAATGATAGGGTTCTTCCTCTCACCATAACCCATCTACATAATAAGTATGAAATTCATCCATGCTTCCTACCTCAAGATATTGTGTTAACAATGTTTTCAGGGTTTGACCCCCGGTGACCCCAGGTGACCTCTGACCTCCACCAAAACATTAGGGTTCTTCCTCTCAATATGGGGGATCCATGTACCACGTTTGAGAACTGTCAGAGCTTCCCTTCTTGAGATATCGTGTTAACAAAGATTTCAGAGTTTGACCCCCGGTGACCCCAGATGACTTTGACCTCCACCAAAAGTGAAAGGGTTCTTCCTCTTACCATAACGCATCTACATACAAAGTATGAAATTCACCCAAGCTTCCTACCTCAAGATATTGTGTTAACAATGTTTTCAGGTTTTGACCCCCGGTGACCCCAGGTGACTTTTGACCTCCACCAAAAACAATAGGGTGCTTCCTCTCAGTATGGAGCATCCATGTACCAAGTTTGAGAACTGTCAAAGCTTCCTTTCTTGAGATATCGTGTTAACAAAGTTTTCAGGCTTTGACCCCCGGTGACCCCCGGTGACCCCAGATGACCTTTGACCTCCACCAAAAATGATAGGGTTCTTCCTCTTACCGTAACGCATCTACATACAAAGTATGAAACTCATCCAAGCTTCCTACCTCAAGATATTGTGTTAACAATGTTTTCAGGGTTTGACCCCAGGTGACCCCAGGTGACCTTTGACCTCCACCAAAAACAATAGGGTGCTTTCTCTCAATATGGGGCATCCATGTACTACGTTTGAGAACTGTCAGAGCTTTCTTTCTTGAGATATCATGTTAACATGGTTTTCAGAGTTTGACCCCCGGTGACCCCAGGTGACCTTTGACCTCCACCAAAAGTGAAAGGGTTCTTCCTCTTAATATGGGGCATCTATGTACCAAGTTTGAGAACTGTAAGAGCTTTCCTTCTTGAGATATCGTGTTAACAAAGTTTTCAGGGTTTGACCTCCGGTGACCCCAGATGACCTTTGACCTCCACCAAAAATGATAGGGTTCTTCCTCTTACCATAACGCATCTACATACTAAGTATGAAATTCATCCAAGCTTCCTACCTCAAGATATTGTGTTAACAATGTTTTCAGGTTTTGACCCCTGGTGACCCCAGGTGACCTTTGACCTCCACCAAAAACAATAGGGTTCTTCCTCTCAATATGGGGCATCTATGTACTAAGTTTGAGAACTGTCAGAGGTTCCCTTCTTGAGATATCGTGTTAACGAAGTTTTCAGGGTTTGACCCCCGGTGACCCCAGATGACCTTTGACCTCCACCAAAAATGATAGGGTTCTTCCTCTTACCATAACGCATCTACATACAAAGTATGAAATTCATCCAAGCTTCCTACCTCAAGATATTGTGTTAACAAGGTTTTCAGGTTTTGACCCCCGGTGACCCCAGGTGACCTTTGACCCCCACCAAAAACAATAGGGTTCTTCCTCTCAATATGGGGCATCTATGTACCAAGTTTGAAAACTGTCAGAGTTTCCCTTCTTGAGATATCGTGTTAACGAGCAAAGTGTCACAAACACACACACACATACACACATACACGCATACACACATACACACACACGCACATACACACATACATACACACGCCATCATGACCGCATAGGTTTCTCTTTTCATCGAAACCAATAAAAAGAGAACATGCTGTGGCTCTTAAACTGTATTAAAAAATGATGTTGTAAATGCAGATAAATAAAAAGTATGCGGATGTATCATCATACCTTCTCTGGCCACTGTGACTTTGCTGTTAATGCTCTCTGCCAGACACTTGGCAACTTTGCCACTTTCTCTTCCTCTTTGCTGTTTTTTGAAGTGGTTCTTCTTGTTGCCATTTTTCCTTAAAAAAGAAAGGGAATTTAAATTTGTTTTAAAAACCAAAGCAAAACAGCAACTCCACCTCATTCAAAAGTGCAAGAAGCTGCTGCTTTATGCCATTCATAAAGGGTTACTTACAGTATGTCACTCTGATCAGCTCTGGTTACCACTGGAATTCACTTACTGTTCAAATTTTATTCCTCATGATGATTAACAAACTCGTTTTTATTCTTTGCTTAGCTGTGACAGGACTGAGTGCAGCATGATCAGTTTCTACCATTTACCATACTCTTGCATTACTTTCATTATGTGCATTTTGGTGACACTGCAACTATTAATGGTGAATTTCAAAATTGCAAATGTTCATTTCTATGAAAAAATATTAAGAAAAGATAAGATAAATTTATTTCGTCCATGATCATGAGGAAATTTGTCGCCCCCCGCAGCAAAACATACAAAACATTAAAAACGCAATAAAAATACAGTACGAAGTACAAAAATACATGTACACTGTACATACAAAGAAACATGAATATACAATCACACAAGCAAAACAGGATAACAAGAAAGCCAAAAGGCTTAGTGATTCCTTGCCATGTGTACATTGCAACAAACACAAATCAACCACAAGCATATCCCTTCTTGAAATATAGTGTTTACAACGTTTGATTTTTTGACCTCCTGTGATCCCAAATGACCTTTGACCTCCACCAAGAATAATAGGGCTTATATACTTAGTATGGGCAATCCACATGCTAAGTATGAGATCACTCACAGTTACCCTTCTTGACATATAGTGTTTACAAGGTTTTGGCCTTTTGACCTCTGGTGACCCCAAATGACATTTGGCCTCCACCAAAAACAATAGGGATCATCTACGTAATATGGACAACCTAACTGCCAAATATGAGATCCCACGGAGTGACCCATCTTGAGATATCGTGTTAACAATGTTTTAACCTTTTGACCTCTGGTGACCCCAAATGACCTTTGACCTCCACCAAAAACAATAGGGATCATCTACTCAATATGGACAATCCACATGCCAAGTATGAGATCCCTCACAGTTACCCTTCTTGAGATATCATGGTTACAAGGTTTTGACCTTTTGACCACTAGTGACCCCAAATGACCTTTGACCTCCACCAAAAACAATAGGGATCATCTACTCAATATGGACAATCCACATGGTAAGTATGAGATCCCTCACAGTTATCCTTCTACAGATATTGTTTTCAAGGTTTTGACGGCTTGGCCTCTGATGACCCCAAATGACCTTTGACCTCCACCAAAAACAATAGAGATCATCTACTCAATATGGGCAATCCACATGCTAAGTATGAAATCCCTCACAGTTACCTCCCTTGAGATATAGTGTTTAAAATGTTTCGACCTTTTGACAACTGGTAACCCAAATGACCTTTGACCTCCACCAAAAACAATAGGCATCATATACTCAATATGGGCAACCTAACTGCCAAATATGAGATCCCTCAGAGTGACCCATCTTGAGATATCGTGTTTACAATGTTTAAACCTTTTGACCTCCGGTGACCCCAAATGACCTTTGACCTCCACCAAAAACAATACAGATCATCTACTCAATATGGACAATCCACATGCTAAGTATGAGATCCCTTGGAGTTACCCTTCTTGAGATAATGTGTTTACAAGGTTTTGGCCTTTTGACATCTTGTGACCCCAAATTACCTTTGACCTCCACCAAAAACAATAGGGACAATCTACTCAATATGGACAATCAACATGCTACAAATGAGATCCCTCGGAGTTACTGTTCTTGAGATATCATGTTTACAAGCAAAAGCTTCACATACACACACACATACACACACACACACAACATCACCATTCCATAGATTCCTTCAGCCTTTGGCAAGGAATCAATCAATGGACTGATTGGACAACATTATTGGAACATTTGGTTTATTTGCTGGACAGTGACAAACTTCTTTCTTGCATCAGGAATAATAAAACAAACTGAGGGCCAATGATTTTCCACGATCGCGGAAAAACTTGGCAAAAAACAGAATTTACTTTGCTGCACGGAATTTCAAGGAATTTAGCAAAAATTATCAGGATCAAAAGACATGTAAATTTTTGACGAAAAACAGTTATTTTCCTTCATAACTATGTCAAACAAATGCCTGCATATACCAAAGACATACACAGACATTTAAGCATCTAAAATGGTGGCAAATTTACCTTAAAATCATCAAAACACCTTGAAGTTATGATCGGAAAACAAGCAGAACATTTACGAAAATCAGCAAAATTTTGCTGGTATAGGCTCAAAACTGCCTATGCTATAGTGTGTTAGGCTGTGAATAAAAGGTTACAAAGAGTAGTACTTAATGGTCATATGTCTGATTGGCTTCCAGTTACTAGTGGTGTGCCACAAGGCTCAGTGTTAGGTCCTACACTTTTTATAATTTATATTAATGATCTGGACGTCAATTTGAATAATTCAGTACCGAAGGTTGCAGATGATACAAAGGTCTTTTCTGATGTCCATTCAATGGATAAAGTGGCTGAGTTGCAAAAGGACTTGGATATTTTGTATAAATGGTCTTGTGATTGGCAAACGCTTTTTAATGCTCAGAAATGTAAATGTCTTCATGTTGGCCATTTTAATGCTCAGGCTAGTTATTTTATAGGTGGTGTTCAAATTGAAGCCATTGAGTATGAGAAGGATTTAGGTGTACTTATTGATAATTCGTTGAGTCCAAGTAGTCCAAGTAGTGTGCCAAAGCTGTAAGCTCTGCTAATAAGGTACTTGGTATTATTAACAGAACCTACGACTGTAAAAGTAGTAGCAATATAATTAGATTGTATAAGTCAGGGGTTAGACCACATCTTGAATACTGTTGTCAGGCATGGCGCCCTTATCTGCAGAAAGATATAGATAATATTGAGTAAGTACAACGTCATGCTACAAAAATGATCCCAGAACTATCTACTCTCAGTTATGATCAAAGGGTTGAGCGAACTGGTTTAGTTTCACTAGAAATTCATAGACTTAGGCCCTAGAGCTGACTTGATAGAAATTTTTAAATAGTTAAGGGACTAGAAAATGTAAATCAGTCAATCTTTTTCAATCTGTCAGTAAGTAGTAGAACCAGAGGACATTAGCCAAAATTTCAGAAACACTATTGTCGACTGGATATAAGGAAGTATTTTTTTAGTCAGAGAATTATTACAGAATGGAATAATTTGCCACAGGAAGCTGTAACTGCTACGACAGTCAATGGATTAAAAAACGTAATCGATCCTATTCTACGGAAAAGACAGGGGCTCTACATAAGCCAAAAATGGCTGTCTGCCCCAGTTTTTACGACCCATCTGAGTTAAACCTTTCCATCTATATATATATGGTGTACTGGGGCCCCTTAGCAAAGTCGCCCCTTACAAACTTGCCTCCTGACAAAGTCGCCCCCTAACAAAGTCGCCCCTCGACAAAGTCGCCCCCTCAGTTCAATTTAAGTCACCACCGGCAAAATTTCATCAAAAATGATTCAAGTAAATTAATAATAAAAAAAAATATAATCGTTCAGTCTATGTTCATGCACCATATATTTGCAGTAGGCCTACTTACGTATTCCTCGGTAATACAACAGTACATACGTACGTACGCACAGGGATATAGTATCGCGTACTATGTTCCCATACCTACTGTACTTATGTACTCCCGCATTTTTGTAGGAAACTGATCGACTGATCGACAGCGTTCGAGTGATAATATGTACACTTTTCACAGAATTGTAGCAAAATTTACACCTCTTATTGAACGTTAAGTAACATTCGGTATAAAAGAAGTTAATGTTTTAAGTAATTAAAATTACAGGATTAATTTTTCTAAACTTCAAAGAAGGAAAAAAGTTGCAATTAGATATAGGCCTAAGTTGGTTTCAAAAACACTGTAGGCTATGCGTAAGGCTAACTTGTGACATCAAATCAGCAACAAAAGTGCGTAGGCACTTCATAACAGCTAATAAAAACGATTACTGTATCTTTGTATCGATTATTATTGTTTTTAAGAAATTTTGCCGGGACCACTGTGGGGCGACTTTGTCGAGGGGCGAGTTTGTCAGGGGGTGACTTTGTCAGGGGGCGAGTTTGTAAGGGGCGAGTTTGTTAAGGGGCGACTTTGTTGGCCCTGGGGGCGACTTAGTCAGGGGGCAACTTTGTGAGGGGCAACTTTGTGAGGGGCAACTTTGCTAGGGGGGCGACTTGACCAGCAACCGGTGTACTATACAACGTAAGGGGCACCTGTGATGCAGCTGTGCCTGCAAGCTAACTATAAGCATGCTAGTTTGTCTTTACTCTCATACTCATACCCACACTGAGGTTGTGAATGGTGTTACAGTAGCCCTAGCCTTGATATTCAACATAACATGTTATGTTAAATGTTAAATTCCAAAGTGTTTGTGGTAATCATTCTACGTTCGTCAGTTGTAAAACTAACAGTTAGGCCTTGGCTAGGCCTAACGTTAGTCGGATAGCATCTCAGTTCTAACGTTAGTAAGTTCTAACGTTATCTTAGGCCTAGGCCTGCCTAACTTTATCGTAATCGATCCTCATGCACTCAATTTTTTTTAACATGTCTCAAGTTTTCTTCAAGTTTCCAACCGATAGTTTTAATTTGGATTCCTGAAATCATGTTCAAAGTCTCTATGGCGGGGACGTTTTGACTTCCCATATATAATAGTACGGGGACGTTTTGGTAAAAAGCGGGGACGTTTTGGTAGCGAAAATGCGGGGACGTTTTGGTCTGGGGACGTTTTGACTGGATACCAATAGTAATACGATTTGGCTACGGACTCGCTATCCTAGCCTACGCTATAGCCTAACACATCAGGGCAACGTTCAAAATAATGGGCTGGGTACCTAAATTTTTGGAACGTTCTTTTCAACCAGTCAGCAGTACAAATTTCTGAAGGAAGGCTGGTGAGCTTATTCTGGAATGCAAACTTGTAATCTGATACCAGTACACAAAACACAAGATCACAACATCGAACATTCAAGATTTCTTGATAATTCGGAAAGCTAGCGTGTACCTTTACAGATGCAGGTGGTACACTAATACTGTATTTGCCTTGCCCCGCGAGCCCGATCAAACTTGTCTTGCTTCGACAGTATTTCCACTTTTTAGAAATAAACGTGCTGACCGGTTGCAATAGAAGACAACATAGGCGTAGGTGGAGAGACGGGAAGGAAGGGGGATTTAGCCCCCAGTAAAAAATGGTGGGCAGAAGAACCCTTCTTCCTCAGTCCAAGGACGAAAACACCTTCTTTGTCCTTCCTGTACAAAAATGTCAAAAATATTGCAGTAATTTGCACTAAATTGCATCTCAGGACCCTCAAATATACACCTCCCTCTTTACAACCTTTCCAGATGAGTTTGTAATTTAGATTTTACAATATATTGTTGCGGTGCCCAAAAGTCAAAGTAATCATTTGCCATTACTTGAGAACCTATGGACCGTCCCTAGAATACGGTAACTTCCAATAAGATTCTCCTTTTCGACTATCATTATTACAATATCAAAAATAACTTAATACAGAAATATGTACATTGAACATGGGGGTTATGGGTGGAGGATAGGTGGACGCATCCCCCTCACTTTTTTTGGAAGGGGGACATGTCCAAAAAGTCCCCTTCCCCCACACTTTTTTTTTTCAAAATGATGAGAAGGAAAACTGTGATGAATTGCATTACAACAAACATAGATTACGAATTGACACTACATTTGAAAAGCTAAATTGAGCCCAAATATGGCACCATTTGCCATTAACGACACCTTCTAATTTCCTTTTTTTTTTCAAAGGGGGAGGGAAACACCCCTCCCCTTAGACCCCTCCCCCAGGACGGCGATTCGCAAATGGTGACATATTAAGTCCCCCCCCCCCCCCACACACACACACACCTTTGGACGGATGAATCCACGCCACTGACACTCAACATTGAAGTCCACTAATGACTATAAAGTGGAAATTTTCCCGACATTACCGAAATAAATTATGACCGGGCCAACTCGGTCATCTCCTATAGGCCAACTAAGTCCTAGGCTAACTCGGTTCCACTGAATTCCTACCATCGTCGAAATGAGTTTGGCCACCTGTTTGAAAGTGTTTGTTCTAGATGAATAATCCAGGCGGGGAGCTGAGTGTACGTGCTAAAGCGGCCGGGATGGGGAACCTCCGGCCCGTGGGCCGTATGAGGCCCGCGAATCCATTTGAGTCAGACCCGCGAGGCAATTCATAAATGTAAATACAAAATCATTGAAAAGTAACTTGAACAAAATAATCTTACCCACAGTGCCCACCGTTTGTCCTGCTTATACCATTTTCTGGATATTTCACGTAAACATGCGGCGAAATACACCGGTAACGGAAACTTTGCTTGGGAGGCTACATAGCATTGAACATAAGTGCACTATCACATGCATAGGTCAATCTGTATTTGTTCTGTATTTGTTCCGGTAGACTGGGGGTCATGAACTCCTTCCTGTTCCTCCTGAACAGGGAGCTGGAAGACATCCACTTCCTGCTAAGGATCTGGAAAACATCCAGCTCCCTTCTCCGAAGAGTTAATCAAAAGTTTGAAAGTGGGTAAGTTTGCGATGTAAAAAGTGAAGAAAAATACAGATGTTTTCAAAACACGTGTTTTTGGGGCGCTTCGCGCTCACCTTTTGTATGTGTTCATTTATTATTCATGCATATTAAATTTAAAGACATGGTCAGGTTATGATACTTTCGTTCTGTATGCGTAGCCTTTACTTGCATATTCAATGCCATTTAAAGATAGTTGATGAACATTCTGCGCCTACAAAGTTGAACTTCCGGGACTTCTCCGCGGTTCCTTTCATAGGCTTTTCCCTTGACCCACTATATAGAGCCTGTTTGGTGCCCCTGGCCTGCGTCCTGTGGCCAAAGCCCTGCTCGACAGCTGATCCGACTAAAGACGAATTCCTGAATTGGTCCACTTTTTGAGTCGGACAACTTCCTGAATCACAACTATGCCGAACAAGCTATGCCGAACAAGCAAACTTTGTCCAAAATTTCCAGCAGGGCCTGATCCGGGAACTATCCGATCACTTGCGATCGCGAGGGGTTAGTGACTTGTTTTCTTACATTGACAAATCGTAAAATTTCAACCGTCCACTGTTTATATATGGCGGCGAGGTGGCGGTGGGCCGGTGGATGTGGATCAGGGGAAGATGAAGCATTTTAAAAAGGTGGGTCGACTGAGTGCCAAAGGCACGAAAGCAGGCTACCCCCTTTTCCCGACATGGGGACTTTTGAAATTAAGAATGAAATTGTGCGATTTGGTAACTCTTACAAAGTAAATCACAGACATTAAAATGGTTGTATGTCCATTCAGAGACAAAATAAGCAACTTTTTAGTCATAACCCCAGTGGCGTCGCCAGTATTTGACGATTGGGGGCACCACAGAAGATGATATAGCAATCCGACCCCAGATAAGGTAGAAGTCGGTGTAAGTGTTTATATTCGTTTCTACAATAATTTGCAATTGCAAATTATTGTAAAAACGAATATTAACCGGGGTGGACACTTTCTTTATCGGTTAGTGTGGAGGTGCCGTTCAGGGGTCTAACGGAAGGGAACCCTTTGAGAAAATTTTAGTTCGTCAAAGGTTGCTGAGTTGCAAAATGGTGCTATCTTTGGCAAATTGAAATTTCAAACTGACCATATGTTTAAAAGATTGCATAGGCCTACTTTAGTAATCCTAAGTTGTTCTTATTTCTGTTGGGTGTATAAAGAAGGGGTGTAATGTCTAAGTGCAGGGGGTGAAATTCCTCCCCTTGGGAAGTATTTGTTAATGTAAGGTGGCTTAGATGCTAAACGGTGTTATCTTTGGCAAAGCTTTGAACTGATTACCTGTTAAGGAATCACCATTATTTAGGGATATTTGGTTGTGTGGCATGGCCCCCATCCAATACAGGGACCATTATCGTCCTATATATGGAGTGTAAACTAAGCCGAAATTTCGTATAAAGATTGGTACGAAAACCGTATCCTTGCCTTAAGAAAAATCGTTTACAATTAAAAGCCAAACGAGTTTTATGGGGATGGTTTAAAAGAACTTATGCAAAAATTTTGATAGTTTGCAAAGGATTTACGAAAATTTAGTAGTTTGCGACAGATTTGTGATAGGAAATGAACAGCCTAAGTACAATTTTCCCTGCTAAAAACAGGGGGTCCAAGGGGCCCCTGGATCCGTCCCTGCTGAATTGATTAAGGACCAGATTTTTTCAGACCGACTTTTTCACAATGGGGAAATAATAAGTTTGGTACGTGCAGGCGGGCCAAAAGTGTGGTCCGGTTTTATTTGCTTCACAATAACATCTGTCCTATGTTCAAGTACCAGGGGTGATGAAATATGAAGGGGATAAGTGGATGAATATGACGGCAAACAGAACGCTCCTCCGGGGGAGTGAGTTCAGTGGCAACACCCTGTGGGGCCAGGGGGTAAAGCCCACTGAAGCTCCAGTGGGTATTGCAATGAAGCAGCTGACAATCTTAAATGTCATTTGGAATTGCAACAAATGGACTACAACAATCGAAATTTCGAGTTCGGACTAACGGTCAGTATTGATTTGATGGTGCTGGGGAGTGTAGGTTTGTATGATGCATGATGGTTATGGGTTACCGTAGGCTTTGGAGTCATAACTCTTCTCAAGATGCCATCGAGGAAATTATGGTAAGCCAAGTGGTTCCCGGACAACCCCCCGAACAATTAATTTCCATTTAAACAGTTCTCTCCAAGAGAATCCACAGGGACAATTTGCCCCTTATACTTCCCATTCATGAAAATTACCCCACAGATTACTTCTTCCACCAAAAAGACAATTCGCCCGCAAACAATTCCAAACTTTCTTGTAGGGGAAGGTGTCGTAAGGGTAACTGTCATGGGTTGGAATTTTCCGAGGACAAATTTCTGGGGGGTCTCCAGAGGAGCATTCTGGGTGAAAAATGTCCCGGGGGATTTCAGGTCACAAGACAGGTAGCACGGCGAAGATGGGGGTGCGGGAAGCTCACGGAAAAGGTGTTTTATAAAGAGATATTGGCCGCGTTTTTCATCTGCAGTTGGCAACCTTTTATACCATAGCCAAATGATAACCTTAGGCATCCGGAAAAGACCTACTTTTGGCTTTCTGCCTTTTTTTAATCCTAAAATACGTAAAATTTTTAACACAAATTTTACTTCAAGGGCAGCATATGTGGCACCAGATTGCATGAAAAGACACCTCAGTAATTTTTCAAAAATTTTCAAAGAGGAGGGACACCCCCTGAGACCCCTCCCCCAGGCCGACGGTCACACAACACAATGCATGCCCCCAGCCCCAAGACAGAGATTTTGGCCACTCCACGATTATTATCATTGTAATTGTAACCATTTTCCCCCAAATTTTAATCAATATGGAAGGGTAGTAACACGGCAAATGATTGTATGTAATTGGTATACGGTGTGATAAGGGATGCATGCCTATATTGTACATTAGCATGTTAAACGCGTGTTGAGGGCGCGGAAATTATTGGTTATATTTTCGGGCAAGTCGTTACAGCTCCCCCCCCCCCCCCCCCATCAATTTGTGCTCCTACGCTCATTACCGTGTAGGCCTCTAGTATGGGAGAAACTGGTCATTCCCAAACTCCAAAATGCAGGAACTAGCATTGCAAAACTCAAATTTTTACCTACGTATGAGTATGATTGCCTGCAGCCTGCAGCAGACAGTTTGGTATTTAAATCAGGGCGCAAAATCATACTTGAGATTAAGGCAAAATTACTGGAACTGGTTAACGGCGTCGAAAGCGCTCCAAGGATGGCTGTGGGTCCTGAACAGTAGCGTTACTGAAGGGAGCAGGGGGCGGTCCCCCCCCCTTGTCGTCCTTGGATGGTCTGTCGGTACATTTGCTGATCTTGTCGGTACATCCGCCCGGTGTGAACGGCGACTAGTCTCCTCGACGGTTTACCTGGTTTTGCTCTCAAGAGGACAATTTCTTTAGTAAGAACCCAAAATTTCCGGCGCGCTACGCGCGCTGTAGAGTTACTTCAGTTTCTCCAATAGTTCCATTCTACATAGCTAAATAGCATAAGTCCAGTCACCCTTACCAAGTAACATGTAGGCAAAGTGCACAATTTATGTAAAGGTCGTAAATTTCATCCCATATCGCAAAGCCTAGTTACTGTTTGTTCTCTCGTGTGTGTCATGCGGTTGGGTCAGTTGGCGAGGGACTCACGGAGCAAAGTTTGGCTATTTCAGAGGTTAGTCCAGGTGGTTTCGATACAATGTATGTCATCCCCGATACGGTGTACAGCCCGTACAGTTTTTATTTATTTATTTTTTTTTGTTCTTAATGATTGCGTACGTTTTTAGTGTAAGCCTACTAAAAATTTTCTCGCGCTTCGCGCGCTTTGCAATTTTCGGTAAGCTTTAACCACTCTTCCTCAGTCCCGTTACTTATACCTAAATTTAGCACAAACCCTTTCCATCTTTTCAAGAAACTTAATAAGTAGAATACATGGGTTTATGTAGATATCAGGAATTTCATCTCATTTCGCTAAACTTAGTTGATGTTCTCTTGTGTCTGTCGTGGGGTACAGCTAGTGACTCGAGGAGGGAAGTAGGCTAAAATGTACGTTGTGCCCGATAGGGCCCAACTGCCAGGGCAATTGACCTATATTAAAGCTTTAAATAAGTATAAATTTTCTTTGTAGTGTAGGTTTACCCGGAAAATTTTCACGCGCTTCGCGCGTTTTTTCACAGTTCAGATTCTGGGAAAAACATTAAATCAGCGAGGAACTATTTCCCTCTAGTTTATACAAATTTTATGCAATAGGCTATGCGCCCAGCAATGGCATGGTATAGTACACAGGTTTTCCCCATATCCTCCCTTACAAACCCCTCGACGTTATCGGGGCTGTCGGGGATTCGGGTCGTTGGCCCTTCCGTCGGGGAGTCTGCCCCCCGTCGGGCAAACCCTGGCGCCACCCCTGGTTGGATGGAGGGGGTCACGGGTGCGGAGTGACTTGTTAAGTGATAACCCTTTGAAAAAGTGTCGGTACATTGACTTTATGCTTTCGGTACATTTACCTTAATTTCATCCCTCCCCCCCCCCCCCCACACACACACTTATATAACCCCAGCTACGCTACTGGTTCTGAGGCCCACCTTGGAGACCCGGTGGAGTCCGTGGTTGGAACACTCAAAAGCTTGGCTATTTTCAAGTTGTGGGCATTACGTTTAAATTAATTCAAGACTCCTACAGTTGTTTGTAGAGATCAAATGTCATTTAAGGTCACTATAGATCAAATTGAGAAAACCGCAAAAGTGATAGCCTATCTCATGTGATGGATAAATTTGAGGGATCTAACACTTGGCATGTAGATGCTCTACCTTATGTTCTAGAATTTCTTAGTATTTGGTCAAGGTTATCAGGTCATTTGAGGTCGCCAGAAGTCACTTTGTTTAATTTTGTAAGCATAATGCACCTCTCTTTGGACTATAAATAGTACATGTCAAGGTATTTTAATCTGCCACCGCTCGGCACCTCTCGGCATCGTGTAGAATTAAAGAACTTAACATGCACTATTCTCTTACAGCAAGCTTAGGTAACACAGAATGGACGTTCTGATACTTATTACAAACGTGATATAGGGAGATGTGTCTTAACTCTTAAGCCGAGATAATGGCAGTGTTCACTCCAAATTTTCCGGAGGGTTTCTCTCCCAGACCCACCACTTTAATTAATATACCAGGGCCGTAGCCTGCGGGGGCGGGGGTGGGGGGGGGGGGTAGGGGGAAGTTGCCTCCTTTCATAGTTGCCTCCTTTCATAACTGCCCCTTTCATAAATGAAAGCTGTCATACTAGAGAAAACCAAATACTGAAATGCTGAAAACTTCAATGTCCAAATTATGATTTCCTTTTTTTCCAAAATTTTCCCGGGGAAGTCCCCGGACCCGCTGTGGACGCGTTGTTATGCAGGTTTCTCTTCCTGACGAACGAACCATCTTCCTCCTACAAGATTCCCCGGCTTGAATGCACTAGCATTTCCGCTGGCTTAAGATAAAGTAGCCTGTATGATAACCATTAATTATTAGCTAGTCTCAGTGATCTGGTAAAGAAACTTTTAATTTATCTTAAACTGCAAACTTATTTTGAAACAGCTAAATCTCATTAATATCCTCTTGTTTCACTTCAAGTATCTTTCAAGATGAGTGTAAGAACATAATGCTGCATATCCAAGGCATAGGCGTAGGAAGCGGGGGGGGGGGGGACTGGGGGTTTAGCCCCCAGTCAAAAATGTGGGGGCTGAAGTATGCTTCCGCCCCAAGATCCAACGCCAAAAACCCCTTATTTGTCTTTTCTGTAAGAAATGTCAAAAATTTGCAGTAATTTTTCTTAAAATTTGTCCAGAATGTTGCACCAAATTGCATATGAGGACCCTAAAATACCTATAAATTATCCAAAGGGGAGGGGGTGAAAGGGGAGGGGGAACTTTCTCCCCTTAGACCTCTCCCCCAGGCCATCGATTCGAAAAAAGGTTCAGCCCCCTAGTCTCAAAAAGCTTCCTTCGCCTACGAACAAAGGTAAAACAAGGAGGAACTCCATCCGTGAGCTTCACAACTCAGTGAGAAACATATTGTATGATTCTCACAAAAGCTATTCATGAAATAGGATACCAGGGTACTCATTCAAATTGGGGTGACTGCATTTTCCTTTAAAATCAACTAACCCTTCTTCTTGAAATCTTAATTTACTTCTAAATCATGAAATCTAAAAGTAAAAAAGTTTAGATGCAACAATAAGAGATATCTAAAAGGTGTCATCCCCCCTCCCTTATCTGGGAGACATCGACCGAACATTTTTTGCAAGGCCTATGGAACGGCTATGCTCCAAATCGTGGCTTCCCAAGTGGCGTACTAAGAGCGCTAAGGAGAAACCCACACCGGGTATCAGTCTTGTAGGGGTTCCATGCCACGACCGAAAAATCAGTATATAATTAAAACATCAGATCATGTTGTCAGTCCAAAGCTTTTCCAAAGATAACACCATTCTGGATCTAGGAAAACTTAGAACGAGAAAATTTCTCACAGAGTAGATGTGTCATCCATCCCCTGATTCAAAATCTCCTTTAATTACACCCTACCAAAAGGGAAAACATCACTAAGTAATGATTCCTAAACATAAAATTAATTCAACGCTTTACGATGCTTTACCAAAGATGGCACCATTTTGCATCCAATCCACCTCACAAATACAAAAATTTCTCAAAAAATATACTGTCCTCTAAGACGGCACCTCTTGACTTTACACCCGGCCAAAAATAGGAAAAATATCACTAAATCATGACAATTTGTAAAAATATAATCAGTTCAAAGCTTTGCCAGCGATATCACAATTTTGCACCTAAGCCAGCCTAGTTACGTATACCCCCTCCCCTCAACACCCCGTCCCCTAGGATGGAACTCATGCACGGGTGGAAAGGAAGGGTCCACCCTGGTGTCAACTATGTATATACAGGCCACTTGGTGCTCCGCTTAGATAGTGTCTTCAACTGCACCCTAGGGATTTCGCCCAGGCTACGGCCCTGTACCCCCACCTAATGGTGCCCTGACCACTTCTAATGATTCTCCTGTTTCCTCCAAATACAATAAGCTCTCGTGGGGTCAGGGACAAAGGGAGAAGGACTGTAGGTGAAGCCCCTGAAGGCAAAGTTTTTGTGGACAGTTGCAATTCTTAATCACTGTGTTTTGAAATGCTGAAGAAAGTATTACTTTGAAAAAGGTTACCTAGACCACACAGATGAAGATAAACACAAAACAAAAATACATTACAATGGTAAAATGAAGTTCACTGTTTTAATTAATTCTTGTCTTCACAGCCCGTTTCTTTGTTGCGATGTAACATCTGCATTATATATTTAACTTATACAGTTGTAGATTGCGCAATATATTTGATTTCATTCTTGCATTACCCTCATAACATGTTCTTGCGATCATTTCAAATTAAATGTACAAATGATTTTTCGAAAATGATTCATTCCTATAAAAGTAACTCGTATTTATGAGCAGAGTTGTACAGTCAAGTCACTCTTTAAGAAGCAACAGATCAGAAAAGTGACTATACTTGGAATGAGGGAAGCCCTATAATCAGACAAGGCACGGTACTGAAGGGAGGCAAGATAAATATCAAGTGGCGGAAATATTTTTAGGAAGGCGAGATATGCTAAAATGTACTAACACAACAGTCATTTCGAATTTTCCACGCCACCCTTCCTCCCTAAATAAAGGAATTATGTGTTTTAACGACTGTTATGCACTATGGTACAAGTTTACCTTCCGGATGCCCAATTTGAGCTTTATAGGTCAAGGAAAAAATAAACACGATGTAAAAACTTAACACTTTTAACGACCATGATGAAAAAGATTCAAACTCTCAGAATAATTCTGGTGTAACCTACTTCTATTATTACTATTTTCACTAAGTTCGTATCTTTTTTGTGGCATGATTTATTATCCGCTTACGTAATATTTATTTTGTACATTCAATACTCATAGCTTAAAAAGAATACACATTGCACACAACTTTGGTGTGACAAAATTGCAAAAAACTTAAGTCATTATAGGAAATGCTTCATTTAATTTCAAGTAGGATTAAAAAAGGGATTACGTGACTTGAGGACAATATCACTGAAATGAACAAATATTAAAATACTGCAAACCATTTGTGAGACACTCCCGTCGCTCTCTTTATGTACTTTCTTTCATTTTTCTTTTTTTTTGGGGGGGGGGGGGAGAGTAAATTTACATTCACAATTAAAATATCAAGTTTTGTTGTGAAATTTTGTCTGCACATGATGGTCCTTGCATGCTTTGTCCAACTATATAACTAGCACAATTTAACTATGCCATTGATCAAGTCTTATTTAAGAATCCTGATCAAGAAGTGACCCGAATTTTTCCACTTTATGTTCAATTATCATAACACTGAGTAAAAGTATGAGGTAAAAAGTGATGATGATTTACTAAACGTCCAATTTATATTTCAAACATTAGATAATACAACTTCGTATCGAAAATAAAAGAAAAGAAGCGATCGTCATTCATAATACTGTACCTATATATTCAAAACCGATCGCCAAAGTTTGCAAAAAGCGATCTGCTCGTTTTTATTCATTTACATCGCATGTAAGCGTCAACAAAAGAAAAAACATGTAAAGAAAAGAGAGAAGGGTGTGGGCAGTGGAGGAGCTAGGGCATTCGGTCGGAGGGGGCGAGAATGGCCTGTAGGGTGCTTTAAAGTATGCAGATACCTTATGCCTCAACACGACTTAAGTTATGGCTTTTCAGCCCTTTTCTTTTAGATTTCCTCACCTGGTAGAAAACTACTTCCCCATTCCTCCGCCCCAAGTATTTATATTGAAACAAGTTTCCATCATTTTCAGTCCCTTCCTTTCACATCACAGTATAAAGGCGACCATTATAGTTCACTTAATGTTCATGTTTGTGTCAGGTCCGGATTCAAGATTTTATGTAAAAAGGGACTTACTTTGTGATGATAAAGATTAAATCTGCTAGAGCCAAATGCAAGAAACCTTAATGGGGGAACAGAATTTGGGAAATAAATCACAGTTAGATGTACATTTTTGGCATCTGGAAATCAAGATAAGAACACAAAGAACCATAACTTTTCATGAAATCGTATATCATTATGTAACCCCTTTGCAATAGCCAGTATTTAAGTACATTGTTGGAAATGGCCGAGACGGTAGGTCTGCCTGGTTCTCTAGAGAATCTTCTTCATGAAAAATTAAAGTAAACTTTATTAGGTGTGATTTCCTGGCATTTTAGAATCAAGAAAGTACAAAAAAAGAAACATTTCTATGGCATCATCATGCGGTGTCAGATGAGCACTCTGCATTTACGGAGTTAGCGAGCCGGTTTTCATGCCCATGTAACCTTGAAAAGGGGCACTTGAAGGAAAACAAAAAGGGAGGTGCTCATCAGATATGAGTCCAGTACTCTAAAGCCTTTCCCACTAAGAGAGCAATTTTGTTTTATTTTAACCAGGCGGCTCTATTTCAAATGTTTTGGGAAACAATTCGTGGAAGTTATTTTGGGATCTGCATAGACTATTTTCATTGCTCATGTTGATAATTTTCACGGACGGGAGAAGGGCTATTTTCGAAACAATTATTTTTGCGCCCTATTCAACATCTTTCTTGGGACTGCGAGGGTGAATTAAAGGCCACTCCGTGTATTTTGTAAGCTAATTATCACTCCCGGTTGGGAAGCAATGACCTAAAAAAATTCATTCCACCATACATTAGTGCGTATATATAGTGTGTTGACAAGTTTGGGCTAAACCTACCTCCTAGATCACAGAAGATCATTGGCGTAGACAGAATTTTTTGAGCAGGGGGACACTGGAGGTCACGAGGCTTTCCGGGTGGGGCAAAATTTCTGAATTTTCTCCCTCTCTATAGGACTAATAAACAACACTGTACATTCCAAAATTTTCCACAGGGGGCACCTGGGGTGGCACGGGTTTGTCGTGTGGGAGGGGGCACGTGCCCCTCATGCCACCCCGTAGCTACTCCACTGCAGAAGATGACCCTTCTCATTAGAATATAATACAGATAATGGCCGCTGTTTGGGCATTTGTTATCAGGGCCTAAACAACACTTTTAAATTATGTTATTTGAAAGCATTGCCAATAATGGTGCAAGAGTAAAGTACGGTAAAACCTAAAAGGGCGCCGGTAGGCGATTTGAGTCCGTCTGGCTTGGGGGCGAACGACCCCCTGATTATATGGACGCTCCGCTACGGGGGGTTTTGGTCACTCACATTTTACCCTCAATGTTGATCAGTGAAGCATACAGTTAAAATGCTTCCTCGGTTAACTCCCCTGGCTTGTATATAGACAGCACAGCTTGTCAAATGTGAAATGGTGATTTTTTGATTTGTAAAGATACTGTCTGGGGTATTGGCATGCATCCAAATAAAGGTGATGTTACCAAAACCACAGATGTGAAGAAAGATAGAGGAGCACTGAGGACAATCAAAATCTGAATTTCCTCAGAATGCCGCCCCCTGGCTGTTAGACTATAACTTTCTCCACATATCAACACAAATTTCTATGAACATTTCATGAAATACACCATTAGCTAGTCTCTGCTTACTGCAGTGTAATTCGTGCTGCACATAACTGTATAATTTACCGTCGACATTCACGTAAACAGCGGTGGTTAAAACTTCTAAAGCTTAAAGCTTGTTCCGCTTTTGTCCACCTAAAATGCACAACCTATACAGCTAAGTCTTTCAGTTTGGTTTATTTAAGAGAAAATATTGCCTCGTGGACAAAAAGTTTAATATCTGTAAAGCCATAATTCTTAGATACAGAATGATAGGTTACTCAAAATAAGGCGTCATGGTAGCTTTATCTTCAGGAAATAACGTTCTCTCAGAAAGAAATTGAGTTATTTGTTATTTTTGGCCCATACTTTCCAAATTTCAAATGACGCAACATCCATAACTCTTGTAATTTATTATATTTTGGGGGAGATGAAGCTATTGCTTGAGTTTACTCGTGAAACTGAATGGTTTAATAATGATTATAACTATTTGCTTTGTATGCCATATTGGTGCATTGCAAACCCAGTCTTTCCTTTGGGCAAATGATCGTGAAGGTCCAATATAAGGCAAGTCTAGACTACAATCTTTACGCTCACATTAATTGATATGGACGCTGACAGTGCCAAAGGCTTTCTTCTATAAAATTGAAGATAATACATTAATGCAAAAATGAATATCAATCAGATCTGTGCTAAAGTTTGTCTTGTGACGCTTAAATTTACTGTTGGTCCTGGGCTTTTGGACCGCCCTGGATCATCCTTTTCCGTAACGTACAGGAAAAGAAGCTGGAGGCTAAATTGATCTACTTGAAAATATTAATGCAATTTGCTAGTTAGGCCTATCTGGATCATGCTTCACTATTATCTTAAGGCTATAAATGCTACCTTTGAACATTCGTAAGACATAGTGGTGTCAGACGTCATACTGTTGTTTAACTACATGTCTACTCCTGTCCAACGAAAGCCTCGATGGCACACGGAACACGTCATATTTGGACAACCTCCTTTCTTTTGTATAACTACCCCACACTGGGGGCAATTCATTGCCAAACCCTGTCGGAGAAGACGCTGTGAAACATGAACAAAGATAAGTCACATTGTAAAGCACCATTTTTACAACAACACTATACACTGACAACGTGGTATGACCAGTAACAGTTGAAAAAGAGGAAATACTGGTAAAACAGGGATTTGCTAGAGACTCTAGCAACTCCCTGGGTAAACCACACTTTAACCATAGTGGTACATCAGCCTATGAAAACTTGCTGTGTAAGACGTACCCATGTAGATTAAGGAACCATACTATCCCACCCTCTTCGCTATAGTTTATTGCAGTTTTATATAAATGCCATCGATTACATGTAGGCTATTAAAGTTCATAAAACTACATGTTGTAATGGCCAGTGGCGCCGGCACGGGGGGGGGGGGGGGCATGGGGGGCGCGTGCCCCTCAATGACAATTTTTTGAAAATTTTAAAATGATCCCCAAAGGCGATTAAGCTATAGATTTCTGTAGGGGTAGGGTGAGGTGTGCTTCAACCGAGTGATAGATCTATTTAATCATTTTCTATCACAAATGTTTCTCAAACTATCAGAATTTTCGCAAACTATCAAAAATTTCTCGCGCTCCGCGCGCTTCAAACCTTACCACTGTGTTCTTATTATCAATATCTTCTGATAGCAACTCCCGGAGAAGCACAACAGCACAAGTTGAAAGCTGTTCACTAATTAACAGGTAAAAGACTGGCTTTTGAGTGGCATGTAGGTTTGTTGGGCAATTGAAAGTGTCTCGATGCAGATTCTGAATGCAGGTTTTGTCATGGAAATCTCACTTAACGAAAAATTTCGCGCGCTTTGCGCGCATGCTTTACGGTTTGCACTCCATCTCATGACCATTATTAACATAAAAATACATGGAACTATAATCACAACAACTGTAGGGACCTAGCATCAATATGGGACCTCTCAATCTAAGTTGTTGTAGCATGATTTGGAAAGTTGAAATTACGTATTTGCCGTTATATATTTTCCAAAAAATTTTACAGAGCGCTTTTCGCGCAGCCATTATCGGTATAGATGGCAGACACGTAGCCAAGGAGGTGAAGGGGGCAGCCGCCCCCTTGAGCATATTTTTGGTTATTTAATGCTTTTTTTACAATATAGCTAGTGTTTCCCCTATTTATATGCTGTAAACTAGGCTTGGGAAGTGCCATTTCCAGCGATCTGGGAGGCACTTTGGGCCAAAATTTTCTTGCACTTTGCGCCAACCCATGGTGGCGCAAAGCGCTAAGAGTCTGTCTATGGGCTTCGCCCCCTTGACAAATTCCTGGTTACGCCCTTGAAAGATGGTGATTTTTAATACACTTACGACAAAAAAGCATTCTGAAAACGCCTTTGTTAGTCCTTCACCCCTTTTTGCTATACCTATCAGGGAGGTCTAATATCACCTTCCTGCACCAATAGTCTCCCTCCCGGCCGTTCCCCATTGCTGGAAGCTGTTCATCTGGATTTTCGTTCAAAATTAGTAAAAATACGATAGTTGTAGAGTGTTCTACTCTATATTATCATTTGGATGTCAAGTAATAAGCGTTACGTCATTGCTCCATTTTATGTACTTTATCCAGAGCTTCCGGAAGACCCTATACAGGTATCTGCCAGCCTTAGATGCCTTTTTATAATGCACAATGAAGGGGAGGAAAAATTTCGTTATAGTCCAACGTTTCTGTGGACTCCACGCACGTATCTTTGAGTATAACTTTGCCAATAGAAGGAGGTAAAGTAGCCAAAAGGGAGCCTTCAGGAGGTTTGTTGACAACATATTCTTCTCTTTAACATGCTCTCCTTTTTCATCTAACCAAAACTTAGAATTCACTAGATTATGGACATTTTCCAGCTATGTATGATCAGCTCCAAAAATATTCCAAAAGATAGCACCATTTTGCATCTAAGAAACCTTAAATAAGCAAAAATTTCTCAAAGGGGAGGGGGAACCCCCTCCCTTAGGACCCCCCAGGACGGCACCTTTATGTAGTGACAAAGGAAAGATCCTCACTGCTGTATTCAAAACGCAGGCCGCATAAAAAAACGAATATTTAAGCGTCGCCACTCAGTTGGGGGGTGCCCCCTCTTTAGACCCCTGACAAAGGAAGGATCCCCACTGTGTATACGAACGTAGGGAGCACACGAAAAAAAAACGCCTGGTAATAGCATGGAAATAGGCCATCTGTAGATATTTCTTGGCCCTGCTACTACACTTTTGAAGAAAAGTCCTGCACGCTATTTCCCACTGCAGGCAACTTGAAACTGTTCCAAAGAGAGTTACGACCCCTTGAAAGATACACGAGTTTTAACGAGAAGCCTTAAGACAGTCTTGAGATATTGCAAGTGAGGCCTGGAATACAAAATTCAAGCAGCAAACTGATAGGCAAGTTGATTCAGACAAGTAAAACCAGACTGTTGCTGCACAGAGAGCTGTGTAATCGAACTAGTATTTTCCGCTGTATTGAACAGTATGCTCTTGGCCATCCTTCAACTCGTAACCATTTCAAGTGAATTCCTCCGCCAAAAATGTTTACTGACAAACACGGTCCCTACATTTTGAAGGGGCTGGAGGGAAAATGTCACTGAAGGAATGTGCCTGTTTTGTGATGCGGACAGTGTATCAAAGAAAGGAAGCACAGAATGAACAAAACAAAAATAAACATTTAATGCACTTACATTTTTTTGCATCATATCCTGTTTTAGGAAATGACATTAACAGTTATATTAAACATCTTGAAATGCCTACTTGTGAGATTTCATATGAGCGTAGTCCAAGACACGACACTGACCATCTTAAGTATGTAGGTCATTGCATGAATAATCAATAATGGGACCACCCAATCCTCAACATGATATCATGCATGACAATAAATCCAGAGACTTCTAATCCTAACCTTATTTCATGTCTCTAACCCTTAACTAACCTGGAGACATGATATTAGGCATAATATGCATGTCTGTAGACACAATTGTGACACCTTACAAAACAAAACATAAGGATCTGGTGCAACACATCGCACTCCATGACTAGGTCTACGTTACTTACCTGAAGTTCTTCTTGAGTCTGCCTAGCTGTCTCGTCATTGACAGCCTTTATCCTTATATCATCTTGATATTCTCGACAATTCTGCCCCTCGTGAATGACTTTGCAGGTCAAGCAGCTCATACGTCGACAAATAGGGCAATCAAAAAAGTTGTGTTCCTCGTCATAAAAACAGAAACCCTCACAATTAGGAGTCAAGCAGTGGAAAGTGTTTGCGGCTTTAGCTTCGGCTGATTTCAAGCTTCTCTTTTTGTATTCATCATACTTTGCCTGTCCAACAATCTGTGTTGAATGAAACCAGACTGATTGATCAAATCTATTTTTTCTGTTACTCAAGTTTTGATACTTTATAATACCGCTGGATTCACTCGCGCTTAATGTATCATGCATACACGTGGTATTAATGATTGGCTGTGAGAAAATATGATCGTGTCTGCCTTTTCTTGGTAATTAACTTGAATACGTGCCAACTATATATTTATTCTGGACTTTTCGACTTCAACAATCTCACCGAATGATTAAATAGTTGAAACTGAAACATCAAACACCGACTAGGAGATAACGGTCACGACCATATTATAAATATAACCTATGATTTATGAGAGGTTGAACTGCACAATATCAAACACACTTCAAATGTTTACAGGACTGTAAAAGTTCCTAAAATTCATGGACTCGTTAGGAACTTGTTTGTGGAAAATTAACCTAATATAACAACAGTATCAATGATGCTGTAGCTCAACTACAATTTCCCTTCACACACCGTCACTGTTATGAAGTTTCATTAGGGGTCCAAACCAAGGAGTCAGGGACAGTCATGATATAGTGCCTCAGTGCTATACATGTAAATGGCCACAGCAGTGACACATCAGAGTTGCCCAGCTTGCGATAACTGTTTTAATATTTGTGGGTGCAGTAGGTAATTCTGCTGACAAAAATGAAGTGCTATTTATACCCCAATTTGTTAGGCCCATCTAAACAAAAATCCTTTGAAGAAGTTGAAGGTTATTGCATGATTCCATTGTCCAACCGTTTTATGACCCCAAATGACCTTTGGCCTTCTTCAGAAGTGCAGCTATGACCCATCATCTACTGACCACTCTGGCCAACTTTGATAAGGTTTGCATACAACCTATAGGAATTGCAAGCTTCTGCATGATTCCAGTGTTTGACCTCTCTATGACCCCAACTGATCTTTGTTTGACCTACTTTAAAACTATATCTTGGATGACTCATCATCTACTGAACACTCTGACAAAGATTTGGATAAAACCCCCTACGAGGTAAAGGGTTTTGAATGATTGCACTGTTTGATCCCTCTTGAACCCCAAATGACCTTTGATCTAATTCAAAAGTGCAACTTGGGTGACCTGTAATTTACTGAACACTCTGGCCAACTTTAACAAGATTTGGATATAACCCCTAGGAGTTGAAGGTTTCTGAGTTATTTCACACTGTTTGACCTCTCTTTGACCCCAAATGACCATTGACCTACTTCAAAAATACAACTATCATAACCCATTATATACTAAATACTGGTGGCAGCATTTGATAAAATTTGCAGATAAGCCCTAGGAGTTGAAGGCTTTTGCGTGATTTCACTGTTTGACATTTGTATGACCCCCAAAAGATCTTTGACCTACTTCAGAAGTACAGCTTTGATGACCCAGTATTTACTAAGTTGTCTTGCTAAATTTGATGAAATTCAGACATAATCCCTAGGAGTTGAAGGTTTTCGTGTGATTACACTGTTTTACCTCATTTTGTTTGACCTCTCTTTGACCCCCAAATGACTTTTGACCTGCTCGAAAAGAACTAATTTTGATGTTCCATTATTTACTGAACTCTCCTTCAAATTAGAAAAGATTCCGACATAACCACTGGAAGTTGAAGGCTTTTGCGTGATTTCACTCTTTGACCTCTCACGACTCCAAATAACATTTGACAACAGCTTTTAACCCTATATCTTACCTGTCGGATTTCTCTGTCGGTAATAGCCTGTTGACAGTCGTTTTCACCGTCTGTGTAGGGACACTGGACCTCTGCCTCGTTACTGATATTTATGTGATTTGCTAAACACTCCCTGAGGAAGACAACAACTAAACTTCTTTATCTACGACAATACTCGCAAATGTCTAAGAGTTCGAAGTACTTTGACCGTATTGTATGATTAAGAAAGATTACAAATGCAAAAAATGGCCTGGACATAGAGGTTTCCAAATATTCAACACGTTATACAAATAGACCTTATGCATATGATGTCACAGAGCAGAAAGTGCTCCCTCGTTTGGAGGAAAAGCGCATATCATTGCAAGTTACAACAACAAATGCGGACAGCTGATTTGTCAACCAATCGGATACGCGCGAAAGTTACTACACGCACGTGCGAAATCTACGTAGACTTGGCCAAGTCTCTCGTGAGTGTTCTCGTACTGCTAGTACCTACAGCTCACCATATTTACCTTGGGTTTAATACGCCCTCTATCGGCTGCTTATTTGTATTGAAGCAATACAAATAAGCAGCCGATAGAGGGCGTATTAAACCCAAGGTAAATATGGTGAGCTGTAGGTACTAGCAGTACGAGAACACTCACGAGAGACTTGGCCAAGTCTAAAATCTACGCCGTTCGTGCACGTTGTTCTTCATTGTTTTCCTCCAAACTGATGTGGTGTGCATGGGCGTGGATCATGGGGGGGGGGATGGGGGACGCGTCCCCCTCACTTTTTTGGAAGGGGGAACATCTCCAAAAAGTCCCCCCCACTTTTTCAAAATAATGAAAACTAAAACTGTGATGAATTGTAATATAACATAGATTACTGATTGACACTTGATTTTAAAAGCTAAATTGGGCCCAAATATGGCACCATTTGCCATAAAGACACCTTCTAATTTCATTTTTTTAAAGGGGAAGGGAAACCCCTCCCCCAGGAAGGCGATTCGCAAGTGGCGAAAAGTCCCCCTCCCCCACTTTTGGAGATGGATCCACGCCACTGGTCGCGTGACGTCAATGCATAAGGTCTATGGTGGGCAGAAATATTTACAAAGTAAGTTTACTTTATCTTCTTTAAAATTATCTCAATTGAACTACTGGCGACAAAACCAACGTGAAAAATACTGCGGAAGGATACATGGATTTTATCTCGAAACTTCAAAAACTGGGGGCGTGTCATTCTGCCCCCTGTGCCCGTCTCCGCCCGTTCCTCGAAGGCAAAGACTGATTAACTGTCACTTTGAACTTTCTGCGATGCACATCAATGTCGCTGTGTTAAACGCAGATCGTGACCTCTTACTTTGATAACTCCTTACCTGCATATTTCATGTAAACATTCTTGTAGTCGTACACCCTCGTCTGGTTCAATCTCGGAGAAACACACCGGGCACTCAAAAGGTTCGTCGTTCGTAGTTAGGTTGTACTCAGCTGCTTGATAAAGTTGAATTCTGTTCTGCTTGGCCATAGTTTTTTGCTTCCACTCTTCGTTCAGTTGCATCTAAGACGAAACCAGTCAACCTCAGTGAAGTCATGTCATTTATAAACATAGACAAATATATTTTTATCACGTAGTTTCAATAACTGGTATACGTCTCCACAGGCGGGATTAGGAGGGGGGGAGGGCAAGCGGGGGCACTTGCTCCCTCACTTTTTTCCAGAGCTTAAAAATAAAAAAAAATGAGCGAAAGTAAGCGAGACCAGAGAAATTATAAGAGAATTTTCAATAGCCTATTATGATTAAATTTTGCAAAGTTTAATGAAGGAAAATATTAATATCAAAAATCCTAAAACTGCTAGGAAAATTTTTCTCGGCGCGCTTCGCGCGAACCTCCAGAGAAAACTGACTAATACAGTTAAAAAGTTTGTCAGCCACCGTGAAATTACTTTCCTCCTACCCGCCACACGTTTTGTGACTTGAAACTCTGAAATAAGGGTCACTGAAAGTACTAATGTACGTCATAAAATGCACCATGGTCCTTGCAGACAAAAGTCCCAAAACCCTACCATAGGAAATCGCAATTCTCGAAAAAAAAAATGGCGTGCTTCTCATGAGTCTTACATAAATCGATGTCTCATTAGTACTGCTGTGCGTAGGAAAACTTTGGTGGAATTGCCTCGCTATTACTTCCAGTGTAGAACAGCTTGCCTAAACTACCATTTCCGAAACCCTCGCTACACCTCTCGCTGTTCACTTTCCTCACCAACTACCCCCGTCCTCAGCAAATTGACTGACGACCACTATCTTAAATTTGCGATCATCACATGAAAACTATTTCATTAGCATCTCAAATAACACCTGGGGGAAACAGGATTTTTTTCAAGAAATGGCCTAGAATGGCAGTAAAAGCCGTCAGATTTAAGAAAGATTTCTCTGGTAGGACCCTCAGTCCCCACCCTCCGGCTTCACGCCTTCTGCGATCGCGGTTCAAGGCTTCGCAGGCCACAACTTCCCACGATGCAGCCCCCAATAAAAATTACTTCCCTGGCACTTAAACTGCCGATGCCCTTGTCAATGTCCATGTAAAAACTATACAAAAGAATTCATTGACTTCTTTAAGTATCGCATTGTCTATAACCTTCAAAATCGACACAAACCTCATTTTTCACACTACTAAAAAAGCTGAGGGCACTTGTCCCAGACCATCGACAAAATGAAACATGAAAGAGAACCTCCGTAGAGCAGGATATAGGTTCCCATATCCTGTTCTATGGAAAGAACAGGCACCTGGGGAAAGTAGAAAACTTTTTATGCAATAAACATATTGCATTTAAAACTAAAATAGGCTACAATTAAATGTCCCAACGCTGTTTACTTCTGCGCGCTTCGTGCGCACCCGTTTTAAATATTGCTTCGGGGTTTCTGGGTTACTTTCTGCAGAACATCCTGCTTGTCATATAGCTTGGTACAAACTCTTCTATTACCATTTAAACCACCAATGCCCCCATTGCCGTACGCAGCGTAGGGGAAGTTGCCCCTCCCCCAGAAATTTTCAAAGCAAAATTTTGATCACCATCGATCTGTGTAAATTTATCGACTCTTTAAAGATTGTTTAGATGCAACTTGTAAGGCACGGAAATTGTCATTTTCGGTACCGTAATAAGGGACTGGCACTTAGCTGGGGGGGAGGGGCAAGAACCCTCTCCTTGAGGATACTTTTCTTTCTTAGCATTTCTATTACTCATATCACTAAAAAGTATCAAAAATGCAATTTTTTCAGCGCGCTTTGCGCACCCATTCACATACTAGATCTCCCATTCTTAAAATTATTGTTCCAAAGACCCGGGAATGTCTCAAAATAATCCATTCTCCCCTCCTTCCTCAAGTCCTCAGCATTATCGATCCCATCTGACTGCAAGTCACTTGGAGTAAGAATGTAACTGAAAAAAGCCAAATTGTGATTTTTGTGGTATGTTAATTTCCCACCTTATGTCATTTGAAGTTGAAGCTAAAATACTCATTTTAATGCCTACAATTTCGTAAATACCCCAAGACTTCCTTGGGATCTGCCCTTGGACCCCGCTAGAGGCCCTCAGTGAGGGGGGAGGGATGGCCCAATGGTCCCCTAAATACACCACTGATAATCATAAGTTTAACCATTAATACTGAATATACAGGTGCTGGTGCATTCAAATCAGAACTTTATTTTAATTACCAAGGAATTTT
Organism: Holothuria leucospilota; assembly: GCA_029531755.1. Classification (NCBI taxonomy): domain Eukaryota; kingdom Metazoa; phylum Echinodermata; class Holothuroidea; order Aspidochirotida; family Holothuriidae; genus Holothuria; species Holothuria leucospilota. The sequence continues at coordinate 60,928,975 of CM055965.1, forward strand.
TTAAACTATTGATTACCTTTAGCTACATAATTGCATTATTTTTCTTTCAGTTGGTACCCGAAAAATTCTCAACATATTGCCCGAATTTTCATGAAAATATTTGGTTGGGGGCTGCAACCCCCAACCCCCGCCTCCTACGCCTATGGTAGAATGTTTGTTCAATTTGGAATTTACATGTTTTTTGGGTCATATGCAAGAATTGATCACCAGGGTACTTTATTCAAAACATGAGTTTGAAAAATGGGGAAACCATTAAAATTTATTATGCTGATATTTCATAACGTTTGTATCCAATAACTTACTTCTTCAATGGGGTATCATTTAATATTTATCTTGTTCCGTGAACAAACGTTTAGTTGTAACAAACCTCAACAAGTTTCTTTTCATTTTTCTCGAGTTCTTCAACGTGCCTAGCTTCGTCTTTGTCCATCAGATACGATCCATAATCAGGTATTTTGTACTCTTCGGGCCTGTCCTGGAGACACCCTCTGCAACCGGGAATTTGCGGTGGGTTTACTAACGTGCAGGATGGGCATTCCCAACCAACATCTAAAGCACTAGGCAAGCTATGATATCCGCGGGTTGGTTCGTATTCCTTGTCATCGAAATGGATTGCAGGAAGTGGTGAACCTCTGTGGAGGCGACGAGAAGCCCGTGCCAAAGACCGATGCGTCTGTGGTCCATCGATGGGATTAAACTGGGGGAATGTGTTAACATCTTGAAATTGTGGAATATCAATTTTGTGACCTCGATCGTTGTAAGGGGAATTAAGGTCGTCTGGGGAGAGAAAGATACAGAGACTCACTTTAAGCAGGAATGCCAAACCGAACCAGTCTATTGTCTAAGAGGGGTATATTATGTTACTAAACCCATTTCCTCAGGCTGTTGCAAATGCAAGGAGCTATGATAGGAACATGTTTGTGTCATTGAATTTGGTCTTCGAGGTCACTAGATAACCTGGCCTGTAAACCCATACGCAAAACCCGGAAAGTAATGGCTGCCTATTTTTATGAGGGCCAAATCGTCATGGATGTTTTCCAAAGAGACTTTTATTGGTACAGTTGTCGTTTGGTGGTAAATTTTCACACCGGACTCCCCCTTTTCGTTCTTACGTACTCGCCACTCTCAGGGGTGGGCCCAAAGAAACAAGGAGGATCACTTGTGAGGAGAAAGCCCTCATAATAAAGGCACAAAAGGTGAATCTACGACCGGTTGATCTATCTGGGAAAATCAGATAACCAGTATGCAAAAACCCATTGAGGTTTGGAAGATTTTGTTGCACCAGACCTTTGTTTTTTTTTTCAAAAGAAGTTACTTGTACAATGTCCATGTCCTGGATGGCTGCTTTGATCAATGTCATGCATGGTCCATAAATTAAGTATAAGAAGTATACATGATCCCTAACTTCACATATTATGCTTACAACGAGATACATGATCCACTCGTGCACCAAGTTCTAAAAGTATCTATGATTCCTACCTTGAGACCTAGTACCATGCTTATAAAATTATCAAGTTTGAACTCTGTTGACCTCAAATGACAATAGATATTATGGTGCTCAATATGGCCAATCCATGTATGAAAAGTATTTATAAATATATGTAATGTCAAGTTAATGTATTCATTTTCCCAAGATCTGTGGAATTTCAGTTTTTCTTACAAAAATACTTCATTATAATCAGGAACAACTTTTTTGGCGTTCCTCACAGGTTGATCTTTATCTATTTATCTATTAAGACCAGCGTTCTGGTCATTGTACATACATATATGTGATTTCCATTTGATATACCGTGTTCTCAGGGTTTGACCTCCGCTGACTTTAGATGAGCATCAAAAATGATATGGTTCTTCTAATATATATCATGCATTAATATGCTAAGTATCCATGCTTCCTTTCTTGAGATAACATGTTTACAAGATTTTAGAGTTTGACCTCCGGTAACGGAAGATGACCTTTGCCCTCCACCAAGCCGAACCAGTATTCTTCTGCTCCATTATATGCATCAGTATCATTAGGGTTTAAAGTATCGTTTCTTCTTATCTTGAGATATCGTGTAATATGGGCATTCAAAGTTTGACCCCCGAAGATCTCAGATAACCTTTAATCTACTCCAAAATCGATGCACTTCTTCACTTGATATAACACATCCTCATGCTAAGTATAAAAAGTAGTAATGCTTTCAGTCTTGAGATATCATCTTAACAAGGTTTTCAGAGTACCGGTAAGACCTCCGGTAATCTCAGCAAAGCTTCGACCTCTATCAAATACAACAGGGTTTTTTGACTTGATAGAACGAATCTATATGCTAACTAGGCCTATAAAAGTATCCAACCAAAAAGTTGAAGGTTCTCCATCTTAATACGCAGTATCCACAAACCAAGCATGAGGACTGTTAAAGTTTCGATTTTGGAATATGTTAACGGGTTGGGAGTCACAAATACAGAAACACGTGCCCACACATAGGTTTCTCTTACGATCAGAACCAAAAGTTGAACCCTTTGATGCGATTTCCCGGGTTCATGAGGGCTTTCCAGTCGTAACTAGGGATATAAAATTTTCAGCATTTGCATCAGGAATTAATATAAAGAAAAACAGGGGAAGGAGAAATGCAGACCGTTTACCCTCCCCCCCCCCCCCCCATCTAGATCCTTGTTGTGTACCTGATTTCAATTTATCTCCTCCAAGACCAAGAAGGATCATTTGTGTGATGGAGATGGGTCATGCGATAAGACACCGACCTATTCCCCTAACCGCAGCTCTTGTGAGGAGATCTCAAGGTCCCGAAGGTTCCGACTTTCCACCTGTTCGTAAATTCTTGCTAATGAGAAAGTAAAAAGTTAGCAAGGGCAGCACCTTTCCCCCGTTTTTGACAGAACGTACATCAACTGTACCACGGCATGCCAAAGCTTTTATGGTAAACGGTTGTAATACCGATAACATCCATAAACGGTTTCGGTTATAAGATTTATTTGTCACAGAAAATTCGGAACACGGAAATGATAAAAAATACCGAAACAAACGTAATATAAAACTAAAAAAGCACAAAGAATTAAACACTGATCGGTCAAACTAAAAATGAAGCTGTCATACGAATAGAAACAAACACCAGAATGAAAAGATGCATTGAGGTTTCGAAGAATACATTACACCAGATTTCAACTGTTTCACAAATAACTCATACTTTTTACAAGATTTTACATACTTGAGTTCTTATGACTTCAGGTGACCTTTGACTACCACCGAAAACAATAGGGTATATCTAATTAATATAACACATATACATGCTAAGTAAGAAGTGTCTATGAATCCTAACCAACAACATTGGTCGACAAAGTTTTACGCCTATTTGACCTCTGGTGACCTCTGACCTCCACAGCAAAAACGAGAGGGCGTATCTACTTAGTATAACATACTTGCACACTACCTACCCAAAGTATCCATGATCCATACCTGTTGTAAACTATGGTTTGCGTATTTGACCGTTTCTGACAACAGATGATCATTGACGTCCACCGAAAATAATAGGCGTCATCAACTTAGTATAATACATCTACATGCTAAGTATGAGAAGTGTCCATGGTACCTTCCTTGAAATATGGTACAAACAAGGGTTTTGCGTGATTGACTTCTGTTGATTTCAGATAACATTTGAAAAGATACATCTCCATCCGACGTGTAAAAAATGTCCATAACTGCTATCCTAGCTGAGATATTGTGAAAACAAGGTTTTCAATTTTTGGCTTCTGGTGACCTCAGGTGACCTTTGACATTAACCGAGAACAATAACGTCCATTTACTTGATATAACACAATATACTCGCTACGTATGAAAAGTATCTACTATTCCTATCTTGAGTAATCATGTAAACAAAGTTTTCAGTGTTTGACCTCTGGTGACCTCATATGACCATTGAAATCCACCAAAAACAATAGGATGCTTTTCCACGATATGATACACCCACATATCAAGTATGAACACTTTCAGAGTTAGGCCTACTCTTCTTGAAATATCGTGCAAACAAGCTAAGCGTCACAAACAAGAAATGCTATAGAGTAGTATCTCCCTGTCACAAACATATTAACCCACCTCTAGCGTCGTCCCTGGACAGACCTATGCATTTCTGATGATGAGTGTGTATGTATAGATGGGCCCAACTGCCTGGACAGTTGACCTCAGTGGCGTACACAGGGGGAGGCCATGTCACCCTCACGGATGCCAATTTTTTTCAGGTCCTATAAAAACGTAAATGCTTTAGCACAAATTTTACTTCCAAAGGTGGCATATGTGGCACCAGATTGCATGTAAGGACACCTAATTTTTCAAAAATTTTCAGAGGGGAGGGGACCCCCTCCCCTTACAACCCTTCTCCAGGCCGGCGATCAAACAATATATTGCATCCCCCCCCCCCCTTGAAAGAAATCCTGGGTACGCCACTGGTTGACCTATATACGCTTTAAATAAGTACATATTCTTTTTAGTGTAAGCTTACCCAAAAGTTTAGCGCGCTCATAGAAGTTCCAAATATGCAGGCATAGGAAGCGGAAGGGGTGGGCTGAGGGAGCTTTAGTCCCCAAATCAAAAATGAAGTGGGACGGAAGTATACTTCCGCCCCCTTCCTCAGTTCAAGGACGAAAAACTCATATGTATTCCCTCTGTGAAAAATGAAAAATTTTGCAGTAATTTTCTTTAAAATGTGCCCAAAATGTTTCACCAAATTGCATCTAAGGGCCCTCATATACTGAAACATTTTTCAAGGAGGAGGGGACAACCCTCCCCTTAGATCTTTCCTCCAGGACGACGGTCCCAGACAGCGTTCAGCCCCATCAGTCGAGAACAGCTCCCTCCCATACGCCCGTGGATATCTAGAAAGCGGCGTTGGACTCAGTGACGCCGCCAGGTTTTAATGATTGAGAGAACCTAAAAGATGATGCCGTAATCTCGCCCCACACAACCCAAAAGTCGGTGTAAAGTATGCATATGCGTATATCTACGATATTTTGCACCCGGGGTAGACCCTTCTCTTTTCCCCCTCCCCTTTGAGAAATCTTGTTCGTTTATGGTGACTTAGATGCAAAAATGGTGCTATCTTTGGCTAAGTTTCGAACTAATCGTTTCTTGAAAAATTCTCATACTTTAGTGAGTCGTGCGTATACTTACTGGGTGTAAGGGAAAGGTTTCCTTTCTACGTGGAGGGGTGAAACTTCTCCCCTTAAGAAATTTGTGTTATGTAAGGTGGCTTAGAGGAAAAAATGGTGCACAGCTTTGAATTAGTACCTGTTCAAGAACTACCATTATTTAGTAATATTCTGGCTTTGGCATGGCCTCCAATGCTGGTACCATGAGTCCGTCATTGGGCCTCCTGAAAGCTCTGGGGTAATTACAAAAGGGGACGTTAGTATGATGCTTTTAACTGACATCCCAATTACACTACAGGAGAGCACACCAAAAACAACAACAGTTGAACGAGAATCTAAATGAGCAGCTTCCAATGGGGAATGACCGAGACGGGAGTAAATGTATAACAAAAGGGGTTGAAGGATTAATAAGCGTATTTCAAGCCTATTCTCGTTAAATGCACTTAATGACCTTTGAGTAAGTTTGCCATAAGTTATATAACTCAAATCATGTTTATCATGCTAGAAATGTTACCCACAACATAAGATTGCCACATAATATCCTCTTCATGCAAGCCCGAGGTTGGACTTAAAATTTGTCGGAAAATAGTTTTCGCCAGAATAATTTACCGTCCTAATAATGGTCATTAGGTAATTGCGCGCGAAACGCGCCTAAATTTTGCATTAGAATTGTTACAAAACCCATAACTGTACCTTTGAACAAATACGTTTAGGATGGTAATAAATGAAATAATAGAAATGAAGATTAAGGTGCACGGTTCGCGCGAAAACTTTGATAGGTTGCGAAGGTTTTACCAAAAATATTACAGTTTGGAAACGAATTGTGATGGACAAAGATTACACAGATCGGTCACTCAGTCGACAACACACCTCATCCTACCCTTCAGAAATCTATAGCTTAAACGCGTTTGGATTCATTCAAAAAAGAAAAAAAATATGGAAATCGATTGGGGGACGCGTCCCCATACCCGCCGTGTTGGCGCCACTGGTTGAAATTCCCGGCAGCCAAAAATTCCACCTGTCGCACTCACATTTCTCATTCGCCATACTGCATATCCCGTATTGTTTAGTTTACGAGGGTGAGGTGGAGCGGCACCCCGCCCTCTCTTGGGACGTCTTTGCAATAGCGACAGTATGATGGAGATCAAAACCTTTCATTTGAATGTCCCTGTGATAGACAAACCGGATAACTTATCTACGAGAAAAGGACAATTGTGCCAAATTGTAAACTTACAGTTATGTTGGTTTTAGTAGCCTTATAACACACACGCACACACACGCACACACACGCACACCCACGCACACACACGCACACACACGCACACACAGTGCATGTCATCCTTCGCAGTCCATCAGACCTGGGCCAGGTGAAGGATCAATATATCACTGAAAGTTGTCTCGTGAACAAGGGTAGTAGCCTACTTACCATATCTTCGGACTGGGGTGGCCTTGTCCAAGTCTGTAGGTCGTACCATCTCTGTCTTCCCCAAACGTTGACTCTCTTTATGTCCATTATGCCCATATCTTCTAAAAGCGTCCATATCCAACGACTGCACTCGATCATGGTCAGAGTCACCTGATCTTAGTGGCATACCTCTGCCATATTGTCTTGAATCATCTGCAAGTTTATCAACCGAGTGTAAACGTGCCGGTTGGTCTATGAGCTTCCTCTGCAAAACCTGCTTGGTCTTTGGTCGTTTTTCATGATGTCGAGATACTTTCTTCTTCACACGTAGAGGGGGAATGCTAAAGACATTCTGATTAATCTTACGATCAGGTTGGTTTTCGGGTAAAACATGCCGTTTTTTCTGAATGGCAGAGATGGGAGGTCCACGTTGAACTAAGTGTGGAGGGGGGAAGTTTACGCCCGTCCTGGGTGTACTTTGCGGTGTTTCTGAAGTTGCTCCCGCTAATATTTGGCTACGGTTAAAATCTCCTCCCATGAAAGCTGAAATAATCATACAAAAGAGCTATCATCGATATGATAAAATGTATTACTGGCTGAGGAATCTCCAAGGAGAAGGGAGAGGTATAGGTAATGAAAACCATACAGTTTCGCGTTCAAGTATCGTTTTTAAATATTTTTGTACTAAATACTGATTGCATTTATATATTTTCTAGTGGCACCTGTGCACTACCCACAAATGGCTACTCAAGGAGAGGGGGAAACCTTCGATAACAGTTTTTTATCCTCTTTTATGTTTTGGTACTGAGACTTCTAAGATTTAGGAAGGGACAGGGGGACAGACCCACACCTAATAGAAAAGCATGAGTGTAGCTACATTAGTCGTATTACTATAAGTACAAGGTTTTAGTTTGTTTAAAAGGAAAGTACGTAGTTAAAGAGAAGACCATGACGACGATAAGCCAGGGCGCGAAGGGCATAGCTAAGGATGGGCAAGGTTGGCGACTTGATCAACTTGTGCAAATTTTGGGGGTGGGGGATTTAAAGGCAAACTATACACATTTTTAGGTAAGCTATTATCTACTCGTTTGTCATTTGAAATTTTTCAAAGGGGTTTCCAAAATTGACACAGTTCACCTTGAAAAGAGGACTGCAGGGTTACGTGCCCTTTGACGTCCCTTGAGTACATCCGAGGGGATATCTTCACAAACAGGTCATTCACTTCGGACAATAGAACAATCAAATGAGGAAGCCGTAGGGCCCAGGCGCTGCGGAACGGAAAAAAGATGGGGTGGGGAGGGCTGAGTGCCAGCAAGACTATCTAAGCGGCGCGCCACCATCAGTTGGCGCGGAGCGGCCAAGAAAAAGTTTGGTTTACAAACCCTCCAGATGGCTGGAAACAGCACTTCCCAAGTGTTACAAGCTGCATGTCCCCAGCTCAACTTGACTATTGGGGGAGGGGGGTGAACATACCTTTAGACCCCACACTTTTCATAGGGGGCTGAGCCCCCAAGCTCCCCGGTTCCGCCGCCCCTGGTAGGGCCTGTACCTGTCCAGTAAAGTGGGCATTAAGTAAAATGAAACATTGAACGAAATCACGTGGCTTTTGTTATCAGTTTACAAACTTGGTTTGGGTATTACATTAAAATACAAATATTTCAAATATTACGGCCAAGTTAAAGGAAAATAAAGTGTGACTATGACACTATACTGCAATGGTTAGATTGATCTTGTAAAGGCATATTCCCCTAGGCACTTTGCGAATATCTTTTAACCGACTTACCCCTGGTGATTAAAATGGCAATCACATACAGACATGAATAGAAACCTAAGTTCATGAAGGCTGTTGGAATACTGATACGCATACCAGTACTTATTGTTATACGATAAATAAATGTAGTTAGACAATCTGTGATGGTAAACTGTCCGTCGCCCCCCCCCCTCAAGTCCAACATAAAATCGCCCCCCCCCCCCATGTCCAACATAAAATCGCTACACTTGCTTAAAGTACAGGGAGTTGCCACTCTTATACTTGAAGCAATAACAAATTGAGCTTCCTTACATCTTGTAAGACCATTGGTATCAGAAGGGTTCTGCAACACCGCCCTCGTGTTTGCCGACTCCACAAGGGGTTGAGTGTGGTTGTGTTGTCTGGCATTCCAAGAAGGTGGAGCCTGCCGTGGTGGTGGTTGCACTCTTTTCTCTGTTTGCTCCATTCGCAATGAATCTTGACGTAATTTTGCTTCCTTGAGATACTTGTTGTATTCCGCTTGGGTGAACGACAACTCTAAACAACAAATGAAGATTAAATCATATTCGTAGGAAGTTACCAAGCCCTGATTATCAGATCTTTTCCTTTTTTTGTTTCTACCAAACGGTGTACAAAGCACATTAATATCGACCGTGATACCACTCCAATTAAAACGGAACCGGCAATACACACTACCAAGTTCGATGCCATATTTCTTTATAGCAGCATTAATAAACTCAAACTGAAACTTAATTTCATGAGTATCTCGTAATTTGTGATTGTAAGGTGATCAATAACCAAAATAAAAGGATCAATTATTAAAAAAGACCATCTTAACTGTATAAAGTCAACGAAACTATAGGGAAGAACGGGATTTTCTTTAGTGTAACTTATAGTACCATACATCAGTGCAGATAAAAAATTCAAATTAAACCAAACATTTTCCTTAATTTTCTCTAAGTACCATGCTGTTCTTGTAAATGAAAACTCATTTGTCCAAAACTTTACACATGAAGTGGTCCTATGTAATCCCTTCCCCACACCGTATTTGTTCCATTGCTATACATACCTTTCAGTGTTAGAATGGAAACCCATGCTCATATGGGGGGAGGGATGGGGGAGCACCCCCGGGTTGGAAAGGAAAGAAAAGAAAGTTGCTACACTATTATATAGGTGTCTACATTCGGCGTTCGCCAATATGAGGTCACACCCCCACCTGGGTTAAAAAATCCTGCATACGCGGATGAAGCTTATAATGAAACTAGCAAATTAATTCGAAAGTTCTTAATCCGCGACCAAAAAGTTGCACATTATAGTTATGTATGATTTGCCCCCTTAGCGATGGGTTCTCACGCACGCGAGCACAAATGCTGATAGGTCCTCTGTGTATGGAATTCATATTGAACAGTCGTCTTGCACCGTAGGGGCTATAGCTGGGACCGTGGTAATCATTATAATATGCGCACCTTCGTTGCTGATGCCTTGTAGCATCAACTGTTTATGAAATCCATTCACTAGAGCAATCTCTTCCTTGGAATCTCCACCCTGAGGAGCTGTGAGATATAAAAATACTTCTGCGTTGTCACGAACGTCACATTCACGAAGTGTTACTGTGTCACCTGGTATACTGTTACCCATAATCCATCTCTGATTTGAAAGAGGTAGCCCATACAGTAGAGATGTCTGTCGAGGGAATAAAATCAAACATGAAAACTTTTCCTAACCGTTAGAGTCAACCCCCCCCCCCCGTCATTTGGGGGATCACCTTTGGGAACCAAAACACCCTTTATAACATAGCTTAATAAACCTTATATTTCTCCATGTGACAGTATGTAAAACCTTAAAATGTACAAGTACAATATTTTGCTTCAGTTTGGAGTTTTTCAGCCCCCTACCCCAGGTTGTAACAATGAGTCACATCTGTGCCATGGGATTTCACGTGTGAATCCTCTTCGATCAAAACTTTGACTCTAGCAAAGGACCTAAAAATAGTTCCATACAGCCATATAAAACTCAACATATATCCAGGGGCGTCACTATACCTCCCAGAAATTTTCAAAGTGCGGTCTGTCGGCAAATTTTGGAAAAGACTTAACCGACCCGTTTGTCACACGACTGGTTTTCGCCGTCGGGTTGTAGTCGGGTCGGTGCAGTGTGGGTCGGCTTCCCCCTTACTCAAATCGTGAAGTCGGGCGCATTTGTCTTTGCTGTATAAACACTTGAAAGTGTGCACATTTTGTATTGCAGTGGTTGAGAAGATGGCTAGCTTTTCCGACTCCTTCTATTGATGCAGTGCCTAAAACTGTTCCTGAAACGCCTTAAAATCCTATATTTTCGGCGCGCTTTGCGGGCATCCTTCATATGCGCTAGTTGTCCGATTAATAATTCAAGAAGGACTTAGCGTCCTTTGGATTATTGCAAAACTCCGTGCAACCTTCGCGATTTTCCATCCTAGTTCCCAACCCTCAAACATGCTTCATCAAAAAGATATCGAATGGCGTTAGTCTTGGCTATAATGAAAAAAGGGCAAACTGCAATTTTGGGGTCTGTGAGTATCCAGTGCTATTTGTAGACAGGTAATTGCCATGTAAAATGGAGGCAAACATTACTTAAATGTCCGCAAAAGTGTCATATTTCGTCGCGCTTCGTGCGCATTCTTCTTGTACTCTTGTTTCTTGCTAACCTATCGTATACGTTCCCATAGTACAAAGTGAGTATAATTATTGCAAAACTCCGTTGAAACTCCCACTACACCCCACCATTAATCCCGCTGCATCTTTAAGAAATCGGCCAGCGGTTAGTCCTAATTGCGCTATTTTGAAAAGATGTAGACAGACTGCGATTTTATGGTCTGTTTAGTGCGTATCGATGTCATTTGTAGACAGTAAAGTGCTTTGTTCTAATGCCCACAATCGTGTTAATGCTTCACAGCGTCCGGGGGCTTCGTCACTACCCCCCCCCCCTTAGGGGCAGTACTGAAATGAGCCCTAAGGCGGGTAAATGAGCCCCAAAACAAAGACGATCTTATGTTCTTACCATGGAAGTCTACCTCGTAGCTAGTATTTCCCTGACCAAATGCGTGGACCTTGCTGTTGTAGCAGATAAATAAAAACGGGTGCACCAAGGTCAACATTACCAAATCAAAACTGCATTTTCCGGTAGTTTCTTTTTTTTTTCTTGTTTCTTTTATCTTGTCCTCCCGTTACACTTAAATTTTTAACCAGGTACTTGCATTGTTTCCTTAATAAGAAAATCGGTCTTCAAAATTAAGTCAGAAAATGTTTAACTTAAACACGAAGTGTAAAATACACACTAACGTTTACTTTAATCAAAGTATGGCTGGTAGGAATGCATCTAATGATGGAAGTTCGCATGTAGGCCAGTATAAAAGGCGCATTGCAGCAAAGTTATGTCTAATTCGCGAGAAGTACGCCCCTCCAGGCTTCAGGTTTAAATTTGGAAAAATCTGAGACTGACATTTTTGACTACATTTTAGGTCACGTTGAAGGATTGTATTTATATAATCTCGTTCTTAAAGTCGACACAGCCTGAAGCTTCACCATTGAATTAGGTTGCTAAATATGTTGGTATAGGACCGGCAAACCATTATATACAAGATGCAACTATTACAAGTAAGCGATGACTCTGAGGAAAAAAAAAAAACATACCTTCAATTTCAGACCAAATATTGTCAGCGACGGGGTGACTTGCATTTTCCATTTGGGTCCCGTCGCAATTTTGTATGTTTCAACATTGACGTTAATTCTATTAACAAAAGAAATAATTTTGACAGAATGCAAAAAGAAAGCTTACATATTTACATATGGTAATGTTCAAACGACTGAGGTTGAGAACTTAATATTTTCACCATAGAGCAGGATATAGGAACTATCCTGGTCTATGATTTCACTTATTTTCTGCCACAGTGGGCATCTAATGTAGAAACTGAAGTAAAAGAGAACGCTGACACAACGAACCGTTGCGTGCTTAGCCAGTGAAGCCACAAAATTAGTGAGGACGCTTTCGCTGTAGGCCTACATCAAAAACCGAGGTGATTCGTAGTATGTCTCCATACGTACAGTGTGCATTCAACTTAGAAAATTGAATGCCATATTATCCGTTTTTCGAAAGATTACTTCAATTTCTATGGCATCTAAATATCTGCAGTGATGAGTCGGGTAAAAAATGACAAAATAAGGTGACACAAAACACGGTCCTCAAATTAATCCTCCACAAGCAATATGATGATAGTAACAGGGGTGGTTGCTGAGAGAGGCATGCCACCTAAACCACCCCTTAACTTTTTTGCACTGTTTTGGTTATCGGAACAGGGAGTTGTTAGGTCAAGGAGATACAACGACCAAATCTGCCAGACAATATGTACTTGAAAATGATTTAACTCTTTTCAGACACTGCCACTTGATTGACAGGTCTCTTTGTTCCTATTGTTAAGTCTCTGTTGACTAAACCCTCTGAATGATGATCTCCTCCTTCTTTCCCAAGTAATCCCTAAACAAAGGCCATTGTCCATACATGTTTTGAAGTAAAGTTTGTTTCCGCCAATGAACAAAATATAATCAGAATTTTCAGTGAAACGACAGGCAACAAACGGTTAAATAATGTGCCCCCACGATTTTAATACGTCACCTGCTGGAAACATTGTTCAAGCCTATACATTTCTCTTAGCTTTTACAACTGGAAAAAAGGCCGTGACCGGCTCGACTTGAACCAATTGGTTAGAAACTGGGCCTTTAAACCTCATTTAACTAACTAACTCTCAAGTTTTTAGCAAGTTTTTCCATCAGTAAGAAACATATTCGAAAAGTAAGTTGTAAAGACATTCTCAGCTGACTTTAAATGAAATGATATTTAGTGTGACGAATAACGACGAAACGTTAAAATTTCAAATTTTTGCATGACGGCTAGCAACGAAAAGTTAACGACTTCAACGAAAGAGGTGTGTCTTTTCATTGCCATTTTTACAATACATCCTCGTTGATCTAGATATTGAGACAAGAATTTTGAGAAGAAAGGCAAGATAACTATCAGAAACAAACATTGTTTCAAAGAGTCTATAGAACATTGGATCTCCTTCCTAACACCTCCCTGATCGGAAGCAATGGAGAACGGTATAAACGCACGAACTACGTCGATCGCCCTTGCTGTATGGGAGGCTTATTAGAGGATTGTATTTTTATCGATGGTCGGGTTGAATTCTCTCAAAGGACCGTATTTATACCGCCATAATAAAATTCCATGATGTAAAGGACGCCCATGCAGGCTTAATACGGTGTCACAAACTCCCATAAGGGGAGTATCATGACAAAACTTAATGATAGCGTAAATTGCGTCGCAAAGTATAACGAATATGAACGTACAATTTGTACAAATCTGTATTGTAATACGTCAAACTTAGATTGATCACTTTGCTCTTACAGGCTTAACAATGTACGAAACTGAGAGAATCGAGGAATCGGTTACAGCACAAACATATCTTGGTGTGAACTTGAAAATGAATATTACATAATTAACGTGGAGGATCTATCATGTAACTTATGAAAATGTTTACCAATGAATGGTCTTAGGGCACTAGGGCGTGCCCCCGTGCCGACCACTGTACCCCCCCCTCCATGTGAAAAATTGATCGAAAATAAAATTTACTGGCCTGTGAACAGTGAAAACGGCATGCCTCAAAGCTACAAAATTTAAAATAAAGGCGTTCAAAGATGAATGCATTTTGTTTTTTTAACATATGTTTCTTTAACTACAACAAATTTTGCGCGCTAGGCGCGCTTCCATCTTTGGTTTTATTTTGCTTTAAAGCCCCCCCCCCCCCATTTCAAACATGTTGGTGTCATTCATCGGTAAGGGTTCCGCAATTATTGTTCTTGCTTGTAGGCGTGATCCGGCGAAACAAGAAATTGCATCGATACAAAGTTCAACCCTCCTTCATCTACCTTATTGAATATTCATAATTCAGATGCGCCATCGTGGTAAGCATATTTTCTAAGAAAATGAATAGTGTCTCAATGCTGAGCCTGGGGGGAGGGCTGCCCCAATCAGAGACATTTTCAGTTTTTTCGTGAGCCTCAATGGGTAGGATAAAGTATGCAATCCCCGACGAATTTCGTGGTTTTGCTCTTAAGAAGGCAAAGGCAGATTCTTCAATGAAAACCTCCAAATTTTCAAACTTTCCTTAATAAAAACCAAATGTTTTCAACTGTTCTTCAATTTCGATAAACAGCTTCAGCTTTTTCAGACAATGGTGTTATCCTTCCTTTCGTACTGTGCCCCTGTTGGTTATCATCCTGCTCTAAAGGTCAGCTTGACTACTTGAATAGATTCCTCAAATTGTATTCTACCATCACGGGTGACTATACTGATCGTGTAATTTGTCAGTGTGCTTCTTCTATAGTTGAGGAAGCCCATCACTCTCTCTTTGATTTTTACTTAAAACCACATAGATTTACTGGATCCTACGTATGCGGACTGAACGGTTTAGATCTTTCTTACCAAGGAGTATTAAGATTTTAAACTATAAGATACATAGATAATTTTTAGCTTTAATTGAGATGCTTGTAGTACATTTTATTATGTTGTCATTTTGTGATAAATATCAATAAATTTCACTTCACTTCACTTCCCTTTTCCCGTTCACCATCCCTTTGGCAACCCGTCGCATATGGTCCCTCCGTGGGGAAGATTGGCCCCGCTGTCGGGCAAATTCCTGCAGGCTGATCCTGCATGCAGGTTTTACCATGATCAATGATTTTCCTGCAAACTTTCGGCGGGCTTTGCGCTCAATGCTCAAAATCGACGCTGTATCACCTATGAACATTATTAGCACACAAATCCTAGTGAAATATTCTAGCCTAAACTAGGTGTACACTCAAAATTAGAAGGCAAGCATCAAGGGGTTACCATGTAGCGATCTAATACCTTGAGTAATATTCGTAACATGCCAGTTATGACTATACGGTTGAGGCTAAATTTAGTTGTACAACACATCCACAAATGCATTCAAAACCTTCTCCGTCCAAGGTGACTCTAAATTTCATCCTATTACAGGCTGCTGGTCATGCAAATTTAAATACGATACCTATGATAATTGTGAACTGAATTGTGATCTTGGAGGAGCTTGGTGAGCTTCAGTGTCATTCGCAAGTCAGCTCAAAGCTCCATGCTAATGTTCCCATTTTGAAAACGCCTCATAAATTTCGGGGATTTTCCCGTTGGATCCCACCAAAATTATTCTGGACCACACCAGGGCCTTGTGGTAGGCCTTGGTCCCTCCCCCCCCCCCCCCACAATTCGCAAAGCACTCAATTCTTCACCTCGGCTTGCGAAGCTGAAGAAGTATAATCATAATCATAACCTTGTTCCGTTTACTTGTAGAGAACTTCCACGTCCCTGTATTGCATGAGAAGGGGGAACTGTCACCAGGCAAGGGAACTTTTCGCGCGCTTCGCGCAAATATTCAAACATAGCGCCGGTTTCTCTGAGCTACTTGTGGTGGGCTGGAGATATCATTCTCTGTGTAGTTTCCGCAAACAGCCATCATTTGGAAGCACCACTTGCTACAGACATAATGTTCTTCGTGCCCCCTTTGCGGTGACGGTCCCCCCTCCCCTTCCCATGTTAGCATTCCTGGCTACGGGTCATGTATTCAATGAGCCCCAATATACAACAGATCAATAGCTATTGTGCTGGAGCTCACAGTCACCTGCTGAGGATTTTAGGGGTGTGGCCTGTGCCTTGACTGGCGCGGCCTATGACTGGGATTAGAAGGTTAGAAGGACAATTGCCCATAGGAACCAGAAAGCCAAAAGGCTTAGTGATTCCTTGCCAAAAGGGGGGTGCTTTGCTACACTGAGGTTCATCCATCAAATTTATACTTCTCGACTACATCATTTTTATGATGTGGTCACAATTTGACCTCTTCTCATGTCAGCTCATGTCACATGACCTTTAAACAAAAAATTGAATAACCAAAAAATCAAAAAAAAAAGAAAAGAAGGGATTTGTGTGTGCTTCCTCCCTTGTAATGACATGTTTACAAAGTTTCAGTTTTGACCTTTGATGACCTCAAACAGCTTGTGACCTCCATGAAAACCAAAGGGTTTTTCCTCACACCATAACACATGAACATACTTAGTATGAAATCTATCGAAGATTCCTACCTTGAGATATCGTATAAGGTTTTCAGAGTTTGACCCCTGGTGACCCCAGATAACCTTTGACCTCCACCAAAAACAATAGGTATCTTTCTCTTACCATAACACATCCACATACTAAGTATGAGATCTACCAAAGCTTCCTACTTTGAGATATCGTGTAAACAAGGTTTTCAGACTTTGACCCCCGGTGACCCCAGATGACCTTTGACCTCCACCAAAAACAATAGGTATCTTTCTCTTACCATAACACATCCACATACTAAGTATTAAATGTATCCACGCTCCCAACCTTGAAATATCGTGTAAACAAGGTTTTCAGACTCTGACCCCTGGTGACCCCAGATGACCTTTGACCTCCACCAAAAACAATAGGCTTCTTTCTCTTGCCATAACACATCCACATACTTAGTATGAAATGTATCCAAGCTTCCTACCTTGAAATATCGTGTAAACAAGGTTTTCAGACTTTGACCCCTGGTGACCCCAGATGACCTTTGACCTCCACCAGAAACAATAGGCTTCTTTCTCTTTCTATAACACATCCACATACTTAGTATGAAATCTGTCCAAGCTTCCTACGTTGAGATATAGACTTGCCCCAAGTCTCTCGCGATGTTCTCTCTTTCACTGTTCCTCTCAGGTCCATCCGACTACATCACTGCAGGCACAACAATTTCTCACACTCCCCGCTTTCTACACCGAATGATTGTAATGTTGTTGTACACCGTGCTCACCCGTATCGAACAACACACAGCGAACGGGGCTTGCCCGCAAGAATTTCTCACGCTCCCGCTTGTATACACCGAATCATTGTATTGTCGTTATACACTGCGATACACGACAAGCAGGTTTGACGCGACGCGAGAGACTTGTATCTTTTGGTCTAGGTGGGCGTCACATTTTTAGCCAGCGGTATTCTATATGATTATTCAAGATCTCTGTAGCCAATGAGGGGTTTTCAATATGTAAACAACTCAACGCCCAAAGTGAACTGCAACGTTCATAGCTAGATGTGATTATTTCTCTTAATGAATATCCAGCAATGTCATACAATACCCAAGCTGATTGGATGATAACAGTTAATTCTCTTCAAACATATTCATCCTTAATTTTGGAGAAATAAAACAAGTTTAAAATGATGACGTCAACAGAACCAAAAGATACAAGTCTCTTACACGACAAGCCGCTCGATTGAACAGACCACAACGTTACGTGTGTGGGAGCGACAGGAGCTATTTGAAACAAGTGCTATAGCCTAGCGCTAGCGCGTGTTGCAAGGGACAGTAGGAAGCAGGCTGAGATTAGTGTATAGCGGTACAATGTGATGGAGCCACTGTGAGAGAAGGAACAGGCAAAAAGTGACAGGTTGAAGAGACGAAGAATAACGTGAGAGACTTGGGGCAAGTCTACTTGAGATATCGTGTAAACAAGGTTTTCAGACTTTGACCCCTGATGACCCCAGATGACCTTTGACCTCCACCAAAAACAATAGGCATCATCTACTCAATATGGGTAATCTATGTGCCAAGTATGAGATCCCTCAGTGTTACCCTTCTTGAGATATCATGTAAATAAGCTAAAGCGTCGCATACACACATACACACACTCACACACATACACACACACGACATCACCATCGCATAGATTCCTTGCCTGCCTCCGGCAAGGAATCAATAAAGTAGGTGCAAAATAGAATAAATCATATACGTAATAACTGTAGTATTGACCTTCGTTTTCGTTATCGAAGAGTTCAATCTTAAACTGTATCTTCTCTGTTATAGCAACCTTATTCTATTATATACAAAACACATGTTTTTCTTCAGTTCATGAAGTGACCTACTTACATGAAAGGATGGTTGTCATTAGATCCTATTGACAGGACTTGAATCTTAAGTTTTGCTTGATGCTTCACCAATAAGCTTAGTACTGCGGAACTCCTTTCCAAGTTTCCAGTAGATACAGCTTTCTCCAAATCACGGATGATGCGTTCTACATTTTGCACTTTGAGGAGAAAAATAAACAATAAAATGGTTTGTTCACTCCGTACAAGTGAATAAAGTACGTAAAGTGCACAGGTGTAACATTGTATAACACTACAAATTTCATAAGGAAAATAATTGTGCGAAACAATTGTATCACATATTAAAGTACAAACACGTCCCTTGCTGAGCACAGCTTAGTTTACTTTTTGACGTCAAGCAAGTCTGTTCTTGCTCCTATAACGCACTCATGATGTAAAGATCTGAAGGCGACTGAAGGGTTGATCAGTTTAGTCTCAGTGTCCCTTCTGCGGACGGAGCTCCTTCGGGGAGCAGTATCCCTGAGGGGGTAACGTTTGGTTTTGGCCATTCGGCATCCAGCCGAAGGGACTTTTGAAAAAGTACAGTCAGTTCTTGCTCTCATTAATGCAAGAATTGCTTGATCATGCAGGTACCGCGGAGACGGGCCTGGGGGGCTTTAGCCCCGCACTTTTTCGGCCGTGGGCATTTTGGGCCGCCTCAAAAGGCTTTTATTTTCTTGAACATATTAGGCCGCTTCGAAGATTAGCCCCGCCCCCCCCCCCCCCGCCACTTCAAAATTGGCTCCGCGGTCCCTGTCATGCGTGCTATCTGTTTCATTCAGTCAGTCTAGAATGGGGCCATGTATGGTCGACAGATCTCTAATGCAAGGGTCTGATGGCTGAGATGCAGTCATGCTAAATCTCATTGTCTCATTAGAGATGTCCCATCAGGGGATGCAGCTCCTTCAGGGATGAACGTTTGGTTTTCACTCTCTGATATCCAGCTGAAAGGCATTTTGAAAAAAAAATGTTACTTTGTTCACTCTCACATTCTTTCCCAAACCTCTGTTTGACGGTGATTTGAAACGGGCCGAACGACATCAACTTAAAGGGGATAAGGCATCCCTACAAACCAGAGAGTTGCTAGCAACTCTCCCCCACACAAATTTGGGAAAAAGCCTATAGTGTTCTAAATATAATTGATAACTGCACTTTGATTGACATTCATTCAAAGAATGCAGTTTCAGTCTGGTTGCTCAACAATAGCTTGTACAGTCGTGTTCCCAATTAAAGGCAATAGGCAGTCGCCCCAAAATTTTCTTTGAAAAATCAGCAAACTCTTGCAAATCTCCTCTTATTGCATTAAAAGCACTTCTGAAGACGTTTTGAACATAACTATTACAAAAAATAGGTAAAGCAAGGCAAGATTTTCCTTGAATTCCACTATTCACTAACAAAAATATTGTCACATGATCAAAATAGGCCAATCATGAACTAGAGTGACAGGATACACTCACTCTGTTTGGGGTGACTGCCTACTGCCTTTAAGCTCACATACACTGTGTTCGATGTTACCTAGAGCAATTTAAACTCAGTGTAGGCTACTGTGGCTCTGTGTCAGAGGTGTACTAGACAGGAAGTTTGGCTAAATTGGAGGAGGGGCTAGAAGTGAACTTCAATAGTAGGGAGAATTGATACTGTCTGGGTGAGGTTAGAAAGCCTTTAAAAGAAGGGTCTAAGCTGAAATCAAGTTTTGATGTATTAGATGGGTACTTGTTCTAAGCATTCTGGTGAAATATGCATTGAAATCCGATGTGTGATTCTCAAGATATTAGCAGTTAAAGTTGTCACGTTTTCAGCACTAAGTAAACTTGAAGCAAGCACATATGACGTCATAGCCTCACATTTATGAGCAGTCTTTTGTTCTGCTTTAAACTTCACAACCAATTTTCTCCTCCATAATCACATTTTTCGGAATGTGATTGCGTGCGAGCAGGGGCGTCAATCCGTATTCAAATTTGGGGGGGGGGGGGGACATACATGACCACAAACCAGTCCCTTTAGATTTCAAGGGGGGGCGTCTTCCTATCGGCCCTTTCCTCCCCCCCCCCGCCCCCCCCCCTTATGATGACTGACGTCCTATTCTAATTAGAATTATCATTTCAAAGTTAACATGACCATCATAGATGATCTGTCAGGTGAAATACACAGAGTCCACGGAATTACTTCAAGATGTTTTTTTCGTCACGTCTCAAAATAGCTGAAACAACGCTTCGCAGCGTGGATCATTGTCGGAGATCATGGACCCGACCAGGCCCGTTGCAAGGGTGATATATTTGGGGGTGTGAAGGTCCCAAATTCGGACCGGCTGGAAGTTTTTTTCCAACTGAGTGGAGGGAGGCGTTTAAATTGCACTTTGTTATGCATCCTGCGTTTTGTACACAGCAGTGGGGATCCTTCCTTTGTCACTACAAAAATGTGTCGTCCTGGGGGAGGGGTGTAAGGGGAGGGGGGAGCCCCTCTCCTTTGAGAAATTTTTGTTAATTTAAGGTTGCTTAGATGCAAAATGGTGCTATCTTTGGGATATTTTTGGAGCTGATCGTAGTATAGCAAAGGTGTGAAGGATTAGCAAGGGCATTTTCAGAATGTTTTGTAGTCGTAAGTGTATTAACAATCACCATCTATACCGATAATGGCTTCGGCGAAGCGCTCGGTAAAAATTTTTGAAAAGTGTTTAACGGCAACAACGTACTTTCACCCTTCCATCCACATCATGCTACAAATTAGACTGAATGCAGTGGTGTACCCAGGATTTCTCTCAAGGGGAGGGGGCATGCAGTATGTTGTATGACCGCTGGCCTGGGGAAGGGGTCTAAGGGGAGGGAGTGTCCCCCTCCCCTTTGAAATTTTTGGAAAAATCAGGTGTCCTTACATGCAATCTGGTGCCACATATGTTACCTTTTGAAGTAAAATTTGTGTTAAAAAATTAGTTACGTATTTTTAGGAACTAAAAAAATAGGCATCAGTAAAGGGGGCATGGCCCAATGGGGTGTCCCCCTTTCCTTTGAAAACTTTTGAAAAATTCGGTGTCCTTACATGCATCCTGGTGCCAAATATGCTACCTTTTGAAGTAAATTTGTGTTAAAAAATTTACGTCCTTTTAGGAACTTAAAAAAATCGGAATCAGTGAGGGGGGCATGGCCCAACGGGGTGTCCTCCTTTCCTTTCAAAACTTTTGAAAAATTCGGTGTCCTTACATGCATCCTGGTGCCAAATATGCTACCTTTTGAAGTAAATTTGTGTTAAAAAATTTACGTCTTTTCAGGAACTTAAAAAAATCGGAATCAGTGAGGGGGGCATGGCCCAACGGGGTGTCCCCCTTTCCTTTCAAAACTTTTGAAAAATTCAGTGTCCTTACATGCAATCTGGTGCCAAATATGTTACCTTTTGGAGTAAATTTGTGTTAAAAAATTTACATTTTTTCAGGAACTTAAAAAAATCGGAATCAGTGAGGGTGGGCATGGCCGAATGGCCCTCCCCTCTGCGCGTACGCCACTGATTGAATGATCTCATGTTGATGCGAGGCCCCTACAGATGTTTGGAGATGTATGTTTGTTTTTGGAAAGTGTTGTGATCAGAATAGTTCCATGTATAATTATCTTTTTAATGGTCATGAGAAGGAGTGCAAACCGTGACGCATGCGCGCGAAGCGTGCCGAAATTTTGTCGTTCAATAAGATTTTCCTGACGAAATCTACATTCAGAATCTGCATCGAGACACTTAACAATTGCCCAACAAACCTACATGCCACTCAAAAAGCCAGTCAAATAGAGCCACGACACTACTCTTTTATGCAAATGTGGGGGGGCATTTGATATTGTGTCCCCCACCCATCGAAATGTGGGGGACTTGTCCCCCCGTCCCCCCCAGGATTGACGCCCATGCGTGAGAGGCATAAGAATGTTACAAACTTTACATTTCACATGCGGAGGTCCTATCCCCATTAACTTCAAGGTCAACACAACAGACTGAAAAACAAAGAAACAAAAGCATTTCTTATCAATGTGAGGAAGTGGTTTAACCCCGGCTGCTTGCCTCAAGCTCACGTTGGGCCATACATGTAGTAACCTCATTTGCTGATATCTCGAGTACTACATATCCGATTTCAATTAGAGTCTCACCAAATTGCATATAGATTTAGTTCCTCTTTCACATACGAAAATCAGGGTGGTGTCTTCAAGCTCCCTGCGAAAATTAACTTTTTGCTTGAACCCTTCCTTTAAGCCTCACCTTAAAGGAAGCGAAAATGGCCGCCACGAGTGGAAAAAATAAAAAATGTGGGAAGCTCCTTGCAGGGAAAATTGGTATTTGAAGGGAAATATGAGCAGTTGAAGGGAAATTTGGCTAGTATTGTACCTGAAAACATGTCGAAATTGTGGGAAATTTGACTTGCTTGCCGGGAAATAAACATTTTTACCAGCCCTGATGACTGCACATATCGTTGATAGTAGAGGTAGTAGCCCCTACCCCAGAGATGTTCAAAATAACTTTTAATCACATGAATTTGTAAGTCTTTGGTTGTAAAAAGTGGTGATCATTTGTTTAGATCAAACTTTTAATGCTCGAAACGCGTTGGCCGGCAATATGGGTATCATTTTTGCATTTTTGTCCCCGCTATACTGACTGAATGCGAAGTGATGGTGGTGTTCTGCTTTGCCTTTTCGTCCCCTCATCTGCCGAAAAATTCTTTGTAAGGACATGTAAGTGAACCATACATGTCCACGGAATCAGTGGTGCCGCTTGAATTTGAAAAGTTGGGGAAGAGGGGGAGGGGATGAGACATGCAAAAATGTTGGGAAGGGGGGGGGATAAAAAGTTATGAGTGAATTTTGTACCTCTATATTGTAACAGACTGGGGAAGTGCGGGAAAGGCATTGACTGGAAGGAATTCCCACATGCCCCTCGTGGCATCGACTCTGCAAGGAACTATAAAATAATTGACGATAAGGACCTTTTGACTGCTCCCGAGTCCTCTTGCATGTGAAAACAGACATTATCACTTATTTTGACCGCATGGTCACGACACACGAGGCTGTGTGCCCCTCCTGTGCACATTCTTTGTCCTTCGTTTAGAGAGACAACAAGGCGGTTTCATTAGTTATAATTATTGCCGACTAATCAGTTATGCAATTTACATTCGAAACTTGATATCACAGCAAGCGGTTCGGTTTTCGGATAGAATCAAATCAGAAGCCACTTTGATAATATGTCCAATGTCTTAGGAATCGAAGAATTTCTCCCTGGTTCTAGCCTGTGTCATTGTCTCCCAAGAGGTGAAGAAAACCCATAGAGTAGGATATAGGAACTAGAGTGCTCACTCCCCGAAACAGCTGTGATCGCATGGGGACTCGGCCGCCATACAGTTTGCACACACATACTCGCACACAGCATAGCTTCTTGCCTCCACCTATAATGGCGGACGGGTCCCAGTAACTGATCTACGTGTAGATCAGTGGTCCCCATGCAATCACAGCGGATTTACGCACGCGGTATTAGGAGTGCGCACTCTAGCACCTATATCCTACTCTATGAGAAAAACACGCTTCCTCATTTCCGTGAGAATACAGAGGGCAGTCTTTCACCTACCTACACCTTGTTCGGTAACAGCCCTATCTTCCTGCATTCGCGGTTGAGTTTCAGGTGTGCGGCGGTCGTTAACGCTCTCGAGGGTATCTTCGTTTTGGAAATGATTGCTACTGACGCAGTCCACTCTGTCGACAGCCGACTCTTGAAAAGTGCCATCAATTAAGTTCTCGCTCACGTCGTGCATATCCTCATCTGAGTCGTAATGATCTTCCTCTGCCTCCTGTGCGAAATCTGTCTCTCCGGGCATCTCTCTGGTCTGCATCTCTTGGCTCGAGATGGGGATATTATGATCTCTGTCGGCCATTGTATTGGAAGAATTCTGTAAGCCTTGCACAAAACGTATTAAACTTGCCATGACAGGCTCAGCCGTAGTGAATATTATCTGTAGAAACGGGCAAAATACGACAAAAAAGATTTAAAGGTCGTAAAATTGAAGGGAAATTCAAATATAAAGGGTAGGAGATGACAATGAGAAAAACTATTTTCGACGAAACGCACGGCTCTAAATGACTACAATTTTTTCCTTGTGTAACATGGGCGTCCGCAGGTTGGGGCAAGGGGGGGGGGGGGCACTGGCCCCCTGGAAAATCAAACCTTGAAAAACAAACTTGAAGAAAGAAATAACTAAACCTTCAAGACTAATTCTGTCAAAAGTCGAAATCTCGCACTATTTTGCATCTAGGTTCCTTGAAAAAGGCAAAAACTTTTCAAACGGAAGGGGCACCCCCTCCCCCAGGCCAGCGACAATCCTAGATTGATGTGACCCCTCCAAGTGGCTTCTCCAGCTACGTGCCTGCTGATCTGATCAATGTTTTGCCACCCACCCGAAATTTTTCCTGCGGACGCCCATGTCGTGTAAGGAATCCCTGATTCATAATTCGGCATAAAGTTTGACAGGGAAAACCATTGAAAATACAAGATTCCCACTTTTCCATTTCTGACGGTGGCGCATTTCAAGCTGGTAGCCAGAGAGGTTCGTGGTTCGAGTTAGCCCTCCCCCCCCCCCCCCAATCCTTCTTTTCAACTGTCTCATTTTTACAACATATATAGTAACAAAAAAATGAGCCTACTTTTGTTTAACTTCTATTTTAACCATCACAATACATGAAATACTGAAGTCTAGGCGAGCGTCGTTTTGGTTGGTACCCCATTTTCTTTGACGGACCCAGCTCCCGAATCTTCCTTTTCTTCAGTCTGCGCGCCTTTTTTACGAACTGATGTGCGCCGAAGGATAAATTTTAATCTATGTCAGAAGGATTAATTTGGTGAAGACAGAAAGGGACCGCGTGGCGGAGGGCCACACGGACACACCACACACGGAAGAGATTTCTTTGAAATAGAGTTATACAGAAGCGCTTCGAAAATTAGGAAAATCATTAGGGCAGATAACACCTTCCTATAGGCAAAATGCTTGCAATAGATATCAGATATACATCGTAAGACAACTATAAAAACACGTCAAGGCCGGAGGTCCGTAGCCAGAGAAGTTACTGAAGGGCGAGGGCTCCAAGGGGAAAAATGTTTCTTCAGGGGGCGGGGAGATGTTTGAAATTGTGTTAAGGCTATGGCAACATCAAATTTTCTAGGGAGCGAAAAGTTCTATAGCGGAGACTTCACCCCGTGCTCCCCCCCCCCCCCTTGTTACGGGCTTGGAAGGTCGACGGAATTCAGAAAGATATTAAGCCTCTTATACCTTCAATGAATATAATCCATGCAGGGATTCAGTCAGGCTTGAGCTTTCAAGTAGGCTATGAAAGGGTAACTGGCTTTGCACCTGAGTTAGTGAATCATTTTATGAAGAAATTTGCAGGGATATTTTCTAGAGGTCAACTAAATCGTCACGGGATAATATTGAGGTCTGCGGAGGTATCCTCCAGATACTACCGTGAAAGGGCTCACGCGTACAGATTGTGCATTATCTTCTGAAAACGGTTTAGCCTATAACTGATCATAGGCGTTAGCCTTCCAGGTTGTATATCTTTTAGGCCCCTATACCCAGACGAGGTAATGAAGAGGGCGAGATAGCTGTGGCGGGAGGGTGGGGGAGGGATGTGTTAAGATGTATTAAGGCAATAGTGATCAACATTTTCTACGTGACCGCCCGATGTCTCCTTGACTACGTGTCTGATACCTTCTCCCAAACTCGGACGAAACATATTTACACATTCGGGCATAATAATACAACCAAAACGATTGATAGTCGAACCTAAACATAGCTCAAACCGAGTATTATGATGTCGCCAGTTTACATCTCAGCCCAGTCTTTGGACAACACTTGCAATGGTGATGGGCACGAAGTGACACACTTAAATGTTTACGAGTAAATGTAGTACTCTATGAAAATTCACGAGGACCATGGGAAATCCTCATAAAAAATTAGGTCATAAACTTGGAGAAATACCTTAGTTTTTATACATACCCATCCCTATTGACACACAGGCCTATGCCTCAGAGTATACAGTAAGCGAATATTTAAACAGCAATATAAACCACTGTAAACACGGTCTCTACAGGCCGAGACTGAAATGTCCAAATATGATTCGACATAGTCTCATAACACTGCAGAGATCCCGTTGAATATGGGCTAGTTCACAGATACACAGTGACATGTTGTCATTGAGACTATTTTGTATTGGCCTAGCTGTCTTCCTTCATACGAACGTTTACCTTTATAATACCGTTACGGTATGTCTGCGTAAAATATGCACAGATAGATGTAACTGTCAGTTCCGTCGTTAAGACAATCAGGGAAATTGAAACTACAAATTGGCATATTAACTGAATGTTTAAGAAGATAATGATGAAATATTGTCATTTTGCTCACCTGGAAAGCCCGGAATTATAAAATGCTCGTCGTTTCATGTTCACGAACACATGCTAATTATATCCAGTACGCACACGTACGTCTTCCTGAGAACGTGTGCTTGATGTATTTTGTGTGCGTACAGTCAGGGTTAAGTGCGACCGAAAGTCCAGGGAATCCCCGATTGCGAAATAGTAAACATGTCCGTCTAAGACTAAGTGATTCTTCATGTAATGGGGGTTGCTATTTGTCACATAACAACTCCCTTGCCCTTGCAACATTGAAATAAGGTGAGAACGCCAAGCTCATAATAATCTGTTGCACCTGGCAGTGTGTCTTCCTGCTCCCTGTACGAGGGAGTACGTGATTGATTTGAAAATAAAAAATGTTTTCATCTGCCTAGCGATAGGCCTAACTTAGTGAGATAACGTTGATTGTGGGCAAAGTGCCTCAAGAAGTATCATTTACACATTTTTATGTCTATATCATTTAGCTTTGCAGAAGATATTTAATTTATTCAAACTTCCCACCTAGGCCTAATTTCTTTCTTCTTTCCTCTCCATTTCCATTACGGATAGGCCTACAGTCTTAAGTACCAGAACCTATGAATTAGGGGCCGAAGGTCGGCCACCGGGAGAGGGATTTCAATGTGGTTGGGCCGGATCCCCGCCCCTTCCAGTGTTGTCGAGTCACTTGATGTACAGACTCGAGTCATGTCGGGTCAAAGTATATCGAGGTGTGTCTGAGTCATTTGAGTCTTCGTCACGTTAGTCTGAGTTATCTCGAGTCCCGGGCAGTGTAAGTAGATAGCCTAACACAGTGGTGTTAATTGTCAATTGCGATGTTGATAATGAATAGGCCTTTGTGAAAAACGTAGGCCTGTTTTGTTGTACGCTATGGTACTGTTGTGTTATGACTGATCGTCCTAGCGATTTGCAATTAGTTCTCAACACTGCTCATAATTACAATATGTGACTGTAAACATTGCTTGAACTATAAAGGATGTCATTTTCCCGACGGGGAACATTACAAAACTGCGTGTTTTTATTTGGCAACATCAAGCTTCAGGTTGGTGATGATGACCTACTTGAGCGCAATTTTTTTATTATAATGGTTCATTCAACAAAGCCATTAATACACAGATACGTAGATCAGGCTAGAAGTGTTTTGCTTACTTTGTTCAGTTGTTGGCAAAAAACCACAAAGTTGTTGATATCTTTTGAAAGTTTTGATATCAGTGTGATCTTTTTGAAAAGACAATTCTTCCAATTTTATTGTGTGGTTGAGAAAATTTGGGTTTTCTCCAACCCAGAGTATATTGAGGTTGTCCATCGAATACTCTTGAAAAGCATTTTTCAAAGGTTAAAAAGCTACTCACAGAGCATGATATGGTTTACGGGGAAACGGTAACTTCTCCCATCTCCTGTATTATAGAGAAAACGAATTTTGAATTTTTGAATAAGAGTTTCTAAGGTAAGGATTCCAAATTGTCTCATCTGATGTTCAAGCTTATGTATAAACTGCACTTGTCAAATGTATTTCATTCAAAGTAGAATTTCACGGTTAAACATCCTGGACAACAGTGTTGGAGGCTCTAGGCCAGGCCTAGCCTCGATATGGGCTAATTTTTGAGGCCTTAGCCTGGGCCTCGGGGTGATGACTCGGCCTCGTACCTTTGGCCTCTATTTTTTTTTTAGTCGAGCCTCAACGAAACCAGTGTTTCCAATGATGTGTAATGAGTGCCCAAAGAATTATTTTTGTGCGATAAATTTTTGAAAGTGTTTCCCACTTAGTCTTCCATGGTATTGAGTCGATATACAGCAGGTTGCACTCCAGAGGGGGAGAAGTTCCTATTAGGATGAAGACAGAGAGGGCACGTTCCACGCCCGTCGGGGAGGTCTATCGCCACGTTGGGGAAGATGAGAAATCATTGAGGAGTGAAGTATTGATATCATTAAAGTAAGGGCAGCTTATCATAACTGGATGGCAAATCTTCTATTATAGCCTTCTGGTAGACTGCTGTTTTAACGGTCCACGGTTTTGTAAAATTACACCAGGGGTTCCAGGATCGTCACCCGGAACCCCACCAGGGTCCTAAGTTAGACGGGGCCTGCACCCAAAGAGGCATGAAGAGTGTTTCGTGTAACCCGTGACGGCTACCAAGCTGTCAGGCCGTTCCAACATTGACATAGTATTTCAAACAGAGGACTGCGCTTTTGGATGAAGTAACAAATTTTTCTCACATGGGCTAGCAATATCACTCTAGACAGGGAAGTGGTATTAGCCCCTCCCTGCTAAGACGTAAGTAAATTTCTATAGTTTTCTGATACGAGTTTCTCTGGTGGCGTGTGAAGGATTTCAGAGGTGGGGGCACAACCTGTGATTCTCCCGACTGATGTGGAGGAGTCCTCCTGGAAACTCTTGAGTTAATTATATAAGATGAGCACTGATACAATGCTTATTACCCGACATCCAAATGATAGTATAGAGTATGATGCCCATGCATTAAAATTTATGGCTTTTGAAAGTTTCAGAATTATCAAAAAGCTATTCTTCTACTGACTTACCGTATAAATTAGCCCAAATCAAAGAACCATCATTCAGCCTAAAAATTCTAAAAAACATCTAGTCAATTGGGGCACGAACCGGAATCTTGTCAAATATTTGACAAGATTTGTTTCAAAATTGACTAGAAATAGTTCAAAAAAATGAAACTATTCGTTTCATTTATGAGCCGAAACTAGTCAAAGATTTGACAAGATTCCGGTTTGTGCCCCTATTGATTAGATTCTATTCAAATTTGTCTAGGACATTTTTAGAGTGTATGGTTTGTCAAATTAAGAAGCCAACACCATTCGGAGTCGCGTAATGCTCGCAGAGGCGTCGTCAGGGTTTGGTGATTGGGGGGTAGAATAGATGACGTCATAATGCCACCTCAGCCCACCAAGTCTGCGTAAATTGTACCTTTTTGTGCACCCTTGCGATTGTATACAGCAGTATGTAATCACTTGTCACTACATAAAGGTGCCGTCCCTGGGAGGGGTCTAAGGGGAGGGAGTGTCCCCCTCCCCTTCCCTTTTGAGAAATATTTGTTAATTTAAGGTTGCCTAGATGCAAGATGGTGCTGTCTTTGGGGTATTTTTGCAACTGATCATATATGGCTGGAAAATATCATTATTTAGTGAATTTTAATTTTTGGTTAGGTAAAAGAGGAGAGTATTTTGTCTTAGAGAAGGGTATGTTGTCAACAAACCTCCTGAAACCCACTTTTGGCTACTTTAATGCCTTCTATTCGGGGAAGTTTTTACGTAAAAACACGTGCGTGGAGTCCACAGAAACAATCTGTACATTTATACCGGTAATGGGTGCGCGCGAAGCGCTCGCTAAAAATTTTTGAAAAATGTGTAACGTCAAGTACGTACTTTCAACCTCTCACATCATGCTACAACATAGATTGAAAAATCCCATAGGCCCCTACAGAGGTTGGAGATGTACTTCTGTTTTTCGGAGAAGTGTTGTTATCAGAATAGTTGCATGTATAATAACCTTAGTAATGGTCATGAGATGAAGTGAAAACCGTGACGAATGCGCGCGAAGCATTTAATTTTACATTAAATAAGATAACCATGACAAAACCTGCATTCATGCTCTGCATCGAGGCACTTTCAATTACCCAACAAACCATTTGCCAATCACAAAGTAAGTCTTTTAACTGAGGATTCTTAAACAGCTTTCAACTTTTGTTGCTGTGCTTCTGCGGGATGGAGTTGCTACCGGAAATAATTGATAATAAGGACAATATTGAGGTAAGGTTTGAAGCACGCAGAGCGCGCGAAACTTTTGATAGTTTGCGAAAGATTTGCGATAATTCTGATAGTTTGAGAACCATTTGTGATAAAAATGGTTACAACAGATCCATCCCTCGGTCCAAAAACACCTCACCCTACCTCCTACAGAAATCTATAGTTTAAACAACGTTTCTTGGAATCATTTTAAAATTTTCAAAAAAAAAAAATCTGAAATCGGTTGGGAGCACGCCCCTATACTCCCTCCGTGTCGGCGACACTGCTCGCAGCGTCTTTAATTTTTCAAAAGGGCTTAAATTTATATATGGTACCGAATTATGTATGAATCAAGAAAAAGGTTGTTTTGAGGCTAGTGTTAGAACGCACCTTTTGCAAATTTAGTGGAGGAAATGCATGAAAAAAAGGTAAATTTGATATCAATACACTACTACATAATGAAAAATTTGTGTGAGACCTTTTGGGTATGAAATCTGTTTTCAGTTTTCACAAGTTCACGATTGTGCTTAAAATTAGGTCCTAAATCTTGCTCAAAACGATCCTGCTGTGTACAAGGCACAAGTGTGGTTTCTGTGCGGGTAAATGTTGACCAATTTATGACGATTAGTGGGGATTATGATCAACTTTTGAAAAAGATCTAGCTCAGTGAACATTTTCTACTTACACAGCTGGATCATTGCATGTAAGTAATTATGATGCATCAATACTGTGACATTTGATTGATGAATGTCGATCAACTGTCGATATTGGGTTGGCTATACGTAGTACTATATTGATGTGGTGCATGCGTGCCGCGTGCGGGCATAGTTGGACGTCGCCAGGCCTGCAGAAACGTACCCGGAAAATGTTTATTATTCATACAGTATGACCCTCGAAGGGCCAGCCTAGGCCAGGCCGACGTACGTATTCATTTACTGTGGTATTTTTTTACTGTCGTAATTTTTTTTGGGGGGCGGGGATGAACAGGGGGCCGGGGATGAACAGGGGGCCATGCCCCCTTGTGCCCCCCGTCTACTCCAGTGCTGCGAGGTGTACTTCCGACAGCTCCATTTGAAATCTAAGATGGCGTCCAGAAAAAATGGATGCCATTTTATCAGGTTTATTAGATGCTGGGTAAAAACTTTTCTCAAAAATTCGATTTTTTGCAAAATTTTGGAAAAACATATTTTTTGCTAAGTTTTGGCACAAATAACCCATCAAGCTTATATAATTACACATGCTAGAAATTTTCACAGGCATTTATATGACACCTTGTTTGGGGGAATATGACCTTCTAAAATGAATAAAGCTCGAAAAAGTAGAATTTACCGTAATGGGGGAAGCTAATTTGCATAATATGCAGATAAGACCAATTTCCCATACTGAAATTTTTTAGGACTTTAAGTATGGTTTTTGGGGTCCTCACAGAAGTGCATTGTGGTTAAAACAATTTTTTGCAATTAGTGGTGGGTTACCTACTATTTTCGTCAGATTTACTGGACTACCTGGCAAGGTCTAGTTAAATAAAGCGCAGTGTAAACACCCAATCCAAACTTAAAATTATGGAAATACAGAATAATATCATTTCCTTTTCAACAGAAAACACATTTATGTACATTAATTGAGTTACACGACGAAAACACTTTTCTGGTTGCTAAGAAACTTTTCTTTAGCAACAGAGGTCAAAGGGCAGAATAAACAAAACCTAAACCTCCAATGATGCAGAATACAGAAGAAATGTCATTTGCTTCCAAACAAAACAATGTGCACATTTAACTTTTGAAATTATCGCCACGGATACACTTTTTTTGGTTGCTAGGGAAAATTTCCCTGCAATGGCAGTTTCGGCACTGGATAAATGCAAGATGCAAACTCCAGTTGTAGCAGTAAAGGATAAATGCCTTATAACCTTTTCAAGAGAAATAACCTTAAATGATGAGACTCAAGACAATACACTATTCGGTTGCTAAGGGTAACCCATTTTGACCGATGAATTAAATGCTACAAATCTCTTCTTACAGTATCTCTGTTGCAAGTATATTTAATAACATATATTTCAGAATATAAATGTGGCATTCTTAAGGTGGACAAAGGGGTTATTTTGCATGGATTAAAATATTCAGTTTCAATATTGTCTTGAGATGATTTAAAAGAGCCATTCAAGTATTAGGATTCCGTGCTATGCCAATTAATTTGCAGGGGTGACTGCATTTTCCCTTTAACAATACTGCTATATATGTTATGTATACAGCATTTCAGCAACCCCTGATACATCCAATAGACTAATGCAGCTTGAAAACCTTCAGACGAAACAAATAGAATCAACCTTGGTTGTAACCTTCCAATGTTTATTATGTACATTTAGTGTAGAGGGACTATTAAACCAATACTGTACCATACTGGCCTCTATAAGCTCCCCCTCCCTTCCCACCCCATTATCTCACATAGCAAATGTGTTATTCCATTCTAGAATTCTTCAGAGGCTGACTACTTCATACTTTTGTCTATGCCACGTGAAATATAAATTTTCACATGAAGTGCCAGCAATCTAGGATTAATATAACATTTCGTCCTTGTCATAACATGCAAATTGGTTAAGCAGTGTCTGGATTTATTCAGTATTCCTTACTCATATTGAAGAACTGCTCATAGTATATTGAACGTAACTAACACCTTATTTAGGTCTTGTCAGCATGGAAGTATATCCCTGGGGGGATGGGGGATAGGCTATATCCCCCCAACATTTGACTAGAAAGGTGGCCCACGTAATCATCCCCCC
Organism: Holothuria leucospilota; assembly: GCA_029531755.1. Lineage (NCBI taxonomy): Eukaryota > Metazoa > Echinodermata > Holothuroidea > Aspidochirotida > Holothuriidae > Holothuria > Holothuria leucospilota. The sequence continues at coordinate 60,962,233 of CM055965.1, forward strand.
AATGATACGTGTATGCTGGAAAGTACATTTTATTGTATTAGAAAGTGTTCATCTAAAATACCTACATGTGTAAGAAAATGCTGCCTAGGCTACGCTGCATCACACAAGAAAAGACATGTTTGGTAACTTTACTGAAGCGTAAAACATTATGGTAATGAGCCTAGCTTAGTGTCTATGCATTGATCTCTGACCAATAAATATGACGTGGTAACGTCAAAATCAGGCACTTTTGAGAATTCACACGTCTCCTCTTTGAGAAGTTTCTACCTAGTAAATCATGAAAGACTTAAATGGTTTGTTTTCCAACGTAAGCGAAAGTCTAATATTCTGGGATAAAGTTACTTGAAGTTTTTTTACCTCATCGCTAGCCTAGCCACATGGTTAGGGGTATTGCTCTCCCCCGAATCACCCTGTTTCATTTCTTGCGCCTCTGAGTCGCGGCGGAGCGTAAAAAAAACATGGTGGGGAGGGGGGGCTGAGTGCCATCAAGACTATCTAAGCGGAGCGCCACCATCAGTTTGCGCGGAGCGGACAAGAAAATTTTTGGCTTTACAAGCCCTCCAGATGGCCAGGAACGGCACTTCCCGAGTGTTCTAAGCTGCATGTACCCAGCCTTGAAATGGATCTCATGTCTGCAATCTCCCTGCGGCCCCACTTCTTGGGGCACTTGGCAAATATTGGGGGGCTTAGCCCCCTCACTTTTTTCATTGAGGGCTGAGACCCCAAAGTTCCCGGTTCCGCCGCAACTGGCGCCTCCCCCTCCCGTGCAATAAATTACCAAGTGATGTATCAAATAATGTTTCTTGAAAACTTAATCAAACCCCACGGCTGCAGACCGTAGAGCCTTACACGATCAATTAATTTCTCACCAATATATTCAGTAGCCTCATGTTAGTAAATAGAACATTTTATATTAGGCCTAATTAACACCTACGCAGAGTGCGTACAGTCGGCCTTAAAACAGTGATTCGCACAAAGTGACTTCCTCCACCATCGGTGGCGTCATTTTCGTAAGAATTCCTTCAATCTCTGCTTAATCCCTAGGCGTATTTCCAAGGTTGCAGGAAGGCCTATTTAAAATCGATTCCAAGTTGATTGAGGTTCCGAGGATAATATATGACTAAGCCATATTACGACAGAGTTCTAACATTGGACTGTTTCAATCTATCACAATCCTTGTTACAAACGTAATTCATTCACTGTGACAACCCCTTTAAGTAGTAGATTCTACCGAGATTTGATGATTTTTTTCAAGAGTCTGTCTTAAACTTTGGGAACTATATCGCCTTATTCTGTAGGCTGCGTACTATGAAACCCAGCTTAAGTTTTATGTATTCATATGTACTGAAGACGTTTGCATTATTTTCAAGGATACAGTTGCAAATAATCTGGAAATTTCAAGCCAACTGACAGGTCTTATAATGGTATCCGAATTCAAATTCTAGTTGTCTGGGATAACCCTTTAACTTGACAGTACATTGTTGCACTTGTACAATTTCAATCCGTTGCAGCTTATTGATGAGTCTTGTGCTCAAAATAGCCTTTCCTAAATGTATAAATATGCCAATACCCAATAACATTACCTCTGAAATTTACCTCTTAAAACAGTCTTCCTGGACCTTCTGAGACATTAAAACCCAGGAGCTTCCGGGGCTTTACCCCCTGAAAGCCACAGGGCCTTTGCCCCTGGGCCCCACCCATTACGGACTTCGCGCTTCGAGGTCGCCGAGCACGCTTCGCGTGCTCAGTTTCTAGGTTTGCGATAATTTACTCCATCCCCCAAAGTTGAAAAGAAATCTACGCCCCTGCTTGTCAGAAACATCAATTCTTATGTATCAAATCAACAGATGGTTGAAGGTCTTATAACACGTAACTTGATTGTCGCCTAATATTTTCCAGTCCAGCAACTTTTCCTGAACAATACTCCGTTTGAAACTTTGCTCTGTGGGCTATCATGAAATTCAAGCTTCCACTTCGAGAAAAGAACACACTCCCTCCAGATAATGCTCACCCCAGATATAAACACCATACAATATTAATACTGTACCAAAAGAGTCAGACCTGTAAAAGGAATTTCATGACTATAAAATGTCAGAAAATTATTGAAAAAAAAAACAATTCTTGCATCCAGTCCTTTGTCTTGCCATCCTTGTGAGGGTCCTACTAAAAATTTCAGAAAAATCGTACACAATTTGTAGGAAATGAAAGCTTTCATTTGAAAAGAGAGACACACATTTCCACCCCACAGTACCACAAACTCTACCCACAGGGGCGTATATAGCGAAGGTGTTTTTTAGGGAGGGGGGGGTAGAGATTGTGTTTTGCCGACCGATCTGGTAATGCAGACCGCGAAAACGAGCTTTAGTGGGTGGGATCTAGGGTCTCTTCTTAAGGCTCCTGGTAGGGTCCAGGGGCAAAGCCCCGCGCGCTGGGGATCCAGGTGGCGAGGCTCTGAGGTTTAAGCATATCTATGGGTGAAAAATTTAGTCTCAGGATGGATATGTTTTGGAAAATTTAGTCTCAGGATGGATATGTTTTGGTTCATAATGCATCATCAAATGCAAAGATTCCCAATAATTTTAATGTACTAGGTTATTCCTCTCGTCGACAGCCGCTATAGTTTTAAGCGGTTGGGATTCAGAGCCCCACCAGTGTTTTAGCTAGGACGTTTTCTCAATGCGATATTTACTAATCTGTGGCCTGTGGGAGGGGGTTTCCCCCTCCCCTTTGGAAATTTTTGGAATTTGAAAGGTGCCTAGATCGCAAATGGTGCAATATTTGAGTGGATTTTTGCCCTAATGAGGAACCTCAAAATTTACACCGGGGTAGAATTTGCTTGTCAGATTTTTTTTGTGCGACATTGTCGCACAAATAGGGGCTGGCTAAAACACTGGGTCCGCCTTATAGGGCCCCTGGTGGGGGTCCAGGGGGCTTCCCTGGAAGCTCTGAGGTTTTAGCATAATCTCTGGGTAAAAAATTAAGTCTCATGCAGGATAGGTATATTTTGGTTCATAATACATTATCCAATGCAAAGATTCCGGATAATTTTAATGTGTTAGGCTATTCGTCCCGTCATACCACTATACGGTAAGTGTTCAAATAGGCGTCCGGCCTTTAAAAAGGGCCAGAGAAAGTGTTCAAAATCTTAACACAAACGTTCAAAATATGCTTTGAACGCCAGGATGGGTTCTGTATCTGTTTCATTTTGGTGTTCAAAAGTTAAAAGCCTGAGGTTGCAGTGAAGGGAACACACGGGCGGCACGCATTTTTTTCCCAAGATGTTGGTGGGTAAACCTCAGGAGTTTGCAAAATGTGTTTGAAGTGAAAGTTAGGGTTTAGAAAAAGGGGTAAGGATGCCCTCTCCATGGGTAATCGGGTGCTGCATGCTCCCACCCCATGGTGATGATAAAAGTGAGGAATAATGTGCAGAACGTGATTTTTCAAGAATGTCTTATGACCCGAAATAGTGCGCCTATACAGAAGCCATTAACATCGTTTCTTTCCCCGAGTTGCCGACGGGCCGATGATACGGCCGTATACGGCCGTCACATGCATATAATCAATTTGCCGACGGGCCTTCAACTTGAACGGGTCAATCAGATGAAGAGCCGAAAATCGAGCAGATAAGAGACTGGCCACGCTCTCCCGTTCTCTCTTTCTCTTTTCATTCTCCGTCTTCTCTTTCACTCCCTTCCTTTACCTTTCCTTTCCCTCCTTTCCTCTTTTTCTCTTCTTTTCCTTTCCCTCTCCCCTTTTAGCCGACAGACCTAAAATTTGCCGACCGTGCGACCAAATATTGGGGGGGGGGGAGGGGGTGACACCCCCACATCCCCCGCTCTCTACGGCCCTGTCTACCCACACTTCGTGGGTCCAGCTAATTACGGAAAGTGTAGCATTTGTGTTGAAAAGTGCTTACGGATGCCAAGCGCTGATCCAGATGGGGATTTTCCGGCTTCAGCCCCCACTCCCCCTCCTTTTCGGCATCACTTTTTTTTTGAGACTGTTCTAAGCCTGCACTAAAATTTAATGTTTACTAATTCTGATTTCAAGATATCAGGAAACACCATTTAACAATGTCTTATTTAAAGTTTTCCCCAGACCCCACCCCCGGCCCCTATTGACGCTTTGGACACTCGACGCCGGTAGCTTCGAACTTCTCCCTAACGGAATTAGCCCCCTTTTGTAAAATCCTGGAACCCTCAGGCCTGGATGCATCGCATATCTGATAAACAAATCCCAGTATTTTTATTTTAAACAACAGGCAGAAAGACGCTCTGGAGGCATGTCTTGCCTAAATCCTTGCAAGTTACCACACTGTCATCCCAGCCGGCAAACCCAAGCACCTTTAATTGACCGGTATATGTCAGAATGAGACCGTAGTTAGCTGCCTTTGTGCGGTTTCATCATGTTCGTCTTTCAGGAAATCTGACAGATGGGAAAATTTTGGGAGGAGCTTAATTTGTAGTGGTTGGGGAGGTATTTTCTCCGGAATACACCCCCTGGTATAATACCATTACATTTAGTACATGTGAAGTGCATAAAAACGTTATAACTGACGCCGATCTCGCTACATTTCTTACATTGATCCATTTAAATAAAGAAATAAAGATTCAAGTTGACCGACATTACGTTCCAAGATGTTCTTCCAAGTTTACTCGCGAAGATCTCTCTGAGTTTATGTTGAATTATCTGGAAACCAAGGACCACGATTCAAAAACGGTTTCTGCGGAAATCTGATGTCATACTGTGTGGACCCACACGTCTAGCCCCTGGATAGTCTTGGAACTATCATTGACGTCACATAACCGAGTTTACAGTGACATACCCGACCAAATACCACGACCTTGCGGAGCATTTATGGATATGGGATGAGGGACAGGCGGTTATCTAGTGGAGAAATGGACCATGAGAAGGGCGGGGTTCTCACCCCAGCCCTCATTTCACCACTTCATTTTCCTTAAAGAATCTCTATGCTGCACAAGAAAGATTGTTTACTCATCTAGATCACCAGGTGCCACGAAATTACAAAGATCGATTCATGCTTAATTGCAATATTGCCTGATGATCTTTGACCACCACCAAGCCGTAAAATGAGGTTCTACTATTTGATATCAGGATGCACACAATGACTTTACCCGAGACAACCCTTCAGCAAACCTAGAAATCGCCCAGGTTGTCGAGGAATCTTCTCAAGAAATTCGTTGTAACCAAACTCCAGCCCTTCTGTCTTGTATGCCTATGCATATTAAACATGCGAACCTTCATGGTAATCCTCCTTAAGATATCATGTTTACAAGCCAAAGGTATTCATAGTTTCACATCAGATAAAATGAGATACTCATTAACCTGTACCAAAAACTATAAGGTTCTTAATACATCCACATGCCACCTATGAAAAGTATGAACTATGGTCTCCAATACTTCCCAACTTGAGCTTTCATGTTTACAAATTTTGTAGTTTGGACCTTTGACCTCTGTCGAATATGATAGGGTTATCTTTTTCTGGATGTGAAGAACCTACATTTATCAATATGAAAAATATACATCAGTCCAATCTTGAGATATTGTGTGTATAAGCTAAGTATCACAGACAGACATACACACAGAAACATACAAGCATGACTGCATAGATTCTTTTGATTTCAACAAAGATTTAAAAGCCGAATTATTTTAAAGACTTCACTAAAATATACATATTAAATTCACTTTAGGTGGTTTTATTTTCCTTTTACTCTTTATTAGAGCAATTCTCTGTTTACATATAATCACTGAACTGGATAACAGAATATTATTAAAAAACCCAAGAGCGAGACTTTCATTTTCCACAGAACTGCATCACTTTTGTATCGTGAATTAGCTATTGTGTACAGCGTGCAATGCACTCATTCTTAACGTCATTAACATAAATTTCACGAATTGTGGTTTCCTTAAAGGTTTTTATTGCGAACTAATTGTCTCATAAACTTTGCTCATGATGAATTTAAACAAATTATTTCTAATTGTGATATAGTAAATGTTGACAGTGTGCCGTATTTCATTAAAATGCACTTATAATTATATCATATGAAAAAAGGGATTTTCTAACAATCTTTGATATAATTTTCATTCCACAAATAACTTACGAAATAGGCCTACAACAAATAATTTTAGTAACCAGAAAAACAAAGGCTTAGTGATTCCTTGCCGAAAGGGGGGGGGGGGGGGTGCTTTGTTCACCGAGGTTCATCCATGAAATTTATACTTCTCTGCTACATCAATTTTTACGATGTGTTCACAATTTGACCCCTTCTCACATCACATGACCTTCAAACCCCACCAAAACTTGAATAACCAAAAAACATAATAAAAAAAAAATAAATAAATAAATAAAACAAGCCTTAGATGGGATTTTTCTGTGCTTCCTCCCTTGTAATGCCATGTTTAAAAAGTTTCAGTTTTTGACCACTGGTGACCTCCAATAGCTTGTGACCTCCACCAAAAACAATACAGGGCTTTTCCTCTCAATATATATACAAAGTATGAAAAGTGTCATTTATCCAAGCTTCCTATCTCAAGATATCGTGCAAATAAGGTTTTCAGGGTTTGACCCCAAATAAAAACAGATGTCCTTTGACCCCACAAAAACAACAGGGTTCTTCCCCTCACCATAAGGCATCTACACACTCAGTATAAAATTTATTCAAGCTTCCTAACTTGAGATACCATCTTAACAAGTTTTCAGGGTTTGACCCCTGGTGACCCCAGATAACCTTTGACCTCCAACAAAAACAACAGGATTCTTCCTCTCATCATAAAGCATCTACATACTAAGCATGAAATTTAGCCAAGCTTCCTACCTTGAGATATCATGTTAACAAGGTTTTCATGTTTTGACAAGTGGTGATCCCAGATGACCTTTGACCTCCACCAAAAACAATAGAGTTCTTCCCCTGGCCATAAAGTATCTACATACTAATAATGAAATTTATCCAAGCTTCCTACCTCAAGATATCATGTTAACAAGGTTTTCAGGTTTTGACCCCTGGTGACCCCAGATGACCTTTAACGTCCACCAAAAACAAGGTTCTTCACCTCACCATAAAGCATCTACATACTATGTATGAAATTTATCCAAGCTTCCTACCTTGAGATATCATGTAAACAATGTTTTCAAGGTCTGACCCCTGATGACCCCAAATGACCTTTGACTGCTACCAAAAACAATATCATTCTTCCCCTTATCATAATGCATCCACATACTAGGTATGAACTCTATCTAAGTTTCCTAACTTGAGATATCGTGTAAACAAAGTTTTCAGGATGTGACCCCTGGTGACCCAAGATGACCTTTGACCTCCACCAAAAATGATAGGGTTCTTTCCCTCACCATAAAGCATCTAAATACTCAGTATGAAATTTACCCAAGCTTCCTACCTTGAGATATTGTGTAAACAAGGTTTTCAGGGTTTGACCCCAGTGACCCTAGATGACCTTTAACTACTACCAAAAACAACAGGGTTCTTCCCCTTACCATAATGTATGCACATACTAAGTATGAAATCTATCCAAGCTTCCTAACTTGAGATATCATGTAAACAAGGTTTTCAGACTTAAACCCATGGTGACCCCAGATGACCTTTGACCTCCGCCAAAAACACTAGGGATTGTCTACTGCATATGGGCAATCTACACACCAAGTATGAACCCCCTCAGAGTTACCCTTCTTGAGATATCGTGTAAACAACCAAAGCGTCACATACACACACACACACGCACGCACACACGACATCACGATCACATATATTCCTTGCCTGCCTATGGCAAGGAATCAAAAAGCCCAGAAAAAAAAGACTATATTTATGCTAAATTTGTTAAAAATGGATGTCATGTGGCATAACAAGTAGCATACATTGTTTTTGTTTTCTGTATTTTATAGATTAAGTTTCCTAGTAACTTATTACTGTATATTAATATAACAGATAACGAGCTAAATACTGACAGTACTACACTCTCTGCTTATTGTAATGATATCATTACATGATAATACGGAGTAAAGAAGGAGCATATTGTTCTTTTACACGGTTTCCTTTGGAAACTAATATAAACGCAAACATCAAGCACAATCTGGGAAATGAAAATACATATTGATCTGTATGAGTAAAGTGAAACAAAATAAAATTCTAAGAATTGTAAACAACTATTTTAAAGACTAATGTTTTACCAGGCATAAATAACAGTAAATATATCTTAACTTTTGAGCCTGGGGATAGAGCAAAGAAATAAAACCATTTGATTTTTTTATTTGACAATTATAGCTGAACCTTTTTTGCCCTTAGAAAGAATTTTTATTCACCAAGGTTTGTGAGATGGACATGATGTATAAATTCCACAGATTGCTGAGTGATATGGAGCACATATAGGGATATGTCTTTTTCAAATGAATCCCAGCAAAACTTTACGCTGAATGAGCAAGAACTTGACAGTAAAATGCATGACGGGAGCATGTCTTGAGCGAATGTATATGTGGACCAATTTATCACCATTCTTGAAACCTATATTCATATTTTTCAAGTACTTGGCTTAAAACAAATTATATTTGAAACACAATATCTCAATTTTGTGGCAGATCACACCACCGAACAAAAACTAAGCAGGTCCCTCAGTGTCAACAATGATACTGTAAGTCTAGCAGCAACTTATGTCATAATTACATCACCACCTCAAGAATAAAACAATCTTACACTTGAGATTCTACCGTAATGAACTTGACAAAAGCCAAAATATTAATGTAAAAATGACAAAAGAGCACCAAAATTACTTGTAAGTAAAGTAATAACACACATGTAATTCAATTAGACTTATCAGCTGCATACTGCCCTTATTATTTAAGGCTATGAAATATATTACAACAAACTACATCTAGACAAAGAGAATTTGACTGGTGAAAAAAACATCTGTTTGCAGAATGGTTTAGTGAGCAGTGTATTGACCAATGACAGTGGTCGTAAATTACAGAAAACAAATACTACCAGCATTTCTCTCAAATCATACCTACCTGTTTGACACAATAACCTTAAAGTAAACCTTACAAGGCAAAATTATCTAAAGTCTTATCTTAAATTTCATTCTGACATCAAGAGGCTAATGAACATCTCTATAAAAATCTGATTAAACTATGAAGAAAAAACTCTTCCTTACTACAATAGTTTAATCCTGAGCTATTTTCAGTTCTTTGTTATGTACAATAAGAAAGGATTCATTCACTTCTCTACCCCTTCTGTTGATACATGCCTCAGATACTCTTCGCTCCACCTGCCCTCACTTAGGTACATATTACTCAGGCTGATACTCTCCACCTCCTGTTGGTATGTGCTACTGACACTCCCTTCTCACCCCTCCCCCGCCCCACCTTACTGGTTGGTGTAACTGATACTCTCCCCCTCCTGTGTCTGATGGTACTGTAACCCTCTCTAGGTGTGTCCTACTGAAACTCCCCCCTCCCCTCCCCTCCCCCCTCCCACAAACCCAATGCAATGTTCCACAGAATGACGATTAAAGGGCCTTTAACTGATAAGATCTCCATGATATGCAAATTAAAAGTACAAAATATTCTTAAAAGTAATCAGGGATTTATATGGAGTTTAATCAGTGATTACTTCAGTACAGAGACTGTAACCTATAGTTTTGGCATTTTTGTACAGTGAAAGTGGCAATTGTGCCTTGGAAAAAAGGCATTAAATTAACATTAACTGAATTGTCCATTTTTTGGCTTTTCTCCGATGAGATTAAAACAGATAGAAACCCAACCATCCATCTGTTATCACCAAGACTGCCCAAAACCGACTTTGGTTTCAGGTGGTTTCAGTTTGGTCCTGGTCTGCAGACTAATCTCCAGTTAAATCTTAATACAAAGTTAATGTTACCAGCAGCTGAAACACAAAAGTAATGCATTTCCTACATTAAGTCTTTTCGTGTGATTACAAAAATTATAGCATTAAATAATAGGCAATGATTCTTATTCACATCCCACAAAGATATTGACCAGGTTTAACAGTTTTTCCAGTCTATTTAATAAATCCTTTTTTAAATCGAAATGATTGATACGATCTCATTTACATTCATTTGCTGTCAGTGTACACACAAAGTTTTGGCACACAAAGATGTACTGTGGAAAATTCCATCAATCAGAGACTCTTTCCAGGTGTATTCACAACTTAACAGAATAATGAAATCCTTCTTTAACTGGAAAATGGAAAATTGGAAAATGTAAGTCTGTTCCAGAAATAGTCTTTCACACTGGAGTGTGATGATACAAACTTCTGCAAGCATACAGTCAGTGGCAATTTCCACAGTTTGGATGGCACTTGCCATTTACTCGGCATTTACAGCCACCAGATGTGTCACCATTGCCCTGAAATGATAAAGTAATAAAATAGTAAATAGATGAAATGTTTAAATGAACGAATGACTAAATCTGCCAGCTTAGATCATCTTCAAAAATGAAGAACTATTTGTGCCAGTTTTGTTGACTCGTTTTGCCATCATTCTTCTCCCTAAATATTGTTAAAAGCACTTTGATTACAGAAAAAACAGGCTACTTCAATCATGAAACAGTATCTTTTAACAAGACCAGTTCTGCCAGTATAATAGTTTACAAAATCTTGCCATCCTATCAAGTAAATGAAAATGACATGTGGAAGATTTTCCTGAATCATGAGTAGTAGACTGAGTGTTAATACTGAGTTTTCTTTCAACCCTTAAAATGAAGGACAATAATAAACCTTTATAACTTTATTAGTAAAATGCATTTGTGACTCACCCTGGGGCCCCATCGTGGCCCTTTTGTAACCCAACAAATCTCCACTTTACAAACAGAGCACTGCATCCAATCACAGCCCGACTTCTTCTGTATGATGATGCCACATTTAGGACAATGCATGGCTTCACCACTTTGAACCATACGCTGTTGATAAAAAGACATCGGTTTTTATGACAATCATCTTCATATCTCTCACTTGAAGTCATTTTTACTTGCAAACAACTGAAATTACTAGTAACTCATCATCTTTCAATGCCAGGAACTGAATTCTTTTAACATACTGCCAAGCATGTACAGGTACAGGTTAAAACAATTTTTTCTCCTACCCCTGGCCTTTGATCTACAACATCATCCACACTGGTGCAAGTTTTCATGATCTGGCTTTCCTATCCACTAAGTTTGAATTTGATCTGACTTAGCTTTTTAGCTTGCAATTAACTTTTCCCAAAATGAAAGTCAATTTGACCATTTTGATATATATTTGACACTGACCTCAATCCACAACAACCAAAAACCACTATTTCAAATTTGTCTCATCATTCTTGATTTATAATAACAGTGGCAGGATGGCAGCAGATAATGGCTGAAAACCAATTCATTCTAGCATTATTTGACCTTTGGCCTATGATGTCGCCAATTTACTCATGCACAAGTTTTCATAGTCAGGTACCAAACCACCAAATTTTAACTTGAGCAAACTTACAGTTTAGTTTGTGACTCATTTTTTAGTCAAACTTTAGGCATTTTTGGCCTTTGACCCATATTTGATATTGACTTAGACCTTTAGCAATCGGAAATTGTTTTTTTTTCTGTTTGTCCTATTGTTCTCTACTTAGGCCTACAATAGTATTGGAGCACTTTTCCCTAACACTGATAAAGGAAATTAATAATGGCTGGCCTACTTGACTTTTGTCTAATGAATGTTAATGTCTAAGTTAAATTGTGGATTCACAAATTTTTCTAGCTCATGTAACTACCAACCAATTTCACACTTGATAAAACTTATGTTTTAGGAAGAGGTCTGGCACAATTTTTACAAACTTTAGGCCAATTTGGCCTTTGACTTACATTTTACCTTTGACCTCCATTCTCCAAGATGTCCGCTTTTAAAATTTCTGTCATAATTTCTCCAGTTATGAGGCTCCATGACTGTTTTCAACACACTTATTAGCAAAGAATGGTCAACTTAATAGCAAATTTTTAACTTACTTGACCTTTGACCTATGATAGCATCAATTAGGCATGTACAATTTTCATGGTCAATATCTACCCTTCGAGTTTAAACTTGATCAGGCTAAAGGGTTAAGGATGAATTTGCCACACACTTCTGCCCACATAAACTCATATTTTCCCAAAACTATTACCTGAAGGGCTTCATGTGTCTTCTTAGCTGCCTCATCATTTCCAGCTTTTATCTTTAATTCTTCCTGATACTGCTTACAATTTTGTCCTTCATGGATAGCTTTGCAGGTCAGACAGTTCTGGTGCCCACAGACTTCACAATCAAAGAAATTGATCTCATCATCATAGAAGCAAAGGCCAACACAGTCTGGAGATTTACAGTGAAAAGCATCTGCAGCAGCAGCCTCAGCTGAGTTCAGACCTCGCTGAAGATATCGGTTGTAATCACCTTCACTGATAATCTTAAATGACAAATGATGTTAGCATAAGACAGAAAGATGAGCAAGCACAGAGTTCAATAGGACAAAATCTAGAGTTTCAATTACTCTGTCTTAGAATCTAAAACTGTCAAGCATATTCTACATTATTACCTTGAACTTAAATATCTCTTTACACAGATAGCTCTTACAATGAAAGTTTCAAACTACAAAGAATTATAAAATCTTCCGAGAAATTTTTGCCACTGGGGTGGCTGGGATGAGGGTATCATTTTTTATGCTTCCTCTGTTGAAGTGTGACAACCTGAGTTAGCCTTTGGTATTCCCAAAGTTAGATACACCTCTAGCCCTGCACTCATCAGCACTACATCATGACAAACATTTAGTGAGGCAGCTAGCAATGTTTTTACTAAAGTGTATACAAGGCTTAACCAAAGAAGTTTAGGACCAACTTTGGCTGCTTTCTGATCTCTCTCAATGTTTAAGGGCAATTTAGTCATGGAGGAGACATGATGACCATTTTGCTGGTCACTTCATGATGGCCAATCCAGCCCATTCAAGAACAGTCCTCAAATTCACTGGGGGAGTAATAATTAGTCAATTGATAGTATCCTAACTAGCAAAAACACTGGCAATAATAGGATTGACCCTTCAGCGCACATAATTAATTGACCCTTCCATTCAGGATTGTAGACACATCTGCTCCAATACTGACCAACTGTACCAGCTATGTATAGTGCAATCAGTATGTTATATTATGTACTGTTGTACTCAAGTCTCTATTTACTTTTGGAAGGTAATTCCCTGTTATTGTAGAACCGATTTGTGCAGTAGAGCATTCAATGAGGCCAATGCTTCAAACCCAGGAAGGTATTTAATCCCCTGTTTTTTGGCCAAGAAAAGGGGTGTTCCTTATCGGCAGAGAAGATCATAATGGTGGTTAAATCCTACCTGTCGTATCTCTCTGTCTGGAATCACTTGCTCACAATTGTTATCTCCATCTGTATATGGACATTTCACTTCGGGTTCATTGCTAATGTTGATGTGATTTTCTAAGCAATCTCTGCAAAAATTAAATGAATGATCTCATCAAGTAACAAGGATAGCTTTATACCAGGATAGCTTTTCAGTTTTGACTGTTATCTTAAGTTTTTACGATATAAAAAAAGTATATTGCCTTGGTCCCATTCTCTCTTCATGTTGTTATGGTAATGTTGTATTTATGAGGTTGTAGAGTTGCTGTATAAAGCAAAACTTGCAGGCTATTCGTGCCATGACACTTTTGCCTAGAACAAATATTAACATACCTCACTACATCAAAGAGTGACTGGATATGTTACAGGAACCATTACTCAAATTCCAGTTAGGGTAAGTGTGCCCTCTTAAATTACATTTAACATACAGTGGCAGCTCCCAAGTGTTGTAACGACTCGATGACCGTAATATAGTTGTAGTTTGTCAGTCAACAGTTCTGTGGACGTTTTATGTCAGAGAGCTGTCTAGTGTATAATGACCAAAAGCACTTTATCTCAAAGCTTGAAGTGAAAGCACTTATTTCTGATTAAAACAAACTTTGCCTCATGTTGGTGATTGGTTCATAGCAAAAACATGGACCAGTTCTGATGATAATTAGTTTGGTTGGTCCTTAGCTACAAGATCACAGACAATGAAACTTCAGGTTAAGTTCAAACAAAGTAAATGTTTCTTACTAGACAGTGAAAGCCTTGATGCTGCCTTATACTCTCTCTATACCCTTCTTCACTTAAAGATAGTCTAACTTTCATGACCAACATGAAAAAATCTCACTCACCGACATATCTCATGAAGACATTCTCTTAACTTCACTCCCTCATTAGGTTCGACATCTGTGAAACATACAGGGCATTCAAATGGTTCAGTATTTGTTACCAGGTTCATACTAGCTACTTGCATCATCTGCTGTCTGTTTTTTTCTGCCTCTTCCTGCTGCTTAACTCTTTCTTCCTCCTCCAACTGCTCACAAATATTGCAAAGAGAGGAGATGGTTATATTTCACAAAAATTGAACATGATTTAGTAATCATATAATTTATTCCAAACATATCACAAACATTAACACAGAACCTACAGAAAATTGTGTTACAACTCACAAGCTTAGTTTTCCTACTCATTTATATTGATATGTTTTCATCTATACAACCAAAGTTAACTAAATAAACACATACATTCTTTAGGATTAGTAATAAATTTAGTAGTTTACAAGATCATTTTGCCAGTCTGAAAACAGATAATAAAGGTTGAAAGATGAACAGTTTGCAAACATATCACATAAGCACATCAAGTACAATATGTACACACAGCCTGGCTTCATATTAGCTCAATCTGTGAGTGGTAAGTTTTTTGGATGATGGCAACGGCTAAATCTCAATTAATCACTGGAAAATGCAAAATGTCTGTTATTGACATTAAAGGCACTGGCTATGAACATCGCCCATTAATAAACAAGCTTGGACAACAGATTAACACAGGCTATACACACCTTTTTGAATATGCCTAGCAACACCTCTTTGCACCACTCATGTATATTATGTTACATATATTCACACATGCATTAGTGTATATCTTTGATACACAACAACAAGAATTTTATAATTCTAGACTCTAGTTTTTGAAGCACCTTTGTTTTCTGCCACAGCAGATAAATTATCATGTGGTTCAACCCTACAGTACTTAAAAGTGGACTTAGTGGTAAAGTTTAAACCATTCTGTAATTGTAGTTCAACAGCAATGGCTGACTCAGTACCTCAGTCACATGTGTGAGCAACAGGGTTGTAGGTATCATGGTGGGTGGTGCAGGGTGGTGTCGCTGGGGAATGTTCTTTAGTGCCCAGGACTAACGGTCACTAAGCCTGGCACTGCCCATGACTTACTTTCCTTCCAACAGTAGTAAACATGATGGTTTCAACAAGTTTTGGAGAAAGTTGAAAGGAAAATCAACCTTTTTGTGGTAGTTTCCCAGTTTTTCATTGACACAGTACCCCAACAAAGGGCCAATACATCAAGAATATCCCCACTGTTTTCAACAATGGATGGACTTTTTACTTGAAGTCCACTATTACAATTGGTCTAGCTTCAAGCCTGGGGAGCAATCAAACAGACTGCTTGCTATCAATACTCCTATCTGTAAAAAAGCTGCCCCAGGAGGTTCTAATATCAGATTGGTTGTAAGCAAGCAAAATCAGTATGAATTTCTATCTTTTTCCATTTCAATACACGATGGTGATGTACAAACAATTGTGTGCTGACCTCTTTCAGAAGTATCTCACTCTGCTGTAACTGCATGTAAAGTCGTTCCTCATCTTCATCCATTATGTAGGAGTTTGGAGGTGGTACTTTGTAATCCTCTGGTCGAGGATCCAGACAACTTCTACATGCTGGAATGGTAGGAGGATTGATAAAAGTGCACTGCTTACATGACCACCCAACATCTACGGCTAAAGGCTTCAGGGGAACTTGACGCAATGGCGGTGGTGAAGCTCGTCTTTGTCTTGGGGTAGGTGCTGGCCTGTTCTGTGAAACATGCAACTGCTGAGGTCTTTGCATACGACTTGTTTGGGTATGTGGAAGATACCCATCAGTGTCGAGAACACCATCCATAAAATCACCATTGGGACCTGGTAATGGAGCACCCTCATTACCTCTAGCTCCATCCCACTCAACAAACCTGAAAGTATTTTCATGTTCTGTGGTTGGATGAGGCCTTGCACGGGGGAAAGTTGAATAGTTTGACGCTGGTGGTCCTCTAGACTTTTGTGTACCGGGAAACCGGTTTGTATCTGAGTGTTGGGGTGTTGTAGCCCTTGAGTTGGTGGCATTCATATTCTGAAGGTAAACATTGTAATCATCTTCAGTCATAGCTAGATCTTCATTAAAGATGAAAGAAAGGAGAAGTTATAAGTACTTTACCAAGTCAAAGACTCTGTGGTAAATCTTCACAGGAAAAAAGGCAACAGAAAATAAGTATATCACTATTTCTTTTTCAGGGACTTACATTAGTCATCAGTTTCAAGGTGATGCAACACAAGAAGGTGAAGTGCTTCATTCCAAAAGAGACAACTTCACTAGACTCATGCATCTGATGTAATAACTGTGTTACTGGATAACCAAAACTATGATCAACCAATTTTTGGTATAAATTTCAAAAACATCTATTGCTATGCTTTATCTCCAGTTAATGGTTTCAACATCCTTTATACAGTCATCTCAGTGAAACTGTTGTATACAAACACAGGCAATTTGTACAGTATGAAATGTGAGTTTCTCTGTACACAAAAAAAGAAAACAAAACAAAAACAACAAAAAAACAAAGCATTTCGGGGGGGGGGGGGGGTTGACGTCTGAAAGTGGGGGGCAAAGGGGCAAAGCTGGGTAGACTGTCAAACGACAGCAAAGGCGCCGTGGAAGCTCCAAGCACTCTCTCTTACAGCGTGGGGTCCAGGGGCGCACCTGAGGGCCCCTGGCAGGGTCCAGGGGCAGAGCCCTGGTGGGGGTCCAGGGGGCGAAGCCCCCGGAAGCTCTCAGGCATTTACAAATTGTAGGCATTAAAATGATGCATTTTAGCTTCAACTTCAAATTACATAAGGTGGGCACTTAACAGACCACAAAAATCACAATTTGACTTTTTTCAATTATATTCTTACTCGGTAACAGTAAGACAGGATCAATAATGCAGAGGGCTTGAGGAAGGAGGGAAGAATGGATTATTTTGAGGTTTCCAGGGCTTTGGACAAATAATTTTAAGAATGGGGGATGAAGTATTCAGAGTGGGTGCGTGCGTAGCGCGCTGAAAAAATCACATTTTCAAATTTTTTAGCACTATGGTAATAGGAAAGCTAAGAATAGTGTCCTCAAGGAGCTAGAGGGCTCTTGCACCCCTTCTATAAGCACCTGTCCCTTGTCATGTAACAATATTTGGCACTTTCCGTGCCTTACAACTTGCATCTAAACAATCTTTACAGAGTCGGTAAGTTTACACTGATTGATGGTGATAAAAAGTTTGCTTTGAAAATTTCTAGGGAGGGGAACTTCCCCTTCGCTGCATATGGCCATGAGGACATTGGTGGTTTCAATGATAATAAAAGAGTTTGTGCGAAGCTATGAGAAGCAAGATGTTCCACAGGAAGTAACCCCAAATCCCGAAACAATATAAAATGGAAGCGCGCCGAAAAAACAGCGTTGAGACAGCATTTGAGACTTTTATTTGTAGCCTATTGTTTTTCTTTAGTTTTATATGTAGTATTTTCGTTTCATAAAAATTATTCCCATTTCCCCGGGTGCCTGTTCTTTCCATAGAGCAGGGTATAGGAACCTATATCCTGCTCTATGGTTCTTTCTGTCACGTTTCATTTTGTCATGGTCTTGGACAAGTCCTCCTCAAAGTTTGCCTTCTTGGCGGATGTGTATTACTCCTGCACCTATATCAGCTACACTCGTAATACCAACTTCCACAGACTTGAGTATTAGATTATGTACGTCAAAAGAGGAGTACATATTTGACAATTGCTATGAAGGTAACCCTCAACTTTGTTAGTGTGAAAAATACGCTAGTGTTGATTTTGAGGGTTATAGACTGTGATACTTTAAAAAGTCAAAGAAATGTTTTATGAGCAGTTTTTACATGGACATGGTCAAGGGCATGGCAGTTAAAGTGCCAGGGAAGTAATTTTAATTTTCTTTGAAGGCTGCATCTTGGGAAGTTGTGGTCGGCGAAGTCTTTAACCGTAAGCGTCGAAGGGGCGAAGCCGGAGGTTGGGGACTGAGGGTTCTCCCCGAGAAATTTTTCTTACATTTGCAGCTTTTGCGGCCATTCTGGACCATTGCCTGAGAAACTCCTATTAACCTCAGGTGTAATTTGAAATGCTAATGAAATAGTTTCCTTATGACGATGATGCAAATTAAGATAGTAACCATGAGTCAATTTGCTGAGGATGGTGGTAGTTGGTGAGGAAAGTAAACAGCAAGAGGTGTAGCGAGGATTTTGCTAATAGTAAGTAATTTACTCAAGCTGCCCTACAGAAAGTAATAACGAGGCAATTCCACCTAAGTTTTCCTATGCGCACAGCAGTACAGCAGTACTAATGAGACATTGATTTATATATGGAGTATGCGAAGCACGCTGACTTTTTCTCGAGAATTGCAACTCCCTTCACATGGATAGGGTTTGGGACTTTGTTTGCAAGGACCATGGTGAATTTTGTGACATGCTTAGCTTCAAGTCACAATGGTGTGGCACACAGGAGAAATGATCTTTTAAGGCTCCAGACAAAATTTTCAATTGTATTAGTCAGTTTTCTCTAGAGGTGCGTGCAAAGCGCACTGAAAAATCTTCCTAGCATTTTAATGGTTTGTGACATTAATGTTTACCTTCATTTAACATTGAAAAATTTTAATCATGATAGGCTATTAAAACTTCTCTTATAATTTCTCTGGTCTCGCTTCCTTTCGCTTATTTTTTATTTTTATATTTTAAGCTCTGGAAAAAAGTGGGGGGGGCCAAGTGCCCCGCCCCCCCTCTGTAATCCCGCCTATGTCAGGAAACATAAACATAACATACAAAGATGAAGCAAACATGCAAAGAAAGGAGGGGCATGCAAATGAAATATTTTGACAGATAAAAACTTTTGATTTTTCTCGCTAATTGAGAAAATAATATGATGTGTAGAAGCTGGCTAAGATAACTGCTATACTGAATGCAATGCTGGGAAGCCAACAATATACAAAGAGGTATGGTTTACAAGGCAGAGTGTCTGTTATTAAAGATGGAGGGGGAAATATTTTTAATTGGTTAAAACTCATGAAAACTATGTGTGAGAAAATCATTATCCCAGTGATAGCTAAATATTACTATCTGATACTTATGTTGGTCAAATAAATTTAAGGTTTTCACATTAACATAGAGGAGTAGACTATGAGAACCAACCAACTTTTAGGTGACACTGATGGCTTTATTTTGAGGAAGGATGAGATGCCTTTGTCTACTCATATAAGTTTCTTCCCATACAATATTAAAATGCAGAAGATACAAAAAGATTTGACTATCTAAAATTGTCTTGAGGGTGTGACTGGGTAAAATACCTTTACAGTAAGTCTATTTGGAATGCCTACTCCTTATACTTATTCACAAACATACACACTGGAAGTGATCATTTTTGGGTGTGTCAACCTTCACTAAGATACAGTACAAAAGCTAACCCTAAAATTAGGCTAACCAACACTGAGGGAATAAATAATTCTGAGTCACAACCTTACTACGTACAGGTCCAACATGGTTGCTGTTGTACTTCTATTTTTCTACTACAAATACACTCTCACAGACTTAAAGTGGCACTTCTTCCAAGCAATGGAATCAATGTTCAAAAGCTCATATAAACACACTGAACATGAGAGAAATCACTTTACAAAACGGTGTAAAAAAACTTATGATCTTTCTAAAATACAGTATAATTTTATAAGTGACACATATCTGATAACTTGAATTGAAGAACAGTATTAGACTGGCTATTTTCAAGGAAATGAGAAAATCCCTCCAAAGGTATTGTTACTGGTAACTATAAGACCAGAAGTCTAAGCTGTATAACAAAAAATATGCCCTAGCTACACTTTTTGATTCATTTACACACCTTACAGACCTTGTAAAGGGTTTGGATTGGTTAAGTTCTGTGATGTCACTGCTACTGTAAGGTAGTAGGCAAGTCTATTGGGAACTGATGTTCTACTTGAGGATAAATTTTAGTGCTTGCCTTAGTACTAGCTGAACAAGTGTACACTTATCATGACAATTATAAGTTGATATGGAAAGCACTTTCCACACATACACACTGCCACAATGAGTTGGGACTTTTCCTTTTTAACTTCAACAGGTTACTTCAAGTTTGTGTTGTATCTTATGACATGTTTGTGTTACTTCTTCAAGTCAATTACTTTACTATCACTCATACAATAGTTTAATTTTTCAATAGTTCACCAAAAATAGTGACACAGGCTTGCAAGATATTTTAGAACTATTATCACATGACACATGCTCTTTATTCACAACAGTGGTCTACTTGTAATACATCCGTCTTTTGCTTGCATTGTGATTCACTTGACAAACAGTTGAAATGAAATAAATAGCACATTTCCTGGAGAAATCTACTGTTGAAAGATAAACTCCTACACTTCCGTGAACTGATCACACTTTTACGAATGACAAAGGAAGACATCCTCTCTATATCAAACATGTTTCTTTGAACACTTGAGCTTTATAGGAGAAAGGCTTTCACCACAGGAATCCCCCAACTAGAGTGTAAAAGGCACTAAGGTAAAGGCATCGAGGTATCAATGACTTCACTGCAGAACCTTTTTTGTGGCATGGTTGGTAATATGTACAGCTGATACCAGTATTTCACAAAAACACAAATTTTTAGGTATTTTAGATACAGTAATGCCAAAATTTAGTGATATCAAATACCACTATACCACTGATGTATGTTCATAAACTGACTGTATCTGAATACATTAGAATTCTGTCAGAACTACTATCATAACAATATAAGGAACTTTCAAATACTTGTTTCTTCAAAAGGTTATTTTGGTGCCGTACATATTCCTGGATTGTATGTCTGCATGATGTGAACTTTTAGGCAAGAAAACAGTAGTAATTTGAGGGTGAACGTACCGTACCGAGGGTGAATGTACCGTTACAAATTAACACATACTATTCGTATTGCAAAGAAAATGCACTACAAGGGTTTATTTGACAATTCAAAACATGACACTAAACGCACCTGGCAACATATAAACGACATTCTGCATAAGGATAGAAACACTATTTCTTATCCTGATAAATTCATTGATTGCAATAAGTCTTTTACAGATCCAGTAAGCATTGCTAACGCATTTAATGACTTCTTTATCAATCTTGGTCCTTCGCTTGCTGAAGATATTCCTTATGTTTCTCCCATGAAAAACTACCAGTGTTGTAGTGTGAGTACGGGACCATGAGTACGGGTACGGGTACGGGTACGGGTACCAGGTCATGAGTACGGGTATGGGTACGGGTACCAGGTCATGAGTACGAGTATGGGTACGGGTACCAAGTCATGAGTACGGGTACGGGTCCGGGTCCGAGGAAAAAGTAATCATGAGTACGGGTACGGGTACGGGTACAATTCATGAGTATGGGTACGGGTACTAACTCATGAGTGCAGTTTTGAATATTTTCATATTCAAAATATGAATATGAATATGCATGGTACCAAGCCTTTGCTGCATTTACTACTTATTACTGGAAATTTGACAGACTCAAAATGCCCATCATACTGCTCTCCTTCCCAGAAAATTCCAACCTTGAAAAGTTTCCCATCAAGTCAATGCCCCGTGAACGAACCTGGCCGCCACCCAGTGTATATAACCCCAGAGCAGCTTCCTCCATGGACAATCCAAAATTAACACACGGAATGACCTATAAAGCCTATTTAAGTGGGAGCCAAATCTAGAGGATATAAGGATTCATGGTAGGATTCATTTCTCAGTCAAGATGTTTGTCAGGTTTGGTAAGTTGGCTGGATGGATGTTGTGTGGTGGGGAGTGGCCCATGCTAAAATCATGTATCCAGGGAACCGTCTAGTCCATTAGAAACTGCTGACTATGCTAAAACACCTATAGTCAGCTAACGCACGACTCAAATTTTCCTGCAGAGCAGACTCTGTTGGCTCAATCTCTCTTTTAGGTTTCGCAAACCAGGGATAGCGTATGACTGCCAGGGAATATGCCGCTCAGCCTGCTACGTAGGCAATACATTTAAGTGTAGCAGCTTGAGAAATTGTAACACAAATATGCACATGTAAACAAACAAATGACGTCACTCAATTGCGACTGCTGCTTGTAGTTGGCAAGACCACAGTCGTCTGCACTCATATTCATTACGCTACACACTGTAAGTGTATGTACCACATGCACAGAACAGAGTGACTTTGCGGTATATTTATGTACTGTGGGTCCTACAGCTCCCCTTTTCAGCTGACATGCTATCGGCATGGTTTGCGGTAAGCTGTTTTTATAATTCAAGATCCATCTTTAGGGAATGGATCATTATTTCTTGAAATAAAAGAAACCGTGCAAGCTCATTCAGAGCGTCAATTAATTTTTCAAAAGGCTAGGTGCATAAAGTAGCCATACACCAGTAGGCTACGTGGACGACTCATTTTGGTTAACATTAGCCTAACATTATAGTCACTGTAATTTTGTAAACAGTATTTCCACCAAGGGGACTGGAATGATCTAGCCTATAGTTTGAGCTAAAGGGAATGAACTGCAGTCATAAATTTTAGTCTGCATGTTATGCTGTTACGCAGTATAGTATACGTGGTACAGTACAGTATTACCTAGTTCTCAATCAGGCCCTACACACTGAAACTCAATAGGACTTTGCACCTGTAGTAGTCTAATGGAGCGTGATTGAAGGGCTAAGTATTATTAATACCAATTAACTGTCGGGGTCAGCTAGTTCTATAGTGAAATGCTCAGGGCTCCAATAATCCTTAAAGCTCCCTTAGTTTGATTAATTAGGCTTCAATTTCAAATAAAAAAATAAAAAGAAGATAACTCCTTTTGCATTTCCTTCGTTCAAATGAAGTTTAACTGGGTTAGTGTTAAGTTCCCATTACAGTGCTGTCAGTAGTAACATTAGCAACATAAACGCAGGGTGTCAAACATAAGGCATACCCTAGTATGCATAGGAAATAAATTTGTGTTTTCATTTGCCTTACAAGTTCAGCAGGAGCAAGATTTCTGAGAAATAAGATATAAATATGGTGTGTTTAATAATGGTTTGGATAAAAAAATTTGAAAAAGTGGGTGCTAATGTTACTATGTTGCAGATGTTATGTATTCTTGATAGCAACCATACCTAGTCAGGTGAGGTGACAGATCAGAGATATTTGCCAAACTTACTTTTATGTTAGCTTCAGACAGGTAGATGCTATAAATTGACCATGAAAGGGTATGAATACTTTCAGGATTTTTCAAGTGGAATGCATTTATTGATTGCTAATGTTATGCTTATAAGTTTGACAGCACTGCAAATAGTAACATTAGCAACATCTAAACCCACAAATTAACCATTTTCACAACTAGATACAAGTGTGATCTTAGTATCACTGATTTGCTATGCTGGTAATCATTCATTCATGCAGCAGTCATACTATTCCCTCTGTCTTTGTGGATTCCAGCTTCAGTTTTCATTTTTTGTGTCATGTTTGACAGCAAAACATAACATTAGCATCAAAATTCAATTCAGGACCATTAACTATCCAACACAGGTGCATAGATGACAGGTTGCTTACTTTATCAAAGGAAGAGGTCAATGCTATCTAGAATATAAAGTTAATTACACTGAAGTGTTCATACATAAAGAATTGCTATCATGATTATAGTCATATTTGGACAGCATTTTATATGTAGGGACAATTTGCTGTCAAATTTTAGCACTTTTCAATAATGAAAGTTATTAGTGTTTTATATTGCACAAGACTGTGAGCATTTTAATTTTTCTATCTCACTAGCTGGTCTAGATGGTAACTGGAGATCAAAAACGTTAATAAACATTAAACCTCCACTTTTATTTATCACAATGGAACAGATCTATCTTTTAGTACAATTAATGTGAAACATGTCAATTTTTATACTATATACTATCCAATTATCATCCAGATAAAAAAATATGATCAAAATTTTACAACTGATTAAATCTACCTTACACATACAGTGTTGTAGTGTGAGTACGGGACCATGAGTACGGGTACGGGTACGGGTACCAGGTCATGAGTACGGGTATGGGTACGGGTACCAAGTCATGAGTACGGGTACGGGTCCGGGTCCGAGAAAAAAGTAATCATGAGTACGGGTACGGGTACCAGGTCACGAGTACGGGTACGGGTACGAGTACGGAAACTTGTACTCGAGTACGGGTACGAGTACGGGTACGGGTACGGGTACTACAACACTGAAAACTACTTAGCCGGCAGTAACCCTTATTCTTTATTTTTCTCCCCTGTTAGCCATGATGAATTTGTAAAGATCGCCTTTGATTGTTTGAATCCCACAAAATCAGCTGGCAGCGACGGTCTGCGTCCTGCCATTGTTCGAAAAGTAATCCCATTCATCTCAAAGCCTCTCATACATATTTTCAATGCTTCTCTCATGCAAGGCATCTTCCCTGAAAAGCTGAAAGTGGCTAAAGTTGTTCCATTGTTCAAAAAAGGTGATCAAAATCAGTTTGTAAACTATCGTCCAGTTTCAGTGTTGCCCTGTCTTTCCAAAATTCTAGAAAGGCTAGTTTTCAACAGAGTCCAAAATTTTCTAAGCAAGCATGAAGTCCTGTCTAATTGTCATTATGGTTTCCGTCCAGGTCATTCTACCGAAACTGCTCTTGCTGATGCTCTTGACAAACTAAATAAAGCTATCGCAAATAGACAGACTTCAATTGGTATATTTCTAGACTTATCAAAAGCTTTTGACACCGTCGACCATAGTATTTTATTGACAAAACTCTCACACTACGGTATTAGAGGACTCTCACTTAATTGGTTTAAAAGTTATTTGACTTTCAGGAAACAGTACACTCGCTTTAAAAGTGCTGACTCTGATCTGGCTACTGTTCGTTGTGGGGTTCCACAAGGTTCAATTCTTGGCCCACTCCTCTTTATTATATATGTAAATGACATAACAGCTGTTTCTCAAAGGTCTTCACTTATTTTATTTGCTGATGATACAAATATTTTCTTTTCTGATGACGACCCTGATCGCTTGGAAAATACTGTTTGTACTGAACTTAGAAATTACTGTAATTGGTTTTCGGTAAATAAGCTATCCGTAAATATTAGTAAAACAAAGTTTATGGTTTTTAATAACTATAAGTGTAACAATCATCACAATTTCAACATTTATATGAACGGTGACAAACTTGACTTAGTTAATAAAATTAAATTCTTAGGAGTAATTATTGACTCCAAACTAACCTGGCATGAACACATTCATTATTTATCCTCCCATGTTGCAAAAGGAGTCGGTATTATCGGTAGGCTCAAATACATCCTTCCCAGAAGTGTCCTTCGTACCTTGTACTTTACTTTAGTTTATCCGCATTTCACATATTGCAGTAGCGTGTGGTCTAGTACCAAAAAGTCAAACTTAAATAGTCTTGTTCTTTTACAGAAAAGGGCTGTTCGACATATTTGTCACTCTGGTCCACGTGATCACACTGATCCTCTTTTCAAAATGTTGAACTTATTAAAACTTAACGATATTATCAATCTAGGAATAGCTTCGTTCACCTATCGCTTCACCCACAACATGTTACCACCCGCCTTCTCCAACTTTTTCACAACCAGTACTAATGTTCACAGTTATAATACACGTAATCCTCAGCTTCTTCTACATACTGTTTATCCCACATCTCATTCTCAACTGAGCCTTCGGCATCGTGCTATTAATCTTTGGAACACCCTACCCAAGACTGTAATTGATAGTCCAAGCTTCAGATCGTTCAGGTATAACCTAAGTAAACTATATCTAAGTACTTATTGACTTTCAACTTTCAGGAGCCTTGCTTTACTTTATTGTGCGAAAGCAGGCCCGTAACTCGTAGCCATGTTTGAAGCAATGATGGTGCTGGGGTGTAAGTGAATTATCTTGTTTAGCTTTTGTTGTTTCTTTTCTTTTCTTTTTTGCTATCGCCTTAGGGAGTAGAGCACTTCGTCAAGCCCGTGAGGGTTTTTTGTTCTACTTCCTTCACATCGTAAAAGATTTATTCAAAATTCATGTAAATATTATATATATATATATTATGCTTGTATACCTGTATGGTGTGAAAAACAAATAAATGAAATGAAATGAAAAAAAAAAAAACTCTCTTTTGCTTTCACAACCACGAGACAACCATCTCAGACTCTATGAGTGAAAGTGAGTTTTAAGCAATCCAAATTTCTCTAGCAAATCGACTATTTTTTAGTACATACTTAATTCTCTAGGCTACTTATGGATAGCAAATCAAGCAAAGTTCATTAATAACAGTGTCATCGTTAGTAACTGCATTTTACACTGAGTTTGTAAAAGTGTGATTTACTGATAACATCTCTTTAAATGTTTGTAACAATGGCATACCTTAAGTAACATTCATAAACACCTTTATTGATTTCCTGCATTCTGATTGGCTGAAAACCATTCGAGACCAGTCTCGAATCGCATTCGAGACTGGCCTTTGCCAGTTTAGGAGAATTACTTTTTCAAGGTGAATTGAATATCACTGTTACCACTGCATTGTGCACTATGCTTTGTCCATGATGTGTTACCATAGCAACATAAACCATAACATCTGAGTAAGAAAACCAGTTACTGTAAACTACTGTAGTATTACACTGTTATGCCTAGCACCCCTGTAGCTATAACCATTCCAAAGCATATGCTCATTTCATCCCATGAATGAATGCTAGCAAAACTATATTCATCTTCTTGGATACTGGCAGTGGTATGGCTAAAAGAGCGTATATAACCTTACAGTATATGCCAAGGGTACATTTCGTTAACGGTCTGCCTGTTACAAATATTCCACTCCTTATCTTCCTAAGTTGGACTGCATGGTAAAGAAAAGTGAATTTGGTCTCTGTGCTGCTAATGCCAGCATGGGGCCTGTGTTATAACTATGACATGCAGAGCAATGGTAAACAGGTTTTACTGACAGAGTCACTGTCAGGTTTTTACGTTTGAACCAATTCCGCTAACACTAACAGACATAACAGGCCAGCACGGTCTTCATTTCTAGTTCTACGCCGAGCTATAGGCTTCTTATGAACTAATGTTGTAAATAGTTTAAGCTAGTCCTAACATTAGGCCTGCATAATCTGTATTAAAAGCTTGAACACATTTTCAAAGTTACCAACACTATAATCCTCTTCCAAAAAGGCTAAAGACACCTAAAATCACCGTCTCACTTATGGATCTTGAATGATCTTGTGCGTCAACTACTTGCAGTCAAATGTCCGCATGCATGTCGTTGAATGCTGCACTGCACTGCACACAATATATTACAGTAGACCGTAACTGCACAGCACTCATGAGAAGTTGATCCCACAGAAGACACAGTCGTACAATCCCATAAAATACCCGTCATCCTAAAATCTATCTAGTCATAAAGCAGAGCTCATAAACGAGGTGTTCCCTAGCTGCACCCACTCCCTCACTTGACTGAGTTTTATTGACCTTACAGATCGTTTTATACAAATATACAATTTTATTTACCAAGTTGTTGCTAACCACAGAATTCTGTGGTGTTAACTCTCTTGACGGCAGGGAGTAAGTTTAATAGCTGTCGAACAGCTGTCGCTCAGCTGTCAAGCTATTGTGATTTGTTGCTTACTTTTCTTCTATCATTTTTAACGTTCTGGGGGCTTAAATTTGACAAAAATCACATTGAGGAAGGTGTAAATTTTTCATAGAATCTGATTTTTAGAATAATATTATTGACAAATGTGTACTTTTGAAGAAAACCCTGTGTCATCATACAGCCACTACCAGTCAACCTTGAGAAAGTCCATAAAATAAAGTGGCATTGAAGGGTATATCTCCCAATTCGTTGCCAAACTTTCCCTATTCATTGCCAACTCTCACGACTGTCAGTTCTGTGGAATCATCTTGGCATGACTGTGTATTTATTTACCTCTGTGAAATGGAAACTTTCGTGGAGTAGAACTTCACTGTAAACAATAGCCAGCTAGAAGTTAGTTTCCTTGTTTTAATGCTCAGCCTCATCTCTACAACGATGTATGATAATTCAGAGATAAACAATTTTGCGTTAAATTAATCCAGTCAAATTTCGTTCGATGAATTGAGATTACAATCAATATGTTAAGTGAAAATATTTGCGTGGTTGTCCACTTTCTTTTGGCTTAAAGTTGTTCGCTGCTATCGCAAGAAACTAAACATGACGTCATAATAGAGTCCTAAGTTTGCTGGGAGAATTACAATTTGATCTGTAAAATTTTGTCGAAAATTCAATGTTTTTGTCGATTCCCAACATTTTAATGTTGAGTGTTTATCAATGGGGATAAAAGCATGACGTCATCACAGAGGCAGCGGACCTCGGCTGTCGCCTCGGTCCGCTCAGCCTCTGTGATGACGTCATCGTCGGTCTCAAATCACATTTAAGACCGGGCACCCTCGCATTTATCCCCTAAGTGTTGTAAGAATTGTTAACAGCAGTATGATTATAAGTAACCACGTACAACCAGAGATTAACACTGTTTCAGCAGTGAGCTGTGTGATCAAGTTAATGGCATTTTTGCATTTAGCCAATGATATGAGTAATCATGTAATATCTATCAACAATGTGCAAACAAAATGCAGCGGCACTACCACGGCAAACATGTTATCGACTTTAAGCTCGGTGTTGAAACCGATTACGCCATTGTTAACCTCTTGTCATCACTGTTTCTTCTATTCTTACAAACACTTACCACCATGTTATCAAAAATCATGCCATTGTAAACTCACTGTACAATGCTGTTTAATATCAACGATGATGCTGCTAATAATGAACCTTTGAGCGATTTGCGTTCCATAATAGGTAAGCTGTGATATGCATCAGAGGTATATTTTCATCACCTTGAAAGGTCCCTAAAAACTTGAAAGGTCCCTAAAAACTTGAAAGGTCCCTAACAAAGTTCCACAATAAAGATCTTGATAAACACATTCCTATAACACTCTTTACATACCTGGATCAGCCCCCCCTCTCATTAACTTCTCTCGGAATTTCTGTAATTCCTTTCTGTGCTGAGCAACTTGGCTTTGACTGGACAATGAAGACACAGCATTGGGCTCCAAAACATACAGGAAAACTTTGGACTGGTCTTTTATTTCTGCCAAACTTCCTAACATTTCATTATCTTTGGCAATTTTCTTTCCTATGATCCAGCGTTGACAATCCACATGGATTGAATATAGAAGTTCCATCTGTAAGTGCAGATAAAATTACAGTTGTGACTTCATACTGTACCCTACTCTCACTCTTCAGCATTTCCAACAGACCCAAAATTTAAGCAGATTTGTCTTTACAAAATTTACACATTTCATTGTGAAGATCATTTTGTGCAATTATTTGTTCTTCTCTTTATTTACAGTAACTCTTCATGCTAAAATCCATGGTATCGGTGTCACTCTGGTTTATGCTACCATGAATGAGTTAATACCAGTGAATTCATGACTATCAGATATGTTTTCCTCTCAGTTAATAAGGTTCCAGTGATAAATACTTCTACACTAAAGCAACAATGGGCCTTGTAGGAAACCAGCATTTTGCTCAGTTTGCTACTACCTACAATCACAGAGAAAAAAAACAAGAACTTTTTCAACGGCAGTACTCCCTGCTTCAGAAATCTGCCTTTTGGCAGAATTCCAATGACTATTTATTATCAGGGTTTCTCAAAAATGTGAAAGATTTCGTATTAAACCTTAAGTGCCTTGGATTAATATGGGACTATGTACTCTGTCTCATTCAAAGCATGAAAGGTAAACATGTCAGCTACAGCCAACTTGCATGGTGCACAAAGGTACATCAACCTTCCATGAAATGTGGCCCATGGAACCGATATGCAACTTAAATGGACAAATGTACTTTTACCCTTATTTAAACTTGCATGCTTCAGTATGATAAATCAAGAAGGATTATTTTCAGTCTTGAGTAAAATTTTTGGTGAATGAAACCTAAGAGTATTTATTGACTAGAGACCAAGGTCAAAATGGCAGAATGTCCATCCATGGAGGCAAAGTTAGGTCCAAATTTGCAGTGTCTCGACAAACCAGTCGTTTCTTCCTTGCGTGTACTTTCTCTAACATAAAGCCATTCATAAAGCTTGGCTGCGTACGTATGGTGTGCACAGAACCTCAGGCAATTCTAACGTTATTTAGTGCATACATATATACCCATATGTACAGTATTATAAGAAAAGTTGACGTACTTCAATTACACAATATGACTGTATGTTTAGGTATACGCACTACATATCCATAACATTAGAACTGCCTGTGTACAGAATTAAACTAGCCACAATGTACACAGTAGTAAGGATTGCACTGTCTATGCATAAGCGAGGCAGCAAGTAGGCCAGCAACTTAGTATCTCTTACCTTCGCTTTGCAGCTCTGAAAGTAGAAAGTAAATCTCAGATATAGGCGACAAGCCACCATTTTTGTAGCGCCAACCTTTCCATAATCGAACTACAGGTAAAATAGTGTTCCTTCAGTGACAAAAGTACTACTGTTCTTTAACTCTTCAAGAAATATGAGGGGGGAATATACCTCTTTGTAGGTTACAAGTAGCACCAGAATGTCACCATTTTGTGCACTTGATGCATACAGGGCCAAGACTGAATGTCAGAGACTAAACCATTTTAGACCTAACTCTGTTTTCAAATTGGCCAAAATTTTGTACAGGGCATGTACTAGACCTTGGTCTCTAGTCAATAAATACTCTTAGAATGAAATACATGATATTACTTATGTTGCAAAACACCGTGTAAGATATGCTTGTTTGTTACGAGAGAAGCTTGATAGGTTAAAATAACATTGCAAGAGCTCAAGTTCTTTGGTGTGCAACATTCTAATTGATCTCACATGCAGGATATCTTGACCTCAACAACAAAAGTTCTTTAAGCTTGGTTTCTGAAAGTAGTTTAATAGACATCAAACCAAGATGTTCCACTGCCCCATTTTGACCAAATGTAACTGTATAGTAACAGTCCTCTTGTCATGGATGGGTCTGCAGTTGTCCTAAGTGAAAAGACTTAAAATAGTGATGAAAATGTTCTGGCTTTAAGAAACATCCAATCGAAAAATCTATCACATATGCTTTGTTCTACAACATACCTTGACTTTCAAAGCATAGACTGTCATTCTTGATGACACCTGCACAGGCACAGGGGTTGGGGGTGCATTCCTAGTGGCTGATTCCAGTTTTACATTAATTCTAAGCGAAAATGAAACAAATGAAAAAAGACATATTTATATTAAAATGACAAAAATAATCACATGAAGATATAAGGCAGTGGGTACCCCCTCCCCATCACGCTCTGTGGGTTCCCCCTCCCCATCACCCTGCCTTTGGGCATTGAATGTTTCATTCTGTACTGATATTTTGATTAGCAGAGATATAAGACCTCCTTTAAAGAAATTCCGCATCCACCACTTTCTTACAAAATGCCACAAAGCCGCTAATCTATTGCATATTCATGATGCAAACCTCAGATTACATAACAGGACCTGTAGGATTGGTTCTCCACCCAAGAGAAATCTGAGTTTCACTTTGTGTAATTTAAATATAATTAAAGTAATGGGGAACATTTCCCAAGCCATGCTCAAGTACTGTAACAATACAGGGGCAACGAAAGAGTAGGACAAAAATTTCATGGCAAATACACGCAGTGCTATGCAAACACTATATGAATGGTCAAAGTCTGCATAACACAGCTTGCATTTTCAAGTTCATCTTGATTTTAATATTTACATTTTCTTTACAAAGCAATGTACCACAGTTCACTGGCAGGCAGTTAGCACACTTTTCATTGGTGCAACCAACTATGATGTACTGTACATTACCTTAGTCAACACAGTGTTGTGTAAATTGTGTAGCACATAATACAGTAGTACAATTATTACTATACTGTGCAGTTTACAAAGGTTAATCTTTCTTCAAATTCAAAATTATGATAAAGACTGATAAAGTTTTGAAGAAATCTTTTTGAAAAAAAAAAAACTTCAAGAGTGACTGCATCCCAGGGTCAAGTGAAGGAAAATGTTTAAGGAACCAGGCAGTACTTTGCCATGAACACCTTACTTTTTTAATTCCTGTGGGCAAGCCCTATATCACACAGAACAATATTAAGGCTGCAACTGCACCCTTGAAGCTCCCATCACCTGTGGGGACACACGGCTTAAGTAATAAACCTCTCGAACAAGAAATATCAACCTCTTTGACCTTAGACTCCTACATCCAAATTATCACAGATCAAAATTCATAACTACTTACAGCACATGAAGTTATGAATTACCACATCTTAAAAAATTTTCGATTCTTCTGATATTTTTTCATGGCTTTATGATATGAAATTTAAAAAATTGAAATTATTTTTCCCATTTGTTACAATTGTGTTGCAAGAGAACAAACAATTCCTCCTTTTCATGCAGACTTACATACCAGCTTCTGAACATGAATTCAACAAGAATTAATTATGCCAATACACACAGTCAGCAATACAGTCAGCTATATTCAGGGATGTCCCTGAGGATTGATAAATGGGTTACAGTAGTTAGTTAGTTAGATGAGGTTTAATGTCCCAGTTTCCAACCAATTGGTTCAAGTCGAGAAGACCACAGCCTTTTTTCCAGTTGTGGCTCACTGGCTTGTTTTCCCTACTCCATTGCTTATGCTGAGCACCAAGCACAAAGGCAGTAGGTTCCATTTTTAAAGTCTTTGGTATGACCCGGCCAGGATTTGAACCCTAGACCTTCTGGCTGCAAGTCGGATGCTCTAACCACATGGCCACTGCAGTTGATAAGTGGGGGGAGGGGAAGGGGATGTGTTGAACTTTTTCCCAACAAATAAGGGTTACATTACCAACAAAATATGTGTCATGACTGGTTAACTCTCAGCCCTCGTTTTAAGGTAATCTTCGCAAAAAAGGATGGAATGGAAATTTTTATACATCAACAGGAAGGCAAGATAATCAAAAAAAAAAAAATTTTTTTAGGGGGGGGGGGGCAATTTTTTCAAAAAAACGTAATTAGGACCATAGCTGCAGGTTTGTTTCTGCCAGTTTCATCGAGATTGATGGTGGGGAGGGTAGAAGGCCATTCTATGGGGTTTTGTAAGAATTATTCTTTCTTCTATTTGGATGTTACGACAGAACAACAAGTACATACAGGGTAAGATGACTGCATGTGAAACGCATAAAAAAAAAAAACACAAAACACTTTTACAGACATTTTAGTAATGATTGCCTTCATTTTAAATAGCAATCACCTGTCTACAAATAGCACTGAATATGCACTAAATAGACCCAAAAATTGCAGTTTGCCCTTTTTGTTTCATAGTCGCCAGGAGTAACAGCATTCAGTTTCTTTATGATGCAGGAGGTTTGAAGGTTGGGTGCTTGGATGGGCAATCGTGAAGGTTGCAAGGGGTTTTACAATAATCCATGGCACACTCTGCCATTCTTGAATTAATAATTGGACTATTAGCCCATATGAAGGATGCATGCAAAGCGCACCAAAAAATAGCATTTTTAAGGCATTTAATGACATTTCAGGCACTGCATCAGGCTGGAAAGTGAGCCTCCTTCCAACCATCACAATTCAAAGTGAATGCGCTTTCAAGTGTTTAAAGCAAACACAAATACCCTCTGACTTTATGATTTGAGTATTAAAGTGGAAACACAGTGCATACTGCACTGACTCTACTTGACTATGACCTGACAGTGAAAACCAGTTGCGTGACTGATTAAGTGCATGCCAATTTTGTTTTTGGCCCAACTGTTGGTCCTGACTGCGATCCAATAGACAGCACTTTGAAAATTTCTGGTGTAGCACCCCCCCCCCAGTAGTGACACCCCTGGCTACATTACTTCACCAATATTGAAATGCTTTGCATGATTATTTCCTTGTGAATAAGAGGCACAAACCTGAACCATTGGTCGGTTGGGACCTGTGGACCTGCAGTGATGATACTGACAGATATATTTGGTTTGAGTTTTGCCAACTGCTGTGCTGTTTCTTTTGCTGCTTTCACATCACCTTTAGATACTGCCTTTTCAAAGGCACTTACAATTGCAT
Source organism: Holothuria leucospilota (assembly GCA_029531755.1). Taxonomy (NCBI): domain Eukaryota; kingdom Metazoa; phylum Echinodermata; class Holothuroidea; order Aspidochirotida; family Holothuriidae; genus Holothuria; species Holothuria leucospilota. Next base: position 60,996,545 of record CM055965.1, read on the forward strand.
CTGCAAATATTGAATACATGAAACTATTAGTTTTTGAAATGAAGTTCATGGCTAAATCTATTGTTTTAACAAAACCTGCACTCTAGGGAGAAAATAGGTAAGTGCCATAAGCACCAACAGAACAAGACATGAACAATTTTTTCAAAGTACTTCCTTCATTAGAAAATTATTCCAAACAAGTTGAAGGAAGACAATAAGCTCACTGTATGTCAAAACATGAAAAATATCTATGAAATCTAACATCAGGAGTAAAGCCCTTTTTACAACAATCATACTAAACATACAGCCTGTTTTCAAATAAAGCCTAAAAAATTCATTGAATGACCATGAATAACTTCTGCACGACAAAAAACTGGGATTGTGCAGCTGACAAGCCACATCATGTATCAGAATGTTTGAATGGAGTGAAATATCTCACACGACTTCTTGACCTGCAGAAGGAGGAGGACGGATAAGGGTAGACTGGGAGGGGATATTAACCTTGTGGCTTTAGCTAGAATAGTGAGAATGGAATAATTGTAATAAAAAAAACCTCAGAACCAACTGTCTCTTCATAAAGGGTGCCTATGATTGCAAATTTGTCACAGCATGGCTGCATGTGGCCAGCCCTTCTACCTACTGATGTCATTCATGTTGCCAAATCTACTTTTTATACCTCTGAACCTGCAGGAGGGGGAATGGTCAGGGCTCTGGCTGGAAAGATGTGTATGGCAGATGTAACTGTACTGGAATACCACCTAACACTTGGATGTATTCACCATATGTCTTACAAGCAATTTTGACATGGACTATTCACATGCATGTGAATACAGTAGCCCAGGCCATTACTGATCTCACTATGAATGGAATTTTTCTGTTGTCCAATGTACAGTAGGCATGAAACTTACTGATATCATTCAATTATACTGTCTGATGTAGCCTTGATACTAACTGATATTTAATTCATGGTATTCATTCTACTGTCATATGTAGCCATAATACTAATAGACATTCTTGGTATTGTACATGCATTCCATTATCTGGTGTAGTCATGATACTAACTGATATCATTCATGGTGTTCATTCTACTGTCATATGTAGCCACATGTGATACTAATAGACATTCTTGGTATTCATTCTACTGTCATATGTAGTCACATGGGATTCATTCTACTGTCATATGTAGTCACATGTGATACTAATGGACATTCTTGGTATTCATTCTATTGTCTGATGTAGTCCTGATTCTAACTGATATCATTCATGGTTTTCATACTACCATCATATGTAGCCACGATACTAATGGCCATTTTTGTTATTCATTCTATTGTCTGATGTAGCCATGAAACTAACTGATATCATTCATGGTATTCATTCTAAGTGGCCACATGTGATACTAATAGACATTCTTGGTATTGATTCTACTGTAATATGTAGTCACATGTGATACTAATGGACATTCTTAGTATTCATTCTATTGTCTGATGTAGTCCTGATACTAACTGATATCATTCATGGTTTTCATTCTACCATCATATGTAGCAATGATACTAATGGACATTCTTGGTATTCATTCTATTGTCTGATGTAGTCCTGATACTAACTGATATCATTCATGGTATTCATTCTACCATCATATGTAGCAATGATACTAATGGACATTCTTGGTATTCATTCTATTGTCTGATGTAGTCCTGATACTAATTGATAGATATCATTCATGGTTTTCATACTACCATCATATGTAACCATGATACCAATGGACATTCTTGGTATTCTATTGTCTGATGTAGTCCTGATACTTACTGATATCATTCATGGTATTCATTCTACCATCATATGTAGCAATGATACTAATGGACATTCTTGGTATTCATTCTCTTGTCTAATGTAGTCCTGATACTAACTGATATCATTCATGGTATTCATTCTACCATCATATGTAGCAATGATACTAATGGACATTCTTGGTATTCTATTGTCTGATGTAGTCCTGATACTAACTGATATCATTCATGGTATTCATTCTACCATCATATGTAGCAATGATACTAATGGACATTCTTGGTATTCATTTTCTTGTCTGATGTAGTCCTGATACTAACTGATATCATTCATGGTATTCATTCTACCATCATATGTAGCAATGATACTAATGGACATTCTTGGTATTCATTCTCTTCTCTGATGTAGTCCTGATACTAACTGATATCATTCATGGTATTCATTCTACCACCATATGTAGCAATGATACTAATGGACATTCTTGGTATTCATTCTATTGTCTGATGTAGTCCTGATACTAACTGATGATATCATTCATGGTTTTTATACTACCATCATATGTAACCATGATACTAGACATTCTTGGTATTCATTCTACTGTCATATGTAGTCACATGTGACACTAATGGACATTCTTGGTATTCTATCGTCTGATGTAGTCCTGATACTTACTGATATCATTCATGGTATTCAATCTATTGCTTGAACCAGGCATGACAGCTATTTTCAATGGACAAAATGACTTTCACTCCTTCGTACCTACAAAACAAATAAAAACAAGAAAGGTAATTCACGCAGAAGCTTATGGAATTGATATATTGTTACTCACATAAAATGAAGGGGAAATAGAAACTTAATACTGGAAAAATGACAAAAATAATTTACATAACTTCTTCAAGTCTGGCACAAAAACATGATAGCAATATGACACTGTGGTGTGACATGTTGCAACTGTCTGTGCTAACCAGAAAGCCAAAAGGCTTCGTGATTCCTTGCCGAAAGGGGGGTGCTTTGTTACACCGAGGTTCATCCATCAAATTTATACTTCTCTCCTTCATCATTTTTTATGATGTGGTCACAATTTCACCCCTGCTCACATCAGCTCATGCCACATGACCTTTGAACCAAAACTTGAATAACCAAAAAAATGAAAAATAAAAAAGAAAAAAAGGTTTTTGGACTTCCACCTCTGGTGACCTTGAATGACCTTTGACCTCTGCCAAAAACAATAGCATTCTTTCTCTTGACATGACAAATCCACACACCCAACTATGAAAACTGTCTGTCATTCCTAACTCAAGATATCACGATTACAAGGTTTTTGGACTTCGACCTCTGGTGACCTTGAATGACCTTTGACCTCTGCCAAAAACAATTGGGTTCTCCCCCTTGACATGACAATCCTACATACCAACTATGAAAAGTATCGGTCATTCCTATGTCGAGATATGGCGATTACAAGGTTTTTGGACTTTGACCTCTGGTGACCTCGAATGACCTTTGACCTCTGCCAAAAACAATAGGGTTCTTCCTCTCAACATGACAAATCTACATACCAACTATGAAAAGTATCGGTCATTCCTACCTCGAGATATTGTGATTACAAGGTTTTTGAACTTTGACCTCTGGTGACCTGGAATGACGTTTGACCTCTGCCAAAAACAATAGGGTTCTTTCTCTCAACATGACAAATCTACATACCAAATATGAAAAGTATCGGTCATTCCTACCTCAAGATATCGCGATTACAAGGTTTTTGGACTTAGACATCTGGTGACCTCGAATGACCTTTGACCTCTGCCAAAACCAATAGGGTTCTTCCTCTCTACATGAAAAATCTACATACCAAATATGAAATCTTACAATGGCCTCAAACCCGAGAATCACATTGAACCTTTAAATAATTGCAAGATGACAAGGGATTCCTTTCAGAGAGAAATTTGTACACCTGAAGCATGTCCCCCCTAATCCTCCTCAACTTCAGGGTGGTAAGCCCAAGATGCTTAAGTCTAACATGATAAGGTAGGTGTCTCACCTCGGGTGTAAGGCGAGTGGCTCTCCTCTGAACTTGCTCTAAAAGAAACTTGTCCTTTTCATAGAAGGGACTCCAAACCTGGGCTGCATAGTCGAGGTAGGGTCTTACCAACTGCTTATACAGATTTAGTACAATTTCTTTACTAAAACTACTGAAATTCCTCTTGATCAATCCAAGCACCCTATTACCCTAGCAGCAGCAGCTGCACACTGTCTAGATGGCTTTAAATCACCTGTAATAACTACACCCAGATCCTTCTCAAAAGTCACATCACTCAGAATACTACCATTCATGTTATAATCATAGCTGAAATTTTTAGGACCAAAGTGAAGGACTTTGCACTTATCTGCATTAAAAGACATTTGCCAAGTCTGAGACCAAGAAAATAACCTATCCAAGTCCTTCTGTAGTAATGAGGCATCATCCTTATCACTAACCTTCCTATAGAGCTTAATATCGTCAGCGAACTTACTAATACTAGATGTGAGAGAGCTATCAATATCATTGATAAAAATTAAGAAAGGAAGAAGGCCAAGAACAGAACCCTGTGGAACTCACTTGTAACTTCTTTCCAGGAAGAAAAATTACCATTAACAACAACTCTCTGAGATCTACCATTGAGCCATGAATTTATCCAGTCAGCACAACTGCCCTTGATGCCTAACCTATGCAGTTTAACCATAAGTCTACCTAATGGAACTTTATCAAAGGCTTTTTGAAAATCAAGGTAAATGACATCAACACTGTGACCAGAATCAAGAGATAAGGAAACATCCTCAAGAAAGCTTAGTAAATTAGTAACACAAGATCTACTCGGTAAAAAACCATGCTGTGCCAGATTGAGTAACCCATTATCTAAAAGATATTTAAGCAAACAATCTTTGATTACAGATTCCATAACTCTGCACACGGCACTGGTTAAACTGACCGGCCTATAATTGCAAGGCAAGCTCCGATCCCCCTTTTTGAAAATTGGAGTAACATTAGCAATCTGCCAGTCAGCAGGTACAAAGTTTGAATCCAGAAACTTCTGAAAAACAATGCAAAGAGGAACTGACAAAATCTCGGGGCATTGATGGAGAATTACAGGATGGATCCCATGAGGCCCAGGGGCCTTACTAGCTTTTAAACTCTTCAACTTATTACAAACTATCTCTTCAGAGAAGACAACATCACTAACTAAAGAAGAATTATCAGAATCCCTACAAGTCCCCAAAACAGATGATTCCTTGGTAAAAACAGATACGAAATAATCATTTTACAAATTAGCCATATCCTGATGATCACTAACTAGTGTGCCTTCAATACCTTGGAGAGGCCCAACACCCTCCTTAACCTTCTGCTTAGACCTGACATAGGCATGAAAAGATTTTGGATTTACCTTAACCTCCTTGGCCAATTGCTTTTCAAACTTAGCTTTAGTGTCAATAACCAAATTTTTAACTAAGAGTTCCTGCTTCTTGTAGACTGCAAAGTCATCACAATTCTTACTGACCCTACAGTATATCGACGCCAGCACTTACGTTTCTTCCTGGCTGCTCTAAGTACCTCTCTAGACATCCAGATTGGCCTATTTTTAACCACAGCTTTCTTGAGTGGGATACACAACTTGGTAGTGTCAATAACTATATTTCGAAAAACACTCCATGCTTCAGTAGGACCTAAGTAAGACAAATGTGCAACCCAATCTATGGTAAGAAGCTCTTTAGCATGAGTAAAGTTAGCCTTGCTGAAATCTAAAACAGTTTTGTCACTACCTTGAAGTTTGCTGACACAAAGTAACTCAAAGCTAATGAGGTCATGGTCGCTACATCCAATCTTACCACCACTAGCGACATTTCTAACCATGCTTTCATCAGTACTTAGCACCAAATCCAGACAATTGTCCTCACGAGTAGGAAACAGAACATGCTGGGTAAAGAAACCATCAGACACTGCCTCAAGAAAATCCCTCCCATGTGACCCACTAGTATAGTACATGAATGCCAATCAATATCAGGAAAGTTGAAATCCCCAAACACAACTGCCCTTTTCGAAGAGACTATCCTAAAACTTTCGAACAAACTCTGAAATTATTATCAGCACAAGAATTTGGTGAACGGTAAATAATACCAACAACTAAAGGAGTGCAAGACTCATTGACAAAACTAATTTCACACCACAAGCAGTTAGAAAATCCAGAAGAAAACTTGTTGGTGACATCAACACAATTTATGCTATCCTTAACATACAGTAAAACCCCTCCACCCCTACCACAGACAGTATCAGCCCTATCTTGCCTGAAAATTTTGTACCCAGGAACCTGAATTTCAGAGTTGCTGATATTGCTATGGAGCCAAGTTTCAGTAACCCCAACTATGTCTGGAATATGTGGAAATTTCTGGATATGTGGAAAGTGGGCCTTGTTGGAGGAGATGGTTGACCCTATGGGCAATGACCAACAGGTTTTAACTTTTTAGTGAGGAAAGATGCACAATTGTTTGTAACATATTCAGAATATCATGTACATTTTGAATCTCCTTCATGGTTTGGTGAAAGGAGAAATGTGAGTAATATAGCAAACATGTCAGATAGAAACCACACACTGCAAAAGCCATGGGGGACCATATTTGAGGGCCCACAAATTTTGAACTATACACGATATATCTTCAGAACTAAATACAAGGTGGAGAAATGTGCCATATTTTTGAAAGCAGCTGTCAAAAACATGACACTGACTGCTAAAGAAAAGTTATGAGTAAATTGACTGTTAAAGTAAAGTTATGAGAAAATCTAGCAGGGTATGTTTGAAATTTTGTCCCACCACACTCACACTTGCCAACCTCAAAAATGGCAAACCTTGAGGTTCACGTGAGAAAACCTGGAAATGGCATTTCAAACCTGAAGATTTCAAAGAAGTCCCATACATTATTACAAAAAAGTGTTTTTTAAACTAGGTAGATTTCAAATTTTTTTGTTCACCCTCTTAATACAGTTAAAATGACACCTGCAAAGTGGACTGTCTGAAAAAATAGTCTTTTTTCTGACAAGAATACATCTGTGATTGAATTACAATTTAACCAGCAATGGGAAGCACTGATCTTGGTCTAAATAAGAAAACTTATCTGGCATTGCCTCAAATTTAATTTCCCTGTGTGATCTGGAATTTTAACCGTGAGATGCTGCCTGAAACCGTGAGACTCACGGTGAAACCGTGAAAGTTGGAAAGTATGCACACTTGTTTCCATCCCAACACAAAAACATCAAGCTTATCGTGTACAACTCCGTCAGGGAAGTAAGACAGCCTTCCCCGGGATTTGATAGGAAATCCCGGGGAACTAATCTTGGCTCATCTGTGCCTCCTTTCACACGTGCTATTTGATTTGTTTGCTTGGTCGGCTGGTTGGCTGCTCAAGTTCCTTGCCTAATATGAGTTTAGCTGTGGCTTGTGGTCGCCGCGTCCTTCACTGAGGAAGTCAGGTAAACAATTGCCTTATCAGCCATGCCCAAGTTTATCTATCAAAAGGATTAAGTTTGGTGATTGACTGAGAGAAGTTGACTTTCAAACTCTAACCCAGTTGTTCACCATATATGCAATCACCATGGCTACCCAAAATACCATATTGACTTTTGTTTGCATAAAAAAAGTGTCACTTGCATTTGCAGTTGATAGTTTGGAAAGTTTCAATAAATTTTTTACTTTTGTACCCATGAAAATAAAAAAGAATATTCAAAAGTTATATTTCCTTGTTTCATTCTATTCTGTGAGGAACCTCTTTAGCAATATGGAAATACGGGATAGATAGGAAAACATTGTCTATGTGGGAGGAACAGCTGATAATGCACATTTCTCATATGAAAGGAGACATCCAGTGCTTTTGCCGAAGGACCACCACATATCTTACTTAATAGTGCAGCATGTGCATGAGCAGGGACACTATGGTGTAGCCACAACCATTGCCAAAGTAAGAAGTCGGTACTGGATTGTAGGTGCGACAAAGTTGGCTAAAACAGTAAAATTCCGATGTGTAACATGCAGACGCTTTAGGCAAAAGACCGAGACCCAGCTCATCGCAAATCTACCCTTGGAGAGAATGGCCGGCCCCATTCACGCCCCCATTCTATTTCACTGCATGTGACTATTTTGGACCGTACGTTGTAAAAATTGGAAGAAACAAGACGATGAAGCATTATGGTGTGATATTTACGTGTTTGAACACTAGATCAGTGCACTTAGAAGTGGCGGTAGATTGTTCTACTATGGAGTTTCTGCAAGTATTGCGTCGCTTCTTCGCTATCAGAGGAAAACCCAAGATGATAATAAGTGATAATGGCAGTCAATTTGTTGGAGCCGAGAGACAACTACGACAAATGATGGAAGGCTGGAGTGAAGAGGAACTAAAGGGGTTCTGTGCCGAAAACCAAGACCTGGAAGACCTGGAAGTTTACTACCCCTCTTGCTCCTCACCAGAATGGCTGTGCGGAGGCACTAGTAAAAAGTTGTAAACATGCCCTAAAAAAGGCAGTTGGTGACCAAAGACTCACCCCTTTTGAACTACACACATGTTTTTAAGAGGTGGCTAACTTAGTTAACGAAAGGCCAATTGGGAGAATGCCAAATGACCCTGATGATGGTAGCTACATATGCCCAAATGATGTCGTCCTTGGACGAGCTTCGAGCAGAGTGCCTCAAGGTCCGTTTCGTGAAACTAAGAATCCAAAGGAAAAAGTAGAGTTTGTGCAGAAAATTGTGAATGCATTTTGGAGATCCTGGATCCGGGATGTTTTCCCACTATTGGTTCCGAGACGAAAATGGAATGTAGTAGTTGTCGCAGATTCAAACGCCATGCATGGCAGGTGGAATCTAGGGAGAGTAACAAAGGTCTACCCTGGGAAAGACGAGTGAGTGAGAAATGTCGAAGTGAAAACTGCTAAGGGGATCTTAAGTCGACCAGTTACAAAAATCGTAGTGATTTACCCCGTTGAGGGATATGACTTAAGTTAAAGTTGTGTAAAACGTTGAATGTTTAAGATGCGACCATGTCGCATCGTGGGGGGAGGATGCTTCATGGAAAATGTAATTTGTTTTGAAGTTTAAAAGAAGTCAAACGCCCTCAACCGGTAGATGGATCCAAGATGGCGAGATCGTTACTCGCGTTACTGTCGATTTAGCGAAATGTCAAATGCCAAAAATAAGGGTTAATTGACAAAGTTACTGTTTGATATGTACAATGCTGTAGAGGGTAAGTTAACTAGATCAAGTATTATTACAGATTTCTTCCATGAACGATTCGTTGTTGTATTCAGAGCAAAATTTCGACCGTTATGTTATGTGTGTCGCTGTATTGAGAACATTAGCATTGTAGACAAAGACTATGGGCAGGTTGAGAGTTATCTGTTCTTATCACGTCAGTTTTCGGTATATTTTACGGCTTATCGTGTGAGCAATGACTTAATCGTGACCTTGAAACTATGTTTATCCCTTTGTAAGAGGTGTATTGGCATTGTAAGGAATGTTTCTTTGTGTAAAATGATGATACAAGTTGCAAAGGGGGTCTTAGAAATGTACAATTTTGAGCATGTACTTATGTGTTTAGGTACCATACCTAACAATGTGTAGCGATGGTTCATAAATATGCATGGACAGGCAACAGGTTAAAGCTATAGCCGAAATGAGGGCGCTATTCCAGAATAGTGATGGTTGATGCAAAAGGGTTGATTTCCAACCAGTTATGTAAACTTACGTACTGATATATGAATTTGTACTTTCAGGATCCATGATTAAGCTGAATTCCAGATGTTGGCCAGATGCTAGCCATTGTTTGCCATACATCAGATGTTTATTTGTTTCATCCGGTCACAGCAGTAAGTGAAGTTGCAGTTGTTTGAAGTTATTTGTCATGTATCATTATTGTTCGAATGATGAGTTGTGGCGCTTAAAGCATACTTGTGATGATTTTCAGTTGATTCGGTTGGGCTTTCAGGATGATCCAGAGCTGTTTTTTCTTTGTTTAATACTTTCAGAATTGAATGAGGATCAATAAAGATCTTCCATACATTAACCCCTTCTTGGTCGCGACGTCGAATTCGACGTCAAATTAGAGACCTTTTTTAAAAAATTATAACTTTGTCATTTTACACTCCTGAGCCTTCATTCAACCACCAAATTGAAGCTAACAAAAATATATGTCCAATTCTACTATTTTTGGGGTGGGTTGCTATTGACAAGTTTGTCTAAAAATTGAGTTGAATTTGTTATTATTCAAAAAAAATCGCAAAACTCGGGAATTTTCTGTTATAATTTCAAAAAAATTATTTTCAGCAATAAAACATGGGCCAACACCCCCATCCCTTTTCTGAAGTATCCCAGGGCATCAAAAACACGCTGAGAAAAGCCCCAGTATGAGGGGTACAGGATTTAGAGTATATCCTACAATTTAGGTCAAAAACTGGTTCAAAATTGTCGAAAATTACCCCAAAAATCGGCCCGACAAAAATAATCATAGCTCCGCAACGGCAAGTCCGATTTTTTCCATTCAAACACCAAAATGGTCTTTAGAAAATTCCTTAGATTTTTCAGGCGATACTCAGCAGTATAGCGCCATCATTCCTGGTCAAAACAAGAGTCTTTCACATGTACACACACTGTGCTGGTAACGTTACTTCGTATGCTGATTTTGTGATCGATAACAACGTACAACAACCACACAAGACACAAAAGACAGTCAAAATGGACGACAAAGGGAGGCCATAACCATAATTTCAAGGTCTCCAAGTCAAGTGACTCTCCAAATCGGTGGAATTAGCTCTGTTTTATCGATCCCAAGCAGGTATGTGGTGCATGTAGTGTGCACACACTGTGTGCAGTTAGGCTACATACAGTATGTATGTACGAGTGCAGGCCTAGGCTACTACGAATCATAGCGTTAGCCACCTACCTCGACTAAAATTGTTCTATCTTTGTCATTTTACCATCTATATTCTAAAATTTGGTATGAAATGAATGAGAAAAGTGTGGCCAACATGCCCCTACACCATGAAACAAAACAAGGATGATTTGCATATGGTTTCTATGGAAACAAAACAACTTGTATACTGAGCTAATTTGCATAATTTTGCACCATTATCGAGACAAATTGTGAAAAAATAGTATGCTACATTGAATCCTCAAACTCTGACCTTTCCAATGATATAAAGGTCTCTGTACAAATTTTTTCAAAATATCAACTAAAGTAAGAATCCGTGGCCAAGGTCAAGAGGTCTGTTGCAAAGGTCAAGAGGCCAGCAGGTAAAGGGTTAAAGATCGGGTGAAAACAACTTTCTTGTCTTTCGTCGCCTCGCCACAAAAAATTCACTTTGCTAAAGAAATCTGCGGAGCGATGGAAAATAAGAAAATCAAGAGACGTACGAGTAGAGCCAGATTCACTCGTCAGAAGAGAACTGTTGAATCTCTCCTAGACCAAGAGGAGCCCTTGAAGGAAATTTTAGAAAGCTTTAAGAAACTCGAATTGGCATATGCAGAGTTCCAAGACAAACACGATGAATATTGTGAAACAATTGAAGATACAGACCAATATAACAAAGAGGAAGAGTACTTAGAGGGCTGTCAAGAAGAATTCTTAGCTATCAGAGCTAAAGTAAAAGCAGTGACGAGAAAGAACGAGGACAGTCGTTCCCCAAAACAGGATCAGGCACCCAAACAGCCAGTTCAGTCACATCAACAACAAACAGACGGAGCTTCATCAGAATCCAGTTCGATTATTCAAAGCAACAGACAATTGACAGAAGATCAGTCAACACATGAATCTACACCAAGTAGGCCCGGCAAAACAAGGTTGAAGCCAAGGATTGCAAAACCAAAGTTGCCAATATTTACTGGTGATGTCAGAGAATACTGGACATTTAAGGATGACTTCAGGCACATGATAGACCAGCTGTATGAACCCAGAGATGCAGTATCGATACTGAGGACAAGTTTGACTGGGCGTCCGCTGGAGATGTTAACAGGCATTGGTACAGATTACAATGCCTGCTGGGAGTACCTAGACATGACATATGGGGATCCCAGAGTAATTTCAGATGCCATAACCCAAGATATTACCAAATTCAGACCGTTGAAGGAGGGAGAAGATGCAAGATTCTCTGAGCTTGCTCATCTTGTGAGAAGATCTTATAATATTCTTAAGCAAGTAGGAAAGGAATCAGACTTTGATAACAACCATATGCTGGCCATAATTGAACAAAAGATGACCCCTGATGACAGGAAAGTGTGGACCAGGCATCTACAGCAGAAGTCTGAGGAAGCTTCCCTAAAGAATCTTCTTAATTTTGTGACAGATGAAATGAAAGGTAGGATGAGAGCCACAGCATCAGTCAGAAGCACCACTGATAGGCATGGCAAAGTTAACTTGAGTCAACAGCGGAAAAGTAATAAGAATAATCGTGAAAGGGACAATCAGTGGAAAAAGTGTTGGGGATGTGACTCAAAAGACCACTGACCCGACCAATGTGAGAGGATACAGGAGCTCACAGTGGCTGACAGACTAAAGCAGGCAAAAGGCTGCCACGTCTGTTTTAGTTGCCTGAAAATAGCAGGAAAGGGACATTCTATGAAGACATGCAGGAAGCGTAAAGAGTGCACTATCGAAGGGTGCAAGACCTTTCATAACCCTCTACTACATCAGCCATCTTGCCCCAGTCCTAATCCATCTTCAGCCATTGATACTTCTGCAGGAAGGAATTTCTCGTGTGTAGTGTCTGAGAATGAGGAAAACGGTGTTGCGTTACCAGTCCTAACAAAAAATATGGGTAACCTGGATACAGAAATGAAAGGGCTTATAATGTTAGATTCGGGTGCAACTGTCTCTTTAATTCAAGAGTCTGTGGCAGAGCAACTGAACCTTAAAAGCAAACCTATAAGTGTTGATATAGGCGTTCTTGGAGGAACAACCCAGATATACCAGACTAAGGTGTACAAGGTACAAGTTTGGACAAGTGAGGGAAACTATATGTTATCAGCAATTGGTGTGCCGGAAGTTACAGATGTGCTGCCAGTCAAGTACGACGTTACACGCAAAATGGAGAGTGTTGTTGGCAGACCACTGAACTGAGGCGATGGTACTGTAGATGTGCTGATAGGGGTAAATTACCCCCAAATGCATGTGGGCGAAACCAGAGAAGTCGATGGTTACGTAATCCGAAGATCGCCTCTTGGTTGGGTAATGTTTGGAGTATCAGATGGTAGAGGCCCCCATACAGTGATGAATATTAATGTGACACAGAATGTAGATATGGCAAAGTTTTGGTCGACTGAAGAGATGGGAGTGAAATTGCAGAGCTGTGACTGTAGACCCACCGACAAGTTGAAATTGACACCAGCTGAAAGGGAGGAATACAAGGAAATGTGGCGATCATGTGAAAAGGTGGGAAACAGATGGATGGTACCGTATCCATGGAAACGGGACCCAACCGAGCTCACCAACAACAAAAGACAATGTGTGGCGAAGTTACAATCCATTGAGAGAAGGCTGATGAAGGATGAAAGTCATGCAAAGTTGTACGACAAACAAATGAGAGAAATGGTTAAGGAAGGGTTTGCAAGAATACTAACCAAAAGGGAGATAGAAAGTTACAAGGGACCGGTTTATTACCTCTCTCATCATCCAGTCTTCAGACCAGAGAAGAAAAGCACACCTGTCAGGGTGGTTTTCAACTCTTCAGCTATATTCAAAGGCCAGTGTCTAAACGATTTCTTAAGAAAGGGCCCAGACCTCCTCAACAACTTATTTGGTGTACTGCTTCGTTTTCGTCAGAGCCCAGTTGCAGTGTCAGGTGACATTTAAGCAAAATGTTCCATCAAGTCCTTGTTCCAGAGAGGGTCAAACATGTACACAGGTTTCTCTGGCAAAGCTACGATACAAAGAGAGAACCTAATGTTTACGTAAAGGAAGTAGTGACGTTTGGGGACAAGCCGGCCCCGGCCATGGCGTTAACAGCTTTGAAGAGAACAGCTGAGGAAGGGGCAAAGGAGTACCCTGAAGCTGAAAGGGTTCTGCATGAGAACACCTATATGGATGACATCTGCACGTCCGTCCATAGCCGAGAAGAAGCTAAGAAGCTGATTAATGATGTAGACAAAGTTCTAGAAAGGGGCAGCTTCAAAGTAAAGGAATGGGTGTCTAATCTAAATCTGGGAGATGGAGACACTCATCCACAACAAGACAACCGACCAGTGTTTAAAGCAGGGTTGTTTGATTAAAATCACACTGATTAAAATCAGCGATTAAAATCAAATGATTTTTTTAAAAAAATCACTGACGTAAATCACCTTTATTATATTTTTAAATTTTTGGATGGAAAAATTGGAATAAAATCAAATACAACCATTGGGATCAACTAATTTTGACAAATTACACACTGTGAGATGATTTTAGCACAAGCTGTACCCCCTGCACAACATTTTTTGTCAACCATACTGTTCTAGATGGAAGTTTTTGGAAATGGAGCCAAATAGCATCATGTCTCCTGCCCAACATGATAATATTCATTGAAAATCCCTACTCTTCTAGAAAGTTAACTGTTGTAAGTCAGTTGAAATTAGGGGTGAAAATATACTGGACCTGCTATGCACTATGAAGTATGTGATACTGAACTGAACTGTAACACTGATGTGTACAATAAACCTCCCTAGAGGAGTCTAAACATTGAAAAGAGGGTAACACTTCTAAATTAATCCACTGAGTCAAGTGTAATTGTGTAAACAAACATTGTAAGGAATACAAGAACCTAATCCCCAATCAACTTCTGGGTATTATGAATGTATTTCCTGTGTATAGAGGCAGATACCCTGGACCACTAAGCTCTTTGTATACAAACAGGCCCCACAGTGCTTAACAATAGAACTGACACAGCCTTGCATCTTAATACACCACAACAGTCAAATAGTTTGCGGTCCATTTATGGGACAAGGGACAAGGGGAAATACTGGGCTTATGATGACATAAGTCAGTGTAACTGCCAGAACAGAGATTTCAAAAACATTTGCAAACAAATTGTATTGAGGATTTACGGAATTTAAAAAAATAAAAAAAATCTGATTTTAATAAAAAAAATCCGATTTTTTTGATTTTTTTAAAAAAATAAAAAAAATCAACAACCCTGGTTTAAAGGTGGATCAGAGCAGAAGGTTCTAGGTGTAGTATGGGAGCCTGACAGGGATTTATTGCTGTACAAAGTTAGCGCAGCAGAGATTCAAGACAAAGACATGCTAACAAAGAGAATGGTGCTGAGTGAAATAGCAAAGGTGTTTGACCCCACTGGACTTGCCGCCGCCCTTCTAATTAAAGGCAAGATATTGATGCAAAAACTCTGGCAACTTGGTTGTGAATGGGATGATGACCTTCCAGAGGAAAGGAAGGAGGAATGGAAAAGGTTCTTCAAGGAACTGAGAGACCTTGATGGTTTGTCATTTGAGAGATGTCTAATGCCAGAATGTACCAGTAAACCTGCCGATCTCATCATATTTTGCGATGCCTCAGAGGAGGCATTTGGGGCTGTTGTGTACATCAGATGGGAACTAGATGATCAAACGATCATTGTGAGGTTCATTGCAGCTAGGTCCAGAGTTGCACCACTTAAGATGCTGGCCATCCCTCGCCTCGAGTTGCAGGCTGCCGTCATTGCATCAAGACTCTATAGTACCATTGAGGATGAAATGTCGTTGCAGTTTGGCAGAGCTATATTTCTAACCGATAGTATCATCGCCCTGTCTTGGATTCGGCGTCAATCAAAACAGTACAAATCATTTGTGGCAAACAGGGTCTCTGAGATCCAGAGTTGAACTGACCCTTTCGATTGGCGTCATGTACCAAGTGAGTTTAATGCGGCGGACAAGCTGTCAAGAGGAATTGATGCCAGGGGACTTCAAGGTGACTGGAAGAATGGACCAGCATTCTTATACCGCCCAGAACAGGAGTGGCCAAGAGCTATTCCAAAAGCAGATTCTGGCGAAATTGACAAAGAAAGGAAGAAATCGAAATCCATTCTAATAACCAGAGAAATAGAAAAGGCTATTGATTGCAAAAGGTTCTCCAAATGGAGGAAATTGGTCTGAGTAACGGCATATGTGTTCAGGTTCATTGCACATCTGAAGGGCAAGCGCCATACTGACAGTGGGCCGTTATCACCGGAAGAATTGTCAGAGGCTGAACGTCATTGGATCGTCCAGGCCCAGAAACAACTTCACGACAGAATGAAAGGAGGAGAGTTTAAGTCACTGAGTCCCTTTGAAAAGGAAAAAATTGTCTATGTGGGAGGAAGAGCTGATAATGCACATTTCTCATATGAAAGGAGACATCCAGTGCTTTTGCCGAAGGACCACCACATATCTTACTTAATAGTGCAGCATGTGCATGAGCAGGGACACTATGGTGTAGCCACAACCATTGCCAAAGTAAGAAGTCGGTACTGGATTGTAGGTGCGACAAAGTTGGCTAAAACAGTAAAATTCCGATGTGTAACATGCAGACGCTTTAGGCAAAAGACCGAGACCCAGCTCATCGCAAATCTACCCTTGGAGAGAATGGCCGGCCCCATTCACGCCCCCATTCTATTTCACTGCATGTGACTATTTTGGACCGTACGTTGTAAAAATTGGAAGAAACAAGACGATGAAGCATTATGGTGTGATATTTACGTGTTTGAACACTAGATCAGTGCACTTAGAAGTGGCGGTAGATTGTTCTACTATGGAGTTTCTGCAAGTATTGCGTCGCTTCTTCGCTATCAGAGGAAAACCCAAGATGATAATAAGTGATAATGGCAGTCAATTTGTTGGAGCCGAGAGACAACTACGACAAATGATGGAAGGCTGGAGTGAAGAGGAACTAAAGGGGTTCTGTGCCGAAAACCAAGACCTGGAAGACCTGGAAGTTTACTACCCCTCTTGCTCCTCACCAGAATGGCTGTGCGGAGGCACTAGTAAAAAGTTGTAAACATGCCCTAAAAAAGGCAGTTGGTGACCAAAGACTCACCCCTTTTGAACTACACACATGTTTTTAAGAGGTGGCTAACTTAGTTAACGAAAGGCCAATTGGGAGAATGCCAAATGACCCTGATGATGGTAGCTACATATGCCCAAATGATGTCGTCCTTGGACGAGCTTCGAGCAGAGTGCCTCAAGGTCCGTTTCGTGAAACTAAGAATCCAAAGGAAAAAGTAGAGTTTGTGCAGAAAATTGTGAATGCATTTTGGAGATCCTGGATCCGGGATGTTTTCCCACTATTGGTTGCGAGACGAAAATGGAATGTGGACTGAAGAAACGTTAGAGTTGATGATGTAGTAGTTGTCGCAGATCCAAACGCCATGCATGGCAGGTGGAATCTAGGGAGAGTAACAAAGGTCTACCCTGGGAAAGACGAGTGAGTGAGAAATGTCGAAGTGAAAACTGCTAAGGAGATCTTAAGTCGACCAGTTACAAAAATCGTAGTGATTTACCCCATTGAGGGATATGAGTAAAGTTAAAATTGTGTAAAACGTTGATGAATGTTTAAGATGCGACCATGTCGCATCGTGGGGGGAGGATGTTTCATGGAAAACGTAATTTGTTTTGAAGTTTAAAAGAAGTCAAACGCCCTCAACCGGTAGATGGATCCAAGATGGCGAGATCGTTACTCGCGTTACTGTCGATTTAGCGAAATGTCAAATGTCAAAAATAAGGGTTAATTGACAAAGTTACTGTTTGATATGTACAATGCTGTAGAGGGTAAGTTAACTAGATCAAGTATTATTACGGATTTCTTCCATGAACGATTCATTGATGTATTCAGAGCAAAATTTCGACCGTTATGTTATGTGTGTCGCTGTATTAGAACATTAGTGTTGTAGACAAAGACTATGGGCAGGTTGAGAGTTATCTCTTCTTATCACGTCAGTTTTCGGTATATTTTACGGCTTATCGTGTGAGCAATGACTTAATCGTGACCTTGAAACTATGTTTATCCCTTTGTAAGAGGTGTAATGGCATTGTAAGGAATGTTTCTTTGTGTAAAATGATGATACAAGTTGCAAAGGGGGTCTTAGAAATGTACAATTTTGAGCATGTGCTTAGGTACCATACCTAATAATGTGTAGCGATTGTTCATAAATATGCATGGGCAGCAGGGCCTTTTTTAACATACATACTGGGTGGGCCGTGGCCCACCCAGTCCCCTACTCAGCCCACCCACTCAGTCCATTTGGCCCCCCCAGTAGGTCCTTTCTTGTCATACATATAAAACACATAATGATGATAATAAATGATCAATATCTGACATTAAAGAATGGTAGCCCCATGAAGGCATGAAAATATTTTCACAAGAAGTCGGCCCATAGCTTCTGTGTGGTCACACCACACAGTATGACAGTGGAGAAATGTGTTTCCACATACAGTATACTATACTCAGACTTAAGAATGGCCACCAGCGAACGATCACTCAACGACAGGTTGCTTATCCACTGGAATGGGGTTCCAACAGCCAAGTTTGACCCAAGGCCATCAGTGGAAAGCTTCCTGGCTGCTAAAGAGAGACGAATGAACCTCCCAAACATCGAGCCCTACAAAGGAAGGGATTTTGTTAAGAAGTTCTTCCTGTAAGTAGGTGAGCCACCAGGCCTACAAGGAGAGCAGTGACATTGCCAAGTGATAGACTACTTCGCAAGGTATGTGGGGGGGGGGGGGCGTCGCAGGAGGAGGTAGCTAGTATCTACTTGCGATGTTATCAAAATCCCAAAATAAAGTATGTTTAGATGTAACTAGCTATCCTTTCCCAGCCAGCAAGCTCACCTGGACCCCATGTGGGGTTCAGATGGGCAACCAGATGGGCCCATGTTGGTTACACCTCGTTTTGTCCTGCGTGCCCAGGTGGAGCCCACTGGGCCAGCTCCAGCCTTCAGCCCAGCTGGGATCAGATGGTCTGAATGTGGACTGGCCGGGAGAGCCAGGCACGCAGGACAAAACGAGGTGTAACTCACATGGGCCCCATCCGGTTGCCCATCTGAACCCCACAGGAGGAGGGCTAGCTCTCTGGGTGTGGTATGCAGTTTTTGTTTCTAGCAATCATACTGGGTATGTTACATGCCAACTAATGCAGGGGCAATAAAAACTAGCCTGTCAGCATAGGCTGATCGCCGCTTACAGCAGAATCTGCCGTTGTCTACTTTTCCACCTTTTATACCCCCTCTTCCCTTCTTTCTTTAGGTCACTACGGCGGCTACAAGTTATACGAACTGTGACCATGCAATACAATGCTGCAATGACAGCAGTTTGAAAATATTCCATTTCCAGTGTGCTGATTAGTTATTATCAACAATGAGCAATATTGCGGCGCGCACGGCAGACCTGGACACAGTGTCACGGCTGCGTGATGCGAGTTGCTCAAAGTTCAGTACACAAGTTTAATCAAACAATTATAAGTAGGTCTATAATGCATGGGCTTAGGAAACTGAAAAGGATTTGGGTACTTCGCCCAGTCAAAAAATGTGTTGGGAATCATTGAGGATGTTTCTTAGAATGAAAACATGCAGAGCATAATATCTCAATTTTAGGATGTTTCGATAGAGCCTCGAAATGTGTCAGATGGTCCCTTTTGTGAAATAGCCCCCCCCCCCCTGTACAAATTCGTTAAAACAGGCCCTGATGGGCAGGCAACAGGTTAAACCTATAGCCGAAATGAGGGCGCTATTCCAGAATAGTGATGGTTGATGCAAAAGGGTTGATTTCCAACCAGTTATGTAAACTTACGTACTGATATATGAATTTGTACTTTCAGGATCCATGATTAAGCTGAATTCCAGATGTTGGCCAGATGCTAGCCATTGTTTGCCGTACGTCAGATGTTTATTTGTTTCATCCGGTCACAGCAGTAAGTGAAGTTGCAGTTGTTTGAAGTTATTTGTCATGTATCATTATTGTTCGAATGATGAGTTGTGGAGCTTAAAGCATACTTGTGATGATTTTCAGTTGATTCGGTTGACTTTCAGGATGATCCAGAGCTGTTTTTTCTTTGTTTAATACTTTCAGAATTGAATGAGGATCAATAAAGATCTTCCATACATTAAAGATCGGGTGAAAACAACTTTCTTGTCTTTCGTCGCCTCGCCAGTCATTTTGTTTTGCATGAGACTATGGGGATATTATAGTAAGAATTCAATTTCCCTCACCCCAATGTCTTTTCAAGAGGCCTCATGCTTAATGTGCACACTACGCATGCACACAATCCTACTTTCAGTGTTTCACAGTTTCAGCTGGTGTCCCTTATTTCAGTTCTTAACATCTGGTCACCCTGAGTATAAGACTCATATCAAGGTGAGTCATTCTCAAATTACTTTTGTTGCTTTGACTCTGTAGCCTTACATTTTCCAAAAAGAGCCTCCTTGTGTGAGGTATTCTGCAATTAATCTGGCCCTCTTCAAAATACCTGGATCCCACATGCACTCACAGTGTGATGGGAGGTACGGTACTACTGTTGTATACTTTCATACTTTCATACACAATTGAACAAGTGAGACTCAATATCTGAACCCTAGCTGAGGCCGAGGTATGACTAAGTAGTGTTAGGCTACTAACTTAGGTAGGATTATGCCCTAGAACTTAAACCACAGGCATTCGGAGCATTATATACATACATACACACTATACTATATCATATATAGTATAGTGAGTGTATGTATATATAATGCTCCCAATGCCTGCCAGTGTGCTTATTTCCGACCTTTTTACTTCCCATAAAATTTTACATAACAAATTTGCAATCCCTACTCAAAATATCTTTGTTCCCCACGCTAGTCGAACTAGAACAAACTCACAGTCTTTCAAAAATGTTACTTGTAATGTTGGCGCGTTTGGCAAATCTTACTTCCCAAGAACCATTTCCTGTTGGAACAAGCTCCCCCCAGACATAGCTGAGTCCACTTTCAACTGAAGAGGGCATTAACTGGTTTCAGTCTCAATAAATACAGTAGCGCACCAACTTTCCTCCATGCCTTGCTCGGTCACAGTAGAGTATTTTTAAGAAGAAGCTTAAAACCACAGGCAGTTCTAACGTTATATAGTGCATACATATATATAAACAGACTATTTATATATATGTACGCTCTATATAACGTTAGAAGTGCCTGTGCTTAAAACTAGCCTACTTACTACTTCACTAGGCTACGAACGTTAGTTAAGCCCCTAACAAGTTATAGGCCTAGAAAGAAACAGACATTCAATTGATCTCATAATTCTCATGAGATAAACAAGACTTTTCCGTTCCCAATTGGAACAGCCCATATAAAAACCTCACCGTTTCGCTGCGTGGGCTAGGCTTCAAGTTAAATCAATGCCATAACATCAATGTTACCATTAGGAGACCTCTTCAAGTTGTTCAAACGCCACGAAACCCGGCAAGTATTTACTCCCCAGCTGGTGTATACTAGTTAGGCTAGCTGCGCGTACTAGCCTTTACCTATGTCCGCGTATATGCTACAACAAAACTATTTTACTGCAATTTGCAAGCTTGAATTGCGTAATGGGGGTTTCCCAACAATTTCCTAATCCATAGTCTATTTTGAGTATAGATGGTAGACCTGTTTGATCACATGTGCTATTTCACGTGTGTGCACTAAGTGAACATTTCGAGGATTGAGATTTGATAATTCCTTATTCTATATAAGAAAGTTTTAAAACTCAAATAAAACGATTATTTATACATTGAGAGGAAAGATCTGTTACTTCCTGCTTTTTTTATCATAATCTGTTAGCGCTGCACTGCTAGCTACAGTCTCATTTTTTCTTCTGTACTTCTGTTTGCAACCTGAGGACCTATAGCTATGAGACACCGAATGTCCAAAATGTCCAAACGCGAACACTGGGTTGGCTGGAAAGATTATTTTCGCAGGATAGCGAGGGAAAAATAGGAATTATTCATGTTATCAGTCTTTACTCATAACTATTCATAGCGTCTTCTTACATCGCTTCCTTGCTTCATAACAACTCCCTGGCAATTTTGCTTGTAGCTGGACTTATCGAATGCTTTAAAAAGAAATCTTAAATATTGCCCGACGGAAAGCGAAAACTGGGATACATATCCCTAGTTCGAAGCAACCTAGCGTATGCTGCTTCCATTTGGGACCCTTACCAACAAGGGATATAGACCGCCTGGAAAAGTCCAACACACAGCTGCCAGATTCATTAGTTGTAACTACTATGGAGTCCGAAAAGGGCAAACTGGACATGTAGCACATCTAATTTCACAGGTACTACTACTAAAACAATACTTACTACTACTAAAACAACACGTTGTACTACTAATTGCAAATGTACTACGTCTAATCTCACACGTACTAGTACTAAAACAATACGCAGTACATCTAATCTCACACGTACTAGTACTAAAACAGCACGTACATAGGCGTAGGAGACGGGGGGGCTGGGGGGCTGCAGCCCCCCTAAAAATATTTCTGTGAAAAAATTCGGGCAGTATATAAAAAAAAATTCTGGAACTGGAAGAAAAAATTGCGATAATAAAGTTTTGTTAAATCAGTAATTTAAACTAACGTTCTAAGCATGCCCGACCGCCTGTCCGGAAAAAATAAAAATATCGATTCCTGCCCGAAAAAACAGTTATATAGTAGAGATTTTACACAGGCGGTGCTCCATGCTTATCACTCATCTGCTGTAGACGTTTTCTTGTTTCAGTGTTTTACGTTAGCATCACAGAACACCATTTTCATGGATACTTCGCAAAGTACCAAAAACTCCGCGCGCTTTCAGTGTCATTCATTATTTATTATTAATAGTGTCTTAAACGTATTCACACTTTTCATCGCCCCCCCCCCCCGATTAGGTTGATTGCTCGTGTGCATAGGCTGATGGGTGTGGTTGTGGAGCAGCACAACATTCAAGAATGCAAAGCAGGGAATTCTTTTCCCCTCCTCTTCTTTTGTCAAAGTTTTGTTAATGAAATTTGAAAGCTTTATTAGATGACAAGGCATCAAGTTCACCTTGTTATTGGCAAACGCATTTTTGGGGTACTGAAGATGTCTCGGTGCAGAGTCTGCATGCAACTTTTATCATGGAAATAAATGATTCCTAATGCAAATTGCCTTACCATTGTCACGATTCGCACTATATATCTTACCACAATTATATTTTAGGGAAATAAAATTACACGAAAGTTTTCTGGCCAAGACACTGATCCGAAAATAAGAGGTATATCTCCATCCTCTGTCAGCAGGGGATACGGTGGGGTGTCGTTTCAAACGTATAATGGATGTATTTTGATAGTTTTCTATCAAAGATCTTTCCCAAATTACCAAACTTTGCGTGCACTTTGCGCACTTCTATCTTCAGTTCTGTTGTGATATTCTTTAACACCGTCTCAATCACATTCCCATTCTTCAACGGTTATGGGTTCTACAACAGTCGTAACGCAAAGGTTTTGCCAGCTTCGCTCGCGAGTGCCACGGGTTTATACTCCATGCCTCAGTGACATGGAGGAACGGAGCGCATGTCCCACATTGAATCACCCCAAAGGCGTTTAAGCTTTATCCTTGTAGTAGTGGGGTGGGGTGTGTTTTCGACTGAATCATGTTTCTATTCATCGTGTTCTATCACAAATGGTTCACAAAGTATCAGTTTTCTTTAGACCTAACCTCAATATTGTCCTTGTTATCACTACCTTGTGATAACAACTCCCGGAGAAGCACAACAGCAAAAGTTAATAGCTTTTTACAAATCATTAGGTAGAAGAATCGCCTTGTGGTTTGTAGTTAGGTTTCTTTGAGGAATTGAAACGGTTTCGATGCAGATGCAAGTTTTGTCATAGAAATGATATCTATGTCGTGCAAAATTCTGCGCGCTTCGCGCGCATTCGTCATCGTTTGTACTCCATTTTTTGACCATTATTAAAGTATAGTACAGTTCAATTTTTTTCAAGGATAGCACCAAATCCATCTAGGCCCCTTTAACTTAACAAAAATTTCTCGAGGGGAGGGGAGTTTGGGCAAACACGTTATCTGCCCCCTTATCCCTCCCCCCCCCCCCCCCGCAATACAGAAAGTTGTGCTCGTGTGCGAGGAGTGCGAAAAATTTTGGTCACATTTTTCGGGCAAGTCGTTACAGCCCCCCTAAATCAAATTAGGCTCCTACGCCTATGAGCACGTAGTACATCTAATGGCACGCACTAGTACTAAAACAGCACGTAGTACATCTAATCTCACACGTACTAGTACTAAAACAACACGTAGTACATCTAATCTCACACGTATTAGTACTAAAAAGCACGTAGTACATCTAATCTCACACGTACTAGTACTAAAACAACACGTAGTACATCTAATCTCACTCGTGCTAGTACTAAAACAGCACGTAGTACATCTAATCTCACACGTACTAGTACTAAAGCGACACGTGGTACCACTAAACGAAAATGTACGTCTAAAATGTCACTGAGTACATCTAATTTCACACTGCTACTAATTTTTGGGAGATGGCGGTATTACAGTTTTCGAGTAACAGAAAATACCGCGAAATACGATCGTAACTGCATGTAGCCGGCCCACAATATTCGTATGCGCAACGTAGCCGGACTTGTACTGGAAATGAACTTATAAAGTAACACAGCCTACACTGACCGATTGGGTCTGCGGAGGGTTTTATTTAAGTTTAATCTTGCTGTCATCTCCCAGCACTGAGTGAACATCCAGAGAGATAGTTTCCCAGTGACTCTCAAAAGGGAAAGAAATTCAAATTCCATGTACAGCACTCTTAAAAAGAGCATACTCGTGTCAAAGGAGTAGTACTGTGGTCTTTCTTTTCAATATCCTGCCCATATTTGCTAAAAACATTAACTATATTACAATATGGTGAAACAGGATACCAAACCAAAAAGTTCCACAAAAATAGAAAGTTCTCTCGCACTTCAAAAATGGGGAAACTTCGCTCCCGATCTCAAAACTTTCAAAGAAAGTGCTCAGCCACAAAAGGCCTCTTGAAAACCGCTGAAATCAGTCTGAAAGCGAAACAAACTGAAAACTCCATTAAAAATTTGTCCGATAGACCCCTATCGGACATAGAAAAAATAGCTCTTGCTAGGGGCCTAAAATTCATTGCTACCCCTCCAAAGCCTACAAGACTATCAATCCTCGAGGCCCTAAAAGGACTAAAAAGAACAATGAGGATACGATACAACTTGTACGGGAAAAACGTACCAAAACCCTCAAAGTTCCGATTGAAATCCAATTGGTTTCCTTCTGTGACCTACAGCCAAAACTTGGAAAATTATTTCGAAGCAACAAAGGTCGATCTGGCTAAAATGCCTTTACGAAATGCACTTAACAATACCTCAAAGGCAGAAAAAATTGCCTTACAATCACTAAAAAACGATTGTTCTATTATTCTAAACCTTTTGACAAAGGAAGAGATATTGCCGTGCTAAATCGCTCCGATTACAAAAACGAAATCGACCGTCAGTTGAATTCAAAATATTACGACCTTTTAGACCACGACATTACAAACGACACTAAACGTTTGGTCGTGGCTCAGCTAGAAAGCATGTGGCACGCAAAGGAAATCGACGAAACCACTTTCAAATATCTCAACCCCAACAGTCACCAAATTCGAACACCTGTCATCTACGCCCTACCAAAAGTGCATAAGATACCACAAATACAAAATTTGTCGGCAGGCCAATAATTAGTGGGAACGGATCACCTACTGAGAAAATTTCCGAATTTGTCGACTGTTTCTTGCTTCCGATCGTAAAACGACAAGAGACCTATGTGAAAGATACAAATCACATCATCAGTCTCCTCGAAGCAATTCAACTACCTTAAAAGGTACTTCTAGCAACACTAGATGTGGTTTCTATGTATACAACACTCCCCAAGAGGAATCAATAAATGTTGTCTGCGAAACATACGAGAATACGAGGCAAAGCCTATACGAGATACCAAAAAATCTCAACTGCCTTCCTCGCCTCGGCAACCTCCTTAAACTCATCCTAACAAAAATTGTTTTGAGTTTAACGGTAAATTTTATCTACAAAAAATTGGTTGCGCCATGGGGAGCCAAGCCTCGCCAGACATATGCGACATTTTCATGTACAAACTTGAAAAAAGCATAATACCGACTGATCCTAGAATCATTCGTTGGTTTCGCTATCGAGACGATATTCTTTTGCTTTTTAACGGTAACATCTCGGAACTCTCTGCACTGGTAAATAAAATGAATAAAATTCATGACACAATTAAATTTACTATGGAGGCGTCCTACGAATCGGTTACATATTTAGACCTCACTGTATTCAAAGGCAAGAACTTTGAAACCCAAGGGCGGCTGGACACCAAAGTCTACACAAAGCCAACAGAAACCTATCAATACCTTGATAGGACTTCTGCCCACCCACTCGCCACATTTAAAGGCTTTATTAAAGGAGAGGTTCTAAGATATGCGAATTTATCAAACAACGAAAACGATTTCGTGTCTAAAAGGGACAACTTCAAAGAAAAATTGCTTGCACTTAATTACATTAATTCTTAAATCTTAAAGATTTAAGAATTAAGATTTAAAAATTAAGAACGTTTAAGAATCTTTAATTCTTAAATCTTAATTAAGAGATATCTTATGAATTTGTTTTAAAGTTTTTGCAAAATTTAGATCCTAAAAAGGCAACCGGTGTAGATGGTATCAGTGCACGTATTCTTAAAATATGTGCAAAGGAAATCACCGAAAGTATCACACATATTCTCAATGTTAGTATTACAAATAATGTCTTTCCTTCTAGCTGGAAACATGCAAAGGTAATTCCAGTTTATAAGGATAGCTCCAAACTTGATGTTTCAAACTATCGCCCAATTTCAATCTTGCCAGTTTTATCCAAAGTTTTAGAGAAACATGTTTTCATTGCTTTAAGTAATTACCTAAATTCTTACAGCTTGCTGCGTGTAGCACAATCGGGATTCAGAGAAAATCACTCATGTGAAACGGCTTTACTGAAACTAGTGAACAATTGGATGGATGCCATTGACAAGGGGTACTTTGTTGGTTCTGTGTTTTTAGATCTACGCAAGGCATTTGACTTGGTTAATCACGAAATTCTACTACAAAAGTTAAAAATTTATGGATTATCTAGTAATGCCGTTCAATGGTTTACATCATATCTAACAGAAAGAATGCAAACTGCATATGTTAACGGGGTTTTCTCAACCCCTGGAAGAATTACGTGTGGTGTTCCACAAGGCTCTATCCTAGGCCCCCTTCTTTTTCTTATTTACATTAACGATATGGATATTTGCCTTGAGCATTGCTCTGCTGATATGTATGCGGATGACACTACATTCCATTGCCGAACTGAATCAGAGTTGGGAGGAGACATGAAATGTATAAGCTCATGGTGTAAAAATAATAGACTGGGTTATCAATAAAAGTGAAACCAAAGCCATGTTAATCGGGTTGAGGCAAAAACTGTCTCCCCTGAAAAATGACAAAGAATTATCAGTGGTTATTAACGCTGCTACTTTCCAAAATGTGACTTGTGAAAAACTGTTAGGAATAATGATTTATAACCACCTGACTTGGAATGATCAGATTGACCATATTTGTAGTGTTATCAACAATAGATTGGCCTTACTTAGACGCATAAAGCCGTATACGGATATCAGCACTCAAATTCTTTTTTACAATGGTTACATTCTCCCTAGTTTTGATTATTGTAGTACTGTTTGGTACTTCCAGTGTTGGCAATATTTCACGTAGTTTACAACGCTTGCAAAAAATGGCCGCTCGAATAATTTTAAATGCCTCTTTTGAAAACAGATCAAGTGAACTGTTTGAAGCTCTCAATTGGAAGTCAATAGATGTTTTATTACGATTAAAACGTTTATGTATGGTATACAAAGCTCTTAATGGTTTAACCCCACAGTACATTACTGATATGTTTAGATTTTCAGCTGAGGTGCATCATCGAGCTCTCAGATCTACATCAAATAATAACATATTCTTAACAGGTGGAAGAACTGAATATCATAATAGAAAATTCTCATGCATTGCAGCCAAAGAGTGGAACCAATTACCAAATGAGTGTAAAAATGCTTTGTCTCTTCCCGTTTTTAAACGCCTTTTGAAATCTGTGTTATAAATTGTATTCTTTTTAGTGGCAATTTTATTAATGGTAATATTCGTAATTTTTAATCACAATTTATTGATTTACATACCTGTAGATGTTCTTTTATGATTCTTAGTCTGTATGTATTTTATTTGTTTTGCTATCTTAATGTCTATTTAAGTCATGTCTTTGAGCATTTTCCTTTATCTCTCTGCTTTACCCTTTCTTTGAGCCAATCCTAAGTTATTCTTAAGTCATGTTCTTTGAATTTTGTTATCCTTTTTGTAGATGCTTGTAGATGTTTTTATGTGTCTTATTCAGTATGTATATTCTTTTTACATATCTATTTTAGTTATGTTTTGTGATTTTTATTTGACCTCCATCTTCGTTTTCAATCTGTTTTAAGTTCATGCTCAATTTTTTAGTCTTCTATGGTGTGTTTAACCTTTTTATTGCTAACCTTACATTTTGTATTGTATTTAACTTTTTGTATCTTTTGTAAAGGGCCTCGGGTGAGATTAGCTTTTTAAGCTAACCGAGTTTACCCTTTTGAATGTTTAAATAAAATAAAATAAATAAATAAACACAGCCCAAGAATTCGATCGTGCCATTAAAGGCGTGCCCTACAGAGAACGATCAAACTTACTCTTGCCCAAATTACGTGAAGGAAACATTCCACTGTGTTCAAGACTACGTTTACACCTCACATCAAAACCAAAGAGCTTAAAGAAATCTTGCTAAGACACTGGCATTTAATTTCGGATGACCCGAACTTGTGTCAAATTTTCCCGAAACCACCGTTTCTAGCCTACAAGAGAGCGCATAATCTAAAAGATTATCTTGTAAAATCTAGATTTAAAAGCAACGGTGACTTGGAAACATTTCATGAAGTTTACGATGATAAACACCTCGATGCTCTAATCGAGGCGCTCTAATAGAGCGGTTTTGTTTGATTAAGATCAGGACAACTTTAAAAGTCCAACTACTGATGAAGCTCAAATTTAAAAACAAGAGCAGAAACATGTCTAGTCAAAGGTTTACAAACCTATAGCTAAGTATACGCTATAGCGCCTAGCCCCCAGCCGGCCTTAACAACTTCGCGGCTTTTGTGTTGATTGGAAACTGCAATGTCGTGGTACCACGTGTTGTTTTAGTACTAGTACGTGTGAGATTAGATGTACTACGTGTTTTTCAGTACTAGTACGTGTGAGATGCACTACGTGTTGTTTTAGTACAGTACGTGTGAGATTAGATGTACTGCGTGTTGTTTTAGTACTAGTACGTGTGAGATTAGATGTACTACGTGTGAGATTAGACGTAGTACATTTGCAATTAGTAGTACAACGTGTTGTTTTAGTAGTAGTAAGTATTGTTTTAGTAGTAGTACCTGTGAAATTAGATGTGCTACATGTCCAGTTTGCCCTTTTCGGACTCCATAAACTACGCATCTAGAGAGGAAGGCTGTATGGCTGACCTCCTTAAGCAATTAGAACTTCCCCTACTAAAGAACCGTAGAAAAATCAACAGGCTTTGTTACATGTATTAAATTTGAATAACCAGCTGCTAGATATCCCACGTGACCACTACCTTACAGAGCTTCCAGCAAGAAGAAGGGTCAAGCTTAAGCAATATAAAGATTTCACCTATTTTAAAATGCATTTTCCAGTGGCTTTTCACAAGGGTCCCATGTGAAAGAGAAAAAAAATCACTTCATACCCTCTAAACCCCGTAGCAATACTCTTTTCCTAACTCGAGGTATCTAATATGAAAGACTTCTCACTTTTGTCAAAAAATACCTCCAGTTGTCATCAAGGTCACAGAATGTTATGTTAAGTGGGCACATTGCCTCAGATTTCTTTTGTTTTCCTTTATAATTGAATGTCCTTTTGTCCTTGAAATTTGATACTGTTGGAAAGTTTGAATATCTTTCCATGTAGGTTTAGCATAAATCTACACTATGTGTATGGTACGGCATAACAAAGTTGCTAAATAATCCCTACAACAGTGTTAATATCATAAAGAAATTCCCGGTGCTTTGTCAAATTAATGTGCCGCGATGACATCACAGATTCCCCATAATGCACTTTATCTTGAGAAAAAATTGCATTTCTTTGAAACTTAGTATCTTGCAAACGCTACAACCTAAAAGAGAAAAATTTTCTGCATTTTTTTAAGTCATTGATTTTTGTCACTGGCAAATCCCTTTAACGTAATTGAAAATCAGACCAGTAATAACAAAAAGCTCATACATTTATTGCAGAACCCCTCAGTATTAGGTCTTCCTTCTTCCCATCGACCATATTTGATTGGAATAAGTTAACCGATGAGGAAGTTAACTCTCAGACCCTGAACATCTTCAGGTGTCGTCTGACATCTTGCTAAAGCTTCCTCTCCTCAATCCGTTGCGTTTTTGCCCTATGGGTTTCTGCGACGTACTTATCGTGATCCTGATCCTGTACATGTTCCGTGTGAATTGACCACAAAGTATATTGCCATGGAGCTACCACCTCCGAGGTGGTAGCTCCATGATATTACCAGGTCACACTACAGATTTAAGACAGAGTCAAGTGCTAACCTTTCTGAGAGTCGGAGAAGGATGTTTGGTGTCAGTAAAGGATTTAATTAACGTAAACATACCAACCCAGCAAACATGCCCGGTGTCCCTCAGGCGAAATTTCACTGGTTTTGTTAAAGGCAGTAGGCAGTCACCTCAAACAGAGTGAGTGTGCCCTGTTACTCTAGTTCATGACTGGCCTATTCTGATCATGTGACAAAATTTTTGTTAGTGAATTGTTAAATTCAAGGAGAATTTCTCCTTGCATTCCATATTGTTTGTAATAGTTATGTTTAAAACATCTTCAGAGGTGCTTGTAATGCAATAAGAGGAGATTTGCAAGAGTTTGCTCATTTTTCAAAGAAAATTTGGGGGCGACTGCCTACTGCCTTTAAGCTTGGACCAGAGGCAGGCTTTGATGTCTGCGGGGGTATGGAAAACATGGAGAAGGGGTATCCACTCTCTCTCTCCCTTTGGGTTTTTATTACAATTCACAATTCAGGCCTTAATATGGTGTCAGTTGTGCCCCTCCTAGCCTCGCCGTCCTCTCAGTCCAGCCACCTGGAATGTATACTTTCCGAGAGCCACCGTAAAGGGCAACACATTTATCCTGACACCCAATTGGTGAAGCGGCATGCAAGTTAAGCTCATTATTTTCTTGTAACCGTGTGGTGTAAGGTTTAACTCAAAGGTGATCACTCTCCCACTGATATATGCTCCCCAGCCTCCCCAAGCGACAGTGATATTACTTTGGTTACCCGTATAGCACCCAGTTTCTTCTTCAGTCCCCTACCCATGGAGGGACACTTAGTAAACCTTTACCACCCCTTCTCGTTTGCCCAAAAGTGACACTGAACAGGCTTCACACTATGTAGCATGTGCACTGAGACCTCTTGTACACATATACCTTTTATCTAGTTGTGTCGTTAAACCTTATCTAACTAACCCACAGACCATGGAAGTACTCCCTCTGCCGAGGCAGTACCATGCATAGATACTGTACACCCTCACAGGCGTAGCCGGGATTTTTTGAGCAGGGGGCACTGGGGGGTCACGAACCTTTTTCTAGGGGGCACAATTTCTGAATTCTCTCCCTCTCTATAGGGGGTTTATACAGAACTGTGCATTCCAAAATTTTCCATGGGGGCACCTGGGGTGACACGGCTTTGTCGTGGGGGGGGGGGCACGTGCCTCCTCCCGGAACTGGTCCGGAATGACGGTCTGCATCTAGCTGGACTCGGAGCCGATTCAAGCCGAACCCACAAAATTTAAAGTTACATAAATGTTACCTAGGCCCACATCGTTATTGGTGTACAGTTCAACACATGAATGGTCACATACAGTCGACGAAATAACAGGGTCAGCCAGGGTATGAAATTTACTCCTAAAAATGCCCGTTTTAATTGAATGTACCAAAATAGAACAAAAAAGCATTTGGACGAGATTCTATATTGTCAAATGGCTGGACTCGGAATTGGCCCGGAAATGGGGAACCTGGAATCATATTGGCTCGGAGTGGTGGCCACTGGAATCGGAATTGGCACCCAGAACCGGGTTAGATTGACTCAAATACAGCCCTAAGAGTTTGGTTTTGTATAGCTTAATAATACGATTTCTATATTCGGGACAGCTGAGGGGGCAGAAGACTGGGCTACAAATGAAATTGCCTGGGCCTTGGGTAAGTTGTGGTCGAGGAAATCAGTTCAAGTGGAATGATATTTCCTTTCATTTTTTGAGATCTATGGAAAAATTTGGACGTCACAAGCACAAAAATTTAGTATGACTTCACATACTTGTGTGATTTGACCATTTTCACATCAAATTTGGCAGGAGTTCATCGTTCATTCAGGCAGTCGACAACCCTGATAGTGACATTTTTAGTATCCGATGTCTGCGGGATGGTATGTTGGCGATAGTATATCTGTGGGGGAGGAAAGGGAGGGAGAGTGCCCCTTCCCGGGACTTTGACAGGAGAGGCCAGCTCGAACTATCGGGCTAACAAAAGCAAGGTGAGGAGAAAGAAAAGAAAAATGGGAAGAGTATTTTCATATGAAACACCAGCGTTTATTGCAAAACAAAGTAAAACATTAAAAATGTATTGATATCATTTTTGCTTGCGCCCCGAGCACGCATCGTTATAGTAATTGTAGCTGCTATTACTCCTTCATAAGTGAAATTGTTTCATAGCCCCATCATGAGTTTGCACCTGCAGACGACCAGGCTAGGGGCCATATTCCCCTACACCTAGGCCTGGCTTTCCGTCCCAGGCCCGTACGCAGGATTTTCCAAGAGGGGGTTCGAATACAGTGTCACATGACGTCATGTTTGGCTTACGCGACCATGTTGAGGGTACATGCACCACTTCACTGTACACTACAGTTGTACGCAACAGCGTCCATCACGGTTTATTTTACAGACACCTGTAGCGCCATTGCCTGGCTTCAAGCCTTCTGGATTTTCTGATAATGGATGCGCGCCAAGCACGCAGAAGAACTTTTGTTCGAAAAAATGTATAGCAAGAAATTTATACTTCAGTTTCTGTAGATGATGCTAGTCACGTTGCCGTTCTATTATATTTGATTGGTACATGTTGTCCTCTTGTGCTCAGCGTCTACGGGGGTTAATGATGCACATCTAGTTTTCAGGAAACTATTCCACAGAATTATTCCTTGTATAGTATTGCTCTTAGATGCGGAGTGCAGACCGTGACGAATGCGCGAGGAAGCACAAATAAAAATACTTAGTCCACTTTTCAAAAGTTGCAACCAGACTCTGCACAGCGACTCTTTCAATTTCCAAACAAAACATATCTACCAAAAAGACAATGCTGAATTTATCCTCTAAATCTTTCGATTTTCTTGAAATATGTCTTTAAAAAGTTCAACGCTGTCTTACTCCTCAATCACGCACAAAGCTTATGACAATCCGCATAATTTTGAAAACCTTTTCCGTTGAATGATGCCAACACGTTTAAAGACGGTAGTGATTATAAGCATAGCTATGAGGTTGTAAGTGAGTGGAGATTTTTATAGTTTTCGAAGCATTCGCAAAAAATTTGGTAGTTCTGATTTAATAAAACCTACACTCATAAAAAGAATACCTGATCCCTGTCGGGAATGGCATGCACAGTATTGTACATACCCCGTCTACAGCGACGAAATGGTCACATCACAACTCGTTTACCGCACCGCGAGACAGGCACGCGAACAACTAATCGATCGAGGGTTACGTAAAGCATGGAGCTTCTTGCAGCTCCATGCGGCGTATAGTAAGGGTTAGATTGTTGAACTAAGGCTAAAAAATGAATATGCCCTTAACTGCAGAATACCTTTTTCACAAGGGTGTCATTTCAGATTTTCGTCTATCATACATCGGTCGCCAGTATGAAATAGATTTAGCATTTTACATGGTCATAAATTACAGAAAATTGCACTCTAAAATACTAACTTTGTGACCAGAGCTTCTCATTCATCACGAGTCCCCGAGTGTTTCACAAAAAAATTGGCACCACAAACACTCTAGATTGCTGAAAACTGCGCTGTGAAACGCAGTTTTCACTACAGTTCAACGCGGGCCTTCATGCGTGGGGCACCAAATATGGTGGAAAGGGACCTTAAACTGAAATCAGGGTTCATAGGGGCTGCCACATTGGCCCTGTTTATCACCCACTGATATTATATATATATATATATATATATATATATATATATATATATATATATATATATATATATATATATATATATATATATATATATATATATATATATATATATATATATATATATATATATATATATATTGTCCGGGGGCTCCTCCCGTACAAAATCTGCCACACTACTTCAGCGCCCGGACAAAACTTTGCCGCCCGCACCAAGAGTGGCGCCAGCGTGGGGGCCAGGGGGGCCATGCCCCCCGTCGGGGAAGGCTGGCCCCCCCGTCGGGGAAATTTTTCGGTTTCGTCGGGGAGCTGTTATGTATACGATAAAATATGTAGTCCCCGACAACGCCCAGTTGCCCCGACGATTTACTTAATTTTGGTCTAAATTAGGGTAAATTCTTCAATAAAAACCCCAAATTTTCCAATTTTTTCTTCAAAGCCCCATTTTTTCAAATTTTCCATGGAAAATGCCGGCAATTTTTTCAAATTTTCTCCAAAAAGAGCCCAAAATTTTCGGCGCTCTTCGCGCGCCAAAATTTTCCTTCAAACATCGTTTCGGCACTTTATTTCCTTCGTTGAGACTTTGGGTTGCTGGCCCCCCCCCCCCCGTCGGGGAGCTTGGCCCCCCCTGTCGGGGAAATCCTGGCGCCACCCCTGGCCTGCACAGAAAATTGACCCGCCCGGTCAAGAAGTTGGCTGTACACTCAATCACAAACACCACAACTTAGTCATTTGACTGCCTTTTATATGTGATTTCAAATACTCATGACAAGTAATGTATAATGAAACATCGGAGATGCAAACCCAGCTCACTTTTACCTGAGCTCTTATATCATTCAGTATGCACTTACTGCATTTCTTTCATATATTTCCACAGTAGGAATCTGTTACCATCAAACTCATCCACTACACGAAACCATTCAATTGAACTGTTCCCTAGGTTTCCCGATTTTCACCCGAAATTTCAGTTAAATTTCAGTTAAATTTAAGTGAACTACTTCATTCTTGAATACGTCCAAGTGGAAACTGGAGCTTCAGATCTGCAAGTAAAGTCAAAGATATTTAGAAAAGGCAATCTGCAAAAAGGAAATGACCACAAAATGCCCAGATTTGAACACATAGGGAAGGCTAAGAACAAGGAAGTAGATTGCACCATTTGCGATCTAAGCCCTCCTAAATTGTCAAAATTTTCCCAAAGGGGGCCCCCTCCCCTTAGACCCCCCAGGATGGCGATCACAAGAGCCCCCGGACAGAAAACAGACCAGTGGAGAACCCTGCTGTACGTACATGTAAATCAAGTTAACGGATTAATCATCTGTTGGAAGTTCAAAACGAGTCATTTCGTCGCTGATCTCTTCAAGCTATACTAGCAGTCCTTTTAAGTCAAATCTGCAGGCCGAATCGTTATTCCCATTAAAGTGAACAGGTCCAGTTGCTCGTATCTCTCAGTAACGTTTGCTACATTCTTCCAAATAAAAAAATATATGCATGTATATACGTTACATCTATGTCATGGTCAAGGGGCGGTGTCACTCAGGGGGAAGGGCCAAGGGGCGGTGTCACTCAGGGGGAAGGGAGGAGTAGGAAAAGAAGACGTAAAGGAGAAGAAAAGAGGAGGGCGGGGTAGGCCTATATCTGATCCATATAGTTAATCCAGAGCTTCCAAGAGGCCATATTCCGGTTTCTACCAGCCTTTAGATACGATTTTATAATGCAAAAATGGAGCAAGGCAAATTTTCTTAATAGTTCGAGAATATTTCTGTGGACTCCACGCACGTATTTTTGCGTAAAACTTTCCCCGACGAGAAGGCACTAATGTGTCCAAAAGGGGACTTCAGGAGGTTTGTTGATACATACCCTTAGACAAAAAAGGCTCCTCTTTCACCTGACCAAAAATATTAAGAATGTTTTGAACCCATATGATCGGGTCCGAAAATATCCCAAAGACAACACCATTTCTGCATCTAAGCAACCTTCGAGTAACCAAAATTTCTCGAAAGGGGAGGGGGACTCCTCCCCTTAGACCTCTCCCCTAGAACAGCCCTCTTTTACCCAACCAAAAATTAGAATTCACGAAGTTATGAACATTTTCCAGCCATATATCAGTCAAAACTGTCCCGAAGACCGCACCATTTTGTATCTTAGCAACCTTAAAGTAACCAAAATTTTTACAGGAGAGGGGAACACCCCTCCCTTTAGACCTCTCCCCTAGGACCGCCCTCTTTCCCCCAACCAAAAATTAGAATTCACAGAATTATGAACATTTTCCAGCCATATATATCAGTCAAAAAATAACCCAAAGACCCCACCATTTTGCATCTTAGCAACCTTAAATTAGCAAAAATTTCTCAAAGGGAGGGGAACACCCTTCCCCTTAGACCTCTCCCCTAAGAAGGCCCTCTTTCCCCCAACCAAAAATTAGGATTCACAAAGTTATGAACATTTTCCAGTCGTATAGTCAAAAAATTACCCAAAGAATGCACCAGTTTGCATCTTAGCAACCTTAAATTAGTAGCAAAAATTTCTCAAAGGGAGGGGAACACCCTTCCCCTTAGACCTCTCCCCTAAGAAGGCCCTCTTTCCCCCAACCAAAAATTAGAATTCACAAAGTTATGAACATTTTCCAGTCGTATAGTCAAAAAATTACCCAAAGAACGCACCATTTTGCATCTTAGCAACCTTAAATTAGCAAAAATTTCTCAAAGGAAGGGGACACCCCTCCCCTTAGACCCCTCCCCCACGACGGCGATCACTCAACCCATGTCCCCTATCAAAATAACCTTGCGCCGTCCCTGGTTATGGTACTGTTTTTGTTATCATTGGTTTCAGCGTGCACGTGGCCGATTTACATATTTGAGAGAAAATTTTATGATTCTTCCGTTTCAAGCCCCCCTAAGCCCCCCCCCAAAAGTCTCGATCTAGAACCGCGCCTGCGAACCACCGTCCACCCCTAGTTCACTAAGGGGGTTCGATATCAAAGGGAGGTTCGATTTAAAAAAAAAACGAACCCAGTGACGAACCACTCGACCCCCCCCCCCCTTCCCGTGTTCGGGCCTGCGTCCGGATGTTTCCAATTTTGTCAAAGGTGAAATGAGTCAAATAAAATGTGGCGTTTTCCAACGACGATTAGTCACTTCAACGGTTTGCCTGATTTAAGGTTTGCTTTCAAAGAAGGAATCTTTCTAGATATAATCCCCATTTCAATGCGCCGTGCTTCGCGCGACAAATTTTCGTCGCTTCTAAAAAGCGGAAAATAGCAATCCCACTCTTCTGTTACCAAATAATGAACTCATCATGTATCGGCTATTTCTGTTGTATATGTTGAAGGTATGATAAATGAGTCACGGGCTTCGTACCATTTCGACGGGCTGATGGGAGGTTAAATTGAAGTGTTATTCCCGATACAGGTCAACATTATCCTGCTCTTAATGAGCAGAGATTCTCCATTGTGTCATTGAACATTCCACATGACGCCACCTTTCACCTTCCTCCGATCCTTTGCCAATATATTTGTAGTTTTAGATGAAGTTCCTCCTGAGGATTCTGCCTAACAATCTCCCCCTCCCCTGAAAAAATCTAGACTAGACCAGGCACTTTCTTTTAAGTTAGATTAGGGGACAGAAGTTTCTCAAAATAAGAATAAGTTGCTTGCAATGGAGCAGTGGTGTAGCTACCGGGGGGGGGGATGAACCCCCACGACAAAGACTTTCAACCCCCCCCCCCGTAGAAAATTTTGGAATGCACAGTTCTGTATATAGGCCCTTTAGAGAGGGAGAGAATTCGGAAATTGTGCCCCACAGGAAAGGTTCGTGACCCCCTGCTCAAAAAATCCTGGCTACGTCACTGCAATGAAGACGTATGCTGCGAAGAAAGAAGCACTGGCAGATGATTGAAGCCCAAAGCCAGGCT
Organism: Holothuria leucospilota; assembly: GCA_029531755.1. NCBI lineage: Eukaryota > Metazoa > Echinodermata > Holothuroidea > Aspidochirotida > Holothuriidae > Holothuria > Holothuria leucospilota. The sequence continues at coordinate 61,034,569 of CM055965.1, forward strand.
ACATACTGAAGGGGTATAGCTTCCAGGGTTAAGAAAAGTATTTTTGTAGGGGAAATGATGAACTAAAATACATTAACAATGGAATATTTTTCATTTTCGGGGGTGGGGTGGGGGGGTGTTACATTCCTGCAGGCTATTAGCTGGACATGATCACATCAAGATTCCTGATTTGTCAGGTTCAAGCCTTAAACTATACTGGCTAGGTCATTTGCCCTTGGCTTTATGAACAACTGGAATTGCATGTTTTCACTCTCTAGTATGCATCCTTTAGGAACACACATAGTGTTCCTGCACCATTATGTTCAATGAAAGAAAGGGAAGAGACACTCAACATATGCCAACACAGGAAAATAGTTCTAACAAAGGTCCATTGCTTTGATTTGCAAATCAAGGACTTTCGTTTTACAAAGGGGTTCAATGGAAGATTATGTAATCAGTCACAGCAATGCAATAGTTGTTTAAGTTCAGCATGGAGTCTGGGTTCTACTTCCCATTACACTCACTTCGGGGTAATTATATGACCCCGATAGCATAATTGGTCAGCCAGCTTCACCTTTCAAAGAATGTGAGGCTTCAAGATATCGCCGATATCCCCGAAGCCTGAAAGAAGAACATGCGATGGAGCACCATTTATAACAAAGGGAGGGTATCCATGCATTATAATTGTAAACTGCAGACAACGAATGTTATGGGAGGGCATATAATCCCCCCTTCGTTCGTGTAATGTGTCAGTAGAATCTTAATTAAACTTCAACCTTAGGGTCTCGTTCAATTTTTAGATTCTACTTCCCATTACACTCACTTCGGGGTAATTATATGAGACTTCAAAGCTGTGCTTCGAGCATGCATGAAATAAAACATTGAACTACTCAAACTTTGAGTTATCTCTTTTGTATTGTCTTGTCTTTTTCAAAATCATACATCTTGGAACTGTGTTTTTACTAGCTCAATCAAGCATGAACGTGTGCTTAACATGTACATATGATTCAGATAAAGTAACACACAATATAATTATTTTGTTTAGACATAATATAACATTTTAACTACTCGAACTTTGTGTTATCTTGTTTTTATTGCACTTTCTTTCCCAAAATCATTTCTCTTGGAGCTGTGTTTTTTACTAGCTCAATCAAACAACAGTGTATGCTTAACATGTATATGATCCAAATAAAGTAACACACAATATAATTATTTTGTTTTAGTGACATAGCTTAACACTTTAGCATGATTACAATGGCCAAAGCTGCTTGCTTTAGCAAAATTAAACAATGTATCTGTCTCTTGTGAGTGCCTGTTTTGACATAACGTAACATTTTGACATGCCTACTCTGTAGGCTTCCTTGGACCAAGGTTGTTTGCTTTAGCAAACTTGAACAATATATTTCGTCTCTTGTGAATGCCTGTTTTAGCATAACGTAACATTTTAACATGCCTACTCTGTAGGCTTCTTAACATTTTAGCATGCCTACTCTGCTTACTCTGTAGGCTTCTTAACATTTGAATATGTCTAAATTGTAAGCTTGAGCCAAAGCTTCTTGCTTTAGCAAACTTGAACAACAGAAACTTCGTACTTGTGATACCTAATTATTCCTTTCTACTTAACTGTTTCACCACACCGTATTAAGCGTCTAAAATTGCCATTGCAAAGGAATTGTTGCCAGTTACCTGTATGGGCTTTTTGTAATAACGTGCAAATATTGACTCTGAGGACCACCCGGCAGTATTTAGGATGTCATCTATTGGCAAATTCTTACGACTTGCAGCGGACACAGCTGCCGCTCTGGTACTATGAGCAGCATACTGTGGCACATCAACCCCAGCTGCAGCCAATATTTCCCTTATCCACCGTGATAAGGAATCTCTAGAAACTGGTTTATGGGGAGGAATATAACTGATAAATAATTGCGTTTCACTTCCTCTCAGTGGTTTAGTAACTAGGAGGTAACGCTTGAGGACACTATAAACATCTAATTTCTCATCTTCTTGATACCCTGTTATTACTACTTCCAAGGGCTTTGAGCCAGGGTTTGACTGTTTAAGCCTGTTAGGCAAAACAAATACAGCTTCTTTGGAGCCTAAGTGAAGGTTGGTTATGTCCAGTAACCACAGTGTTTGTAACCTTTGGGCCGAGGTTAGGGCTATAAGCATTAACAGCTTTTGAGTAAGTTGTTTCAAAGTTAAGTCTGAAATAGGGTGCAAGGAGCGTAGATAATTTAATACTAATGACACATCCCAAATCCTTTTATATCGTGGTTGAGGGGTCCTGACTTCGAAAACTCCTTTCAAAAATCTTCGAACGAGGGGATGTGAGCCGATCGTGTGTCTGTGGTTAACGTCCACAAGGGCAGAGAGGGCGGATCTTGCGGTATTAATTGCAGAGTAACTGAGGCCTGCATGAACCAGATCTGTCAGGAATTGTAGTACCGTCTTCACAGGGGGATGAAATGCATCAACCGACAGTCTAGAGCAGAATTCGAGCCATCTGTTCTGATAAGTAGCGTATTGCTTTTGGGTAGAGGGCCTCCAGGAAGCCATGAGGATGTTTGTAGTGTTCTCTGGAATTCCGAAGCTTCGCAAGCGATTCCGGACACTGCACATGCCACCAGTTGCAATTTGTGAGAAAGAGGATGTATGTGCTGCTCCGCTCCCGGCAGCGATAGGACATGTTTTCCCCTTGGTAGCGTCCTGGGCATATTGGTGGTCATGGTCAACAGCTTGGCGTACCAGTGTTGTGTGGGCCACAGTGGGACTATGATTACTCCTTTTGCACGGTCCTTCTTTATCTTTTGAAGGGTTCTTGAAATTAGGCTAAAAGGAGGGAATGCATAACAGTAGTAATTTTCCCAATTAACTGAGAAAGCATCTACTGCCAATGCTTCTGGGTCTAGCCGCCATGAGATATAAGGGCATATTTGCCTATTTGTGCGGGATGCAAATAAGTCTATCTGAAATGGCCCCCATAACCGAGAAATATCTTTAAAGATTGATTGGTTTAGCATCCATTCTGTGTTATTGTTAAACTTCCGTGATAGGCTATCTGCTATGGTATTGACTTTTCCTGGCAAATGACAACAAGATAGCCAAATATGCCTTTCATAGCACCAGTACCAGATAGCTTTGGCTAAAGAGTTGCAATGGGGGGAGTGTGTACCACCCATCCCATTAATGTATGCCACAGCTGTTGAATTATCAGTCAGAATCCTGATGTGTTTATGGCGGTAGTTTGCAACCAATGCTTTGAGCACAAAATATATGGCTAACAATTCGAGTATATTGATGTGGTAGGTATTTTCATGAGCGGTCCACTTTCCCTGAGCCTCTGTGCCGAGGGTAGTGGAGCGACCACCCCAACCCTGTAGCGAAGCGTCCGTCTCAATGACTATATCAGGGTCAGGATCTAAAATATACTTGAATGCTGTCGGGAGGTTTTCTTGCCACCAATCAAGTTCCCTGAAATAGTGATCTGGAATTGAAAATTGAGTGTCAAACTCCCCATGATGTTTTTTGAGGAGTTTAATTTTAAGGAGTTCCATGTCCCTGTAGTGGAGTGGGCCATGCTGCACACCTGGGAGCAGGGAAACTAGGATACCAATGATATGAGCAAGCTCTCTTATTGTTTTAGTTCGCTTGCCTCTAAATTTTGTGATCTCAGACAGGGTTGATGCTATTCTCTCAGGTTTAGGTCTAATAGTCATAGTTTGTGAGTCAAGAACGAACCCCAAAAAGGTCAAATTGGTGCTGGGGTTGAGCACTGACTTGTCAGGATGTACTATGAAGCCCACCTTTTCGAACATGTGAACCGCTTGATTAACAGCATATGCACATTCTATATGGGACCTGGCCTGTATGTAAACATCATCTATATAACTCAAGCAAGAAATCCCTAGCCGACGTAGCTCTGATAAAACAGGTTTTAACAATTTTGTAAAGACACGAGGCGCTGAGGCCAGTCCATTTGGCAAACAAGTGTATTGATATAATTTTCCATTGCACAGCAGTCGAAGAAATTTCCTGCTTTCACGACTGACTGGTGAATAGTATGCATCTTTTAGGTCGACTGATGCCATGAAACACTTTGGCTCCATGAGTTTCAGTGCAGACTGTAGACTATCCATTTTAAAATGATGGTATGCAACATTTTCATTCAATTTCTTCAGGTTAAGAATCATCCGGAAAGAGCCATCAGGTTTAGGTCGTAAAAATACTGGGGAAATGAACTCGTCGCCAGAGTGCGATGCTTGTTCTAGGACCCCTTTTGCGATAAGTTTGTTAATTTCATGTTGCATAACCTGATCCTCTGGTTTGTTCAGGAGGCCAGAGTGTGGTAAATGTTTTGGGTAATGAATAAGTTTACTACTGTTAAATTCAATATCATAGCCCATAACATAGCTCAAAATGACTGGGTCGCTAGTAATTTCTTGCCACTGAGTCAGGAAATACTGCAAGCGCCCCGCAGTTACTGGGCGTGTGGGCTTGCATGGCAAAAAACATACCTCACCTGATGGATCTATGCCACATGGCGTCTGCCTCGGCCTCGGCCTCTGCTGTTGGCTTGATTCTGTCGCTTGTCTAAAAAAGGCTGGTAACGGTGGTCTGGGCGTCCCCGACCGCGGATCTTTCCACTGCCACGGCCCCGAGCATTTCCCCGGGAGGGGTACATACAACGCTTACTCAATTTGTTAGCATCAGCGATATCTCGTAGTTGTTGCGAGATATCGTCGCCAAATAGGAACTTTGAAGATCCGGTAGGTTTACCGAACAGTGCCTTATATTCCGCTTTCATTTCAGGTCTAATAAGTTCACGGCGGAATTGATTCAAGTCACGATTTGCGGACCCAAGAAGCACCATACAATCTGTGATTTTAGTAAGTACAGATTCCTTATCAATATTGGCTTTACTGACCAAACTGTCATTTAGGATGGATGTTAGCGCTGTCATAGCTTTTAAAGACAGCATCTGGATTTTTTGCAATTTGATATCCCTCGTTCGGGTTGGCACTTGCAAATTGTCCCAAATCAGCCTATTGATTTGTGTGACCTGTATTAGATCTATGTTTTCTGGTTTAGGATACTTGTTGCACTTTTCCTTCAGTTTGGAAGGCGGCATTTTAGTAGACCAGATGTTAGATACAAGAGTTGCAACCTTGCCTTGCACTTTTGGGCCTTCGGTTACTATGTTTAAGTCTGAAACCAGTTCATCAAAAATTTGTTCATCAAACCCTTGCTGGGTGGCAAAGTTACTGTCTGTGGGGTTGGTTTCAGGTTCTTCGTCAGAATCCCCCAACAGTTTACTGATTTCGGCATCAAAATCAAGTTGGTTTTGGCTCGGCCCAGCTGGGGAGTCCAAATTAATCTCTTCAACAATTGCCTCAGTTTTCGGCTTATTTATTTGATCCGCCAATTTCTGCATTTGAACCTGCATTTTGGCAATGACATCATGGATGTTTTGTTTGGACGTTCCTTCCCCCAATGAGGGAGGGCACCCTGCCCCTGACATACTTGTGGTGGGGTCAACGGAGGGTATGAGGAGTTCCTCTTGATAGTCTAGTTCCTCGTCCATATTGCCAAATTCTCGAGGCCACTGGCTAATCAATGGCTGAGCCTATATATCGAGAAAATGTAATATCACAAACGAGCCCGTATGGGGTGATATTTTTTGACGTTGGACTGAAATTGCTCTTTAGCTCTATAAAATTACTAGGCTATATGATTTTGGCAATATCAGCTACAGTAGTCACACGCCGAGCAATATACTGACGGTGATGTAGAAGAATGCACGAGGATAGCAATATACTTCCCGTGCTACCTGTTCTTTTACTTGCTCTTATTACTTTTATTAGAAACCAGCCTGGGTCTGGCCTAAAAAACTGGCAGGAGAGCGTTAGTATTAACGCTAATCTTGCAAGTGACAGGTAAGTGGAGTCTCTACTTCCCAAGAATGGAATGTGATGCTACTTACGAGTAAGCGCTGCTGTATTCCTCCAACAAAAGTAAGCTCAGCTGTTAAGAGCCAAGAATTTACATCCTCTATTTGTTGATAGCGAGGCTATAATGAAGATCGAAAATAGTTAACACACCTGCACAACAACAATGCATGGAATAGGAGTAGAGAGACTCAGACAATAGTGAATGTCTGGCTATACGGAGAGAACATCAGTGGTATACGTCCGCTCTCTCCGGAACCTAATTACGCAGTGAAGCTGGCTGACCAATTATGCTGCTCATAGTACCAGAGCGGCAGCTGTGTCCGCTGCAAGTCTTATATCCCCCCTTCGTTCGTGTAATGTGTCAGTAGAATCTTAATTAAGCTTCAACCTTAGGGTCTCGTTCAATTTTTAGATTCTTCGGGAAGAGAAATTTAAACTGTATTCAATATGTGATCATTGAGAATGACTTCAGGTGATTTTTGCAAAATAACTGCATTGTTTTCAGCTGGTAGCTAGGCTGGTCCATGACGATTAGATTACTATTCATTCTTAACACAAATAATGAAAACAGTAATTAGATTTCAGAGTGCAAACTAACACATCTATCTACTTCCCATTTATTTACAATGAGTTAATGTACATGTTTCTTCTGTCATATGCTTAAAGAGTGAATATTTTGGCACAGTGGTTCCATACCATGTGGTATCAGCTCAATCTTGCAGGACACGATGACCGCCAATGCAAGTATATATTGTGACATCTACAGCTGTCTCCCATTCATGTGTTGCCAGGTTCAAAAAACACTTCCTATTTGACTTACAAATGATTTATGTAAGAATCAAAATGACGACTTCTATGAAGCAACCTGGGCATTCATCACTGCCTAACAGCTAGTAAATATATCAAAGCACCTGACAGAATAAATACTTTGACAGGGCATGGGAAGCAAAAGCGCATACTCCTCCACACAATGACTCTGAAAGTTAACTTTTACCTCCCAACCCTTTTTACACGCTTCTGATTCTATATATATAGCTACAAATTCAGCATTTCTCTTCCAAACATGGCAATATTTGTGCAATTATGTAAGTATCACAAATGACATTATGAATTATGTTCTTCAAAATACTGTTTTACAATACCATGTATAAATTTCCAAGTGACCAGAAAATTTTCAGCTTTCTATGCAAACCCTGGAAGCATGCATTGAAAAAAAAGATGAAAAGTTTACAAGTTATCCACATCTGATATTACAGGATGATCCTCCTTTAGTCTACACTCAACACTTACTTCCTCCAAACTATTTTAACCACATCAACAGCACCTGGTAGAGGTATTTGAATTAGGGTTGTCAACAGTTTAATCCACAAAAGCCATTTAGTCTACAAGTAAAATGATCCTTCTAAGCAGCTTGTACAACATTTCTCTACTACACGATGGTAATGAATGCACAATCAAAGTCCATACTCCTTTAATTTGTACTTACTCGTTTTTGTAAAGAAATTTTGAACAACAATGAGTAATGCACGTAAAGAAAATGGCATGCTTGGGCTAATTTTTGAAAGGTTACTGCAGGTCATACTGTGGTGGTAGCATGTATTATTCATAAACGGGGCAATAACTTACTATAACCTGGGTGAGGTTGGACAAGGATGGTCAAGAGGTCCATATAAATCAATGCAGTAGGCTCCAGTCTGACACCGAAAGAGGATGGGTACAATTACGTCATGCTACCAACTTTTAATGATACATTTACTGGAGATTCATACTCCTTTCAAGCATGTCATAAATCACAAGTTCTCCGAAGGCAGGGAAGGATATTTCACCAAATACACTCTAAAAAACAGCAGACCTTCCAAAGGCCAGGAAACCAGAGGCATTGCCTGGGGACCTTGTCATCATGGAAGGGTATTTTGGCACATATGATTTAACACGTTTTTGGCACAGACTATACTGGAGCCTTTTTAAAAACATCCTCTGGCCTGCCTGAACCCTTAAAAGGCCTGACAAATACAAGTGGGAGTCTCAGTCAAAACTACAAATATTGTGGAAGATAAAGAAGTGATAATACTAAATACAAATGGAATACAACCATCATGAAATCGACAAATAAGAACAAAACAGACAAACAAAGCACATAAATGAAAAAAAAAATGATAAAGAATGTGCTATCAACTTAATTACTGCTTCAGATCTGGACCTTTTAAAACAAAGGTCTCATTTCTGTTTCATTTTCAAGAGTAACACTCTTGAAAAGCAGCACAAACCAAAAATTTCTGAACTTTTGCCGAAAAAGTCTGAGTTACATGACCACTCCAAATACTATTTTTCCTTTTTCACATGTGGGATGAAAAGCAAGACTGAATTTCCACTAACCACAAAACAATGGACTGTACAAGATCAATTATGATGCATAAGCATACCCCAGGCTTTGGTCTTCACCATATCCTCATGTTTGTTTTGTAATGTGTTCCATTCATCGAGACTTATTATCATGCATGATATCATGTCCCGAGTTTACGTTGGGGTAAGAGACTTAAAATAAGGTTACGGTTAGAAGTCTCAAGACTATTATCATGCATGATATCATGTTGAGGATTGGGTGTTGGTCTTTAACTTGCCATGCTTTGCTTGACTTAGACCATGTGACAATACACAAATTCCTTACTCCTAACATGACTTCTTTAGTTACTCATAATATAAGCCAGTGTTCAATACAACAAAGGCAGACATTCTTCACCAAAGTTTATGTCCACATTTGCTTCAATTGGTTTTCCTGGAGCACAATTCATGACCTTACATTTAATTTTTTATGCAGCCTATTTAAATCAAACTTTGGACTCAGCTAACTCTTTATGAAATGGGACTACATTCATATTCATTAAAGATCAGAGTGAAATAAAAAACTAAGAAGATGACAATTGATCTGAAGGGAATACAGTAGCACAAATAATAAATAGTATGAAAAACTGGTGTTCCACCCGAAAACGGTACAAATGCAAGTTAAAACTCATAAAACGGCAATATGTAATTCACTGTGTGTGTTTCCATATTCAAACTACTTCACAAAGGCAACAAATAAATGAAGTTGAAAGAGCACCAAACAAAACAGTAGAAATAAAAAAGTTCTAAAAAATTAAAAAATTGCATACAAGTAAATACATGGGAACAAAGAAACATTTTCAGTGAATAGATTTCTGTACAGCTTTTCATCAAATGTATAGTGGTTTTTATTGACGACCGTAAAAAATGTACAACTATATACAATGTTATTTTATTTACTTATTAATTTTTTTTTTGACCATTTTACCCACCCTGATTGGGATATTTACAGCAGATATTTCATCATTGCATATCTCTAGGGTAGTAAATGAACAGATAAAAACCACAGGAGGGTGCTTTACTAGGAGATTGGACAACTAAATGCCGTATTTGAAAGGATACAAATTTGAAGTTACCAAACCCTTGCAGAAGATATCCTTCACAAGACTCACTGGAGAGGATATTTGGAATACATGAGCACTTCTACACATATGCACAAATATCCATCAGTTTTGCAGCATACATTCTTCTACCTGAACAATTGATACTTCTTGTTAGGATCTCAAATGCATCTTTTTTACATCTCACAGCAGTTACAATGAACAATTACACACCTCTACTCAATGATATGCATTGGGGGCTCACCCAATGCACCTACATCACATCAAAATGCTCAAAACGAAGAAGTTTGACAAAGATCAAGCCTCCTTTCTAAACAGTAAAAAGAACACCGAAGCTGCAACTGACAATACCATTGAAATAATGGATCTGGTGGACAAGAAAGATTGCAGCTGCTGCGACTTGACTCCTTACATAGCTCTCGTAGCCCTGAAAAGAAAAAGACATTCCTGAAATCACTAAAACTAAAAAGGATTAAAAAAAACTTGATATTCTTTGTCAATTACTACTTGTCTTTGAACTAAAGCAACATACACAGAGTTTGAAGTATACCATGGGCAACCCAATGTGAAGAGGTTCTCATAAAAGATTTTTAGTGTGCTCCTAAGCTTTACTTCCAGAAAGTGGTGACTATATAATATCGTACCTGTGAATGATGCATACAGAATCTCAAATGCAACAAACTGAAAGATGTTATTGCCACTGAAAAGTGATAGACTATATACTATTGCATGCACTTTTATCTCATTAATGCCAAGAAACTTACAAATGTAACCATTCCAGTTGAAACATAACATGAAGGAACAATTGAATGGAGTCACAAGGAGAAAAAAATTAAAGAATTTCTGTAACCACTGTTTGGTAACTTAAAGTGATCTTTGCTTCTTACTGTACACTTTCGTACTTCTACACTCTTAACGCATCTCACCAACTTGAAGCAAACTCTGATAATTTTTAAAAGAAGAAAAGCATATTACCATGCTTCATGACTTAACCTCTTATGACTCAGATGACACATGACCATTAATTTATGATGCAGGCACAGTGGAACAGAAAAAAGATTGGGGAGGGGCTGAGTGCCAGCAAGACTATCTAAGCAGAGCACCACCATTGGTTGGCGTGGAACGGGCAAGAAAATTTTTTGGTTTACAAACCCTACAAATGGCTGGAAACAGCACTTCCTGAGTGTTCTAAGCTGCATGTACCCAGCTCAACTTGGCAAATATTGGGGGGGTTGGGGGTTGGAGTGAGTTCCCCACTTTTTTCATAGGGGGATGAGCCCCCCAAGGCCCCCCCCCCCCCCCGGTTCCACTGCCACTGTTATGATGTATACTGAGAATCATTTTGGGTCAAAAAGGCTTGTTACCTTTTCAGCATTGGTATCAAAGGGTCACAATGGCTAGTAATGGGCAAATGCTACAAGGTTCTCTAACATATTTCTTCAAATCTAAATTTTTGATGACTTTCCATGATGGTTTTAACTGCCCTCTTTCCAAGCCTGCCTTAAATATGCAAATTTGCAAGAAAACTCTCTTCCCACTCTAAGAAGAAGTCAACAAAACCAATTAAATTATCACCTAAAGTAAGGACCCCCCCCCCCCCAGGTCCCCTTAAGCTTTTAATGAGGGGGCAATTATCATGCAAAACATTTGATTAGAGAGCCTTCCTAAAAATGTGAACACTGGTGTAAATAGTACCACAAGCATGTGTAATAATACTAAGAGCAGAAAAAGGCTTCAAGCTGTAGGGATTGAGAGATAGCTTGATGATGAAAGTGTACACCAAACAATTCAAAATGTCTCCCAATTAAATCAAAGAAGAATCGGCTGCTTCCAGGGAATTTTATATTATGTTTCTTTTCATATACTTCAAGTCTTTGACGCATTCGGTCCACTGTCAGACACTGGCAATGGTGCAGAATACATGCCATCCAAACCTAACAGTCTTAAGATCACAAGCTAAAGATTGGATTTACATTTTTAGTTATCAGATGGGAAAGTCACAAAACTTAAAAATAATGGCAAGGAGTAAGGATAGAAAAGTCCAAACTGGCAACCTTATAGCATGAACAACGCCTAAGAAGCAAGGGGTGTCTCCAGTATTCAAAAGGGACAGACTTGACAAGATTCCCGTAAACTTGATATGGGCTTCCTGACCTCAAATAAGTAATGGCACCTGTAATGACACCTTTCTTATTTCATAAATCTCCATCACAATGGTATCAGCTGACATAACATTTATCCAGTGCTTACAATAACAGATGCTATGGAAGAAGTCCCCATTACCTCTGACTTGCACTGTAAGCTTGATAATCATCATAGCTGTATTCTTCATCTTCTGAGAGAGCATCCATTACATCACCCAGGTCATTGCCAATACCAGAATCCATGGCAACTAGAGAAGACTTGCTGCAGGGAATCAAAACAGATTTCAACTTAAGTTTACTGCTGCCTTGCAATACTGTAGATTCTAATAGACCATTAAACATTTTGCACTCACACAGCTGAACCACTTAAACATTCTCAATTGCATTTCAATGGCTGAAGTTCACTCTGCAGGGGTCAACTCCCCAGCCCAATTTGCAAAACAATACAATTACTGTATACAAGATTTCTTGCATGCCAAGTATGAGATACCTCAACGTTAACCTTCTTGACATATGTTCACAAGCATCACACACATACACAGATGCATGCAAACACACATACATGCACACCCATACCTACTGTACACATACACACACACACACTAACATGCACATGAAACTAACAGTAAAAACACAACATAAAACCACGCAAAGTTCTAATCTAGGCTCCTAGCATGGTAACTGCAAGAAAATTATCTTCGACCAGAATGACAAAATGGATGACAAAATGTTAACATCTGGTATCTTAAAAATCCAAACCTGGCTGCTCTGCACGTGAAGAATAATATCCGCTTCAGCTTCTTGTTGTAAAAGAAGTAGTTAAACGACCACAGAATTCCTTGTTCCCCATAAGGATCTGACTCTAGGTCAGGGTTATAACTGTTGAAGTCAAGAAAAAAATGTACAGCATGAATCTTAGGCTGTGCATACTAGAAATAAAGTCTGAAGCCATCCACTCCTGCAACTCAAGGTCAACTTCATAAAGTTGCATGCACAGTCATAAACAACCATCACAGATGTTAAGGAAACTTGAATGACACATTGTATTGACATATACTGCTCTCTCTTGAAAAGTGGGATTACAGCACCTTTAAAGGGGAAATTTCCTCATCCTTGACAGTTCCAATTCTGCCTTCTAAGTTACTTGTAGGCTGTAGCCCTTCCCAAGACTGACTCTAATTTACTGCTCAAGGTCATATACTGATGAGCATGCAAGGCCCTAATGTGTAACCAGAGTACTCTCTCTCTGCATGCTGTGAAATGTGAGCTACTCTGCCTCCTTTGAATTTTCTAACTGATGTTTATTAAAGGCATTTTCCAGTGGCTGTTCACAAGGGTCCCATGTGAAAGAGAAAAAATTTCAGTTTATACCCTCTAAACGCCATAGCGATACTCTTTTCTTAACTCGAGATATCTAATAATATTAAAGACTACTTATTTTTGTCAAAAATACCTCCAGTTCTCATCAAGATCACAGAATGTTATGTAAAGTGAGTACATTGCCTCAGATTTATTGTTTTTTCCTTTATAATTGAATGTCCTGTTGTCCTTGAAATTTGATACAGTACTGCTAGGATGTTTGAATATCTTTCCATATAGGTTTAGCATAAATCTACACCATAACAAACAAAGTTGCCAAATATTCACTATAACAGTGTCAATATCATAAAGAAATTCAATGCTTTGTCAAATTAATAAGCCGCAATGACATCACAGATTTCCCATAATGCACTTCATCTTCAGAAACTATTGCATTTCTTTGAAAATTAGTATCTTCCACATGCTACAAGCTATTGAGATGTGGTTTTCACCTCCTAGAAGTGAAAAATTTTCTGCATTTTTTTGAAGTCATTGATTTTTGTCACTGGCAAATCCCTTTAAAGAGCAGTCACCAACTGAAAATTCTGGTTAGTCCCAACCAAAAGTGTACCTGGGGTGATGAGTGTATGCCTTTAACAAAACATAAGAATCCTTCCACCAATTCTTTTGTCAATACTTGTCCATAGACCTTTTTCCAAATAGCAGTCACAAAGGATTGTGGGATAGTTTTTGTGTGCTTTTATTTTTGTCAATGGCATTTTACTGTGGATAAGAATGATGCAGACCAAAATGCTATCCCACAATCCTTTGTAATTGCTATTTGGAAAAGGGTCTATTGGGCTAGCTGTTATCTTAATCCATTTCCTCTCATGAATATCATCTACCTGTCTGGTAGCCTCTTAATCTTGCTTGTGGAGAAGTCTACCGTGGGATACTTGCCCAAGGAGCTTGCCCAAGGAGCTATTACACTGACCAGTGCACTTGCCCAAGTGCTTTGTTTTCTTGACTAAGACTGTCTGGCACAGGATATGTTCAGCCCTGAAGGACAGTACGCTCTAGGACCAAGAAAACAACTGGAAGCACCGCTCCATGACGAAATTTCAATGCAACATTATCAGTTGTCCCAACAACACTTTTATCATCTTCAGTTCCTTTTCATTTTGTTTATCATGTCTTTGTCTACCTCTTAAGTGATGAAGCAATGTTTAATTCCTTCCTGACTGAAACCACTTTACAAACAGCCACTTTCATGCAGGATTCTTCTGCAATGTGCAGAATATATGCATGCTGTATGTATACATATGCATACACTGCTTTATTGTACCTGTATATTTCACAGTCTTGTGGAAAAATCTCTCCGTTGATGGCTGTCCAAAGCTGAGAGCGTATCTGAGAACCATACAACTCTCCTGCAACAGAGAACATGTTACTGTCAACTGCAGACATAGTCCACTGGAAGCTGGGCTCCCGGCTGAACTCATCACTCTTTGCATCACTGTGAAGAAAAGTGCAATAACAGTAGAAATGATAAAATAAAATGTTACATGATAAGTTGCACATTTAGTTACTACAACTGAAATGAGCACAACTGATCATTTGCAAATGTCACATGAATCTAGCATTGCTCTGCCAAAATCAAACAATATCTTGTACCCATGAGTTTGAGTGACTTCTGAACACATTTTCTGGGTAAATAATTACAGTAGTACAATGTTCCCAGCACAGGACAATAGTATCTACCATCATACATTTAAATGCACATTACAAATGCAATGAAATCAGCTCATTACAATATTTTGTCCTACAACAAAATTTGGCCTGCTAAGTTTCCATTATAAAATTTCACACTGAAAAGTGACTATTTCTTGACTTAAGAAAATGCCAGAAACATCACCTTTTAATATTTCAGAGGGTGCAACATTTTTTTTTAATGCCTGATGCACAGAACATTTTGACAACATAGTGGTTAATAGGTAGATAGCTAAGTCAATGGTAATTTGTTTATACAAGCATTTCCAACACCAGCTTGATTCAAATATTGGGTAACAGAAATGTTCAGGGATTATACTGTATTAATGCCTTCCAACTTCAAATTCCATGTTCAGACTAGTCATATTATGTATTTTTCCTTTAAGTAGCACTCCAGAGGCAATGCATTTTTGAAAAGGGGGCATTTATTTCATTCATTTAAAAGGGGATATTTTAAATAAAGACAAACTTAGTGAGCTATTAAAGAACTACAACTAGTTAGTGTCTTCAATCCTTGCTGCAGATTAGCTTTGGAAATGCGTTTTCTTTTCCATTTTAATTTTTTTGACATTGCACTGTTGTAAACTAAAGTCAGGCTTAATAGTTAGGCCTAGTCTAGGCCTGTAGGCTACTTGGAATTTCTAAAAATGCACAAGGGGGCAATTATTAGAGGGGATTAATACAGTAAACAAATTTAATTACTAAAGCAAAGCCTGCCACGCAGAACGAATGCCTTTCACTCTAACCACATTTTCCAAACAGTTCTAATTACAATATTGGTCTATATACAGGTATATAGTCACAATACTTCTGCATGGGTTACCTAAACCTGCTTGCACTGTAAAAATTTAACACTGCAACATACATATTTACAGAACTGGCTGACTGCCAAGATAATGTTTCTTTTCTGCAATCACAGCTTTCAAGCATTGGTAAGAGGAAATGGTTTAATAGTGATTAAAGCTATTTTCTTTGCATGCCATGTTGCTACCTTTTTAATGCAATATTATATCTTTAATGTGAAATAATTCTCTTTTGAAACAATGAGGGAAATAACAATATAACATATTTCAAAGGAGTTCACACATCTTTTCAAATTAGGGTGGGGTAACTGCTAGCAGCTATATGCCCTTGTAGTGGATGTCTGGCATAAGCTCTTCCTTTGAAACAATCTGCCACGTGAAAAGTATGGTACTGTATGTAATTTATGGAATATTATGAAGTAACAATCCCTAATACCTGAAATCATAGTCAGGATGGAAAGCAGCATTCAGTGTAGACTTCAAATAAAAGATCATCTTCCTGCTACAAGTATGGCACAAAGGACTGGCTCCCTCAGCCCCATACTGTCCTGACTTCAATGGACTATGTGAGGGGGCCAACTGGGATTGAGATGGTGACAATGCCTGCAGATCATCTGGAGACTGCCCATCCTCTGAACTGAGCATCTTAAACAGACGCTTGTCTTGACCGGCCATCTTGCAGGAGTAACTTTCAATTCTAAACAAAACACACACAAAAAAAGAACATTTTAATGAAGTCTGTCAACAAGATGAGACTACACCTCACTCAATATCAATCTTAACAGTGCATACAGCACACTGTACTATCTGACTGTTTAGCCAAAAAATGCTGGGTCATTGTAATGGACATAATTATGGCTGTGAACATTTAGCAAAATTACTAAACGTTAAATCGGAAAATTTTGGGATCATTTAGCGATTAATCGCAAGCACCTATGATCAACACAGAGACTTTAAATGTGCCCTTGAACATGATGAATATGTAAAATGCATTAGGGACATCCAGGGGACACAGTTTGCATGAACCTCAAACACATATCTCCTCACAGAACTAGAAGCTCAACTTTGAAGTCGTATGTTTACGTTGTGCCATTTGTATAGTTATGTATTTATTAACTTTTTCAAAAAGAGTTAAAGTGAACATCTAATTTTCTGTAATGACTGCAGATTGCTTTTTATTTCGTATGGAAAAATGGGTTTTGCGATTAATCGCTGGTAGCTTTGAGCTAAACGTTTATTACACATGCCATTGTTTAGCGATTAATCACTAAACGGCCACAGTCCTAGACATAATGTACAACACTTTAACAGTAGCAACTCATTCCACTCACACTTACATAGCTGAGAAATATTTTTTTAACTTGAGTTTAGAGAAACCTGTGTTTTCTTGTTCTTTTATGGGCTGGCTTTTAGGCCCGAGAAAATCATCTGCTTTTGAGAGATGGTAGAACTACCATGGTACAGGTATTACTGCTATTCTGCTAATGATGTAAACACTGGAACATGTTGTACAGAAGACAGCAGTAGGACAACATCCCCATAGGCTACAATTAAGTGACATATTTCTGAAGTAAAAGGTCTGAAAGACTTTCTCAGGGACAAACTGTAAAAGTTAGGGCCTCTTATTGACATAGAGGACAAACAGTATCAAGGGAGAAAAGAGTTGGGTCTGCATTGCACTGTGTGACCCAACTAATCCCAGTTGCAAACCAATTTTAATGTAATTATGCAATAATTGGGATCAATTCTCTCATGCTTTGTCTACATTTATATTTTAAATGTTGCATATTATAAAGCAGCACTACAGCACTGTTCAAGATTGCATAATTGCTGATAGATTTGAACATTAATTTATCAATATGGACTCAAAAAAAAAAAATTATCAATATGGACACTGATTAGCAATCACTGAAAGATGCTATTCAATTTCTTACATTAGTCTGAAACTTTGAAACATGATCAAATGCAGCTTATCTCACCAACTTGCATGTCCCTACTTGAGAATTTTTTCTAGATTTTAAATTGGCTGGGACTAGAGACATAGTTGGTACACTTTATTACTTTTATATTGTTTTCAACAAGTGCAGACCCATTCATGTTTAATATCCTGTAATGGTACTGTATGTGTGTACCTTGAAAATTTGAAGATACTAATGGCTTGAAGTTTTGTATAGTTGTCATTTGACTGATACAATCATAGTTCGAAATACCCAGGCCAAAATGATGCAAACTGTTAAAATATCTGGGAAGGTTTAATGCTAAGGCTGCAAACCTGAATTGTTAATTTGCTTCATAAATTACCATATTGTTAGGCAATATATGGCAGGTGTATGCCTGCATGGATAAAACTGGTTGTTTGAAAAACTTACAGAAAAGGTGACATTTTTAACTTCCTACCCAAAGCCAGGCCCAAGCAGTCCGCACAAGTATATGGTTCCACAAAATACTGAACATGTACAGACTCACTGTATACATTGGCAAGTTGTACTGTAGCAGTAAATAATCAAAACTACAGTAATGATTTTTTCCTAAAATGATATACTGTTTGAAACTTGTTTAAATATTGTGGAAGTATACAAGAACAAGAGCCCAATGGGCACTGTGGTTCCTTGCTGAATGTAATGAAACTGAGCCAACTACTGAATGAACCAGTATTTCTGTAGATGCACAAGATCTGCTCTGTAGACAATGCACATCTTGTGTTAACACATTCAAGCATAAATAAATTGCTCTGAAGAAATACAGGCACCTCAAGGGCTATCAACACAGACAGTATACAGTTACAATTTGTTTTATTCAATTAAGCAATCACAATTCATGCACGCTCAATGGTATCTGATCCAAATGATCAGTAACTTAGTTCTTTTTATAAAACTAACAACCCATAGTAGCATTTAATTAATCAATTCCAATTTCCAATTTCTGCAAGCTCACATGTCCTTATCTAAGGACAAATGTCTGTCTAGTGAACTTTCACAAGTCCTCTGCTTTGTGGGCAGAGAATCTTCTGCAATATTAAAAAGGGTATTTGATGCATTTTCATAATGGCAGAATTATGGATTAAAATCGTAATACTATAATTTCAACTAAAATTGAGATACTTGGCATCTCTGAAAGATGTCCCACATCTTTCAGTCATTGGGTGAATGTGATCTTAACGTGCTGGAATGATACAGTTTTGTGCTTATATTTGACTTTAGGAATTGTTGGGAATTTGCTTTTTGGCATCTGGTGATTTCACCTCTGACACCCTACAAAACTCATGGGTTTTCTGCTGGATTTAATGCAACACCTCAAAGCATAAATCTATTCAAGCTTCCCACACTGAGATATAGAGTTGAAAAAGTTTGCAGAATTTGACCTCCAAGTGACCCCAGATGACATTTGGTCTCCACCAAACAAAATATTTTCCCCACCATAAGGCATCCACACATTAAGTATAAAATTAATCCAAGCTTCCTACCTTGAGATATTGTGCTAACAACAAGGTTATCAGTTTTTGACCCTTGGTGACCCCAGACGACCTTTGACCTCCACCAAAAACTGTATGGCACAGCTTCTCACTATGGTGGATCTATATACCAAGTATGAAATCTATCCAAGATTCTTTCTTTGAGATATTGTGTTAACAAGGTTTTCAGTATTTGACTCTCAGTGACCCCAAATGACCTTTGACCTCCACCAAAAATGACAGAATTAATCTTCTCACCATAAGTCATCCACAAACCAAGTATGAAATCTATCCAAGCTTCCTACCTCGGGATACTTTGCTAACAACAAGTTTTCAGTGTTTGACCCCCGGTGACCCCAGATGACCTTTGACCTCCACCAAAAGCTACAGCATTCATCTTCTCACCATAAAGCATCCACATACCAAGTATGAAATTTATCCAAGCTTCCTACCTTGAGATATCGTGCAAACAAGGTTTTCAGTCTTTGACCCCTGGTGACCCCACTTGACCTTTGACCTCGACCAAAAACAATAGGGCACACCTTCTCACTATGACAGATCCATATACCAAGTTTCAGTTTAGGCCAACTTTCCCTTGTTGAGATACAGCGTACCGAAGCAAGTGTCACACACACACACATATGCACACCCATACATACACACACACGCCAAGCTGACTACATAGGTTCCTTTTGCTAACGCAAGGAACCAAAAACAGAACAAATGTCAAATACGTATAGAAATGGCTATTAAGTTGCCAAAATTCTGTTTTTGCTCTACAAGGCATACGTGTTCACTAACTGCACAACTAAGCAAGAGGATGTTTGTGTCCAGGTCTAGTCTCCGTTAATAAACAAAGGGCTCTGTGTTTTTAAGGACAGTCTTAGGATATGTGAACTGTAGAGGTCATGTTGTACATTGTAAGATTTGTGAAAGGAGTTCCCTTCATTACATGAGAAGGTGGCATATTTACAGTATATGCCATAGGCTATTCATTTTTAGATACAGCTGTAGCTAACCTTGATGGCACAAAAGCATGTTCTCTTTTCACCATCTGCTTTTCAAGGTAACATGAATGGTTTAGGATGCAATTCCACTTTTGCTTTTTATGTGCAGCAAAGTTTCAAGACCCCTACAGTACCAACACAACAGCAGTAACCTTTCAGGAAGCTCCAGGTTCTTCAAATACTGTTTAAGGCAAGGCATTTTGAATAGGGAAGACATTTCCAAACTGTATGTAATGCAAGATATTCGAGCATGTTAAAATAATTTAGCAACAAATACTATTAATATTCCCACTTTAGTACTTAAGCCAATTGCATTCCAACTATTTTCACTCTACTTGATGGAAGTATTTTTAGCATTTAAAGCAGGACACATCCTATAAGTGGTAACAACTGCTTCCAGACATGACAGCAAAGCAGTCAGCTATGCAACTACATTGTCTTCGACTAAAAGTACAGCAGGTTACATTTCATATTTGATTTGTAAAACTTTGAAGTAGATGCCAATAATGGCAATCAAGTTTGCACAGTCACTTGCAACAGGGTTTCCCTTGGCATTCTTTTTGTGAGGCGGCCACCTCACAGTTTTTCGCCACCACCTCACAGAAAGTTGGTATAATTACTACCTTTACTGTGCTAGCTATAGAAATATTGATAGTTCTTCCTCCAAAGCTGGCACCATATCACCCCCATGGACTTATACCACCTCACACTCTCTAAAACCCTGTGCAACTTTGAAATTTATGCAATATCCGATAGCCCTGTGAATCAATGGTAAAACAGATGTCGTTGTCTTTTATCACAGGAAAACAACATATGGAGCAGTTGCAATCACTGAACCTAATTAATTGTAGTTGCTAACTTTGTGATACGCTTGATAGTCATTTTCGACTTTGCAATCCACAGCCCCCCTCAAGTGTTTGAAAGGTCTGCATGAGTTGCTCTGTAATTTCCCTTTCAGGAAACGAAAAAAATGGCTCTGGGGCAACACAATTTCGAATTAACCCTGTGCCTCCACTACAGTCATATATTTTTTTTTTTTGATCTCATTGTTACATTTTACCAATGCTTGACAAAAGTGACAGCATCTATGATACAAAGTTGTCATGCCCTCAATGTCTGCTAAGTACATTGGAAAGTTCAGCTTCTCTCACAGAGTTGTCAGTGAGTGGAACAGCCTGCCTGAGTGGGTTGTTAATTCCACTTCAGTTTCAAGATGAAAACTGACAAGTTTATTCTGACTGTGGCAGAATCTGATTGTGCTGGGCTTTGTTGGGTACAGTATTTGGTCTCGTTTAGGTTTTGTTTTTGGGTCTGGATTATAAGGCTTTTGCCCTCTTTTGCCCTTTATTGTGTTATGTTAAGTCATCAAGGCAATTGAGAAAACTTGATATGGTGCTCTTCCTGAAGACTAAGATTTGCAGCCTGCGTCCTTTTGTCAAGCCCCAGTTTCAGTGTAATCATTTTAGTCACAAAAACACAGTAAACACATGCACACGTACACAAAAGGTGACAGAACAGAAGCTATCACTCACTGCAAAATCAATCCCCAGCCTCTTAGAGTTTAAAGAAGATAATCACATTCGAGAAGCATGCATACATGAAAGTGGAGCAAAACTGTTTTGACCATTGCAAAAATTAAAAAACTACATCTTCATACTGTAACTTGTTTAGTAGCGTGGTGATCTATCCCAATGCTAAACATTTTCTATAGAGTTTCCATTATTCAAGTTCAATGAGCACTGACTTGCAGCAAGTCTGTTTTGACTATTCAAAAGTACTGCATGTCTGAGAATATTCTTATTTTTCAATAAATAATTTTTGTTTCACTGTCTTCCAAACTATGCAAAGTTAGACTTTGTTTGTTGCATATATTACAAAATTACAGTACTCAATTTAGGCCTATATAACTTTTTGAATATTGGAAGACCTCCAGAGCAAATGGAAATAACTTTTTTAGAAAAATGTAACTTGTGGTTAAATGAAGTGACTTCACAATGGACTTACTTCAAACATTACATTACATTACATTAGCCTTGCATATGTACACTGCACGAGGTTTAGCCACATACTGGGAATTGTTGGAAGTTTTCTGGAAGTTACAGTCGATGATACATAATTTGTTTAAAAAGATAGCAGACGTTGTGTCGAAAAGGTGTGAAACGCGTGTGTCTGAGTAAAATTTTGAAATGGAAGTCAAACCCTGATCTGTTTAACATAACATAACATAACAGGTTAAAGGGCAAAGGAGGGCTAAGGCCCCATAAGATGCCCTGAAGTCCATACAACCTTAACTGAAAACAAAGAACCAACCAACACTAAACGAGCCCAGCACAATTAGATTCTACCACACTTATGGAAGAACTTGTCAATGTTAACCTTAAAGCAGTGCACAGATGTGGAGTTAACTACCCACTCAGGCAGACTATTCCACTCATTAACAACTCTATGAGAAAAGCTGAACTTCCTAATGTCGAGCCTTGCAAAATTCTTAACTAGCTTCTTACAATGGCCTCGAACCCGAGAATTATATTGAACCTTTAAATAATTGCAAGAGGACAAAGGATTCCTTTCAGAGAGAAATTTGTACACCTGAAGCATGTCCCCCCTAATCCTTCTCAACTCCAGGGTGGTAAGCCCAAGATGCTTAAGTCTAACATGATAAGGTAGGTGTCTCACCTCGGGTTTAAACCTGTTATTTTTCAGCAACCAGTTTTTCAATTGTGCAAAAATTAAGGAACCGAATCAAACCAAATCGGTTTTGTGAACAGCCTTACCTGCAGCTTCTGGGTGCAGTGTACACATCTAATAATTTACACGATGATAAATAGCCTACTTGTGAATAATCTGATACTTACTTTCCAAATATCTTGCAGTCTCCTACTTCCAAGCATGACAATTCTTCTGAGATAGCTTCAAGTTTTGGATTTTCCAGTAGTTTCATTTTAAAATGATCCACAAGCTTGTATTATTCTGCCAGACTACTAATAATGAAGAAATTCCAATTTGTTAAAGTTCACTTGGTAGCCTACAGTACTAACTCACTGTTTCATAGAAACTAACATTAAAACCAACTGTTTTTACAGGGCAAGTCTGTAGAATTTTGTGTTTTGCCTTCTGTAAAATGATGGGTAAGCTAAGGGAAGGCCTGAGGTAACTCAAAAATTATTGCAGATTTTGTAGAAAAGTATAAAATTGTCCTGGCATTCCCAAATATTTCTTACAGTTGTTGAAAAAATAGGCTGGGGCAACTTTGTATTGAGAAACTGTTCTGTATTCGACCAGGCTTAAGACTTGTTTTACTTGAGTAGTAGTGCGAAAATCGAACAATCAATGTGGAAGAATCTGCCATTACTGTATGAACTATGGATTCACAATTTCCCAAACCTGTTGCCATCATATTTTTTTTTAAATGTGTTCAATAGGTTCCCCTCTTCCAGTTCCACATTCACAGAAACTCAAAAGCTTGAAGTTGACAAAATTCAAATCATCTTCCCTCCAGTTCTATCAAAGTAATCATTTCACCGATCAAGTTCTTTTCTTGCCGGCAGCCTCAAGGCTCAACTAACTTTTCCAATAATTCATACTTCTATACACCTCACACAAAAACAGGCCTATGTAGGTTACAATACAGTCAGTTCACCGGATTGATCAGTTCAGTAGGCCAGTACTAAGTTCACATAAATTATAGCAGTAGGCTACACACTGCAATAGTGTTACTGTTAGCCTAACGTTAGGAGCAATTACTATTAGCTACAGGACTCTCTAAGTGCTGAAATTCCGAGTCGTAATTTTTGGGTCACTTTTGGCAAGAACCTCCTTCCATTTATCAAACAAAACGACGGAAGGATCCTTTAGTTGAGAGAGAATCCTGTCACGGGCTAAACTGTACAAAACAGCATATTCTGTTGGAAATATCAAGTTTACTTTGTTGATGTCGGATAGCTTTCGCGGAAATTCATTAAAACCAAAGACAGTATAGCGCCGTAAGGCGCAAGACCGGTTACTCACACGAAAGTGCACACAAATTTTTGTAGTATGCAATGGAGCAGATCGTCCGCCATTTTAGTAAGCAGCTTTGATGCATCGTATGGAACGCGAAAAACGGTGCGTGTTGTAAATGCGTTGACCTGACGTTCATAAAATCAATATCTCGATAACCAACGATGCTACGTCAATGGGAGTTTCACTGTTGGGTTTGGTATTTTCATTTAGTGTTAGACTTTTCTTTTAAATACTAATTCAAAGAACAGTCCAACACTAAATGAAAACTACATATATTATAGGCCATGGGCAAGAAGCACCTCAAGGCACCCCAACCCGCAACTCTCCGACCCAATATTTTTTTTTGGAAACCTTAGGGTCCCCTGAACGCAGAAACAAGTGGTAACAGTAAATATTTTAGGTCTCACTTATTCAAAATTACTGCCAAAAACAAAATGGTGGCAAAATTTATGAATATTTTGTATTAAAATATATTAAAACTTAATATATTCCTGAAAATATTTTGAGGCATCGACTATTAAAATTTGGTCATATTTTATGACAAAAATTCCAAAATTAATTTTTGAGACTGTTTTAGTGAGATGCAGTCAACCAAGATGGCGGAATTTCCAAAATGGCTGTCCATGTAATTATTATAATATATTGAAATAATGTGAAAAATATTCATGAAAAATAAGTTGGACGCACCGACTCTTAAAATATGGTCATGGTTCATGCCAAATAATTAAATATTTTTTAGAACATTTTTGTTGGAATTCAGGTCAACCAAGATGGCGGAAAAAGCAAAATGGCCGCTTATGGTATAGTAACAATGTAGCATAATAATAGATGATAACTTGTAATCATTAAAAATATTTTCAACACATTTACGTCTAAACTCAGTCCATTTTCTGTAATAACTGTTCAGAAAGTTTATGGATAGATTTTAGGTTTAAAGGTGTTAGAAATATTTTTTAAGGATGATTTGCCTTATTTTTATTAAATATCACTGGCCGCCATTTTGCTTTTTCCTCCATTTTGATTGACCTAAATTCTAAGAAAATGTTTTGAAAAATACGTTCAAATTAATTGGCACAAAATATGGCCAAATATAAATCGAGCAACTGTCACAAATATAATTTTAAGGATGATTTTTCCTATGATTGTGATATATAGAAATTTTAACATTAGAGGTCATTTTGCTATATCCGTCATCTTGGTTGACTCAGATCCTAAATAAATGTCCAGAAAAACTTTTTGCATATTTACAACAGGAAATGGACACAGGTTAACTTTGCCTGTGTTCAAAAGTATTTTTAATGAATATTTTTACTATTATTATTTTATACTGGCATAATTATTGCATTGGCCGCTATTTGGTTTTTCCGCCATCTTGGTTAACCGAAACCTCACCAAAACAGTCTCAAAAATTAATTTTGGAATTTTTGTCATAAAATATGATCAAGTTTTAACATTCCATGCCTTAAAATATTTTTAGGAATATTTACTTATTATTATTTAATACAAAATATAATTTTTGCCGCCATTTTTGGGAGCCATTTTGAATGAGTGAAATCGAAAGTGTTTGCTGTTACTTCTTGATTTCGTGTTCAGGGGACCCATAAGGTTTCCAAAAAATATTGGGTCAAAGATTTGTGCGGGGGGGGGGGGTTGCCCGTGGGTGCCTCTGGCCCATGGCCTGCTCCTATTATGGAGCAAATTTCCACTACCAGTAGCTGAAAACCGCGCATGAATCCGTCCGGTAGTTTTGGGCAGTGGCGTAGCCACGGGGAGGGTTTTGGGGGTTGAAACCCCCCCCCCCCTATGACCCAACCTTGACAAAAATAATTGCAAAAAACACATGATCACTATAGACGTTATTACATTTGAGGCACAAACATTGCACCATTTTGCATCTGGAGACCTAAAATAGCCGTTTTTCTCCCTCCCCGTAGACCTTTCCCTCGTGTCGTACTCCAAAACCCTCCCCATGACACAATCCTGGCTACGCTACTGGTTTTGGAGTTATCTCCCTTTGATTAGTTATCAACGTATCAAATAAACAATGTTTAGAATCAACTCTCTGACATCACGGTTAAACTTTCGTCAACAATAGCTTATAATTTTCATTACATTTAGGTGACTAATTTTTCTTCCATTTTTGCAATTTTGACCAATCAGTCGTCTATGACTTACTCGTACACACTGTCTCGGTACGTTACGTACATATCAGCGTCCCGGCGTTTGCTTACTAAAATGGCGGATACTTCGCCCCATGACGTACTACGGTTTTAGAGGCAGAGTAAGCGGTCTTGCGCCTACGGCGCTATAGTGTCTTTGATTAAAACTACAACAAAACAAAATGCATTGTGGGATACTACAGCTGATTAGTAATGTCACTTCCGGGGAATCCCGGATTGATTCGCGGCCAGCCCGCACTGCAATCACTGCAGTAGTTTCAGTCAGTGTTTATTAACCAAGGGAAGATTTTCGGGATCGCGAGCTCTGGCTACAATGACGTAGCAGGGTTTTTTGAGCAGGGGACACTGGGGGTCACGAACCTTTCCTGGTGGGGCACAATTTCTGAATTCTCTCTCTCTCTATAGGACTAATATATGAAACTGTACATTTCCAAAATTTTCCACAGGGGACCGCCCCCGGGGTGGCACCATGGCCGTACGGGCAGGGGGGGGCTGGGGGAGGCCGCCCCCCAAATGTCAGAAACCTGACCACATCGGGCAGAAATTTTGTCTCAGTCGGCAGAAAATTGGACAGTTATATTAGATCTGAAGTCGGGCAAAAATCGCCGCCCTCCCTGAGAAAAATACGGTCATGGGTGGCACGGCTTTGTCGTGGGGGCACGTGCCCCCTCATGCCACCCCGTAGCTACGCCACTGTCTGGCTATAATGATTGGAAGACTTTTTGAGTTTCCCTTGACGATTTTTACCTCGACTAGAAGACTTCTAGTCGATGTAATGCGATCGCCACAGCGCTTTTTGGCGAGGCGTTCAGAGATTTTGTTTTTGAATTGCGTTTTCTTGACCGTTTTGTAAGCTATGGATCTGAAATTTGGAGAGGATGTGTAATGTGTTACGTAAATTTCACGCACCACTAAAATTTTGTGTTGATCGATGGTTATATGACGTCTTTAGAGCTTATTTTTCAATGTTTGGCCATAAAACCTATCTTCCTCTAGGGATTTTGATATATTTGTGCCCGAAAGTTTGCAAACAGTTCATGGGTCGCCCATGTTCATATCTTCTTCGGGAATAATCGATATCACGAGAAACGATGTTTTTAGGGGGCAATTTTGAATTGAAAATAGACCGTTCCCCGTTGGCAGGATTTACTCTTGATTGGAACAAAAAGTAAAAAATTAACTGGTGCCAGTTGCTTTAAAATCTTGTCAGTAATCTTCTCCGCAAATTTCATTTCATTTCATGGAAGTATATTGGAGAAAATCCAAAATGAATTTGCCTTCTTTTCGTCCAAAACAATCGATTCTGCTAAGTGCAAACACTTGTTTGGCGTTTTCAACCCAAGACCGCCAAGACAACGCCAAGCGAAGTCATTTGGCATTCTGTTTCGCTGTATATTAAAATATCGCTGTATCATGGGCGTCCGGAGGGGGGCAAGGGGGGCACTTGCCCCCCCCTGGAAAATCAAAAACTTGAAAAAACGAAGAAAAAATACAGAGAAAAAAAAGGAAGAAAATATAACATCAACATTTCTTAACAGTTCAATCAGTGTGAATTTGTACTCTCAAAACAATAATTTAATAAAAATATCAACACTCAGGCCCCAACAGCCCCCCCCCCCCCCATTCGAGCATATTTTTGTTATTTTTTAAAGTTTATATTTACGATATTGCTTATGTTTGCCCTATTTATATGCGGTAAATAGGCCTTGGAAGTGCCATTTCCAGCAATCTGGGAAGCGTTTTGGGCCAACATTTTCTTGCGCTCCGCGCCAACCCATGGTGGCGCGGAGCGCTGAGAGTCTGTCTATGGGCTTGGCCCCCCCCCCCCCCGGAAAATTCCTGGCTACGCTTTTGTCAACACTGTGTGAAAAGTAGCATCTAAACTCTTCTGGGAGTAAAATATTTCCCATGAAAAAAGTTGGGCCGCCTAAAAAATTTTGCCCCCCCTTGAATTTTTTTCTGCGGACGCTCATGCGCTGTATATTAACAGATTAAAATATCGGACTTTTATGACATTTACGTGATTTTTCTTTCAGTATGTAATTTATACAATTGAATCAGGAATTACAAAAGATTCACATCTTTTTAATAAACTCAGGGTTTTTGGACTGCCTGAAAAAGCACTACTCAAAGATCAACCCTTCTCTTGTTAAGAAATTAGCTTGAATGAGATGTCATTGAAGGGTAGTAAATAGCTGTTGACAAGTAGTGTTTTCACATGTAGGCATATCGGGGGGGATTATCCAAGCAAAAGTTTCCGTTTGAGAACATATTGTCCCGTTTTCCAATGTCACCAAGTTAGAATTGATCAGATGTTGTCCAATCACAGTCCAATATGTTTATTTACCAAAATTGCACTTACACTGAGACGCAGATCCAGAGGGGGCTTTCCCGGCTGTAGCGGGCCCCTTTTTCGACACCACCTTTTTAGACGGTCCTAAAGCTGATTGAAAATATGTGGTGTTTATTTTAATTGCCAGATGTCAGAAATACCAGTCAAGTGCATAAATTTCAAGTTTTTTTTTCCTTAGACCACCCACTCCCTCTTTCGAGGCTTCGTACAATTGATGCTCGTAGCTGCAGTATTTGCCCTTATGGAATTAGTCCCCTCCCTTTCGTGCTTGAAATCCTGAATCCGCCGAAGTCGAAGTTAACACCGTTGGTGGTCTACTTCTTTTCTGTTGGAGATCAGATGCTATGAATTGAGAAGTTTTAAAGGTCAAAAGCAGTCACCCCAAACTTATTTTGAAACAATAGCTAAATGTCACACATTTCTTCTTATTTCTCTTCCAAATATCTTTCATAATATTGTAGGACATAAATATTGCATATTCAAGGTAAACCAAGCAGTTGCTCCTTATAAATTTTACAATTGAGTGAGAAAAATACTGCCACATGATTCTCAAGATCCATTCAGGAAATAGGATAGTCTGCTATACAATTCTTTATTGGGGTGACTGCATTCTCCCTTTAATTTTAACATTTGACGGGTCAGGAAGCCAATTAACTCACTCATCGAGGACCTTATGATACCAGAGTGGGTCAGTTGAAACATTTTGTATCCCTCTTTGTAGATGCTAGCACACAGCTTTATCCATGTTGACTAGTTTGCTGCAGAGGCCACAATAAAATCCCGGGCCAGGGTTTTATCCAACGGTCACCACCTACTTATTAGAAAAGTAACAGGGAATCGTAGTGTATCAAATACACATAACAAGTTTACATTACCTCCGAAGGTTTCAAGATCGAAGCATCTCCCTGCTAATAAAACTGTGTTAATTAAGCTGCTCTAAAAGGGGACATGTCATCCCCCAAACCAGGGAGTTGCTAGCAACTCCCTACCCAAACATATTTAGGAATAGCCGTAAGAGTTCTAAACACAGTATATAGGCTAGATCAGTGGTCGCCAATCTTTTTCGCTTGGTGGCCCCAAATTTCTACTCCGGAATCTCGGTGGTCCTCAGTGACGGGTCGGTGGGAGGAGTTTGATTTGACTTGGTTATGCAGTCTAGACTGGATTTTTCCCATCCTCATCATCATTGTATATTGAACCACTGATGCTAAAGCGATATGTACAATGGATAAGTCTGTCTTCACCATTGCGCAGTTCATAGGGATAGTTGTCGGTGACTGCATCAAAAAAGTCATGACAGATCTTCACCCAAGCAACACACTGAAACAGCCAATGACACATTCTAAGCGGAGCCCCACCATAGGTTGGCGCGTAGCGTGCCAATAAAATTTTCTGACAAAAATACTCCTTAGATCGCCGGAAACGACCCTTCCCAGCGTTCTAAGGCCTCGGTTTATTGAGAGGTAGATAGGCAACTTTAACATTTTCAAAGCACCTTGTTGATGTTACAAATATTATTCTGGGGCCCTCTTGGTATAAGGACCTCAAGATCAGTCTATTATAATGGTAAACGCGGTTGCTTGGCCGGGAACGAAACATCTGACAGATAAGTCGCGTATGAAGTATCTGCGACACGAGTCAGATAAAATCACTCCCATTGCCTATGTTTAATGAGAAATTTGGCAATTTTTTCTCCCCTGGATCTTTTTCGCGACCCTCCGAAGTATTTTTGCGACCCTCAAAAGGGTCGCGACCCCTAGTTTGCCGACCGCAGGGCTAGATGACTCAGGATCTCTAGCAACTCCCTGGATGACTGCACCTTGATTGACATTTATTCAAACGATATATAGCTCACTCTGGTTGGTCAACGATGACTTGTTTTCCCAACTAAGCTCACACTGACACACAATGTGTGTCAATATATGGCCTCGAACAAATTAAGCTCAGTAAAGGTTATAATAGACTGTGGCAGCCTTGGAGGTGTATAGGTGTTTTCTGTGAAAATTGGAGGAGGGGCTAAAAGGAAACTTAGTTGGGAGAATTTACTGTCTGGGGTGAGATATTTGAGAGCCTTTAAAACAGATATCCTTGGTTGCCATTAATATGCATGGCATTCGAGATAAGAAACTCCAAGCCTTCCGTAGCAGGGTTGGAGGACTCGAGCCAGGGCTCGGATTCGAGTCCAATTTTTGTGGACTGAGACTTGACTCGGACTCGGGTCTCTTTGGACTCGGACCTCTCAGGACTCGGACTCGGTCTCGAGTCCAGTCGAGTCCTAAAGCACACGATGACCAGAATGGCCAAATAAAAATGCATCAAATTATTGTTTACTGTGGTTCTGTTTTCAATTACATGTGATCCTGTGTAAGCTGCAGTACCCTTATAATGCATTTTGTCTTTGTAAAGTAGGCTACAGTTTATGTTCAACCACTTCAACCAAAGTGAGGGGACTAACTTGCTGTAAAAAAGCAACTTTGCATGCCGATCATCTCTTGAGACTAGTATTTTCTAAACTAAATGTATTCTTTGTAACTATTTATATTTTGGCCAAATTTTAGGCTGAGTGATAGTTCTTCAGTAATGTTTTGTGTTATCATTTCAAACTTTCAATCCTTTATCACCCTAGTTCACAGCTATTTCCATTTTTTTTTTATTTTTATTACTTAAGAAGAGTTTTTCTTTTTGTTTTCTTTACTCATTTTGATTGCCTTACCCCACCTTCCTCACCCCCTTTACAAATAACAGTTTGATACTTTAGAAGGGCCTCAAAAGAGATTACAACTCTTCTAGTTAACCAAGTGCAAACTATTGCATTTTTAGTAAAATAAAACACAAATCAAAGAGCCTTGACTCGGACTCGGCCCTTCGGGACTCGGACTCGGCTTGGACTCTGGTTAGATAGAGTCGACTCTAACCCTATTCCGTAGTGACGAGCCGATCCCGATACCGTGGCTCTCCGGGAGACTTAGATCGACGGATGACTCTATAACAAGTAGTGAATTGTTTCCTGCTTGTCTGGACTATGCCATTTTTAGAAATGACAGTATCCTGTGGTGGTGGCACTATGCTGCTGATCAAAAAACATTGGATCCCTACAAACGTTAGGTACCGTGCCTCACTGATGGTTCTGAGTCAATATGGGCTACGTTCTCAGTGAACGAAACTTTGTTGCCTCCCTGGTATACGGACCTTGACGCTCCTTCTGAGCACATATCTTTGCTTCGCTGGCAATTAAAGGGGATATGTCGTCCCCCGCCCCAGCACTTCCCTCTCAAACATATTTAGGAAGAGCCCTAGAGCTGATAACTGCACTTTGATTGACATGCATTCATATCGTGTCACTTTGGTTGGTAACAATGACTTTTTACAGACAGCTGTGTTCCCACACACAATGTTTGACAATATTACCTCGAGGAATTTAAACTCAGTGCAGGTTTCTGTGGCTCTGTCTGGGGGGTGTACTAGACATGTTGTTTGGCTTAAATTGGAGGGGGGCTAGAAGTAAACTATGTAGGGAGAATATCTTGGGTGAGATAAGAGAGCCTTTAATGGGGACTATGGCATCCCCCAAACCAGTAGTGTTGTAACGAGTCATGACTCGAGTCACTAATTTTCAAATGGGCAATAACTCGAGCAATTGTATCATAATTTTCCCCATAGAAATAATACAATGACTTGAGTCACTGACTCGACTCGAGTCACATTGAAAGTAGTAAATGACTCGACTCGACTGCAAAATTGAGTTACTCGTTACAACACTGCAAACCAGGAAGTTGCTAGCAACTCTCTGCCCAAACATATTTAGGAATAGCCCTAGAGTTTTAAATACAGTTGATAACTGCACTTTGATTGACATTCATTCAAACAATACAGTTTCATTCTGGTTGGTCAACAATGACTTGTACAGTCATTCGTGTTCACAATTACGTTCACACACACTGTATTTGGCAATATTACCTCTGGCAATTTAAACTCAGTGCAGGTTACTGTGGCTCTGTCTTATAGATGGGAGGTTTGGACTAAATTAGAGGAGGGGCTAGTTAACTTAGTAGGGAGAATGGTTACTCTCTGTGGCGAGATCAGAGAACCTTTAAGTAAGATTGTGGCTAGTCATAGAAAGCAACCCTGCTTCCATGTTTTGGGGGACTTCAACTTTAGCAAAATTGATAGGCTTTCTAGGCTAAATAGAAGGATAGTGGGTTGTTTCTGACCAACAATTCCGACAAACTAGCCTACTAACTCCTAGATATTTTAAATGACTTTGCTGCCGTCCAGCTTGTAAACTTGACCAATAGACAGCTAGAGATGAAAATTCCCTTGTATTAATCACTAACACACCTAGTCAGTACATTGAGGTTTCCCCAAGTTGGACTCTTTTAGTGACCATGAGGCTACTGTACTCTGTAGATGGAGGTGTCTCTTCGGAAACGTTGGGCAACCTCGTAGGCTTATTTAGCAGTTTCCAAGAGTGATTTTTGTATCATGTGGAATGATACCCGGGGTTTGGCTCTCCGGGGGAAAATAATCGCTGACTTGATGAGAATTGGTAGCTGATAATGTCCTTCCTTGAAAGGACTGTAAAGAAGAATATACCCACCGAAACAACTAGAGCCAGAACATCCCTTCCTTGTGTGGCGAAGATGAATTATACTCGGCTAGTTTTGATTCCTAGACAGCACCATCCATTTTGTAACTTTCGGGCATGTTGTTTTGTCTAGACCCGCTGGAAGCAGGAGCCTCATTTCACTTGTTTTAAATGTTTATTACCTAAGCTCGGGTCAGTGTTTCCATTCTTCCCGAAATTACCCGAAATTCGGGAAATCTGGAAGCTCTTCGGGAAATTTTCGGGAAGGGAGATAATTTCGGGAAATTTGGGAAGTCTGGAAATTTCAAGGAAAAACTTCCTTATCTTGAAATTCGAGAGGATATTTTCCTCTGTTTTTCGATTTCATATTAAATTAAATTTGTATCAAGTTTATATTCCTAGGTAAAGCAGATTTGTATTGAACGTTTTACCATTAAAAGTAACATAAAAGAAGCGTTATAGAAAATTTCAGGGAATACACAGCCGACTTCAGGAAATTTTGGTTTCTATTTCAGGAAAAATGAATTTAGAGTGTAGAAGAACTGGCTCGGGTCGTGATGGGTACATGGTCAGTGAACATGTCATGTGCCCAGAACCTTGGGAATGAAGAAAACATTCATGTCATAAATGTAGACCTTTGACCAAGGTTGAAACCCCTTCAACTAATCAGGGATGGACGGGTTTCCGTTACTGGGGGAAATTTGAAATAAAAGCCAGGGTTTTCAGAAAATCGTGGCTGCTGTTGTTTGGCTGTTGCCGTAGCTCGTTATATATTATATTCCGAAGATGTTAATTTTCCGCAGTTGTTATTACTAGACAAAGTTAACCTACCATGCTGTATATAATGTTATGTGAAGAAGAGAGTCACAAGAGAGAGTAAGAAGAGAGAGATTATTTTCAACTTTTCAATCGATGTTTTGCGTTGTCTTTGCCATGTATCTTGTCACATACTTTGTAAGTCGGAAAAGCGTGGACAGCCGTAACAGTCGACTTTACTCTTGGGTCACTGATGGCATTCGCAGGCTGATCAGAAGACGGACAGTCTGCATGCTATTTTCCAAAAACAACAATACGCAAGAGAATTAAAAGAGAAGTTCATATGTACCATACAAACTACATCAATAGTATGATAGGAGACATAAAAATGATAGCCTACTAGGCCTTTTTGGAGGTACATAAATCGCCAAAAAGGGCAAACATAGCCCCCCCCCCCCCCACTTTTCAGACAAATATTAAGCTATCAATTACCGACCTGCCAGTGGGCAAGGCCCTTGCTTCTAATTCTCAGTTTACAGTGTCTTCAATAAAACTATGTTTAGTGTTATCCTACTCCGTAGAATGGCGGTTGTCAGTCAAGTCCCCCCTAGCAAAGTC
Organism: Holothuria leucospilota; assembly: GCA_029531755.1. Lineage (NCBI taxonomy): Eukaryota > Metazoa > Echinodermata > Holothuroidea > Aspidochirotida > Holothuriidae > Holothuria > Holothuria leucospilota. The sequence continues at coordinate 61,068,907 of CM055965.1, forward strand.
GCCCCTCACAAAGTCGCCCCCTTATTTGTAATAGAATGCGGGTTGACATTGCTATATCCACTTGTGGGGTTGAAAAGCTGTTAAAGCAGGGAGTTGTTAAATATAACAACTCCCTTTTGTAATCTGTTTTGCATTTTCCACTGCTTTTGTACGGCTAGAGAACGGTCTCGGGCATTGCACCTCCATCAAGAATCCCATTCAAGGGAGTATACCAGTGGATTGCAAACTAGAGCTAATCTTTGCCCTATTTGCAAAAAGAGTGACATCAAGTTCTCCCGAGCAATTACCGGTCTCTCTTTATCCTGTATTTGTTGTTAATTGTTAGAGCATACTTAACTTAAGCTCATTGGACTTCTTTGAATCAAAGAAAATCCTTTCGACAAAACAGCATGCCTTTAGAAAGTCATAGCTGTGATACTCAACTGGTGTCAGTCATTGAAGACTGGGCTTCATCCTTCGATACGAACACTAAGCAAATAGATGTTTTCAAACTGGACTGCATAAAGGCTTGTAACACTGTTCCTCGTGAACTATTCAAAACCAAGTTTTTTAATTTTGGGTGTCTGGATCGTAAACAGGCTGTTGTAGTAAATGGTAATCGGTCTTTCTTAGATGATGTTGTGTCTGATATCCCTCAGGCATTCTCTTTTTAGAGCTCATTGTTGATATCGTAAATGTTACCACTTATAATGTCAGGCTTTTTGCTGATCATTTTGTGTGTCTGTTACCGAGTTATTGAATGCTAGTGATGTCGTAAGCTCCGGGATGACATTGATGATCTAGGTCTCGGGGCCAATACTTGGGGCATGAGATTCCAGCCGTCCAAGTGTAATGTTATTTATTACTTCTGCCAGGAAGAAGAGCCCTATCTATTTCGATTATGTCTTAAACGGTGTGAAGTTACATAAGGAGTTGACTCTATATTTAGGGTTTTTTTTATCATTCATGACTTCAGATACAAAAGCACATTCAGTGATTGTTTTTGGCTAAGGTCGTGCGTAGTATCTGTTCCTTTCAGCCAGTTGAGAGTGAAACCACGTATATGAGACACCCATGATGTATATGGATGAGCTACAACGATATGGTCTGAAGGTCAAGAGGTTGGTGTCTTTTCGGGGGCGTAGCTCCTTTGGGGGAGCAGAACGCTTTTGGGAGCAACGTTTGGTTTCTTCCTTCGGCTCTTCTCCTGAGAGTCGAGGCATCCAACTTGTCATAACAACAGGTTACTTCGCTTTTCTCTCAGACAACAGCAATCAAGTAGATGTACCTTAATCAAACCAGACTTCAGTTGAGCGTTTGATACTGTTCCCCTTGCTTATTGGTAGCAGGGGGCGCCAAGATTTGCCACCAGAAAGGGGGGGGCAAGCTCCCCCGACGGGGACCAGCAATATTATGCCCCGACAAAGGCGATGAGTTGCCAAAAGGCCGAGAAACGTAAAATTTTCGGCGCGCTTCGAGCGCCGAAAATTTTTGACCTTTTTGTTGCAAAAAAAATTTGAAAATTTGGGGTGTTATGCAAGGACACAGGAAAAATTTGTTTTTTTTTTTCAGGGAAAAGTGGAAAATTTGGGGTCTTCATTGAAGAATCTGCCCTTCCTATGAGCAAAATCAAGTAGGACGTCTGGGCGACTGAAGGTTGTTGCAGGCTCGTAGGTAAGGGGGAGGGGGGAAAAGGGGCCTCCCCTTTCATATTTTTGGTATTTTTAATGATTTTTTATGATATTACTAGTAACTCAAATAAAAAATGTTTAGATACAACCTACAAGTCACATGGGAAGTGCCATTTCCAGCGATCTGGGAGGTATTTTAGGCCAAATTTTCTTGTACTCTACGCTATACGATGAGATAGTTAGCTTACAGGCTTCGCCCCCCTCCCCTTAGCAAATTTCAGGCTACGCGCCAGGGTTGTTGGGATTACACATTATATCGTGTACGGATTAAGCTCCCCGACGAAATCAGAAAATTTCCCCGACGGGGGGCCAGCCTTGCCCGACGGGGGGACATGGCCCCCTGCACCCGTTTTCACCACCCCTGACAGACAGATTCAAATATTACGGTATTTATGAAGATCTTGTCATCTGGATTAATGTTCAAGTCCTTGACAGAGAGAAAGTAATAGTTAGTACCCAGAGTCCCGTCGAAATTAAGGCCCCTCTAATTTTTGCTCTACATCAATGATCTTCCTTACAATTTGAAATCAAAATGTTGCTGTAATATATCAAGCGGAAGCTTTAGGTTTTAAGACTTAGCTGCTTAGTAAGCAAACTAAAAAGATTTTTCTTTGTCAGACTCACTAGCTTATATTTTGCTTAGTGAACTTAACATTCACATTAAAAGCAATACCAAGATACGTGTAATCATACGCAATTCAGTTCAATACAATTAAAATTTACTTCTCATATGAGTGATCACAGGCTGAAACAAAATCACGTGGATGAAAATGACAGATACTGAAAAACGGGGAGATCTGTTATCGAAGTGATAGACCAACCAGATCACCTCCCTGGACCAACTTAGATAATTAAAGACATATGCTCGTCACCCTAAGTGTAACTTTGACTTGGGGGTAAGCAAAAGTCTTAATTGGTGACTGCTCTTTGATTGACATCAGAGTTACAAAACCCAAAAAGATGCAGAGTATCTCATATTACACAGCATACACAGAGTGTTTGATTACACATTAGGGCCTTGTATGCTCACCAGGATATAAGTAATAACTATGTTTTAGATCCTACTATGTTTCTTGCACAAGGAGGAACTAAAGAAAATTATGGGCGGGGCTAGAACGAACTTGGGAGAATTGTTACTGTCTAGGAAGAGGAGATTTCAACAAAAGGCCATCGCACAAAAAAAAAAGAACAGAATAATCATTCCGGATGAGAGAGGAGCGGTAGAGGAAGGAAAGGGAAGAAGAAGGAAAGGCGAGGCAAGAACAAAAGAAAGAGAGTACATTAACCAAGTAGAGGAATGCTTAACTATTCATGTTCAAAAGATAGTAATTTTTAGCGTCATTTACTCATTTGAAAACATCTAAACGACTTTGCAATTGTAATTAAAGAAGGCAGAGACTGCCACGGGTAAACAAAAAATTATTAAACAGCAATTTGCAGTGATGGGAATTACGGTAGGCTATGACCAGTTACAATAAAAAGTTAAAGTTTTGGGTAGTAATGCTGCCTACGTAGCAGGCTGTAGGGTATATGTATGACTTATTGTTTGTTTCGGACATCTTTAGAGAGGAACAGAGCAAGCACAAAGTCCACTCCGCAGGTATAGTAATGTGCTCAATTGAAATATTGTGGTACAAACACGCAGCATCAGAATGGCTTGGGGTAACTTATCCTGACAATAATTATTGTTGACTTTTAGGATTTCAGCCCCCAACCGCCCCTTAGACGAAGTAGTAGAACTACATGAGAAAACTTCACAAACAGAGTGTGACCTTTGACTCTTTATTTAACGCACCAGATACAGGAAACACAGTGACATGGCGAGAGTTTAGCACAATTGTAAAGTGTGGTGTAGTTGTTCAGTCTGAACGATGAATAGAATGGATTTTCGTCTAAATCGAAATGACATTCAAATCATAGATCTGTAAAATGTAAAAAGGTACACTTACAACACAGTGGTAAGCGTTTACGCTAAATACATTATTCAACAGGAAAGATTAAAAGATCATATGATTACCACATTACACTCTCTCTCCAAGGTCAGCCTGTGTATAAGTATTTATCCGGGCCGGCAACGCCCAGAGTAACCCTTAAACAACTGAAAATGTGGTTTTATTAAATAATCACGGTATAAATACAATTCGAAACTAAACATCTCCCTTGCAGTAGCTTAGGAAAGTACAATAGTCACGGTTAGATAATTTTGTACGTAGATATAGTGATGGAATTTAACAAGGAGAAGACTTACGACACAGTTCGGGCATCATGTACTACCGCTTCCTATCACTGTCACGGTCGATCTGACTTTTAAGGGCTTGGGCGGCATTTGTGGTATTCGACCCTACTAAATGGTTTCTAGCACCAAAAGAAGAAGAAAAGGGCCCTCAGTCGAAAGGAAGTACTCTGGTTTAACATTATATATATATATATATATATATATATATATATATATATATATATATTATATATATATATATAATAATATATATATATATATATATATATATATATATATATATATATATTTATATATATATATATATATATATATATATATATATATATATATATATATATATATATATATATATATATATATATATATATAACAAAAGAGCACATGTAGGCCTAATGCCTGTGGATTTCAGTAAGCATGAGATTAAACTCCTTGCATAATAAATTGGTATGATAATGTCTTAGCATACTTGTCCAAATCCTAATAAGACTATATACTGTAAAAAGTAAGAAACACTCTTTTTTAAGCAAGACTTTTTAGCTGTTCTATAAATTTCAAAATAGCATACCTCCACTTCGAGTAAATAAATGGATAACACACTCAAAATTAGGAGTGGCTTAAGGAAGGATACCCTTAAAATGATAGAAAATACCAGAAAACTTGATCAGAGTGTTATAAAGGTAGCTACGGTCCGCCCAATTAAAGTCGTCGTCAATGATAAATCCCAAATATTTAGTGTTCCATTTACCTTAATGATCTTAACATCCTTAAAACCAAAATGGTCATTACAGGGGTAAACCACATCTCTAGAATGAAAGAATTGGTCCTACCTATGAGTGCAGGCCAGCTTATTTATAACAGACGAGTAGATACATAAGGAACGGCATTATTTATATACCAGGAACAATAAAGTAGGGCCGTAGCCTGGGTGAAATCCCTAGGGGCAGTTCATGACCCTATCTTATCGAAGTACCACGTGAAGTGACGTGTCTACAGATAGTTGACATCCGGGTGGACCCTTCCTTTGTCGTCAGTGCAAGGGTGCCATCTTGGGGGTTACTGAGGGGAGGTAACATTTATGTAAGGAGGCTTAGGTGCAAATGGTGACAGTTTCGGCAAATCTTTGAAAGGATTATATTTTAAGATATCATCACTATGTTTTGTTCTTCTAATTTCTGGCTGGATGTAAGGCCAGAGGAAAGGATGACACCCGAACTAGTCTTTGAGAAATTGTTGCCTATGTGAGGTGGCTTTGATGAAAAATGGAGCTATCTTTGGAAAAGCTTGGTAAACATTAAACTGATTATTTGTTTAGGAATCCTCATTACTTAGCGATGTTTTCTATTTCGGTGGGGTGTAATTGAAGGGCACGGTACCTAAGCAGGAGCTGATCCAGACATTTCGAAAGGAGGGGGGGGGGGCTGAAAGCCCCCTTGAATATTCTCCTAGATTAATTTTCGCGTATTTGTTATTGTTAATGTGGCGAAAAGGGAGGGCTGAGCCCGAGGAAGCCCCCCTTGGATCCGCGCCTGCTAAGGAAAGGGGTGATACCCGTACTCTTTAAGAAAGTTTTGTTGTTCGAAGGTTCTTAAGTCCAAAATGGTGCTGTCTTGGTAAAGCTGTGAACTGCCTACTTTTACTTATGTTGTGAATTTTTCGCCTGAGGCATGGCACCCTAGACAAGGCTGGTATGCGCTGAAGGCTTGCAAGAAAATTGCAAAATCCCCCTTCCACGCTACGATGGTGCCAAGCATTTGCTGGCATTTGGAGGGGTTCCCACAGGGTCCTATCTACGCGCAGGATGCCGCACGTGCGAAGTCTGGAGCGTTGCCGATACGTCTCCGCAACGTCCACGCTGCTAGAGACTCGTTCGTACGTTAAAGGGGAATTTTCATGATCCCAGACAGTTCCAATTCTCCCAACTATGCATCTTCTAGCTCCTCCCATAACTGTATGAAGCTCTTCCTTGTGCAAGAATAAACCTGTTTTATTGCTTAAGGCCATGTCCTGGTGAGCATATAAGGCTATAAAATGTAATAAAAGCATTCTCTCTGCCTTGTGTGGAATGTGAGCTACTCTGCATCTTTCAAATTTTCAAACTTTGATGTCAATCAAAGAGCAGTCACCAACTGAGAATTTTGATATACCCACACTAAAAATATACTTTGGGGTGATGACTGCCTGTCTTTAATAGTATGTCTCCCACCTGTCGACACCATTTTATGCAGTCCACAGCAGTGCAAAAACATACCTGGGTTGTTAAATGGCGCCCGCGGGCCACTTTTGGCCTGCGAGGGTGCTCCAGTCCGGCCCACCAAGCAAACTGAGATCGAAAAATATTGACGGTAGAAAAAAATATACGCCAGCAATCGTGATCAATTTTGACGCGTTTAAGTGTAGGCTGAAAGATAAACTTAGTAAAGTAAATTGACGTAAAACATAACTAAAATGTCCTTAAATTTTTGGAGTGCTTCGCGCGCACCTGTCATTCTGAGTCATCTCACAATTACTTCATATTGGACAACTTGGGTGCAGTTCATTGTTCCAAGGTCGCATGTAGCCTATAACCAGGGGTAGTCTCATTACCACCTGCCTTTCTGACGACCCGATGTTAACTTTATCAATATTTTAGCGCGCTCCTCGACCTTATCGTTTAGCTTTCAATCGGAAAAATTAAAATCAGTTGTGTAACCAGGGTCAAGTTGGGATCAAGGGCTAAACTTCCTCGGGTGTTTTAAGTTCCTACTACTTTTGTAGACCTTTTTACAATTATTTCTGATGAAAAGGCTGCAAACTCGATTATCCTGATTATGACTGTATACTGGCCCTCAGAACCCTGGAAATATCACATATAGGGTTATGGAAAACGGACAGAGTTCACGGAATTGGTAATAGAACACGAAATTCGCGATTTTGACCGGCAATGAAAAAAAAAAAACATTAGGAATGTGAGCAGAAGTTGTAAACTTTCAGTTTTAGAACACTCAAAGCGAGAACACTGGATACTGTTAATGTTTATCCAGGGAGCTGCTATTTAGAAAGAGATAAAACAGCAGCTCTCCCCCTTGTACCCACCTAGTTGCCGCCAAGGTCACTTGCTTTGTATAGCACTTGAAGATACAATGGGCTTAAAGCTATTATTAGTATTTAACAAAAGCTTCATGTCGTCTGCTACGTTGAAAAGAAATGTCAACAAATGTCTATATGCTATAGCATTGCCAGTCGCTTTCCTTCAAAAGTAATTTGCAGCTTCCAACGCGATGCAACGCTTATCACAATAGGCTAGTTAAATTTTATGTAACATGTTGATCATGCACTTACCATTCGGAAATTGCGAAAGTTTGGGGAAAGTAATATAATCTTAAAACAAATTATAGTCTAACACCTCTCTTTAGTCATTTACGCATTGTGCCAGTGTAAGACCTTCTAATAAGCTACAGTCTTCTCTAGACACCTTAGGAATTAGCAGTCGTTTTGATTTATTAGACAGTGTTTCTTACTTGACTGTTGGTAAAAAACTTCGGATCAAAGCATTGTTCCTCCTAATCTTATTTATACTGTATAAGCAGGGAGTTGTCCAAATAACAACTCCCTGGTATAAGTAGGTGTATAAAAGGTTTACTTGGGTATCATGTATCAATTGAAAAGGATCAGACAAAAGAAGTGTGTACCCTATAAGCTCTAATAATCACTCATGAATCGAAACTATGTAAATGATGAGGTGGATCTAATCTTATCAAATCTTATCTTACAAATCGTCAGCAAAAGGTTTGTTTTAAGAATGGTGTTTCGTCATTTGTCGATATCGATATAGGCATCCCCCAAGCAAGAGCGGCGATTTGTTCTCAATATTGAGGGGGGGGGGGGGGGATATGACCAGAATTTCCAATAATTTACTGTGTGAAAAATCAAAGTCAATGGGCGATTTCTCAAATATTGGGGGGGGGGAACATATCCCCCCATCCCCCCGGGATCGCCGCCCATGCCCCCGAGGAAGTATTTTAGGACCACTTTTATTTACTGTCTACATAATTGATCTCCCGAAGGCATTGCCTAACATAAGCTGATGACACGACTCTCCACATCGCAGGCAATGATCCTCATGATGTAATATATCGCTTACAATCTGCAATGGATAGACTATTGAAATGGCTTGAAATAAATAGACTTGTACTGAATGTAGACGAAGAACTAAGCTTATATTCATTGGATCACCAGAAAACTGAACTTTATCAAAAGAGATGAAGTCAAAGGTAAAACTTAGAAATTGTTGATTTTGCTATAAGATATTAGGAATGCAAATAGATTCACAACTAAAATTTCATAAACATGTCGAAAGTATTTCTCAAAAGATATCAGGTAAAATTGGTTTTCTTCGTCGCCTTAGGGCTAGTATTCCTCGAAAAGAATTGTCCATTCTATTTAAGGCATTGGTGAATCCACATTTCGACTATTGTTCGTCTGTCTGGTCGGGTGCGTCTGTGGCAAACAATGATAAGCTTTTTAAGTTACAAAAGAGGGGGCCTAAGGATGATTTGTAATGCTTCCTGGAATGCACCCTCCAAAGATCTCTTCTCAGTACTTGATTGGATGTCATTACCCAAATTACTGGTAGGATATGATTGTAAGATGTTGTACAAATGTATGAATGATCAAGCACCAAATTATCTTTGCAAATGTTTTACTCTATTCGACAACAATATTTACAGTACTAGACAATGAACAAGTAAAACTTTAATGTCACCACGATGTAAGACAAGTATACAGGAAGTCTTTTGTTTTTAGAGGAGCCAAAATATGGAATAGTCTAGAGCAGGACATAAAGTGTTGTAAATCCCTCTCCACTTTTATACATAAATTAAAGGCTAACTCAGTCTTGACCCTGTTGTTAGCGCAACACTTTTACTCATTTCAGATCGTTTAGGGCCTACCTCTGTTTTACGTCACGCCCTTCACATTATTTTGAACGTTTATAATCTTTATTTGTATGCACTATTTTACACCTTCTATAGTGATCTTGTATAGTGTTGTTTTAGTTTATTGTTTTTTTTTATTCTGTTATTTCGTTTAATTTCCTTACATTTTGTCTTACCTCTTCTAATCTTTTACTCTTCGTACTTTTGTGGTATCTTTAATGTTTTATCAGTTTAATTTCGTCTTACTGTTTTTATGTTTCCGAAGCCTTTTATGGTATTGTTTTATTCCGTCTATCTTCTTTAGTCTGTTCTTACATCAATTTTATATGTTAAGTACTTTTCTTACTTTTATTTTACTTTGTAACCAGGGCCCCGTGGAAGAACAGTCCCTTGGGACTGAACGGGTTACCCTGGTTAAAGAAAGTTTATAAATAAAATAAATAAAATCTAATCAGATTACCATAAATTAAAGTTTCCGATGTATCTCCTTCTAAGGAAAGGTAATCCGCGCCTGGTGACAAATACTCTTCTTGAGGTAATGTGATTATCCCATTCAGAGTTTGAACTCACATAATCTCAGATGACGTTTGACTTCTTCAAAGAAGATGTCCAAATTTATGCACATGTCAAGTACGAAACCCGACCATCTCTGGGTTCACATGGAATAACGAGCGTGATCGTGACTTGTTGACATCGTGATAACGTTACCACAATCAGAGTTGAAATAACATGAAGAGGCCAAGACCACGGACCCGTCATCAAACTGTTCGCGAACGTCCGCTGACATTTGTTCACAAAAGTGAGCCAGGTTAGCCATTTTTTGCCAGTTTTCCAAGCAGTGCAAATTGCGTCATACTAAAATAATCATGTAACGAAGATATAGTGACCATGCACATAAATATGTTAGGATGATCTAATAAGGAGCTCGTCTTTGGATGAAGCACAAGTTATTCATGGGAACGAAGTGGACATTTCTCCCCCTTGAAATTTCAATTTTTCACGACTTTTGACCGAACATGACGTCTGATGACCTTTGAACTCTGCAAAAACATCGCCGTTTTGTTACTCAATATAGGTTTATCCAAGGAGGTTCTACAATTAAGGATATCAAATATTAAAAGTCTTCATGATTGTAGAGCATCCGACTTGCAGCCGGAAGGTCTAGGGTTCAAGTCCTGGCCGGGTCATACCAAAGACTTTAAAAATGGAACCTACTGCCTTTGTGCTTGGTGTTCAGCATAAGCAATGGAGTAGGGAAAACAAGCCAGTGAGCCACAACTGGAAAAAAGGCGGTGGTCGTCTTGACTTGAACCAATTGGTTGGAAACTGGGACGTTAAACCTCATCTAACTAACTAACTGCAATCTTGAAGGATCGTGTAAACTTTTGACCTCTAGTGACCCTGATTACTATTGATCAAACTTAAATCTGGTCAACGTTGCGCCTTCGTAAATTGAGTTTGGGAAGTATGAACCATGCTTCCAATTTTGATGGAGGCTATGGTATTTGAAGGGTTTTCCGCAATCTGCCATGGCTACCTCTAATGAAGTTTAACTTATAAAAGTAATCGGCCTAAGCTATGTATGAAGCGTACCCGTGCTTCTGTTCTTCAGAAATCAAGTTTAAGACTTTTAAAGTTTAAGCAGTGTGAACACATGGACATACTGCCTCACTGACGCAAACAGGTGTCGTCATGATCCCGATTGTGATAAAAATAAATCATTCCAAACAGCCTCATGTCACCCCGAATTGGTTTCATGCACATACTCACCAGGGTGGCCAGGCAGAGTGGTAAACACATTTCGTCCTTCATGGTGTAAGAACAAATCAATACATAGTAAATTCCCGCCATACTCCTAGGCAACTAGGTGACTTTCGCAAAAATCTTGTATGATATGGTAAGTGGAAATCTATGATCATTGACCTTCATGTAAGACTCCTTCTAAAAACAGAATTAGACAAATTCGATTGTGGGGTTTCAGCTGATCATTCTTCCAATTTCCTGTCTATACGGGGCTATTGGTACATCAAACACATTCACTGTCATTGACAGAATGCATTAGTGATACTCCACTTGGGAGTCGTGTAACCATGAACTGATGATAACAGAACTAACTCCCAGGAATCCACTATTATATCTTTGAATTGTTGCAACAAAAGCAGTTCATGAGAGTTGTACATGAAAGACTTCACAAATTATTGCGCAATCGACTATTTCAAATAAAGTGAATAAATTTCAACATTTTGTACCTCACCAAAGGAGTAAGCTATGAAAATGGGAGTTGGATGAATGAAATTCATTTTTCAAACTCTAAAATATATATTCTTGTATTTTTAGATTTTAGGTCCAGTCCATAGAAATAAAAGTAAGGTATGGTCCAGTCTTTTGAATGGTCTCCATTGTTTTCAAATGGGAGAATGAGACAGCGACATATTGGTTTTTCTCAAAAACGGTAAAGTAAATCGTCGTCATTTGTAAATGCTTAAAGGGCAATTTTCGTCATCCCAGACAGTTCCAATTCTCCCAACTAGGCAACTTGTAGCCCTCCCATAATTGTATAAATCTCCTCCTTGTGCAGACACAAACCTTATTTTATTGCTTCAAGCCATGTCCTGGAGAGCTCAGCATACAAGGTTACAAGGTGTAATCCAAACACTTTCTCTGCATTGCGTGTAATGTGAGTTAATCTGCATCATTTGAATTGTCAAACTTTGATGTCAATCAAAGAGCAGGAACCAACTGAGAATTTTGATACCCCCACACCAAAAATCTGCTTTGGGGTGAAGACTGCTTGTCTTTAAGTTTCCCATGCCCAGGTTCGTGGTCGGGCCGTGAGGTCCAGAAGCAAATTCTTTGTACGAGCCGGGGTCGAGGTTCCCCAGAAGAACCACTTGAGTTTAAAACAGCTATAATTCATAAACACTTCAATTCTTCGACTGACATAGAAATAAAATTTCCTAACCTATAGCTCTTCAATTCTGTCTAGGCCTGATATCCACAAGGAACAGTTTTTCAACAAAGAGGAGGGTCAAAGAAGAGTGTAATGCTAAACACTCATAATGCAACAAATCGAATTATCGTATCTTGTGTAGTTCTTAAATTATGAACGTTTCAGATCCACTTTAGGATTGTAGCCAGTTTATAGAACCATATAACACACTCCACCTTCACTGCTATCCTTTGTAATTTATTTACAGTTTGATGATGTAAACAGGCCTAAGTAACATCTAAATTAAACACGATTTCGAAAATGTGTGATTAGAAAAGTAGGCCTAGTTTGGAAAGTTAGAAGTGCGTGTTACCCTTATGTGGAGAGATAAGTGAACCACACCACACGGTTGCATTGACTTCTTCTCTAGTAAAATAACAAGTGATAAAAATCGACTTAGGTAAAATCATTTATACTACTCTTATGTATAATTTTTTTAAAGCGGATGAGTATACTAAAGAAACATAAAAGGATTAACGAGTGTAAAGTTTTAAAAAGGACAAAATTGTAAAATTTACACTAACAGAATGCGGACTAAATGAAGTAAAGTTTTAGGGACAAACAATATAGGCAGGCAACTTTACTTTCCTTCTTATTAGGTCGCAGTACTCAGTTATTTAAATCGCCGTAATCCTCATAGACACGTATACTTGTTATCCCAGACCCTTATTATCCAGTAGGTTCTGCCGATAGGGAGGCATATATAATATATATATATATATATATATATATATATATATAATATATGTATAATATATATATATATATATATACGATATAGTGATAGGCGTGTGTTGTCAAAATGTACAACACAAGAAAGAAACATACAAAAAATGGATATCTTCATGCCAACTTAAATGAAGAACTCTATAGCTAACGACAGAATATTCAGCTCTTCTTCAGTTGTGAAAAGTATACTGTCCAGAGACTGTACAAATACCCTTAGTCTTTCGCATAGTCGCTCATAAGAATCTAAATCCATGTTAAGTCCATTCTTGTGCGCATAAGCAGTATTTATAGTCTAAGACTAGTTTTTACTTCTCATTTTCTACGGTCCAGTGCTGTTTTGAAGTTACCAAAAAGAATAAAGACTCGTAGGATGGCGAAGCTGTGATCTGCAAGATTTAAAGTGTTCAGCCACTGGAAAACCAGGGCTGTTCTTTCTTATATATGCTGCTTTTGTGATTGTTAAATCTATGTCGAAAGCAGCATAAGAAAGAACAGCCCTGGAGCTGTTATCCGAATGGAGATAGCTCGCCAAAACTTCCTTTAAGGTCATGTAGTAATCATTCGATTATCTTGCTCTTAAGATTTCTATTAGAACTAAGCTGGGTTAAAAAGTTAACACAAAGAGGTTTGTCGTCTGCTACATCAGGAGTAGATCAATGTCGATTTTATCCATTGCCATAGCATTACCAGTCGCCTGAAAAATAAGGCCGCTATATTTTCTATCTGGTGTCGCTTGGAGTCGTAAATGAGACTACATCGGCTGGTTTTAATGTAAAATTGTGAACATAGATTTATGACCGGTTATTTTAGGAAACTTGAGGAAGTTTTCAGAAGGCAGTTAAAGAATAAGACTTCTGTCTTTTAAACTCATTTGCATATGGTCTCTTTAAATGGTGTAGGGGTATTTGTATTGATCTAGTTCTAAGCAGTTGTTTTGAGTTTTAAAACCCTGTCACTACTGCGATGGCCGTAACCCAACCTACACGTCAAGTATTTTGCAGTTTAAGCCCCTAGTTAAAGTATTACTAGAGGTGAATGATGTCGCAAGAAGCCTAAAGAAATCAAACTGAAAGCATTAAATAAAGGGCCTAAGTCCTTATAAGCCAACACTTAAATAGGTCTTAAAGTATTACCATAAATTAAACTTCTCGTGTTATCTCCATTCGGATAAGAACTCCTTGGTTTGAATCTGCCATCAACCACGTTCGATGATTGTTTCCCCGCCTCCTTATCCGGACCCAACCAGTTCAGCAGTTGGCGGACAGACAGTATTCCTTGACCTATCTTGCGTACTTGTCACAGTCAGAAGTGTAATCCTTATTTTGCTCTAGAGTTATCGAAGTTATCAGTGCATGGTTAGCAGGCGCTGATCCAGACATTTCGAAAGGGGGGGGGGCGGGGGGCTGAAAGCCCCCTTGAATATTCTCCTAGATTAACATTATGCTAATTTCCTTGTATTTGTTATTGTTGATGTGGCGAAAAGGGGGCTGAGGCCGGGAAAGCCCCCCCCCCCTTGGATCCGCGCCTGGTTAGAGATTTCAACTAGCAAAGGAAAGGTCCTGAGTTTGAATCTCTGCAGAGCCAGCTTTGCTTTCACCTCATTCAGATCTTCCAGCTGTGTCTATTTGAATTACACCCTCACATACACACATACTTTAGCCAATCAGTCTTGCCGCCATCAGCGGATCACCGGTGAACCACCGGACATTTCTCTGGCGGACCGCCGACGTGGCCGACAGCGGTCCGTCGCCGGGTCGACCAAATTTAGCTATCAGGGATACGCGTGTTTGATAGGTGTGTATCTAAGGACCGGAGAATCCAACACAAAAAGGTGGGACAGCTTATAAGTAAGGAGGTCCTTATCATTCCCACTTCAATACGTCTTTTCTTCTTGAGGAATGGAAAAGAAGAGTTTCTGAACAAAAATGTTTATTTTATCTGCAAGAGAAGACAAGAGGGAACGAAGTTAGGGCCAAGGCAGTAACCCTTACTTTACAGTTTCTGGGAAACAATGGCCAAATTCATCACATTGCCCTTTTTTCTCACAAGTATCTTTCATGGTATTTCACATGACTCGACCTTGCATATCACATGTAAACCAGGAAGAGATCGTGCCGGATATAAATTAAGCAATTCATTTGCAATAGATTTGTAGTATGAGTGCAAAAGATACTCATGATCGATGATTTCTTCTTTCAAAACAATTGATGTTGATGAATTTGCAGTTGAAGAAGCGGTTATTAACAACGCAACTTGTACACGGCACCTAGTGGTTGGAGATGGTTTTGGGGATGAGTGAACTTCCTTGCAACAAAAGGTCCCCTGACTAAATTCCAGTGGAACTTGAAAGTTTTATGGTGACTTAAATTTGCTTGTCATAATCGTGTATCTGGTTGTCCGTCTCAGGAAGTTTTGCAACTCATGAACTGATGAAAATGGTTTCGATTCAAGAAGTCATCCGATTGCTCGGATTCAGCTGTCAAGCAGTGGTGAAGAGCAAGAATCCTCCACCCTCTTTCTCAGCCTTTGGAAAAGTAGCTAAGCACTACTTCTGTTGGATGGTAAAGTTAAATGGTGGTCCCGGGAGCAGGATTGGGAGCAATTGGTACACCCCTGCCCAATGACCCTCTAATTACTAGTCGAAAACAGAAGGAAATCACGCCAGTGTTCATCCACTATCAATTTGGTATAGGGTACTCGAGGGGCCAAGTGACCTCCCGACCCTGAAATGTTAAACCTTAAACCTTTATAACTTATCTATGAAAATTTTTTCTACATCCGTTTTCTTACCTGTTAGCCAGGAATACTTTTCCGGATCAGAACTCAACTTTTTATCGATGAAGTAGACCCCAACGGCTGCAGCAATAAAACAGATTCCGATCACACAATCGATGGGTACACTTATGATAGTAATAATCATCAAAAACACGTTGGCTGCTATGGCAACAAGACTCAGAGAAATGTGCGTCTGTAAAGAATGATCAGACATGGGTTAAATAATTTAGTAAATTACAAAATACTACTGTCGTTGACAAATAAACTTCCATTCAATATGTCAATTTCAGTTCACATGTAGTTTCGTGGAAGTAATATGCCAACACTTTTACACTTTGGACTTCGACGGTTACATCATGGAAGTACTGTACCTCGGACTTCCATGGTTATATAGTGGAAGTTACTTTTATTGTTACTTGTATATAATTAAAAAAATATACTTTCACGGATCACTACTCGGCCTGTTGACAAAGATCATGTGCAGTATATACCTGTTGTTTCTGTCATTCAGCCTTGGGGGACGGGACTTTTGAATGAACAGTGTCTGTTCTTTCCATTACTGGAGATCTCGCAGACGATGAGAACCATTGTCGTCACTTCAATCATTATCCCTTTGCAGTTTTAGAGAATTTTAAAAGGGAGACGATCAGGATATGGGAAAACCACATGGTTTAATGGAGGGGTAAGTTCCCCTCCGTCACAAATCGTGCTCGGCGCTCACGCCCATTCCAGTGCTGTGTGTATTTACGCACTGCTATAAATATTACAAGCTATGTGTTGCAGTCCTTACGTTAAATGCAGGAATATCCCAGGACTAAGGACAGGTGTATTTGATAATGAATGGGACTTAATTGTCACAATTGGTAAAGACAATGCTGGTAGGAGTTGCGTGGGGTCTTTGAAACAATACTTTCGTTCTAGCGGTCTCACAGAAAATAATCGTGAAATTGCTGTGTACGATGGATACACGTGGAAACAAAAACATTTTAATTGATGTTTACTGTTTACATTACAAAAGATATACATTACATTAAAATCCCTTTCAATATGCAGGTTAAAAGTAACCATTATGATTGTTAGCAGTGCCGATGAAGATGACTTCCTGGATCATAACACGTACTGAGAGAAAAGGATGTATTTGGATACTAATTCAAGTCAGAGGGTTGCACCTTGACCTACCAGCTGAAGGTTGGGTAGCTTCGATGTGGATGGTAAAATGGCATGTTTGATAACTGTCAATCATTAATATTTACTCGTAGTGCACTTTACTTTGAAACGACAAATACGTCACATAATAAACATTTCCCTAATTGGGCCCAACAACATATCGGTATTTTTTTTTATCGAAGGCAAATCGCTCGCTGAGTCATTCCACTGATAACTTTAAAGTCACGGGTAAGATAAAACCCTCCTTTAATTGCACTAGAGAGAGGTTGTTCAACGTTATCGGGAAAACTTAATCTTAAGGTAGGACTCAGTTGTGATCGAGTCTAAATTAATTTTATCGATTAATATAAAATTACGTAATAGAATGTGAGCTGTTGTTGACATACCTTAAATGGTATCTCCCTCTCCGGTTGCTTCCATCGCACGTAAGGAATTATAACGTAGGCCATCGTCTGGAAGATGACTTCAACGAAACCCATAAAATTGATCAGGAACCAAACATTTGCCCAGCATAGCATGAACAATGTAATCGGAATCTGTATAATAAACGAATATTACTTACATTAATGCAAAGAGTTCGTTACATCGTTGGAGTTGTATATAGACCTCCGCAAAGTGAGTTTCTTCTTTTAATGATTATATTAACGTCATAATGAATAAAATGCACTGTGAAACAAGGAAAGTTTCAAAATATTGGTTTACTCAAAGGAGGACATTCTGATTTTATGAATGCTGTGTTGACCAATAATTTTTTACCAACAATTTGTAGACCTACACGTGTAAATGAAAGTTCGTTATATCTTCTTTAATTGACAATATATTTACAAACAGCAGACATACCAGAATTTTAGTTCAGGTAGTCTAGTTACAGATTTAAGGGAGTACATCCCTATATTCTTAAGAACTTCTCTTGACAGGCGAATTAAAAACAAAGATTACTTTACGAGAAAATGTTTCACATTTAAGTACAAATTATTTCAACGCTCCATCCAGGATTCCGATTGGGATTTTTTATATTTCGTAAATGATGTAGATAATGATTTTGATAAGTTTATATCAGTTTTTCAATATATATATACATATATATATATATATATATATATATATATATATATATATATATATATATATATATATATATATATATATACATATAAATGATAAATCTCAGTAGCTAGTTACAGCTTTTCAACACTGTAACAAGTAACAACAACGAATTGCAAGTTTAGACAGGCCAGAGAAATAACTATAATGACATACTTCCAAAGTGTAACGGGAACAACCCTGATTATACAAGCGGGCTGTCACGGGGGATGATGGGATAACCGTTTCTAAATAATTCTGCTAACGAGGAAATAAGGACAGGAAACTTTAGGCCACCCTACCCCATTGGTTAAAGACGTACGGTACTGTTGCTTTACTAATGTACGTATTCTTGTGGAATGACTTGCAATGACCCGCTATAACTGATGGCATTATTACTAATTTTCTTGACTACCATAGGCTAATTAATTCTACTTAAAGGCCATGAGGGGTGACATTTATAGACCTTTTCATTGGAGTTGACATCTGTACTTTGGAATTATATGCACACACATTTTTATTAATGCGAACATTAAATTAATCTGAGGGGCATATACGTGGTCTTACTTGGGGGAGATTTTGCCTTTTTATAATTATGGTAAAATTTCATACCGTCAAGTGAAATTATAAACCATTCACCTTTGCATAGTTTGCAAAAACATTTAAAAGATTATTTTGACATTATACCGACTAAATTTTTGAGGAAAGCATAATAGGAAATATTTGGAAAATGTACTGGTACAATGGTATAGTTTTATTGGACTTGACTGATAAATCTGATAACGTTTCAATATATCTTCCGTTAATGTTGATTTACTGAACAATTTGCTTTTTCGTAAAGATGACG
The DNA here is from genome assembly GCA_029531755.1 of Holothuria leucospilota. NCBI lineage: Eukaryota > Metazoa > Echinodermata > Holothuroidea > Aspidochirotida > Holothuriidae > Holothuria > Holothuria leucospilota. The sequence goes on from CM055965.1 coordinate 61,087,319, forward strand.
TATCGTCTAACGGAATCCAACAATGTAATTGCGGGATTTTGTGTGACGTCATAACTTTCGCTTTTCTTAGGTTTGATTAAGATCCCATTTGTTAAACTAATCGTAAAGGATAAATGATGTCCATATATTTGCTGTATTGTGTAAACAAGAATTATAGATTGTCACGAGTAAGTTCTCAATTGAAACCTTACAAATGAGAAAGCTGTTACGTCATACAACATCCGGCATACAATACTATTGGATTCCACCGGACGACATATCATTAGTTTAATTTTCATGATTGTCATTGACACGTCAAGATGATTGGCAAGAGGGAATGAGGAGAAAACGTTCGGCGCGCTTCGCGAGAAAATTTTGTGGAATACGAACCTCATTATTTGCACATAGGTATACGTATACGTTGGTGTATGCATGCAACTGTACTATTTCACTCTCCGTCCTCCGTTCCTTCCAAAAATCTCATTATTTGCACATAGATCTTCAGTATTATGTATATTGCATGTATACATACACGGTGGTGTATGGGTACAATTGTACCATTACACTGTCCGTTCCCGTTCCTTCCAAAATCAAACACAAATCGCGGCCCTCTTCGGGCCATGTGAAGACCTAGAGCTTCCTTATTTCTGGGTTGGCATAGGTTATCGAAATTATGGTGCCGGATAAAGACAGATGTAATCAAACATACAAGTGTAAAATATAAAAACAGGAAAATTTGATTGGAAAATTACGCACATGTGAGAGAAGATCACAGAATTTCAAGCTCAAGAAACCTAAGCGGTATAGTCTATTTTAACGTTTCAGTGTGTACCAATTTATATCAGTGACGAACAGATAGGCCTCCGTAATGTCTGTGCAGAGGAGTATGGAGAGGGTTCGGGAGAGCCCCCCCCCCCCCGGCAAGACAGCGTCGATCTCAGGTCACAAAAATCACGTGGTTTTTCAGGGGAAATGCACGATTGTTTTTTTTTTTTTATTTACTCTCTCAATGAAGATACAATTTTACATATAGATCATTTGCAATAAGCGCAAAAGTGACAAGTGAAGAAAGACAAAAAGGAAAGAACACATTAACCCCAATTACAGTCGTAATAGATCATACCATGGCAGCCAAACATTTTCCCACCCCTCATTCATATGTTTATTAAACGAATACCTTTGTAAAAGGAAGTAATCTTTCAAAAATACCCGCAGACCATGAACAGAGGGAGTAGCCTTTGCTGCCTTATTTTTGAAAATGTAAAACTTTACAAGAATAATAATTAAATGAAACATTTTGATCACGAATGCAGCCTAATGTTAACAACACAGTATCATGAGTATTAAGTTCTATATCTGCATTTTCCAAATGGTAGTAAAGAAACTCCCATAAAGGAAGAACGTATGGACAATGCACAAAGGAATGTTCTATGATATCTAAGGCATCATGGCATAGACTGCATTGATTAGATTCTGCTGCGGATATATTATAAGGTAAACATTTGTAGAGATAAGGTGGTGAATAACTCTATACTGGACGATGCACGATTATTTGTCAAAAAGGGCAAAAGCCTTCAGCTATCGTTGTGAAATATCCTAACATACACGAATAAGCGGCTTTGCAAGGTCTTCTAAAGACTTCCCTTGACCTGAGTTCTTATAGCTTTTGAGAGCACTACAGAGCTACTTTGAACAAGTTGCTGTCCGCCCTTATCATGCAGTTACTGCTCATATGAACAACCACCAGAATTAATGGATTGTCCTTCTGTGACCGAAGATCGCCAACATAATTATATGTGGTAGAAAACTTACGGAACAAGACCGTAGACGCTACTGGAGCTCAGCTATGCTGATGTTGCCTTTCGTAGTTTTTTGTGGATAAAATTCTCACTTGTTTCTTGGTTTGTTCGACAATATGTAAAAGTTTGACACAACCAAGCTAGTTTAGCCACTTGTTTTTGATAGTGTCCTTTAAGTTGTGTTACAAGTTGAAGGTACAGAGTGCAGACTAACAATTACATTTAACCCTTGCCATACCCCTCTTTGTTTCCACTCATTCCGTTTTTGCAGGCACATTTTTTTTTGAATGCCAGAAATGACTCTAAAAGTTTACTGTTTCCGACGTGCCGCCCAAGTGCACTTTTATCTCAGTGCTATACGTGTATATTGAGTATTCATATGTAAGGTCATTTTCGGACATTGAAGAATAAACAACGTGTGTCGTTAATTATTGACAACAAGATTGCTAGGAGTTGCTACACTCAAGCAATTCCCTGGCTTTTATGGATAGAATGTCCAAGTTTCGATGAACCCAACCTCCCTTTCCCCTCAGCGGAAGTATAGGCTGAGAAAAAAGTACTTTCTACACTTTTCAGAACGTAGGCCTACAGCCTTGCAGCATACTTGGTGCCAACAGTTTTAACGGGGTATATCGATAAATGACTTCAAAATTACTAAAGACATAGCCTGCTTATAGCAAACTGGTAACCCGTATTTTTTCTTAACGTCAAAGACTCATGTAACAGTGTATAGTTCATTCATTCATTCATTCTTTATTCCAGTATAAATTTTGAAAAATTTATAAATAGGATAAAAAATTATAACATTCAAAGGAACAAAAGGTTAAGACACGTAAAAAATTTAAAAGATTAAACAAGTAAAGAAAACCATTAAAATACAAAGTGCACCATAAAAGTCGTTATAAGAAACTACAAAAATTGGTCCAATAAACCATTTTGAATAAAAAGAGCTGCTCTGTAAATAAAAGAATTCTTAAAAAGTAATATTCTAAAACATGGGGTTATGTTTCTATTTCTTAAATTATAGTTTGTTTTATTGCACAGAGAATTAAGTTCAAGGTGTAGAGGATGACTCTTATTAGCTTGGATACTTTTTGCAAGTCTTATAAATTCATTCCTGGCAGCTTCATTAACCTTATATACAAGGTTTTCATAATTAAGCCTAAAAATTTTTGCACAAAATTTAAGAAAACTTCTAATTCTATTCTTATCTTTAACTTGCACAAAATGATACCATACTGGAACTGCATATACTAGGGTAGGCAAGATGGATGCCGTAAACACTCTTTCTTTTGTCTCACTCGAAAAGTGACTCTAAAAGTTTACTGTTTCCGACGTGCCGCCCAAGTGCACTTTTAGTGTCCACTTAGATCGTATTAAACTGTATTTTGTACTTTGTATCAAACTTTCTTAAGTGACCAATCAAAGAAAGTTTGAAGCTACTTTCCTTTTCAAGTGAAAGTAACCAATAATTTGACAAAAGTTAGTACGCACTCAAGGGCGTAGGCTGAATTTGGCATGGGGAGGTGCACATTTCAGGTAGGTGGAACCAGGAAGACTATCTAAGCGGAGCGCCAGCATTGCTTGGCGCGGAGCGTACAAGAAAATTTTCGGTTTTAAAACCCCCCAGATGGCCGGAAACAGCATTTCCTGAGCCTTAAGCCACATGTACACATCCTTCAAAAAGTGGTCTCCTGTCTGCCGTTTCTCAATTTAAATGATACACGAATCGTTAATGCATGACTTTTTTACTCAAATTGAAATGTCGCCATATTTATATTCTAGCTTGATAGGTTTTCCCAAGGCTTTCAGACTTTGACCTCCGCTGACCTCCGCTGACCTTGACACAGATTAAGAGGTCAGCTATACTCTCATGTACATCTTACCTGTCAAATAGGAACTCAATCACCTATTTTGTTCCTCAGGTATCACTCCTACTAGGTTTCAGAGACTTTTTTGTTCTTCAGATATTCCTTCTATAAGGTTTTTCAAGACTTTGACCTCTGCTGGTCACCTCAAATAACCTTGAGCTTCAAGCACAAAACAACAGGGTTTTTCCTCAAGTTCACATGGACAACACATGGCAACTGTCAATTTTATTATTTACAAAATACTTCAATGTCGTAACTCTCAGTCTGAGAGATAATCAGTGGACTAATTAGTACATTACCTATGGTTTGATGAGGGACTTCAGTTCTAGTCGCCTTGGGTGACAAGATCAAGATCAAGATCAAGATCAATTTGTTTGGTATAATGAATATGTATCAGAGCCAAAGATGACAACCTCTCCTGGCCCATAGTGACCCGTAGATGTGAGTGCAAGCGTCTCTGTGCACTCGACACTAGACCTTCGTAAGCTAAAGTACAGAGACTTCTATATTTTAAAAGAGCTCTGATATAGAGGGCTCTGATACCGTGGATCTATAGACATTCATATATATTCAAGGCGCATCCTGTAATTCAATTACCAAACTTACAGATGTAGGCTGGTGTGTAGACAAAAGTCATGTTCGTCCTTGTTTTCACAGCTGTTGAAAACAGAAGGAGTGCATTTTTCTGTTTCCCAGGCCAGAGCGGAACTCCTCTGCCTCAACGGGTGGGTGCACGTGCACCCAATGCACCCCCCCCCCCCCAGCCTACGCCCTTGGCACTGTCTCTGCTTTGTTCGTTGTACCAATTAGTAGTTTTGCAAATCATAGTCTGCCAGTTAATTTATCGGCGTTAAAGTCTACGTCGACAGGGCAAAAGATTATGACAAAGAATATGAAGAGTAAATCAAACTCGGGCTACAAGAACTTCATTCAAAAGGTGTTACCATTACACCACGAGAGGACACCACAAAGTTAAACAATCTTCGTTTAAATTCGTTGTTCAAGAAATCCGAAGTAATATCCTCTTTCCCTATCAACTGCACAGCTGCCTTGTTTTGCACTGGGTTGAGACTTGAATGGATTCACCGTACATGACAGCAAATCATGACAGACATCTTAGTAGATGCGTACCGTCAATGCCGCGTTATGAGCCCAAAATTTTAAATGTGACTTAAAACCTGTACAGAAGATCAGTCTTTGAGCAATTTTGAATCCAACCTGCAGCAGAAGTTAACTTGTCAGCGATTTCAGAAAATGACCTTGCCTGACCTTACGATTTGACGATGAAATTTATCAAATATAATAGTATCATTAAGCAGGATATGGTATACCCCTCCCCCCCCCAAAAAAAAAAACAACCAGGAAGTTGCTGGCAACTCCCTGCCCAAACATATTTAGGAATAGCCCTAGAGTTCTAAATACAGTTGATGACTGCACTTTGATTGACATTCATTCAAACAATATAGCTTCACTCTGGTTGGTCAACGATGACTTGTACAGTCAGTTGTGTTCCCAATTAAGCCATGGAATTACCGAGGTAATACTTCCATTATTAAGCTCACACACATTCATTCTGTTTCAAGATATATGGCCTCGGGCAAATTAAACTCAGTGCAGGTTAGGTGCTGTTAGTCTGTCTTGGAGTTGTACTAGACAGGTGTTTTGTGTTTAAACTGGAGGAGGGACTAAAAGAAAACTTAGCTGGGAGAATTTAACTGTCTGGGGTGAGTTTAGAGAGACTTTAACTTTCTCGGACTACACGTTACCTACATTTCCAGTCAAATCGGTGCAATATTGGGAAAAAAGCCAGCCGTTTATACCCAATGCCAAAATTGACAGGCGGCCTTGCACGATAGAGAGCAAAGTAAAGTTATACTTTTGTCTTGGTGTGGGATCGAATTTTATCAAGATAAATTAAATTGAAGCCACAAGGTGTAGATTGCTGAAGTCGATGTTTCAAAATTTAACTCTTATCAGGGATTTAGCAGAGGTTGGTACCGTAATAGTCCCATGTTTGTACCTTGCGGGCTGTATAATAGTCCAAAACTGAAAAACATGCAGCACAGAAAATACAACACACAAATTTGACTCTGAATCACGAGGGACGATGGAAAAGTATATAATGTTAAACACATGTTCAAAACAAACCCGATGGGACAGCATGTTACCTTATACACCAAACTGTTAATAACAAAAATGAAACTAAATTGTATTAAGAATGGATTTCTTATAAGTAGTGTAAATAGTCGGTATTTGACCCCAAATATCCTACTAGTGGGTTTTGGTGTCTCTCTGTTTGTTCAGGTGTGCTCTGTATCCCCAAGGAAAAGTGTATTAAAATGTTCCAATGCAAGTGCCGAAATTGGATCAAATCCTAAATGAAAGCTTTCTTTGAATACTTTTTGCTTAATGCATCTCCAATTTAATTGATACATTTTCTCTCGAAAAAAGTTTCTGTGTTTCAGACAATTTTTCAAGCAACTTCAAATGACACACTAATGACGTCACGAAGACAGGAGTAAGATTTACCATAGGCCTCGTTTGTGACTATTAAAGTCAAATCAATCATAAATGTCAAAGTTGACTTCTAATTTCAAAAAGATGATTTTAAAAGCCCATTTTGACTTTTAGGTCACATTACTTTTAACGTGGAAATTCAAAACTTGGGCTATTTATGTCAAAGAGAAAAAAGTCGCAATTTAAAATTTTAAACTCAAAGCAATGAGATTAAATTATCAACCTTTTCTTTTTGAAGTCAAACTGATGAGGTCAAAATCCACTTGTTACGAAATGGAAAGTTAAAATTATACCTTAAATGTCAAAATTATGAAGTGATAGTCAAGATAATAAGATGTATGTCACAATTATGATTCTTTAACGTCAGAGTAATATCATTAAAGGGAACTTGGAGACTATAAAAGACAAAAACTAGACTCCGAAAAATAAAACTATGAACTTATTTGTCAATTATAATAGATCGTGAGTCAAACTGATGGCACTGAAAGTCAAATCTTTGAATTTTATATACATAATCATAATCATAATAATCATAATATTAGCAGCAAAAATGGTTTTAATGCCAATAGTTTGACTTTCCAAGTCGAGTTTATGACCTGAGTCACCTTATTTGTTTCTCATAAACCCAGGGGCGTCGCCAGAACATTTATCATGAAGGGGGGGGGGGGGGGTTGGTGCCGTATTTGCCGACTGATAAGAAACAAATGCCGACTGAAAGTGTTGATAAGAGATGCAGTTAGAGCTGAGAACCGTTAGTCCAACCGGTAGTGGTCCAGCAGGGGTGGCGCCAGGGTTTGCCCAACGGGGAGGGGGGGGGCAACGACCCGCAGCCTCGACAGCCCCGATGCCGTCAAGGGGTTGGTTAGGGGATATTTGAAGAAAACCTGTGTACAATACCATGCCATTGCGGGCATATATTGCGTAAAATTTTGTATATACAAGAGGAAAATAGTTCCGCCCGATTTAAGGTTTTTCCCGAAATCTAAACTGTGAAATAGACCTTTTGCATATGATATCACAAAGGAGAAAGTGCTCCCTCGTTTGGAGGAAAATGGAAGAAAAGCGCGTATCATTGCAAATAAATGCAGACAGCTGATTTGTCAACCAATCGTATACGCCCGTAAGTCTACTACACTTGCGGCAAAATCTACGCCGTGAGTGCTTGTGTGCTTCATTGTTTTCACCCCAAATGACGTCAATGTGATGTCAATGCATAAGGTCTATTGCAAAGCGCGCGAAGGGCGCCAAATTTTTGGGTAACCTTACACTAAAAAGAATCTGTACTTATTTAAAGCTTTTATAGGTCAACCAATGGCGTACTCAGGATTTCTCTCAAGGGGGGGGGGGGGACATGCAATATGTTGTGTGATCGCCGGCCTGAAGGAGGGGTGTAAGGGGAGGGGTGTCCCCCTCCCCTCTGAAAATTTTTGAAAAGTTAGGTGTCCTTACATGCACTCTGGTGCCACATATTCCACCTTTGGATTAAAACTTGTGTTAAAACATTTAAGTTTTTTTAGGAACTGAAAAAATTGGCATCCGTGAGGGGGCATGGCCCAATGGCCTCCCCCCTATGTACGCCACTGAGGTCAACTGTCCAGGCAGTTGGGCCCTATCGGGCACAACTTACATTGTACTTCCCTTTCGAGTCGCTAGCCGTACCGAAAGACAGACTCAAGAGAACGTCAACTTAGTTTAGCGAAATGAGATGAGATTCCCGGCATTTACATAAAACGATAAATTCTACTTTAGTTACTAGGAAAGATGGAAAGAGTTTGTTCTATATTTAGATATTAGTAACGAAACTGAGGAAGAGTGGGCAAAGCATACCGAAAATTTTAGGTTTTATCGCAGAAATGACCCTTTTGAAAGCTGCTAAAATAAGGAAACCGACCATGGGTGGCGACAGAAGTTTCCCGACATGAGGCCGGGCCATGCCAGCGACCCCAAGTTCCGACAGCATGTCGAGGGGGTGAGAAAGGGATATGAAGGAGCCTAACTATCCATGCAATTGCAGAGTACCGTATACTTTGCAATATATCACCTAATATGTCAAGAGCGGAGTTACGCACTGATACTGGTCTTTTGAGTCTGGATCGTGAAAGTACAAAAGGCTGACACAAAAAAAAACATGTTATCATTAAGAACAAAAAGAAAAACATAAACACTGCAGGGGTTGTAGACTGTATCGGGGACAACATACATTGTGTCGAAATCACCTGGACTACCCGATGAAATAGCCAAACTTTGCTCCGTGAGTCGCTCACCAACTGACCGTACCGTATGACACACACTAGCAAACGGTAACTAGGCTTTGCGATATGGGGTGAAATTTACGACCTCTACATAACCTGTGTACCATGCCTACATGTTACATGGTAAGGTTGACAGGACTTTTGCTATCTAGCTATGTGGAATGGAACTACTGAAGAAACTGGAGTGACATTACAGCGCGCGTAGCGCGTCGAAAATTTGGGGTTCTGATTACAGAAATTGTCCTCTTTCTTTCACTTCTTTTCCTCATATTTCTTTCATCTTGCCGAATTTACCGTGCAGAATTTACCGACTCAATGTTAGAATACCACATGAACGATGAACTCCTTTAGTATACAATGATACTGAAAAGCCCTACGTACCTTTTTTGCCGACAGAATATGTTTTAAGTTTCAAAAAGTGTTGGTTACGGGCTTTGAAAATATTGAGATAAACGTTGTCTACAAATGCATTCCAATCTCCTGTCTTCCGTCTACACCAACACCTTTCTCTTGCCCTGCTTTGTCCCTCCCTCCCTTGTTCTTTTCTCTGTTCGCTCGGTCTTTCTCTCTCCCTCTTCTCTCTCCCTCTTTTTTCTCTTTTTCCCCCTCTTTCTTCTTCTCTCTAAATTTCCTTCGTTTGCACTTCCCTCTTTCCTTCATTTTGCCGACTAGTGCAGGATTTTGCCGACTGCGTGGATCTTGCCTCTAGCGTCGGCACTGCATGAACCCATGTCACTGTGACGACCGACCTATAAGGCCCTGTTTTTAAAATTACAGGAGAAACCAAATTTGGGCCCCAGTTGCTCAGTCATTGAAAAAGTTGTACGGCTGTGCTTTCTTCTGCTCTTAGACTTGAGCCCAAATAATATAGCGAGCTAGAAAATGAAGACACTCCTACACTTGGTAAAGGGTACAGGTGACCAGAAATTAAGAAAAATTTTAGTAAAAATTGCCTTTTCAAAGACCAGTATTTTAGTATTTTCAAAAGTGAGGTAACTACCACTGTTGGAACACCAGATTCTTCCAATAAATTTGTGATTCAGGGTGGCTATAGGATTTGCCCGACAGAATGCTAAGCAACCAGACTGGCCAGGGCAGGAGGGGACCAACTCGACAGGGCCGACAAGTTACTGGGAATATGACGACGAAACAGGACAGTAGCCTGCGGGGTGGCAATGGGACAGTTGCCCCTGACAGTTCCAAGCCGTTAATTAAAGTTTGGTATTTGAGAAAGAAATACTGAAATGCTGAAAATTTTACTGTCCTAATAATGATTTTAAAGCCCTTAGAACCTGGGAAATCGCAGGTATAAGGATTCCTTTTCTCCCAAAAATTTCCCGGGAGGTCCATTGACCTCAGTCGTGGGTGCGCTCTGATGTGGGTTACCGTACTCTTCCTGACGAATGAACGAAACCTCTTCCTCCTACATAATACAAATAACACCTCCCTGATGATACACAGGCATATACGCAGGTTAATAGTATTATTTCTCATACCGTACCACAGCATACTTTTATAAAAAAAAAAAAAAAAGCGATATGATTATGGTACATTTGATGATATGCTAGACTCAATGAGCTTGTAAAGTAACTTTTAATTTTAATCAAATCCACCCTTTGGTTTTGAATCTAAATTTGATTTTAAAGTATAAAACCTAAAAGAAGAGAATGTTTATATGCAAATTATAGATGTAGAAGGTCTAGGGTGTGCTATTTCCCCATCTGAAAGGAACTTTCGACCAAATATTTTCTTTACAGACCAACGCTACGGCTACGCGCCAACCGATGGTGGCTCCCCCAGTAACCTACTAAGAGGGTGAAGCACGCACCAAGTGCCAGCCCTGTATACCTTACATACCACAGCCCACAAATTCACTACAAAAGTAGAATTTCTAAAAATACAATTAGTTTAAAGCTTTACCAAAGATAGCACCATTTTGGATCAAAGAGATCTGAGAACAACAAAAATTTCTCAAAGAGCAGGGACGCCACCCCACCACTGAGGCAACATCCCGTTCAATTACACACGACCAAAAACAGAAAACGTCACTAAATAATGAGTATTCCTGAACGTATGATCAATTCAACGCTTTACCAAGCTTTACCAAAGATATCAACATTTTGCATCTAAGCCATCTCACATAGACAAAGTGTTTCAAAGAGTAAGGTATCACCCCCTACTCTTTCTTCACACCTGGCCAAAAATAACAAACCATCACTACATAATGACTATTTCTGAAATATAATCAGTTCAAAGCTTTGAAAAAGGTACCATTTTGCACCTAAGCTACCTTACATAAATGTTACCCCCTTCCTCTCAGCACTCTCTCCACGATTGCACACAGGCAATCGTGGTGAAAAAGGAAGGGTCTGCTGTCAACTGTCTATAGGCACAGCACTTAGTGCTTCTCTTAGGTAATGTTGTAAACTGCCCCCTAAAATTTCACTCAGGCTACGGTCCTCCGGAAGGAAGAGGGAACAGGAAAAATCGTTTACAAAATACGGCAACATTCCATGGCAGAGTATATTATATTTTGTACAGCAAACATATTTATCAGACGTATTGAATTAATCTGACTCGTGGAACTACACAGCACCGGAAGCCTGCCGATAGGTTTAAGCATATACAAAAGAACCTCCTCTAATATTGACAAAGGCGTACAGTATACGAGATGAGACAAAGCAACTGCAGTTATCCTTGCGTTGCAGTACAAGCCCACGTAAAGTCGGTTGAAACCTATTTCTTTGCCAGATTTTTAAAAACAACCTGGCAATTTTCTCAGGTGCCATAGGATTTTCTCGGGATAAAACCTCCCTCCCCCCCCCCCAAAAAAAATACTCCTTACTCTTTTGTGCTATTTGCTCATGTGGTAATATCATATGATTACGTTAAAGTTACTCCCATAATTATCCACATCAATAAAGGCTATGTAATCTTTGAAGAGGCGTTCATGTGAGTCAGGCACCTTATGCTAATTTCTCTTGAAACTTGCAGTATACTGTTTTATTGTATTAACTCTACAACAAGAAACGTCGTATACAAGACCGAGGGTGAGGTTGGGTAGGGGTTTTGCAGGTCAGGGCCCAACAGGGACAGCTGATCTTTCAGGTCCTCTTACATTGTTATTATAAAATAACCCAACAGTTTAAACTGCCCATGACACGCAAGTAACCCCCTGCAGTAGAGTACAGTAGCACTTCTTCAACTGGATGCCGAAAGGTCAAAATCAGATGTTACCACTGACGGGGTTCTGCCCCCACCCAAGGAGCTACGTCCCTTGACTGGACACTTAGACTAGGCATAACTGCATTTTCAACCATCAGACCAGGGAGGTGTTACCTTCACCTCCCTGGTCATACATGGTCCCGTTCCGGACTGGCTAAATGGAACACATACTAAGCATAATGAAGCCATCCTTGCATAGGAACAAGAAGGGCCAAGCATCCTTGCATCGGGGTGAGCAATATCTGACAAAGATGGCTCCAACACAGTACGGTAGTTACCCTTACGTGACTGCAGACGAACGTGACATCATGTATAAAAGACTTACGGGTAATAAAAGTGATACAAGGGGAGTTCGATGTCTGATATGAATCAGTGATAGTGCTTGAGGAAACCGTCCTTCTCTCGAAGCTACAAATGACATCCGGGTCCTGCTGTAGACTCCGCTATTTAGGGTGCCAGCCGCCGATATGGCCACGAATACCCACACGGTCCACGACCAAGAATGCAGAATGCGTACCGCATATGTCTAAAGTGAAATGAAAGAATGACAGTGTATGTTTATTTAAATGAAGTACTAACGAGTCTAATGTAATGATGATAAAATAGCATCCACGATTTCAAAACAAATGATTGGAATTTCTTTTTTTAAAGGTAATACAAAATGACAGGAAATTAAGCTCAAATTTGTTCGGATTTATCTTCGCTGTAGTCAAATAAATAGTAAAGTTTCTTTTGCTGTTTTTAAGTACTTTCTCGTACATATTTCTTTTTCCAATTTGCAAGTAAGTTCCACGTGCAAGTATAACTCTCAAGGGTGGCGAAAGCGGTGAGGGGAGGGGATGGGAGGACCATGTCCCCCAAACAATTTGCTTGGGAGGACGAACCACCTTTCGTCCCCTAATATTTGTTCAACGACCATAATATTTGATGACATTTAAATGTGAGACATAGTCCCCTCAAATAACCTGGTTGCGGGGAACGGAATTTCCGTGACATTTTGGTAAAAACCGAAAAATTGTTGATATCAGTGTGAATATTATAGACTTTCTGATGGCTCAAAGGTCATGAAAAACGATTTTTTTTTTTCGGCGCCATCAGATTGCATGTTCGGTGATTAAGAAGACTTTGGTACACAGACATACATATTGCCTCTATAATTTGGTTGTGAATTTAATGCCTTTGTTCAATCTTCCAGTAGAGTTGGTCAACTGTAATGATGCTTGCTAAAATTGGTAGATGTGAGACATAGTCCCTTCCAATAATTTAGTTAGGGGGTACTACTTGGCTAAACCCTCAATATTTGCTTATATTTGCATGATTTAGGCTTAAAAAAGTGATTTTGGTTGAGGGGGACGGAATCCCTCTCATCCCTTCTCATTTTTCAACGACCGTACTATGTAGCTCTCTTGACCATGATAGGCAATTTTTTTCGGCGCGCTTCGCGTGTATCTATTGCAACATACATGCCTGGTGATCATTGAGACACTCTAAGACGCACACAGGTACATAATAGATTCAACTAATATTCAAATTAATGCACCTCATTGGAATATCTCCTTACAATCTTGCGAGTTTTCTTCAGCAGACGAACCTTGTTTTGCCCGGTGTTTTATCCTCCCTGTTAGCAACTCAAATCAATCGGCTGTTGGATTCAAAACTGCATGATAAAGTTTGGTTGACTTTTGAATGCACACTCAATGCTTTTTGTGACTACGAAAAGGAAAGATTAATGCCCCTTCCGTGCTCGGCGAACATTTCGTTACCAGCATCATTCAAACATAGGCTAATACGTTTACATTTTCATATACGTTTACGTAAGCACATACGTCTTTGTATTCGCCTAGGTATACATATGCGTACGTATATGTAATCATATAGATCATTTTGAGGTTTCCGACCCACGCCCCACATTTCCAACACAAATCCTCGCCTTTGATACCGATAGGGCCTATATATTAAACCGAACGAATGTTACGCATAACGTGGGACACATTCAGGTGAAACACTGATCTTTGGTAAAATGCCTTCGATGCATCTATTGTTCAAATCAGACAATTAAACTAACTGGGGAAGGAGAAAATGGTTCATTTTCAATTTATTTCCATATCCCGCCGGATTATAAGCATAAGCGTGACAGAGGAAGTAACAAATTCCAGAGAGTAGACCTACATCGAAGTTGATGCACCTTGAACATATCTCCTTGGTAACCCGGATAACATGGACTGATGCGAAAAGTACAACTCTCTTCCAGGCTGTGTGGATGGCTATATTGCAGTACTACCTTCTAGGATGGAATGGGCATAGTCTATCGCAGAGCTATGGACTATCGTGCAACTTGCATCATTACCGTCTGTTGCGAACATTTTAACGTCAATATTTTTCTCAACATCTGTTTGAAACATTACAATACTCTTTGGCACTAAAAGTTACTATGTGAAAGGACTAGATTCCCAATTAACAATTTTAACTCCAAAATAGGGAAAGTCATCTGACGCTGCATCGTTACCGGTAAATTACCACGGTATACTACTACAGTCTTATAATATAAGCAATTACATACACAAAATGATACGTATAAAGAGAAAAAGTCAACACAAAACATAAAACTATTGCTGTCATTCCATTGCAGTGGATGCAGACTACCCGATGGGTAAGTAAAGTTTCTATCACGTACTGGTATGTCATATATTTTGCGACATTTCATCACTTTAACAGGTGGCACAGTTTAACAGCTTTAACGAGCTTAAACTTCTACAGTAACATGTTTCACAAAAACAAACTGACTGCTCTTTATATTTGTTGTTCTTCAGATTTGAACGATCGTGAACTTCAACGACGAAACCGTAATAACAATATTACTTTTTTTACACTGGTACAGAATGCTTTCCAACCTCTGCAATAGAAATGAAATTTTGCAGTAATAATTCAAGGACAGAAGACGGTATGCCCACATAGCTGAAATAATCTTGCATGCTCTTCCAGCGGCCTCTTCATGCCAGCAAAGACTGGATATATATATATATATATATATATATATATATATATATATATATATATATATATATATATATATATATATATATATATATATATATATATATATATGTACAGGGTTTTCCCTGGGCCTTTTGAACGTCGCGGCACGCGACGTTCAAACTTCAAAAACAAGAAGGCCGCGACGTTCAAAAAACAGCCGCCATGTTCAAAAATACCCTGAAAACTGTTACTTAAACTTTGTCAACGATCGCCTTTTTGTTAATACAATGTGCCGTGAAACCACAAGCTTATTTGCGAAACCTTATCACGGCAAAACTACGAGCCATATTACTACTACCTTCGCTGTACTGTCATGCTCATACCTACGGTAATACACGCAAGTCTCAAGATGCAAACAGAAAGCTAAGCGTTCGGTATGTATGCATGCCACACACGTACACAGAGTTCAGCAAGCCCTCTTTCATTCACACGTTGCCCGCTCGGCGGACAGTCTATACTGTCTGCACTCGTGATACCACATGTAAACATTTCAAGGTCGGGCCCTATACCAGAGTCAGCGTGGATGAACACCGGCGAGATTCGCCTTCCGACACAAACCTGGTGAACAATTGAACACCTCAACCAGCTGACCTGCCCAACCCTTTGAAAATCCCGCATTTCATATCTTCATGGTCACAAAGAATAAAGCCCCGCCTCGGAATGCAACTCCAATGTAAAACAGAATCTCGGATGCACAGAATTTGCGTGTCTTTCATTAAAAATTTCATAGTATGAACTTTTGGATGTGTTACTTTTTTTCTTCGTGATTTTTGACGGAAGCCCGACGAATTTAGTAGTGTTTGCATCGGGTACCCGATCGATGCTGTTACTACCCGGGTAGCGTTTTTCAATCTTTTCCTTTTAATCTTCGCGAAATAGGATGGTTATTGCAACCAACAAAATGTATTTACCCTCATCTCATTCACGTTTATGTTGACATGGAGTTGCTTTTGTCTGTTTCCGTACCATGCTTTTGTTAAATTGCACGAAACAAGCCCCGCGATGCGTGTTCTAACATTAGCCTCCCAATACTAGATAACGGAACAACATAGGCCTACAGTACTATACTGTATGCCTAGCCTATTTCTAGAAATGAACGTAAAAAGACAGCTCATATACACTTGCACGCAGTACGTGTAGATGGTTACCGTTCCAAAATTCAGACCCAGTAGTAGCGCGAAAGACCTACTAGAAATTTTACACATATCTCTGCTCTATAAACACATACCCAGATGGATATACGGTACGTGGCTCGACGGTATTGCTAGATTTCATACTTGTCAAGTTATCACTAATATTAACATGACGTGATTTCATGGTCTAAAGAGGTAAATTTTGGTAATACAGTTATGTCTAAATAAGGTATGCACTTATATAAACCACAATAATATTCTTTTGTCTCGAATCAATCGCCAAAACTTCGTATTTTTGGTGGAGAAACTTTTTCTGAAGCAAAATTCACTCCATCAGATTTAAAATCATACACATTCTTTCAAGGTGTATTTTTCGCTGTGTGCCCGCGAAAAAATCTTCTTTCCTGTTACTTCTATACTGGTTCTACCTTACATACTAAAATGATTCCCATCTTTATGTTGCTCGTAATTTTTTATTGCTATTCAAACTACTTGCAAAATTTTTACGTCCAAAGTTTCCTAAATATATGGCGAAAAAGAGCAAAATATTTTCCCAGTATTTTACGTACCCCCTATTCACGAAAAGAGGAACGTGCCAAAGTCATGTGCTTTGCTCCAATATATGCACAACATGTCAGACAGAGAGAGCACCCAGAACGGCAACGAACGAACGAACGTTCGTACGTGCACGGTGTCTGCCGTATCTTACCGTACATGTTTAACGGTACTGTGCGGGTGAAATCTCGGCCAGGAGATGCATTAGAAAGATTTTTACTGTCATTATCACGAAGGTACAGTAGGTAGTGGATTTTTCATAAGAGTAACAAGAAAGCAGTTTACGAGAAATTTGAACACATGGTTGAGGTACAGTCATAGAAATAAAAGTAAGTTACTTTTATTTCTTTTCTTTTTTTTTTTTTTTTTTTTTTTTTTTGGGGGGGGGGGGGGTTCCGATGCACACGTTACGACACACTTGGACACAAAGCCACGGAAGGTAATGATAGGACTTGTTTAAAATTTGCACTAAAGTATATGGTCAAATTATTAGTTCCCGTCTGATTTCTAAACTTACGACAATATGAACCAACGGCACATTGTAGATATAGAAAAATGTGACGTTTTGTTTTCAAGAAATCGATCCGGCCAGAGATAAAGGGCCGATGGGTGGAGTCTTGAATTGTATTTGCATACCTGCATGCACTAAATTTTGGCTAGATGTTGCAAGGTTTACGGTCGGCTACTAGGGTACCGGGGGGTAATGCGTTTCGGGTACCCAGGTACGAATTTTCTACCCAGTGCAAACACTAGAATTTAGTTTCACGTGTTTGAATTCCGCTATTCCCTGTGAGGCAATTATTTGCGCCCATGTCATGTGCCTATCACGGCTAATGTAAAATTACGAACGTTATACGTGCGTTGTATACGTACTTGCAAAAGTACTGTGTGCTCTCTGACGTACCTGAACTGTGCTGCATTAGAAATTGCGGTAACTACTACAATAGCCAATGATCGCTATCATTTGGAGAGGTTCAAATATTACGAGTTTGTGAGCACCAATGGTGAATATTTTGGCGGAAACTTAAAGAAATTCTGTTGACTGATTCGCCTCAAAAGTGCTACCATTTTGCGTTTAGACACTTCTAAAATTCAAAAAATTTCGAAAAGGGGAGGGGGACACCCCCTCCCCTTATACCCCACCCCCAGGCCGGCGATTCACCGTCGGACGCGGCAGACCCGCGACGTTCAATTCTAAACCCAGGGAAAACCCTGATATATATATATATATATACACGGAAGTATATACCCAGCTCGGACCTCAGTTTTTCATCATTTGGTGGTATCGTCTTTCTTACTAAGGCAAAGGTTGCCAATGTTAGACGCATACTCCACAGGTTTAAAAAATATGCGACTGTGTCCGTATATATATATATATATATATATATATATATATATATATATATATATATATATATATATATATATATATATATATATATATATATATATATATATATATATAACGAGAATAAGAAAGTTCAACATACCCAAACAATGTACTCCCAACAAAAGGATCCAAATAGGATGCCAGGGTGTTTCTCTCATGATAATATAGAAAGTATAAGCAAAAATAATAGCAAGAAACACAACTTTTGCTGCTCCACTATAATAAGTATAATTCAATACGTTTCGGTCATTCGACCTTCCTCAGTTGAACAAACACAGTACACTGGTGATAAACACACAACAGAGGGCCTACGGGGCAAAATTGATACGCTTTTTGGAATTAAGTTCATTTCTTTTGTTAAGGCCATAGGGGAAAATAGTACGCAATTGGGCAGTCCAGTAGATTTCACGGCTGAGGAGTTTCTTGTTGGTTTCTATGGTATCGGTGATGCGTTCAATCGGGAGAAAAGCTAAGTCAGTTAATTCATGGGGAGTGTGGTTGAAATGGGTAGCTACAACGCAAGTTTTCTTATTAGTAAGCATGTGGGATTTGTGATTACGAAATCTAACTTTAAATTCAGTAGAGGTAGAACCAATATACTGGACATTACATTTCGAACAAGTTAACAGATAAATAACATTCTTAGTGGTACAAGTGATGTACTGCTTAATGTAGTATGAGCGACCTGTGGCGGCACAGTAGAAAAAACGAGAAGAAGATGAGTAGTTTTGACAGAGGTCGCATTTGTTGTTACAAGTAAAAAAACCGGGGGAGGTAAGATCAGGAAGGGGGCACTTATTCTTAAATTTTGAGGGCGCCACTAATTCTTTCAAATTTTTAGTTCTTCTGTAGGCAGGTATGATGGAACCCTCTGGGAAAATTTCTTTGAGGGTGGGAAGGGTGTAAAGCAACTTAATGTGTTTCTTAAGTATTTTGGAAATATTGGGGAGGATTGGGTTAAAGTCAAGTACAAGGGGATAAACCTTTTTTGTGATTTGGGATTTAGGTTTGAGTAAGTCATCCTGAGATAGACTAGTGGCTCGGTGAAATTGTTTATCAATAAGCTTAGGATTATAACCTTGCTGTAAAAGGTAATGTTTATATTCTTGACAACGTTTCATATAGGTATCATCTACGGAACATATTCTACGTAAACGTAATCCAACGCTATAAGGTATTGATTTTTTGTGTGGATCGGATGAGAACTACTATGCGGGAGGTGTAAATGACTGTCAGTATAACCCAATCCTCCCCAATATTTCCAAAATACTTAAGAAACACATTAAGTTGCTTTACACCCTTCCCACCCTCAAAGAAATTTTCCCAGAGGGTTCCATCATACCTGCCTACAGAAGAACTAAAAATTTGAAAGAATTAGTGGCGCCCTCAAAATTTAAGAATAAGTGCCCCCTTCCTGATCTTACCTCCCCCGGTTTTTTTACTTGTAACAACAAATGCGACCTCTGTCAAAACTACTCATCTTCTTCTCGTTTTTTCTACTGTGCCGCCACAGGTCGCTCATACTACATTAAGCAGTACATCACTTGTACCACTAAGAATGTTATTTATCTGTTAACTTGTTCGAAATGTAATGTCCAGTATATTGGTTCTACCTCTACTGAATTTAAAGTTAGATTTCGTAATCACAAATCCCACATGCTTACTAATAAGAAAACTTGCGTTGTAGCTACCCATTTCAACCACACTCCCCATGAATTAACTGACTTAGCTTTTCTCCCGATTGAACGCATCACCGATACCATAGAAACCAACAAGAAACTCCTCAGCCGTGAAATCTACTGGACTGCCCAATTGCGTACTATTTTCCCCTATGGCCTTAACAAAAGAAATGAACTTAATTCCAAAAAGCGTATCAATTTTGCCCCGTAGGCCCTCTGTTGTGTGTTTATCACCAGTGTACTGTGTTTGTTCAACTGAGGAAGGTCGAATGACCGAAACGTATTGAATTATACTTATTATAGTGGAGCAGCAAAAGTTGTGTTTCTTGCTATTATTTTTGCTTATACTTTCTATATATATATATATATATATATATATATATATATATATATATATATATATATATATATATATATATATATATATATATATATATATATATATATACACATACATATTGAATGGTTGGGACTATAGGGTACTACAAGGCAGTTTTACAGCACTGTTTCGTAAGGGCCCAGTGAGGTAGGTCCTCACTCTCCAGAAGCCTGATGTAGAAAGGTGTCGACAAAGGTTTGGCATTGGTTTGCACGTGCCCGTTTTGAACCGTACATTGAATGTCGTGCTCGTCTTTTGAAGCACGGACACGACCAATCCGAGTGAACAAAGATACGTTACCTAGGCCTATATTTGAATAATTGCACAGTAGATGTTTATTCTGTGTCTGCAGGAGCTTATGAGTTCGTTTCGTTTGTTGAGAGTGGCTAGGGAAGGTTTGTGTGTGATGAAGAACTTTTCTTCGAGCCAGAGGTTGCAAGTTTTAGATGATATTGTGTAGGCACCGGCTTTGCTTATGTTTCCACTTCACAGTGTACTCGACATTAGTATCATTTAGCTTCCAGATGTATTCGCTGTGTGTAGTTGCATTTCTTTTGTCTTTGGATTGAAGCTGGACTCGTGTGCAGTGTACCTGGTTTCGAAGGTGTTTTCTCTTAAAAAACAAATGTATGATTTTTCTTTGTTGTCGTGGCGTGTTACGGTGGCCTGATTCACTATGTTATCGGCGAGGCAATTACCCTCCAGTGGGCATTGGATTTGTACCCTGCAGTTGCAGTTGTTTTGCGTTGCTGGTTGTAGATCATGTTTTGTCAGTACGTGTTTGTTGTGCGCTGATATTACTTGGTCCATGTTTGCCATACAGCTGTAGCTCAGTTTTACCGTGTTTGTTGAGTAAGGGATATGTAGTTTGTGTTCAGGTGGGAAGCGGTTGTTTAAGAGGTTGAAAAACTTCTTGCCAATGTTGGTGGTGACATTGTCGCTGAATGGGGGGGGGGGGGGTTGAACCAAGCTATGTTTCTGGTGCGCTTCCGTTTTGTGGAGATAACGGCTTGCGAGAAGATGAAACTTCTTCCTAAAATATAAGTATCCATGGGTGGGCGGCGATCCCGCTGGGGATATGTATCCTAATATTTGAGAAATGGCCCAATTACTTTGATTTTTTACATAGCAAATTATTTGAAAATTGGGTCATGCCCCCCACCCCCATATTAAAAACAAATCGCCGTCTATGTAAGTATCGCAGTACAACGTCAGCCTCCTATTACTTCCTACCATACGAAAGAAATGCTCTTGTATACAGGAATACAGAGCGAACTCCTTTCGATGACAAGGTCATAGCCAACGGATGGGGAGGGGGTGGACTTCTTTGTTTCTCCCTTCACCAAGACATCTTTGGTCGGCGCCTGTCCGACGGTAACGTTTACGTACCCGCGACTATGATTTGGGGTTGAAGTTTTTGTCTCTGAATGTATATTTATCTGTCTACTCCAAATGGTGTGTATAGTTTGGTCAATATCAAGATTCTTCATTGTGTAAACCATACACTGACAATAAACAGCCTATAAACAGTCAATAAAACGAAACACCAGGGAATGGCCGGAGACCCTTGTAGTAGTTATTAATGAAACATTGGAGAAGGCTACACCCTCCCGCCCACTTTTCCCATTGGCATTTTTGTCGACTGGGTTCAAAATGCTATCCAACAACCCTCAAAATACGTTCTGAATATTTATTACAGAATATGGATAGTGTTTAGTTTTAAATGTGTTGAAAATATTTTTAAGGATTATTATTCTGATTATTATGCTATTTTGTAACTGTACCATTAGCGACCATTTTATTTTTTCCGCCATCTTGGTTGACCTGAATTCTAACAAAAATGTCCCAAAAACTGGTTTTTAACTTTTGGTATGAAACATGGCCATATATTAAGAGCAAATGTGTCAAACAAATTTTTCATATATATTTTTCTCTTTATTTCAATATATTACAATAATTATTTGGGAGACCATTTTGCTATTTTCGCCATCTTGGTTTACCTGGAACCTGTAAAACATGTCCAGAAAAATACGTTCTGAATATTTATTTCAGAGTATGGACAGAGTTTAGGTTTAAATGTATTAAAATTATTTTTAACGATTATTTTTCTTATTATTATAAAATACATTAGCGGCCATTTTGCTGTATCCACCATCTTGGTTGACCTGGATCCTGCAAAACATATCCAGAAAAATACTTTTTGAATATTTACAACAGAATATGGACACAGGTTGGGTTTAACTGTGTCAAAAGTATTTTTACTAATTATTTTTCCTATTATTATAATGTATTGACATTTTGCTTTTCCGCCATCTTGATTGACCTGAATTCAAAAATATATTCTGAAAAATAATTTTGGAATATTTGTCATAAAATTTGGCCAGATATGAAGGGCAACTGTGTCAAAAGTATTTTTATGGATTACTTCTCAAATTATTTTTTTTTTATTAATTTTGATCGTTATAATTGCAGCCATTTTGTTGTTTTCGCCATCTTGGTTAGCTTAGGGCTTTTCATAAAATATCAGAAATCATGCTTTGAACTATATAAACAATCTGCGATAAAGATGTTTAGATTTTTCAATCGAAATCTATTTTTGATGATTATTTTCTGAGATTTGTTTGCATTTGTTGTAATATTGGCTGGCAAGTACTCTTGTGCCAAGGACTGTAAAGCTCAGCTTTAATTACAACAATAACTAATATCATTGTGATTTGGGATTGTGAAAATTTGCAATGTTTTTACACAATTTTTGGAAATATTTCATTCAGTTTTGCTGTCATTTTCTTTTTCCACCATCCTGGTTAACCTAAGTGTCGTTAATACAGTTCCAAAAACTAATGGCGGAATTTTTGTCGTAAAATATGACCAAACTTAAGAGTCGATGCCTCAAAAATATTTTTGAAGAATATTTTCTTTAGGCCCTATTATTATTTAATACAAATTATTCAAAATTTTTGCCGTCATTTTGTTTTGGGCAGCCATTTTGAATGAGTGAGACTCAAAATATTTACTGTAACCACTTGATTTCGTGTTCAGGGCACCCTAAGGTTTCCAAAAATTATTGGGTCGGAGAGTTTGGCGGCGGCCCATGAGGTGCCTCTGGCCCATGGCCTATTGTGCAGTCGTTTGTGTTCCCAAAACGTTCATACACAGTATTGTGTACATATGGTCTTGAGCAGTTTTTCTCAGTACAGGCTACTGTATGCCTTAGATAGTGAAGTGCATTTGACAGGTGTATTTTGTATGAATTGGAGGGGCTAGAAGTAATATAATATGAGTGAACAGAATTTTAACTGTCCGGGTGAGATTCGTTGTCCTTTAGACTAAGAAGTAATTTAACAAATAAACATGTAATTGATTGTCTCTCATCACCAAACCATGGCTTTATTGCCCAGGGCCGAATTTATACATGGGGGCTAGAGCACTTCGGGTTAGGGGTCATCATTAGGCGTAGTCGTAGGAACATTATTTGGTGGACGAAGACTCTTTGACACTATCTAAGCGGTGCGCCACCATCAGTTCCGCGAGAGTAGTGATTGCCAAAATATATCCCATGCTGCAGGTTGTCCGAGATGGTACTTCTCAAGCCTTGTAAGTTGTATCTAAACATACGCCCAGGAAATTCAACAGTACCCATAGCTTTGTTGATTCCAAAATACGAGCTTGAAAATATTTGTAATTGTTTTTTTTTTTTTTTCATTTTAATAATAGTGACTTAATGTGAATACGATATTTTTTCATAGTGGGGCCCTCTGACAAGGGCACTTGGCAATTGCTTCCTATGTCCCCCAGATATTCAGCCCTATTATTGCCTCTATAGGTTGTAGGTGGCTCATCAGAAAGAAGAGTTGCGTTCTTTAAAGACACATAAAGGAGCTAGCTCCTTGATGAAACAGGTAACACTTCCATAATAGAACCAAAGAGAAGCATTACATCTAAGTTCTTTTTATTCATTAAAGCATGTTTAAACCTACCGCTGCGACAGCATCTGAAGCAAGGATCTCGGTTGGTTTTAGGACGATCATATAGGAGATATTTGCGAGGAGGTACACGACAGTGACCAGCGTCAGCGATATGTTCATTGCTTTAGGAAGAATTCTGGAACAGAAAGAAGGCAAAAGTGACTCGTTAAATCTGCAATCTGTACGATACATATACACACACATGTCTTACTTGTATTCTG
This sequence comes from Holothuria leucospilota, assembly GCA_029531755.1. NCBI lineage: Eukaryota > Metazoa > Echinodermata > Holothuroidea > Aspidochirotida > Holothuriidae > Holothuria > Holothuria leucospilota. Next base: position 61,111,320 of record CM055965.1, read on the forward strand.
AAATGTTCTATGCAATCATGGGTGCAACTCGTTGAAAGGAATGGAGTGATTCAAGCTTTTGTCTTCTTCTATGTTAGTAATATTTATAAAAGCTGGGTAAAAGATTTAAAACTTTAGCCTCGGAACCATCCCAGGAAAGGTGTCGCTTCTTCTTCTCTAAAAAGTGAGGACGGAGGGGGTCGGAACCACAGGTAGCTTTCTTCGTTTTGAATAATGGCATTAAATTCTACCGGTATATGAGATTAGGTTGATTGTATCTATACACCATATGTTTATTTGGTGGACATTTGTCATGTAATTTATAAGAGTCGTCTGACCTGGCATCGGATTAGAACACTCCCTAGGCTAATAAAACACAATTATCCATTCATTGTCATGGTATGGGGGTCTTTTGTACTGAAGGGCACTTGTCCCTTTAAAAAATCGTCACGTTTGTTTTGTATTTGGCAAGAAATCGAGATGTGTACTCACTTCCGCGGATTTTCAACCTCTTCAATGATATAAATTACAAACGACCTGAGAAAGGAACAAAACGTGACGATATTTACAAGGTGCAATATTCCGGGTCAAATTTTAACTTAATTTAAGGCAGCCTGACCTTTCCAATTTCCGACTGTGGTATGGCTAGGACGAGTATGAATTGTTTTCAACAAAAGTCAAGGCTGTGGAACGGTTTACAAATAAAAGGATGATAACTGTACAGAGCATTGCATACAAAAGTTTTCTCAGGCTAATCATAAATCGAATGCAGGTGAAATGCTCTTAGAGCTAAAAAGGAACCTACAGCCTCAACCTCAGATTGAATAACGCGGCAAGTCATTCAGATTTCTTCTGTATTTTGCATACGAGTACATAAATGTAAGAAATTTTCCCATTTGTCCAGAACGTAATACATAGTGAGAGACATATAAAGCGACGTCCATCTCTTCTTTGAAACTTATTTCTTACACACACACCCATATACATATATATATATATATATATATATATATATATATATATATATATATATATATATATATTTAATATAAATCAGAAAAGAAAACTAAACCGTACAAAAAATGGATATCTATATCTATATCTATAAATGGATATATATATATATATATATATATATAAATGACTACGGCATTTATAAATGCACAAATTTAAGTTCATAAACTCCATATATTATCGAAACTAGTGTTAAAAGCATTGATGAATATATAAACGATCTGCGGCCTTTGGCAAACTTTGCATTCTTAAAGGTCTGTGGACAGGTAAAATACAGCCACAATTTCCATAAAAGTACATCAGATATTGACCATTTTATAAAATAATTTTGGTCGAGCTGACATCATGAATAAACATGAGCTACCCATGCAAATGTGTGACGTGGAGAGAGGGACTCATGAGATAGGTGTTATGTTATCCATTTTTTGTTTAGCCTTCATTCTAAGGACAGTTGTAATGTTGGCAAGCCCTTGAAGGGTTTATTTTGGAAGTTGTTATTTACTACTTTATAAATGTCCACATTCAACACCAAACTATTAACTAGCTAGTAATAAAATGACAGATAATTCATAGGGGAATAACAAAAGAAATACAGACACTATGTAACACTCCACATCACAATTTTTGCATAGCTAATGAGAAATCTCAGAAATGGTCAAACTTTGAAGAGGTATACCTTGAGAACGGTAAAAGATATTCAAATAATTCCAACGGATTTTACATCCGGGAATCTTATTTTAACATTGCTGAATAAAACAACTGGTTTGATTACATGTCCACAGACCCTTAAAGATGAGTTGCGCAAGATAAAATTACTGCGTGTGTTGCTACAGGTGGGATTTATATGTCACTTCTGACTAGCAACGAACGAAACGACCACAGGTAGGGGGAGGGGGATATATTGGCCACGACTTTAGGACCAAAGTAGGTGTCGGTGAACAAAGGGACGGTATATCTCATTCCTTCCTTCCTATCCTCCACCCCAACTAGACTGACGCCCTGATCGTGAAATAAAAATTTTCTTCATAATTCAAATTAGCTTAACATTTATTAGTATAATGTAATGGAAGCTTTATATTTGTTACTCGTGAAATGATAGCTTTTTGTATATTACTGGTGCAATGATAGCTTTTGATTTAATGCTAGGGCATTGATAGCTTTAAATCTATTGCTAGCGCAATGATAGGTTTATATCTAATACTAGTGCAACGATAGCTTTATATTTATTACTAGTGCAATGATTATTTTATATCTATTGCTAGCGCTAGAGCTATAGTGCAGTGATAGTTTTATATTTATTATCTGTGCACTGATAACTGCATCTATTACTTAGTGCAACGAAAGCTTTATATCTATTACTAGTGCACTGATAGCTTTACATCTATTACTAGTGCACTGATAACTTTACATCTATTACTAGTGCACCGATAGCTTTACATCTATTACTAGTGCACTGATAACTTTACATCTATTACTAGTGCACTGATAACTTTACATCTATTACTAGTGAACTGATAGCTTTACATCTATTATTAGTGCACTGATAGCTTTACATCTATTACTAGTGCACTGATAGCTTTACATCTATTACTAGTGCACTGATAGCTTTACATCTATTACTAGTGCACCGATAGCTTTACATCTACTACTAGTGCACCGATAGCTTTACATCTATTACTAGGGCACCGATAGCTTTACATCTATTACTAGTGCACCGATAGCTTTACATCTATTACTAGTGCACCGATAGCTTTACATCTATTATTAGTGCACCGATAGCTTTACATCTATTATTAGTGCACCGATAGCTTTACATCTATTACTAGTGCACTGATAGCTTTACATCTATTACTAGTGCACTGATAGCTTTACATCTATTACTAGTGCACTGATAGCTTTACATCTATTACTCGTGAATTGATAGCTTTACATCTATTACTAGTGCACTGATAACTTTACATCTATTACTAGTGCACTGATAGCTTTACATCTATTACTAGTGCACTGATAGCTTTACATCTATTTCTAGTGCACTGATAGCTTTACATCTATTACTAGTGCATTGATAACTTTATATCCATTACTAGTTTAATGATGGCTTTTTTACCGGTACTATAGAGCAAAGATGGATTCATATCTGGTTTAAGTGCAATGATATCTTGTTCTTATCATCTGATAATTTCTAGTGCAGTAACAGCTTTGTTACTTAATTTTATTTCTCCCTTGAAAATTTATAGGTGTATACCATAGAGTAGGATATAGGAACCGGAGTGGGGACTTGGCCGCCATACAGTTTGTACACACATGCTCGCACACAGCATAGTTTCTTGCCTCCACCAATAATAGCGGACGGGTCCCATCACTGATCTACATGTAGATCAGTGGCCCATGCAATCACAGCGGATTTACGTACGTGGTATTAGGAGTGCGCACTCCAGTTCCTATATCCTACTCTATGGTTTATACCTACTGTGAAAGTTTGCTGAAATGTATCAAAACTAAAGATCACAGGTAAGTGACCACTTGAGTGTGCGCCAGGGGCGTAGCCAGGTTTTTGGTGTGAGGGGCAAAGTCGACTCATCTTCCCCATTCTTGACCACCGTCCTGGGGGAGGGGTCCTCCCCTTTTGAAATTTTTTTGGTGTCTCGAAGGGCTTAGATGCAAAATGATGCTATATTTTGCTTCATTTTATACAAGATCCCAGTGTTCTTCACAGGGGTTTTAGAGGGGCGGCTTGCTCTCCGAGTGAAAATGGTCGCCCTCCAAAAAGTTATCCGCCCCTCTAAAACCACACGCGTATAAGCAACAGGCGCATGTATGGCCAATCGAACCTTTGAATCAACGATAATTTCACACCTTCCCGAACACTTTGTTTAAATTGTTCTGTTAATCTGTTTCGTCTAAGTTTTCAATATCATGAAAAGATCACACTTGTGAAGCCAATATTTCTCAGTCACCCTCCCCTAGGCCCCTACCCCTCTCAGCCCCACCAAATTTCCATCCCTCCCTCCTCTCACCATTTTTGCTCTCCTTCAATTTTTTAACCTCGCCCATCGCGTCCCCAAAATTTTTGTGGGGGCCTTTCCCCTTGCTGGCTACGCCACTGGGGTGCGCCCTCCTACCCTGTAAGCATTTTTGTCATCAGATAATGGTACAGTAAGATCAGGACAGTAGTCAGAAATTTATCAAGGGGGAGGCGAAGTGGTAGATTTTGCGAGGGAGCGAAGCGAACGAGCGCGCTTGCGCGCAAGGGGGGAGGGTGTGGGTGTTCCCCCTCCCAGGTGAGAAGCTTTTGTGGTTTTTAATGTGAAAATATGTGATTTGGTGCATACTTTATATCGTATTTTGTATGCATAAGGAGACATATTATTATGTATTTTATGAAATATTTTGTAGGAATAACCATATAGAAATCAAATACACACATATTGCTGGCAAATAATTTATCATTCTACAAGTATGCAGAATCACATAACAGCTTCAAGCAAGTGTAAGGTGTTGCTTTGTATATAGGCCTACCACTAGATACCATGTGTTCCTGATATGGTAGAGTTGGCAAGTATGCTGCCAGTGCTCCGCGCCAACCCATGGGTTGGCGCGGAGCGCGAGAAAATGTTGGTCCAAAATGCGGCCCAGATCGCTGGAAATGGTACTTCTTATGCCTGTTTACCGCATATAAATTGCGGAAACACTAGTAATATTGTAAAAAGACATAAAAAATACCAAAATTTTACTCAAGGGGGGGCTGCCCCCTGTGCTCCCCCCTTGGCTACGCGCCTAAGTAAGATGGACAGTGTTGTTGCTTGACGTATTCCCTGTTTCCCTGTATAGACACTTAAATTTACAATACGACAAAAACGTTGCGCCGTTAGCGAACTTTGTGGACCCTTGGGAGAGAAAATAAAGATAAACGTACCATCCACTATAGGCGAAGAGGCCAGCGTAAAAAGCCCCAGGAAGTTTGCTAAAGCTGAATTCCGTTTGAGCTTGGAAAGGTTGTTGGAAGTTTTGCGTCTCTCCAAGACAAAGCATAACTATTCCACTTACAATAATGACTGCGAGACCGATATTCTTGGCTATTGTGTAGAATATCTGGAAACGTGTGGCAAGAGTTGTTGAAAATCCATTTACAGCCAGTGTAACCACTGTATAAAAGAGACAAATTGATACATAAATAAGCTATGGGATTTCAGCCCAAATACGGCGTGCAACTACACATTCATTCGTTCAAGTCATTCGGGTAAAAAGATTTGTACTAGATTACGCTATGTTAAGTGCCCTCGCATTTTTGATATTAAAAGGGCTTTGGACTACGAAATGAGTCGAAGCATACCGGATGTGTGGCGGTGTGGTGAATTTTGACGACAGCATGAATTCTAACGGAATAATTGACTTAAGGCGACATGATGATATTGCACAAGGGGCGCACCATGTAGGTCCAACCCCTTCCTTGGCAAACCGAAATACAACAAACAAGAAATACTAATCAAATCTCGCGTCCTGATAATATTATTTCATGTGTGAAGTCTTCAGAACCAGGCCCGTAGTCAAGGAGGGCCAAGGGGGGGGGGGCTAAGCCCCCTGGAAATTTTTTCGCCCCCCGGAAGATCAAAAATTACTATTGCCGTAATGCATTTTAGTATGTTTCTCCCCCTCTGGAAAATTTTTCGCCCCCTAGAAGCTTTTTCGACCCCCTTCAGCACCTTGTCTGGCTACGGGCCTGTTCAGAACACTGTTTCCTTATAAACGGATACTGATATTGCTTTTCTGGGAATGCCAAGCGAATTGCGGCTGATGACGCTGATGCAGTACGAACTGTTTCGTAAGTTTAAGCAGGCCCGTCGGAACCGCTACGGTAAGTACGGTATTTACCATACCACTTTTCAGCTAAAAGAGAGAGCGAGAGAGAGGGGGAGAGGGAGAAGAAAAGGGGTAGGGCAGTGGTGGGAGGGCAGTGGTGGGAGGGCAGTGGTGATTGTTAATACACTTACGACTGAAAAGCATTCTGAAAAAGGCCTTGCTAGTCCTTCACACCTTTGCTATACTACGATCAGCTCCAAAAATATCCCAAAGATAGCACCATTTTGCATCTAAGCAACCTTAAATTAACAAAAATTTCTCAAAGGTGAGGGGAACGTCCCCTCCCCTTAGACCCCTATTTCAGGATGATACCTTTATATAGTGACAAAGGAAGGATCCCCACTGCTGTATACAAAAACGCAGGGTGCATAAAAAAGGTGCAAATTACGCGCCGCCGCTGCAGTTAGTAAAAACATCCAGCCAGTCGGAAAAATTAGAATTCACTAAATTATGGACATTTTCCAGCCATGCACGATCAGCTCTAAAAAAATCCCAAAGTTAGCACCGTTTTGCACCTAAGCAACCTTAAATTAGCAAAAATTTCCCAAAGGAGAGGGGGACGTTCCCTCCCCTAAGACCCCTCCCCCAAGACGACACATTTATGTAGTGACAAAGGAAGGATCCCCACTTAAAATCAATATTCCACTTTTATTAACTTCCCATGGAAATACGCAATTTCATTTTTCAAAATCCAAAAGCTTCAAGGGGGCTTCGCTCCCTTGAACCCCCACGAGGGGCTCTGCCCCTTCGAACACCGAAAAATACCGTACCACTTTTAAATACCTTCCGACGGGCCTGAGTTTAAGAGTTAGAGGACAATTAGGCTAACGTTATTTGGTGTAGAGTTATAATCAGGTCTTTTATGGAGGTATGAATTCCAGTCCACAAGCCCATTAGCGGCTCGCCATAGGGGCACTGGGGAGCACTTGCCCCCCTAAAAGTTTGCAAAGCATGGTCTTCAATTTTCAAAAATAAAAATAAATAAAAAAAAAACATTTAATTCGAGATGGGTTAGGACCTCCCTTTTCCTTGAGTGGGCTTAAAATTAAAGAAGTGAATAACTTTCCAATGCAATGCAAAGGTTAAACATTAATAAAGTTCTTTCAGAACATTTTTTCGGCGCGCTGCGCGCGCGTTTTCTCAGTTGCTTATTTGCAATCTGATTACCTTAGGCATCATAATGTCATTTACAGAGTGTAACGGTAATGCTGGAGTTAAATGCCCATATAGTTTTGCAGACACTTCAGAGCTATCGGGGTCATTAGATACACAACCCATTAGCCGTGTTGATTATCATCTACGACTAAAAGCAGTTTTGCCAGGGTGTCACCTGGCCAGATTAGCATAGGTATCTGTCTACAAAAAGTTGTAACGAGCATGTAGCCGAATCGTTTTGTGTTTCCCATAGAAGGAGAGGTTTCCCTTCCCTTGTCCCAGGCGCGGATCCAGGGGGGGGCCTGGGGGGCCTGGGCCCCCCCCCTCGCCAAGAAAAAAAAAACGAAAGGAGAAAAAAGGAAGAAAAAGAAAAAAAAAAGAAAAAGAAAAAGAAAAATTAAGAGCAGAAAATGAATAAAAGTGTCTAAGAACGTATTCAAAGTATATATTTCTGTAGGGGTTGGGTGGAGCTTTAACTGTATTATCTCTTTAGATATCTTTCAAAGTGGTTGGCGACGAAGAAAGAGCTACAATGTTCGAAAACAGGTGAATAGCTGAGTAATGATCCTTGAATTAAGATCTAAATAAGTAAACATCGTGACATATACAGTATGGGCCCGGCTAGCTGCACTGAAATTTAGTACCAATTTTGTGTTAAAGAGTAAAATTTTTTGTAATCTAGAGGGATAGAGAGGCAAACTTTTCGCCATACAGACCTTGCAGAATGAATACAGAAGACAAGCTGTCAGGTGACGTGCTATTGTGCACAGTGGCACCAGCTGTTGCAGGCAAAGTAGCGGCGTGCATACCCTATTCGATTTCGAAACTGTCTGAAAAATTTAAAACTGAACTCAAAAGGCTTTTACGCTACAGACAGTGGCGTCGGCACAATGGGTAATGGGTGAAGTGTGTCCCCCTCCCCCAACGATTCTTGAATTTTTTTGAAATGGTCCCAAAAGTCGTTTAAGCTACAGATTTCTGTGGAGGGTGTAGGGTGAGATGCATTTTTGATGATTGGTTTATTTGTTGTAACCATTTTCTTTCACAAACTGTTCTCAAACTATCATAAGTTTTGGAAATTCTTGACAAATTCCAAATTTTTGCACGCGCCGCTAGCGTCAAGCCTTGTGTCAGAGTTGTCCTTATTACCAATAACTTTCGGTAACTACTCACGGGGGAACAAAGGAGCAAAAGTGCTTTTTAAGAATTCTCAGTTAGAAGATTCGTTTATGAATAGTAGGTTTTGTCATGAACTAATATTTTATTCAAAATTTTGGCGCCCTTCGCTCGCATACGACAGGGTTTACACCCGTTTTCATACACCATTGACAAAGCTATGACGCAAGAAATTTTTCCAGTGCAAACATTTTTCTCTGAAAAGTACATCTCCTTCTCTGTAGGGCTCTCATCATTGTGGGATCTTTGACTAATCTAGTCTAGCACATGATTCGAAAGATTGAAAGTACGTAATTGCCGTTGCTTATTTTCCACTTAAATCCCTTCCTGGGTCCCTCTTTTGTATACTGTAACTAATTCAGAGCTCCCGGGAGGCGCTATAGTGTTCTCTGTCAACCATGGATATCCTTTAAAAATGTAAAGGAAAAATTTTATTATAGTCCAAGAATGTTCCGTGGACTCCACGCAGGTATAATTGCGTGTACAATTTTCCCGTGGGCGTGGATCATGGGGGGACCGGGGACGCGTCCCCCTCACTTTTTTGGAAGGGGGGCCATCGCCAGAAAGTCCCCCTCACTTTTTCAAAAATGATGGAACAGACTGCAATTATGCCTAGGAAAAGGAACTTTTTAGAAGAAAAATAACCTCAAAATCCTACACTTTTGTTGCACCAAATTGCATCTGAGGGCATTCAGTTCTAGAAAAATTTTCCTTAGACACTCCCCCATGCCCACGATCACAAAACGTATTGCCTCCCCGTGACGCAAATTCTGGCTACACCAATGCTTCTTCCACCAGGACGGCGATTCACAAATATGAATAAGTCCCCCCCCCTTTTGAAGATAGATCCACGCCCATGATTTTTCCTGGGACTTAAGGTTTGTAGGCAATATATTGACCGTCTCTTACTTCCCTTTTTCACCCAAACAAAAGTTAGAATTCACTAAATTGTGGACATTTTTTAAACATACAGTCACTTTAGAATTACCCAAAGATACCACCATTTTGCATATAGGCCCCCTAAAATTAACAAAAATTTTTCAAAGGGGAGGTTAAACCCCTTCCTGGGATTGAACTCTCATGTACTAACAAGAAAAGGCTCTCCTACTCTTGTATATAGCGTATACAAAATCCCGCTGCCTAAAAGGCACGGTTTAGCAGTTATCTGCGGTTCCCCCAATCACCAACTCCCGCCGGCACCGTCGGTCATAGATTTCTGAAGGGTATACCCTTCAGAAATCCATAAAGAAGGTGACATATCATCTCTCCTCCCATATGGATGTTAGATTGTGAGAGTCCTGTTGGCCCCCCTTTTCAGTGTACAATTAATGCAGAGCTCCCGGGAGTCCGAAAATTTTAGGCGCGCTTCGCGCGCAATTGTTTACGCTTACGGAGACAGGTACGTTTTTATTGAGTGATTAATTTATTTTCATCACTTTTTACCAAAAGTCGTTTGAAATCTTTCACGATTTTTGCAAAGTCTTCTCAATATTTCTTGATTTTCGCTTGATCTGCGCACTTTCAGCCTTGAATTTCTCCTTTTACTATCAATAAGGTGTCAAACGTATTCTCATCGATGGGGTTCTACCATAAGCCAATTATTCGTGTGCATAAACTTGATTTCAGAGGAGCCAGCATTGTAAGGATGTGAAGCAACTGATATTCATTTTTTCACCCTCCTCTTCTTATGAGAACTGAAAACTTAGTATCGAACCCACCTTCTAATTGATCACAAAAGGGAATTGACACCTTTAGTCATAGCAATGGTTTTAAATGTAAATTCAAATTTTCGGCGCGCTTCGCGCGCAATTGTTTCATCTGACTTCCAAACCCGAATACCGTATAACGAAAATAAAACACTCATTATGGCAAAAATCATTTCAAGGTACCACCTACACGGGCTCATAATGTTGGCGTGTAAGTTTTAAGATAACTTAAATTGTCCGGAACTTCTGCAGGTACATATAGTAACTTATACTGAACCATACACATCAAATTCCATGCAACATGAAAAGGTATAAAATCTCACTGACATAAGAACTGGAGCCGATTTCTGTGCTCTTAAAAATGCAATATTGCGAGAGCTTCCGGGGGCTTCGCCCCCTGGACCCCCACCGGGGCTCCGCCCCTGGACCCCGCCAGGGGCCCTAACGCGGGCCCCTGGACCCCACGCGTAGGGACTCGCGCTTCGCGCTCGTGGTGCACCTTCGGTGCACATGAGATTTTCCATCTTGGGCCCCCCCCCTCGAAATTTCTGGATCCGCGCCTGCCTTGTCCAAATTGACAGCGCCGTTGGCCCACGAGCGGTCTTATGACTGTCAAATGGCCTGTTATAAGCAAAAGGTTCTCCACCTCTGTGCTAAAGTATACCGTTTCAATTGATATAAAATAAACACACCAAACAGTCAATCTAAGCTTAGTGTGATGAGACTTTTGACTAGTGGCCTAGCTATTTGTATATAGGATGAGACGTCGTTCTGAGTTAGGGGAATTCCTCTCCCCCTTCAAAAAAATTCGTTTCGGAACGGCACTAAGATCCAAAATACTAAGTGCTATCATTTCATCGTTTTCAAGTTTCTTCATGCTCGACATTTTCGTTAGTTTAAGAAAACAATCCAGAAAACCAACATTTTATGGCTTCTTGGCAAAGCTGAAACATATTGTGACACAATGAAAGAAACAATCAAATATTTAAAGGTGGGGCTCATTTTATACAAATAGATCAAGCCGCTTTGCCCATTTCACCTGACTCTTACTCCACCCCTATGGTAGTACGGTAGCGATCGGTTGCCATATGGTTGTATTTATTTTTAAAGTAGTCAGCTCATGACCTGATGACTAACTGCCTGAAATGGTTTTCGAAGAGCTTTTGAAAACTACATGGGCATCTCTGTAATACATAATAATAACCATACTCTCATATAGGCGTAGGAGGCGGGGGGCTGCAGCTCCCCCAACAAAATATTTTTGTGAAATTCGGGCAATATTCTGAGAATTTTTCGGGCACCTTCTGAAAGAAAAATAATGCAACAATGTAGCTTAACGGAAATCGATACTTTAAAAAACTTCCTTGGTAATTAAAATGTAGTTCTGATTTGGATTGCACCATCACCTATATATTCGGTATTAATTCACCAGTGTGTTTTTAATGGTTAAACTTATATATTATGATTATCAGTGGTGTATTTGAGGAGCCATTAGGCAATTCCCCCGTCACTGACGCCGATTTTTTAGTACCTAAAATTAAGCACAAAATTTTACTTCAAAGGTAGCATATGTGGCACCAGATTGCATGTAAGGACACCTAATTTTTCAAAAATTTTCAAAGGGTAGGGGGTGATACCTATTGTTTTCTTTTAGTACCTAAAATACGTACGGTAAATTTTTTAACACAAATTTTACTTCAAAGGTAGCATATGTGGCACCAGATTGCATGCATGGACACCTAATTTTTCAAAAAATTTTCAAAGGGGAGGGGGAGAACCCCTCCCCTTATACCCCTCCCCCAGGCCGGCGATCACACAACATAGTGCCTGCCCCACCCCCATGAGAGAAGTCTTGGCCACACCACTGATTATTATCATCATTATTGTAACGACTTCCCCCAGAATTATAACCAATATGGAATAGGTAGTAACGTGGAAAATTATTGTATGTAATTGGCATGCGGTGTGATAACGAATGCATGCCTATATGATATGTACATTAACATTCTGAACGCGCGCGGAGCGCGCGGAAATTTTTGTTTCTATTTTTCGGGTAGATTGTTACACCCCCCCAAGTTGGGCCCCTACGCCTATGCATACTCCTATTGAGGCTGTTGTACTACCCGGAGCTGACCATTAATATTGCTGGGGGAACTTCCGAACCTCCCTGAATACGGACTTGAGTTTGCCCCCCCCCCCCCCAAACAAAATTTCTTAGAGCCGCCCATGCACAAGCCAGTTCTGAGTTAAACATGAAAACTTAAAAGTAAAAAAGAACCCCAAAGAACACAGAAAAGTAACATGCCCTTCTGTTATGGAGATGTTTGCTTATAAGGATTGCAAGTGAAATACTTGAAGTAAGTCTATATTACGCAAGGGAGCCATAAAGGTAATGATGCATGTTTTGGTAACAGAAAGTTTGACTTATTATTTACCAAAATTTGCAATTTCGAAAATAAGTTATTCCGAAGGATCAATCACAGTACCCACTTTGTCGGAGAAAATTATTGTGATCAAAGTGGATTACATAAGAAATGCCTAGGTTATTGTGGTTCTACAACATCATGGCAGACTTACTGCAAGTAATCATTTTGCAATGCCAGTCCCTGATGCTGTCAACAAGTTGTCGCACGTGGCGACAAAGGGTATGACGTTGTGTGATGTAACACATGCACAATTTGTTCTTTAATTGGTTTCGACATATGATATTAAAGATTATTTCCAATTTAAAGTAACAATCTTGTATGAAAAACTCAGTGGATCCAAAGAGTCTGAGCTTGCGTTCACATAATAATCTGCAATCGCTGTCCTATCAGTGGGTGGTACCCCGGACCCCGGAGCGGACTCTGTTTGCTCAGTTCCTCTTTAAAACTTCCCAAAGCCTAAACAGGGAATGTGCCGCACAGCCTGATAGGGAGGCTAAGTGGATGGTTGCTTCGTACTATATTTGACTTATTTTCATAACGACGGGTTGTTACTTTGTTAAGCTATCGACCTGATATTACTCTTGAAACGTTCCAAGTGACTTTTTCCTTATTGGACTTGTTTAAGACAAGTTTGTCAAGGGCAAACTACTGTCCTGATGATTTTTTCAAGAGCAATGAACTCTTTGCTTATACCTGTACCAGAGAGCTGCCATTGACAGCTCCCTGCTTATACCATGGCGCTATTATGGACTCCATAAATTGTATGACCTCCTTTGCAGAAGGCTTTGGTTTAGTTTAGTTGAGCTTTTAGTTTAGTTTAGTTTACTCCATGTATCCTCTAGGCCAATAAGAGGTATTAGGGACCTCACAATATATACGAAATAAAAATATACATTGAATATGTTGATGGCAGTCAAATCAGAAATACTTAACAAGCAGGACTATAGGATTCTCGACTGCAAATAACTTAGGCCTAGGCCTATGTAACTAAAACGTGGCACCAGCACCAAGTTATGTGCTGGATGTTGAAAATAGGACAATTAATGGAAAGGCTTTCATTATCTTGCTACAAAACATACTTCAATTATTAATTACGGATTTAGAAAGGCACGGATCCAGGCGGGGGCGTACCCAGCGCACGCCCCCTTTTTTCGATGACCAACGCTTTTTTGAGCAACGATTTAAATACTCCGAAAAAATGAGCAACTAGATATGGAAAATATGCTTCCCAGATGCTGGGAAATCGCATCCAAGCGCATCTAGAATTCAAATTTTTTTTGGGGGGGGAGACCCCAAACCCCCTGCCGTGGTTTCGGGCCTTCGGCCGACGGTGTGTGCGCCCCTTTCTCAAAATCCTGGATCCGCGCCTGTTAGATTTTGATTGGAAAAGGTCACGCATCTTAATAGAACTGGGTCTAGTTCTAAAATAAGGTTTGAGAAACAAATTTCTTTCGTTTTTAAAAGATGCACATTCTAGAATATAATGGAAGTCATCCCTTAAGTAATTATTACCCTTAGCCTACATAAATTACATATTCGGTCGTGAAATACAGTATTGTGATATCTTGCTGAAACGACGGGAATATTCGTATTTAGTTTGCACAACGATATTTACATTAAGTAGTTGCTATTTCGGAAATCAAGGATATGCAGGTACTTTTCAAATTCAAGACTGGTCTGAATTTTCCTATATATTTTACAATGGAAATTCCTATTTACCTCGGCGAACCATTCTTGCTTATACATATCGCTTAGTCTTAACTTAATTGCTTTAATCAAGCATGGATGGGGTATAATAGGGTTGTTGGGACAGAAGTTGTGGTTTACACTGTTTGGCATATTCCATACAAATGACATACCAGTTTTGTTGAGAATATTCTTAATTGTACTAACCAGGGAGAGATATAGATATTTTGATCATAGAGAGCCCTTAAAAACTCATAAATCATATGAGATAATTTAAACTCAATCCTGGTAATCCACTTACCAGCATGAGAGTGGAATTTGGCATTTCAATCTCCGAAAGACTGAGGAATTTGCCTGTGCTATTACATACAAAACAATCTACCCATATTATAAGTGAATTATGTTGGTCAGTAGAGCAGACAGTACTGGACAAACGGAATACACTAGGTGTTGTCGGAGGCAATCTGTGAGTAAAAAGCTTACGTAGAAGAAAATATCTCAGCGTGGAACAATTCTTTTTAACCCATTCCATTCAACTACAACTCCTCTCTTCTTCACTGCTGGATTCTTTGATGATCTTATATAAACTTTACAGAGGTTTACAATGCAGGGAGCTGTTATTTGGGGTCCCTGGATTTACTACCGTGTTCTGCGTAAATCTAACTCAATGAGTTGCGTAACGCACATGCAGTTTTCAAAGCTGCAAGTATCTATAGTTCTAAGGATTTATTTCATTTGACGTCAAGCGATTGGGATTGCCCGGCAGCGTGAAGTTTTCCCAGGTTGAAAGGGGCGATTTCATTTTTTTTTTTACCTTACCCCTAACTTTAAACCTTCCTTGGGCATCTTTTTTCATTTTTCATGATTTCAATGGAAACTTTTCGAAAATTGCCCACATTTGTCCTGGGGACAATTTCGCTGCCTGGCAGTGCATGCCAGACACTGCAGCACACGCGCAGTAAGCGTATTTACAGTACACGCCCACGCGCATGGCATAACCATAGATACTACTGTGACATAATGGACGCTTGCCTAGCAAAATGTATCACAAACAAATAGACGCGCGATCACGTGACGTCGGTGAAACACCTCGGTCTGTCATCCGGGGTTTTCCGTTACCCTATCAACTTTGGAGTGAAAACAACAACTGACTGCATTATGAACATATGGGAACACTTAACGCGCTACACCGCTGGGGTGAAAACAATCCTTGGCAGGGCTAGGCCTATAACGTCCGAGTCCGGACTCGGACTCGATTCCCGAACTGAGTCCGTTTTTCGCTGGACTCGGAATTGGCCCGGAATTCATTTCATTTCATTTATTTTCCAACAAACATCATAAACATATAGACAGATATAAATTTACAGAAAGCGGTGGAGGAAGCTCGGAAAAAGCAAAATGCTTGTACAAAGCAAGCCACCTTTATAAAAAAAAAAGAGAGGAATGGGAGGTTTTGGAATCGGAGTTGGTCCGGAATGGGCTGCAGTTGGACTCGGACTCGGAGCCGATTCCAGTCTAGTCCACAAAAATGAAAGTTGAATAGTTATTCAATAGGGCTGCATTGTTATTAGTGCACAGCACAACGCTTGCATAGTCGCATACAGTCAATCGAAATACAGCTTGGACCCGTACATGAAATTGACTCCTAAACATAGGCGTACCGGAAGACGGGGTGGAGGGTGTTTGCCCTGAAAATTTTGCAAGTTGCCCTGATTTTTCCCTTTTACCACGATACGGATAGCACTCAGGACTGGTATGGATGAGTCCCCATCCCCCACAAACTATAAAGAAAGATATTATGTCGGGAGATATTGTGCAACTAATAAGCATTTTGCCCTGTTGGCAAATGAAGCTGCCCGCCGCACTGCCCTCTTGCCCTGAAAATACAAGTGCCAGTGCCCTGAAATAAGCATTTTCCCTGCTCTGGGAAGGCTGCAGCCCCCTCCGACCCCCTGCCTCGATGCTCCTAAAAATACCCGTTTTCAATTGAGTGTGTATTGCTAACCATTACAAAAAGCATTTTTACGAGATGCTACATTGTCAAATGGCCGGATCGGAATTGGCCCAGAATTGAAGAACCTGGACTCGGAATGGGATCGAAATTAGCTCGGAACTGGAGGGTACCGTACTGGACCCTGAACTGGCCCGGAGTGGTGGCCACTGGAAACGGAATTCGCCCGGAATCGGGTCAGGTGGACTCGGATACAGCCCTGATCCCTGGATTACACTACGTGCCGAATGCACACAATACATTGTCTTCACTCCCACATATTGTTGTCATGAGGGAAGTGATGTTTCACCGGCCGATCCCAAAGTCACTGAAGGGATAAAAAATCGAGTTTAGACAAGCTACCGTTAATTGTCAACGTTTGCGTCTCTTTTAGGCCTATCTACTCTGCCGGTTTGTGTACCGTAGGCTACCTTTAGTGTGGGACACATTCAAGAGCTAGGACAACTATGCGACTGAGGATGGAATTTCGGAATTTTTGTACAAACTGTATATGCTCCGTGTGTTTAGGTTACTTTGTACGTGAGCTTGTTGGGAAATGGAATTGTTACGATATAGCTAATGAATTCAGGTTATGATAAAAAATCCAATGACACTCTACCAAACGGGAAGCGCGAGGAAAAGTTTCAGAGGTTACTTTGAACAAAACATGTAGGCCTACATCTTAGGCTATATAAAATGGGTATATAGTTCAAGACTACCTCAAACTGAGGTGAAGAGACAACTGAAGGGAGATGAATAGCCTATGAATAGCCTGAAGTGAATAGGGTTAGTAGGTGTTTATTCACTTCAGTTTGAGGTTGTCTTACATGAATACAATAAAATGAGTTGTCTAAACTGCTCGTCTTGCACAACCTTCAGCCACTTATATTATTATCAGAACATAGACCCTTCCCAATACTTTTGTGGACTGGATGTTACTGGGAAAACTTTTCCTCCTCTATGTCCCCTGCATCTTCGCTGGTAGTGAACAGAGCAAGTTACGCAAGTATACGCAGCATGCAATAAGACTTATTAAGAACCCCTTTTTATATTCGGAACCAAGCACATTTTGGTTTTCATTTTCACGTAGACTAGGTCTATCATACTAGTATTATTTACAAAAATTAGCAGTTTACGTCATGCACTTAGTGTGGTAGTAAGGCTACCGAGGAGTGTTGTGAAAAATGTGTTTTTACTATGAAGAATTGAGTACGTTTTGTTCAAGGCACAAGTTAACATCATGGTGTGTCCTAAAGATACTGTAGAGCTACACTAATTAAGGAACGCTCGACGCATACACTGCAATTGAAGACAAAGAAAATGCCGTATAGCGCGCGAAGCTCGAAAAATTTGTAGATGTATCCCAAGGAATGGTGCTCAAAATAACCCAATTGGCTGTTTAGGCTATTAAAATTAACCATTCTAATCAAGTTTCCTCTTCTAGGTCTGCTTCCCTTTTTTCTCTCTACCGAGAGTTTATGTGTCTACTGACCGTTGGGCCTGGCGGATGTCAAGCCCCACACCCTCAAAGATACAGCCCGGTCTTGATAAAACTAAGATTTGCAATGAACATTTCACTTTCTTTACATTTAACCTCAGGTAAAGGTCCTAGAGAAATCATGTGCAAAGTAGCCTACGTGTTATAGTAACTGGCGATCGATCAGCACACATGACTTCTTTGCCCAAAGTGTCTGTTAAGAAAAGATAATAATCTCCTAAACCTGATAGCCTACTATACAACAAGAAGAAACACTTACTGAACACACATATGGAAAGCAGCCTCACAGCTGGGTAGGGTGCTTCGGTGCACGGCCCGAAGAAAGGTGTAGTTACATACGAGGCGATGACGATACATTGTAGAGAACTCCATACAGGTCCACCCATGAAAAACATGATCCAGGCCCTCACGTAGCCCACCATTGGACCATAAACCTCATCCAAAAATGTAAATTCACCACCCGACTTCCTAAATATGGTCCCAAGTTCTACAAAGCAGTAGGCCCCGCATGCTGCGATGAGCGCACAAACAACCCACACAATCAGTGACCACCCGACAGAGCCACTAACACCGTCGAGAACCCCAGTCGGTGATAGAAAGATACCGGTGCCAATGATAGAACCGACGATAAACGATATCGCACCGAAGATTCCCACAACCGGCTTCAAAATTACTTTATCGTCAAGTACATCGTCCTCTTCCTTTTCCGGAAGACGTTCTTTGTAGATGTGTCGTTCTTTCTTGGTCATGATGAATCTAGATAGTGATTTCAGCTAATCTCAAACAAACTTAGTCGGTCTTCTTGGTCGTCTGGTACATCTCCAGTCTCAGTTGGTCTGTAAGTTAGCAAACCGCTGTCCAGATTGGGTTTCTACTGACAAACACATTGAATAGGTGGAATTTGTTACAGGATTGCTCTGTTACCGTATAACACCCTGCACGTCGCCGTTTACTTTCCTGGCTTTAATATCCGTGTATATTGCCCTTAACTCTAAATTAGCGTTTGTAGGTCTTGAAGCGGTTTATGGATTTAAAGCTAGTCGATTGCCTGTTTAGCGATTGAACAAACGCCCCTGCCTTTATGGAGCGCCAATCACGCAAAAAGTCGTCGAAGGTGGTGGAAGGTACTGAAGGTATCGATGGTAACGTCATCGATGGTAAACGCTATCGACGGTATACGCGAACGATGATAGCTCAATCGGTGGTTTACTTTATCGATGGTGGCGGTGAACACACTATCGATGGTATACGCAAACGTTGGTAACTCAATCGATGGTTTACTTTATCGATGGTAGCGGTGTACACGCTATCGACGGTATACGCGAACTATGTCAACTCAATCGATGGTTTACTTAATTGATGGTGGCGGTGTACACGCTAGCAGCGGTATACGCGAATGTTGATAACTCAATAGGTGGTTCACTTCATCGATGGTAGCGGTGTACACGCTATCGACGGTACACGCGAACGATGATACCTTAATCGGTGGTTTACTTACGGTGTACACGCCAGCGGCGGTATACGCGAATGTTGATAACTCAATCGGTGGTTCACTTCATCGATGGTAGCGGTGTACACGCTATCGAAGGTACACGCGCGGTAAAAACTCAATCGGTGGTTTACTTCATCGATGGTAACGGTGTACACGCTATCGACGGTATACGCGAACGTTGATAGCTCAATCGGTGGTTTACTTCATCGATGGGGGCGGTGAACACGCTATCGATGGTATACGCAAACGTTGATAGTTTTATCGATGGAATAGTGCATGGAATACTTTCTGAAAAGAATCGAACTTAGTGTCTATTTCAGAAAATTTTCTTTAAATACATGGAATTGTAAGGAGACATATGTGGAATGTCTTCTGCATAGCTACCGAAGCGTACGTACTCTTTTCTCGCACGTACCTCAGCTCTAGTGCAGGGCATGTACGTACGTACTAACTAGTATACGGCAGATATTGTAATGCAGCACACATGCACATGCAGACTGACTAGCCGGTGTGGGTAGGGTGACGCTAGAGAACTTCATCAAGTATAGCCTACAAGGTTAGTGAAGGAAAATCGTAGTTTATTTTCTTTACCATATTTTCGAGTGATCATTATCACACGCATTTCTTCTATTCTAAATGGAAATTTGTTGTAGGCCTAACGGTAGCGTTTCGAGTTGTGGCATTTTCATTGTGGCAAACACTAACGTTAACGTTAGACTAACTTAACGAACTTAGAGCGAAGCTAGTTTAAGTCCCCGTTTTCTCGACTCACCATTATCAAACTAAATGTGTAGATACATCATCATCTTCTTTAATCTCAATAGCCTAGATTTTGTGAGCCTAACTCATTGCAACCTTCCCTAAACTAGTAACGTGATCGATCAGAGTACTGTTGACTTAGCCTAGGGTACCTAGGCCTAGTTCTGACGTACACTTTGTTCCCTGAACTAGGCTTAGGCTATTGCAACACAAACTTTTGACCGCATATTACTGTGAGAGTAATATCGTCTGCGTGCGTTGCTGCAGTGATTGTTGCTATATACGCGTATGCGCGTGTATGAACGTAACTATAGCTATGGACTATGTCACAATTAAACAGCAGTGCGTGCTATCTAGCATACAATAATGTGAACGTCCTAGTTACACGATTTGGCAGTTTCATAGAATGTTAAAAAAACAAAACAGGATCGTTTGTGTAAATCAAAATTTTTGGTCTGTTTTGGACACTAAGTGCTAATAATCTTAGAATGAAGGGTCTTAAACATATAAGGCCCCGTAGAGGTCAATTATGTAGGAGTATACGTAAATTTGAGAAGATCGAGACCATTCAAAATTTTTGAAGTCGCGGTAGCCCAATTTTGACAATGGGTATATTGCTGACCTAGCAGGGACGTAGCCAGGGGGGGGAGCAGGGGGAGCGGTCGCTCCCCCCCTTTGAAAGTCGAAAAAAAATGTTAAACCTGTGATGATTTTAACTTTTTGCAGGGTATTTTGTCAGTGCTCTTTCATCTTAAATTCTCGGCAGTGCTGATAACTCCTTCCCTTCATAATCGTTGTAACATTCAGGCCTGAAAGCCTGACTGAGCTAATTATCTCATGCGTCACCCTAACTAGTCTTGAAAGGACCACAACACTCATGTTCGTATGATTGGTTGCTTATGAAGCTAAGCTAGCGCTCGTAGGCCTATAGCAGTCGTACGTGATATGCGCTCCTCTGAATAATTATTATACAGCTATCACACTGCGATGAGAGTATTTGTACTGTCCATGACGTCATGGACAGTACCTAGGCACGCTGCTCATTTTTGAGAAGCAGTTCTTTCGTTCAATGTTTCTTGATTCTCATTGAGTGTTTTGTTCTACCATTGAGCTCATTATGTAGAGTGAATCATGTAGATGGGAACGAAACTTCTTGGTAACTTTTGGTTGAAATGGGGCTGAGCATGATTGGTTTTTATTTTAGCAGTTTTGTATTTTATTGTTTTGTTAAGAATGGCTTGAGTAAGTCAAACTACCTAAACAGTAGCAGGCCTACAGTATATTTTGGCACATGGTCGTACTGTCGTATTTCGCATACAGTAGGCCTACTCTACGCACGCTTCTTATGTCGTAAAACCAGGGGATTGACACACACTGTACGGCTATAAGTGGGGAGAACATAAATTGGACACCTTTGAGAACCGCTTAATATTCATGATTTGACGTCATTACAAAAAGAGAGTAGACACCTCCCGCGATCCGGGAAATACGATACGCAGCAGTCTGTGTGTGCGAACGGGTTAAGAATGTCACAAATATTGTATGCTGTACATATTGCCGTGTTGACGGTACGGTTACGATATCGTTGCCTGTGTATGTGTGAATCGGAAAGCTGCGAAACAAGTTATCTATTGATCACTTTAGTGATACATTTACCTCCATAATAAATTGGTATGATAATTATGATTGAAAAAATATGACTTAAACATTATTTCGCCTGCAGTGAGAGACAGTCGTACTGGCCGATAATTCTACTCGCCCTTAGGACTTTTTAAATGTAGGTCTAAAATGACACTATAGTAGTTTACACTGAGAAGTATAAAAGGCTATAGACGTGGAGGAAGCTGTTTTCGACTAGAGGGGAAGGGCGATGGTTTGAACGTTGCCTGAGGGAAATCTTTTGATTATTTGACGGTCCTTCGATGGAATTTGACGAGCAAATTTTACAGGAAAATTACCGCAAATTAATTTGACATATTTTTAAAAGGGCACAAACTAAATTAAGGGGTTACAGTCCTAGAATTGAGGAGAAACGGAAGCATCATCTTCGCACACCACCATCTTTGACTGGAGTTTAGCCCCCACCCACCTCTGCTTTCAAGCTACCCAGGCCGTTCAAACCCCAGCGCCTTTTGCACACTGGCATGTTTAGAGGTAAGGGCGGATGATGCCGCGCCGGATCCAACCCACAACTTACCTATAAGGAGGCCGGGAGGGGGGGGGGAGTGATGAAACTTGAAGTATATCAAACTTCAAACGGAAGCATCCAACTCACAACCTATATGAAGGAGGGGGATGTTTAAACTTGAACTATATCAAACTTCAAACGGAAGCAGTAGGGGACAGCTTCGGTTTGAGGTTGTAGGCTATGAGCCTGTCGTAAACTCGAAATACCCGGCCGCCCACCAAGGGCGGATTTACGAGGTTTCCTGGTTTCCGGAAAGCCATCTTCCTCCCAGCAAAAAATTGAGTAAAGATGAACATTAAATTCCACAAAATGAATTAATTGTACCTTAATTGTTTCCGCGTTTCGCATAGTGTCAGCATGGACACTGCGGTACTTAACATTTGTGTTGTATTTTTACACTGTAGGTATCCAGGAATACTAATTTCCGTTGCCAGCAAATTTTCGTTTTTTACAGGAGACAGCGGAACACCATCTTGGGCTGGAGCACCGACCAAATAAGCAAGAGAACTTACAGAAGTAAATATTTATCACATTATCATACACACCGGAACTTTGAATATTATAATACAGTATACTGGGAAAGAATGTTCTCTAATCTCTTTGCATTCTCCTGGGTTATTGGCTGGAGCGTAGCTATTGGGAGGGGGAAGTAGTCTGTTGCAATAGTAACGAATGTGGCCTTGCGACCCACAATTCTCCAGCTGGCCCGATATGTTAAAAAGGTTTTCTGTGGTTGTTGATGGCTTTGTGGTTCTCAGAAATTGATCACAATTTTCTTCCATTAACTGGTCCCTAAAAAGCCTAAAATGCCAGAGCTTCCGGGGGCTTCGCTCCCTGGCTCCCACCGAAGCTTTGCCCCTGGATCTCACCAGGGGTCCTTGAGCGGGACCCTGGACGCCACGCACATTGGCTCGGGCTATCGCGCTCACATTGCCGCGCTTACGCGTCAGTCTAACCCAACAATCGCAACGCGCCCGGTCCACCTTGAAACTCCCCCCATGGAATCCTAGATCCGCCCCTGGTTCACTACCGAAATTACGAGAAATTCTTTAGTATTCACACACGCATATAGCAAAGAAATAAGGGCCTTTCGATTTTTTTTGAAATTTTCATGAGGGGATTTTTCAAAAGGAACCATATTAACAATGCAAACCTAGTGTGCAACACGTCAGAAAAACGCTACCTTTCCAAACGCTGTTATTAAGGGTGCCCAAGCTGAAAACCGAAAGCGATTCGATGCAGGACCGATGGCAAAATTCTCTGAGAAAGGAAATGTTTTCATGATGGTCAAAACAATTCATATATATCCATGAATGACAAATTACTTACATGTATTGTCTGTATTCCTGTGACGTTTTCCTCTGAAGGACCGCGGGAGTAAAGCTGGCCATTTTGCTGTAGGCAGGCAGACCAGTGGCGGGCTGCAAAGGGTGCTAACTGGGAACACTAGACTGCTTAAATTTTATCGTAAGCCGTCCCTTTTCCTCCCTTCCTCATTCTATCCTATCCTTCAGTCCCTTGCAAAGCCAGCTTGAATCGATCAATGGGCCAACTTCAGTCGTCCCAATCTTGCCTTCCCTATCCTTCAATTTGTCAGGCTCCTTCTCCTTACCGTTCCGTCCTTTCCACCGCCCCATGTCCTAATTACTCATCCCACCACTCTTCCCCTCATTATTAGTCCAGTAAGCCTGCTCCCCTTCTTGGCCTCCTTTCTTCAATAATTCCTGTAGGTGTACTATTTTGTTCCTTTCGTTTTCTTTTCTTTTCTTTTCTAATTTGTTCCCCTTATTCTTTTTTCCTTTTCTTTTGTTCTCCTTCTCTCTTGCTTCCTTTTTGATTTCATTTCTGTTTTCTTCCCCTTGTTTTCGTTTTTGTTTTACACCGATTTGTCTCCGATATTTTCTCTTTAGGGGGAGAACTTACCCCCTTCCCCACTCCTCTTACGCTAGTTATGAATCTGTTAAAATCTCACCAAGATTATGTACTTTACCTATCTGAGAAACACCCTCTCCACTTATGTGAATCCTTTCCATTACCACCCAAAACCGCCGCGCTGTATTACGAAACGACCAGGAACCTTTGGTTTGAGTAAAAAAGTGATCATACTTTAATTGCTGTGGTTTGTTTAGTGCACATTTGATGCTGTTAAGAAATTGAAGGTACTTCGTTTTATGCCCACGACTCCCAAGACTTCCGGGTGGCCTCTCCCCCACCTCCTAGTACCGGGGGGGGGGGCTAATTAAAGGGGATATGACATCACCCAAACATATTTAGGAATATGATTACATCCCTAAATACAATTAGTGATTGCACTTTATTTGATATTAATGCAAACAGTAGTTTCGCTCTGGTTGAGGAGTCAGTTGTTCTCGATAACTCACACCCAGTAGTATATTGGTATAGCCTTGAACAATCATAACTCAGTGCAAGTGCAAGCTACTGTAACTTTATTTAGGAGATGAAATAGATCAAGGCCTTCAATAAGGGGCCCAGGGCCTGAAGCCCCCCCCCCCAAAAAAAAAAAACAATTGCACCCTAGAAAATAAAATGACCATTGCATTAACGCATTTAAGTTTATCTTACCCCGCCCTAACCGCCTAAAAATATATTCCTTCCTGGAAGCCCTCTCGACCCTTCAGCACATTTCCTGGCTACAACAAGCTTGCACTAGGCATGGCAGGTGGTTTTGTTTAAATTGGAGGAGGGGTAATACAAGTGACTTAGTAGAGAGAATTTTTACTGTCTAGGGCAGTGGTTCATAACGGGGGCCTTATCGCCCCCCGGAGCGTTTGCGTAACTTAAGGGACTATGAGAGCTAGGTGCAGGGGGCTCTTTGCAAATAATGAGAATAAACTGGGCCTTACAAGATTCAAAAAGGGTTTCTCTAGCTGAGCTCTCAAACTGATTTGCATAAAAAAAAATAAATGACGTCAACAAGTCGAAGATGCATCGATCTTACATTCTTCCTCGGGTGCTCTGCAAAGCATGTGAACTATCTTTCGGAAGATGCCACGAAATCGCTTCTAACAGTGTTTAATTTCAACATTTACCCTGCAGGACCCTCATATTCCCATCAGTTGTAGTGAAAGTGGTAGGGAAGGAGTTATAGCTAAAAATTGTCCCGCCACTTTCTTGTAAGTCTTTCATCCCTTTTGCTGTAACTATCAGGGCGGTCTTATATCACTACCCTGCACATATACTCTCTCTCCCTCCTGTTCTCAATTCGTGGAAGCTGTTCGTTAGGATTTTCGTTCAAGATTAGTAAAAATACGATAGTTGTAAAGAGCTCTGCGTCATACTCCATAGTAGTATGATTTAGATATCAGGTAATAAGCATCATGTCAATCAGGCCCTTAGCTACGGAGGGGGGAGGGGTGGGCCCCCAAATGTTTGTTAGGCACACAAATGTTTGCGTCCTAATAAAATGTGTAAGGATTGAGGACGGCGATCAATGCCGTAACCCCCCCCCCCCATTTGATACCTAGGCCCCCTAGAAAAATTTGATCCTAGCTACGTCCCCGATGTCAGTGCGGCAGTGCTCCATTTTATGTAATTAACATGCAGAGGGCTCCCAGGGGGCCCTGCATTGTGTCTGTTAGCCTTAGATACCCTTTTACAACTGTAATAGTCCAAGAATGTTTCTGTGGACCTGCACGCACTTTTTCATTTTGTGTAAAAACTTTCCCCAAATAGAAGGCAGTAAAGTAGCCAAAAGGGAGGGGCTTCAGGTTTATTGACAACATACTCGGCCAGGGTCGGCGATCTGTTAAAATTATTGAGGGGAGGGGGGGGAACAACTGCTTGAGTGAACACTTTGTGCCTCCGGCCAGGAGTACAGGGGGACCTCCATAGGTCCCCTGTTGGCCGGTCCGGATCGAAGCCCCTGGAAGCAAAACAATTTGGTGCATTCTAGATGACTATATTTTTTATCTAAAGTTCTCCCCAGTTGCCATTAATAGGCTAATATCACAATTATTCATATCGAAAATGTGTGTAACAACATTTATTTCTCTGCATACCTCTAAATATTGGGGGGACATTTGATATTAGGTCCCCCACTAAAAATATTGAGGGGGACATGTCCCCCTGCCCCCCGTGATCGCCGCCCATGTACTCACCTAACCAAACATTAGAATTTACTAAATTATGGACATCTTCCAACCATGTATGATCATGTAGTTCCAAAAACATCCCAAAGATAATTAACATTTTGCAGCTAAGCAACCCTAAAGTTAACAAAAATTTCTCAAATATTGAAGGGGAGGGGAATCCCTTTAGACACCTCCCCCAGGACGGCACCTGTAAGGTGACAAAGGAAGGTATACAATCGCAGGGACGCTTAAAAGGTACAATTTACGCAGACTTGGGGGTTTAACTGGGGTAGCATTACGACGTCATCTGTGGTGCTCCCCCCCCCCCTCCGCCCACCAGATTCTGGCGGCACCACTGATTAAAAAACAAAATGATCTAAGGGTGATTTCTATTGAAACTCTGCCTGTTTCTGCATGGGAAATGCGTCCAGATGGAGCTCAGTCCAATTAAATGCAGAGTCAACCATGTTTTCCCTTATCATTTGGACTGAGGGATAGGTTTATTGAAGTACATTGTACATTTGATGAGTTGGCAATTGACAAGCAGTCCGATCCCAAGTTCATGAAATGACCGCCTAGTTAAAATTAAGCATTGGCAAACTGACGGCTTACCGACACCATTATATCCGGGCCCCACAAATACTTTTTCAAAACGGAAGGTGTTTATGCCCAATACTATAAATTAGACACTCAGGTTGGCAGCTAATTTCCACCGTCTCCGCCGTCTCCCTCCCCCCCCCCCCCTTCAACCCACCCTATAGTATACCTTTACAGCAGGAACGTGTCGAAAGTGAACCTGTTTTCGGCATACAGTCTGACGGTGGTACAGTTTAAAATGAGGAAGAAATATTTCGTAAGAAAAGGTTACTAAACATAGCTATTCAAAAGTTATAACACCATGTGCTTTGCATGTAATAATAAAACTACCTTTCGTGAAGACAACAAAGCTCCTAGAAAAGTTTTTCAGTTACATTATTTTCAGGTTTGCGTGAGGAACCTGTAAATTCCTTATACATTTCACGTTGGGATTCTACTGTATTACACCGTACTCTATTGGCTTACTGTGTTGTGTTATCTGCAAAAACACGCAGTGCAGTGACAGTGCTGGATCGTTCTCTCCGATTTCACCAGGGGGTGACGTATGTAAGTAGGATGGGCCAAAATAGGTACGTAATATAATGAATATTAAGCGGTTCTCAAAGGTGTCCAATTTATGGTTTCCCCTATAAGTGCTGTCGCGTTTGCTGATTGGTCGATTGCTTAGAGTATGTAGGCAAGGTCAATCACGAAAGGTGGGATTTCTTGCAGCATTTTGAAGCAAGAAATGAAGCTTGCAGCCTACTATATAAGTGATATCTGCGGAGAAGTACAGCTATAGGCTTATTTGTTTAGACATGAAATATTTTTGAATACTTCCCACCAGACCTTGAGAGTAGGCCTACCATTTCCTGCATGCAAAGCCCAAAATTTGTGCTTCTCGTGGTCAAACAGTAAAAGCAAAGTGATCTGTCACTCAAATTTCGGTGCATGGAGAGGATTTAATTATCTTCAAGTACATATAGGCCTGACGGATTTGGTCGATCTTTCTCACATCTTCACTGTGCCAACACTGAAAATTGAAAGAGCGATGTTCTAAAGCTAGCACAGTGGCGTAGCCACGGGGAGGGTTTTGGGGGTTGAAACCCCCCAAGACCCAACCTTGCAAAATGTAATTGCAAAAACACATGATCACTATAAACTTTATTACATCTGAGGCACAAACATTGCACCATTTTGCATCTGGAGACCTAAAATGGCCGTTTTTCTCCCTCCTCTTAGACCTTTCCCTCATGTCGTACTCCAAAAACCCTCCCCATGACACAATCTTGGCTACGCTACTGAGCTAGCATAACCACTGAGGACGTTTCAAAGTACCAGCACAGAAACAATCATGGACAGTAAGTGGTAACGATTTTCGTAACCACCGTGACATTTTCTAGTTGTTTCTAGGCTTGAGCGATCTTTTTCATCCCTCAGGCTGCTCAAAACGTACCTTCGTAACAGATCATGTGAAACCCGATTGAATGGTTTGGCAATGATGTATGTTCACCCTAATGAGAAGATTGACATTGAACGCGTAATTGAACGTTTTGCTAGTGACGGCAACCGTCGCTTATTATTGTTATAACTTAAGACTGGTGGCAAATGGCTGGCAACTAGATATAATACCATACAGACATGTTACTCGACCACATTTTTAGGTATGGCGTAGGCACTGGACAATATAGTAGTGATAATGTAGGAAATAAAAACTATGTACATATGTAGGCTATATAATATATACGCAAACTAGCACTTTGGGGGACTTTTTTTTTCTTTTGGGGTGTCTCCCGTCTTTGAATGGTTTGTCGCATTGCATGTACCAACAAATGCCTCCGTAAATGTGTTATATTAGCCCTCAATCAGGGCCTAGTATACTACGCTCCGTAAGACTACTACACGGAGCAAAGTGCCAATGGAGCGTAGTGTGTAGGGCCTGATTGAGGACTCCTGCTTAGGACTAAGTACTTTGTAAACATGGGTTGCCTCAACTTGCCTAGATGATCACATTAGTCTTTCTTAATCCTTCGTCACGGAATTTCAAGGACAAAAGAACATGAAAAAGGAGAAATGTTTTGCCAGTTTTTCATTATCATGTGATATCATATTACAAAGTAGTTTTTTTCCTGTTTGCATCTTTTAACATGTTCTTAATTCAAACAGGAAAGAATCTACTGATAATATGGTATAAAATAATGATGAAATTTGCAAAAGATTGCACCAAATTACATCTAAAGACCTTCGATTGTTCAAAAATTTTTCAAAGGGCAAAGGGGAGGGGGACACCCTTCAACTTAGACCCCTCCACCATATCAGTCACAAATGTGCTCCCCCCCTTGCAAATTCCTGGCTACGTCGCTGTGACCTAGTATGGGAAGCCCCAAAGCTTCCCAAATACTAGGTCAGCAGACTGCGGACTACAGTTGACTGTGAGCAGTGGCGTAGCCAGGGGAGGGCGTGGGGGGCGACAGCCCCCCCATGAAAGCTTGTCGCTCCCCAAGTCGCCCCCCCCCACTGGCGATCTGGGCCAAAAAAAATTCACTCAACTCACTACTCAACTTGATAATGATATACGATATACCTATTTTTTTTTTGCTCTGAAGAGGGCAATTTCTCTTATAAATGACCCAAAATTTTCGGCGCGCTTCGCGCGTTGTGAATTACTCTTGTTTCTCCAATATATTGTAAGTTCCATTCCACATAGCTAGATAGCATAAGTCCTGTTCGCTTTACAAGTTACACGGTAGGTAGAGTACACAGTTTATATAGAGATGATAGTAAATATCATCCCAAGATCGCAAAGCCTATAGTTGCTGTTATCTTGTGTGTGTCATACGGTACGGTCGGTTGCTGAGCTACTCACGGAGCAAAGTTTGGCTATTTCATCTGGTAGTCCAGGCATGGCCGTACGGGCCGGGGGGGGGGGGGGCAGCCGCCCCCAAATAGTCAGAAACCTGACTAAATCGGGCAGATATTTTGTCTCAGTCGGGCGGAAAAT
This sequence comes from Holothuria leucospilota, assembly GCA_029531755.1. Taxonomy (NCBI): domain Eukaryota; kingdom Metazoa; phylum Echinodermata; class Holothuroidea; order Aspidochirotida; family Holothuriidae; genus Holothuria; species Holothuria leucospilota. The sequence goes on from CM055965.1 coordinate 61,140,917, forward strand.
TGGACATTTAAATTCTATACTCCAGACTCTGAGGCAGGGGTGGCGCCAGGGTGGCTCCAAGAGGACAATTTCTTTAATCAGAACCCAAAATTTTTGGCGCGCTACGCGCGCTTTAGATTCACTGCAGTTTCTTCAATAGTTCCATTCCACATAGCTAGATAGCATAAGTCCTGTCAACCTTACGAAGAAAAATGTAGGCACAGTACACAGGTTATAGATGTCGTCAATTGCATCCCATATCGCAAAGCCTAGTTGCTGTTCTCTAGTGTGTGTCATGCGGTAGGGTCAGTTGGTGAGCGACTCACAGAGGAAAGTTTGGCTATTTCATCAGGTAGTCCAGGTGGTGTCGACACAATGTATGTTTTCTCCGATACGGTCTACAACCCCAACCGTTTTTATTTTTTTGTCTTTGTACTCAATGATTTCATATGGGTTTTGTGTAAGCCTACCAAAAATTTTCACGCGATTCGCGCGCTTTGCAGTGTCAAAATTCAGATTCACAAGAACACTATCAGTGCACAACTCGGCTGTTAAAGTATTAAGTAATGTCATGCAAAATATGTCCTGCAATGGCGTTGGATAGTTCGGCTCTTTCATATCCCCTTCTCACCACCCCTCAATAAAGGGGCTGTCGGAACTTAGGGTCACTGGCATGACCCGGCCCCTGTGGGGAAAATTCTGTCGCTACCCATGGTCCATTTACTATTTTGGCTTTCAAAAGGTTCGTTTCTGCAATAAAACCCAAAATTTTCGGTACGCTCTGCACGCTCTTCCTCAGTTCCGTTACTTATAGCTAAATTTAGTACAAACCCTGTCCTCCTTTTCATGTAACTTAATAAGTAGAATACATGGATTTATGTAAATGTCGGAAATTTCATCTCATTTCGCTAAACCTATAGTTAATGTTCTTTTGTGACTGTCGTGCGGTACGGCTAGTGATTCTAGAAGGGAACTACAATATACGTTATGCAAGATAAGGCCCAACTGCTCGGACAATTGACCTATATAAGCTTTAAATAAGTAGGCCTACAGACTTTTCTAATGTAAGCTTACCCAAAAAAATTTCGCGCGCTTCGCGCGCTTTGCAATTTCAGAAGTTATCAGAAGTTATTCTGCTATTGCACGTCGTTTGTTTTGTATTTCTGGGGAGTTCATATTTTCAAGCCCAGCAGGGTTTTTCGTGTACTTCCCTTCACCTCATGTACATATGTCTCTATTACCATTCATCATGTATTTTTGTATGTATGCGTGAAGTGATAAAACAAATAAACGAAACGAAACGAAACGAAAAGGGAAACGAAGTCAGATTCCGGGAGAAACATGAAATCAGTGCCTTTGCTTCTCTAGTATATACAAATTTTATGCAATATATCAGTATGGCATGGTATAGTACACAGATTTTCTTCAAATCCCCCTCACCAACCCCTCAAAAAAATCGGGGATGTCGTCATTTGGGGTCGTTGGCCCCGCGACGGGCAAATCCTAGCACCACCCCTGCTGTGAATTACAAAGAGAACAATGGTATGTGAACTTCACAATTTACGCCGAATGCAATGGTTATCATAGGCTATTAAAGTACCCACCATAGTCTAGGCCTAGGTGCGTGGCTTTTGTCACTGACAGCGAGTATCAGTATGTGCAGGAACCTAGCCCACCGCTACCTCGTGAGAATAAAATAAAATGAAACTTTACGTTTTTTCACCAAAAATGCACATCTTGATGGCTGCTATCAAGCCTGGCAAGTGCCATTTCCGGCGATCTGGGATGTATTAAAATCTCAAATTTTCTTGGTACGCTCCGCGCCAACCTATGGTGGCGCTCCGCTTAGATAGTAACAAGGCGCCCTCCCATGAAAGGGTCAAGCCCCCCCCAGCGCCCCCCTACTAAAAAAAATCCTGGCTACGCCACTGACTGTGAGGCTTGTGAGTCCAGTAGCAGCTACCTACCTGTCTCTGCACAACAACGCTTTGTACGTGCACAATCATACAATTATGTGTACAGTATACACTATCTCGTACCTACATGTACGTACATGTAATTTTTGAATGTTTACATCCCGCCATCAGCCGAGTGTCTGCGTAGCGGCTCTCATTGGCTGTGTATATGCTCTAGCTACACAGTGACGGTGGCAAAAAGTTCGTCCGTTCCCTGCAGGTTCCCTCATTTGACCTTTGACCTTCGCTCCTTGTGTTCATTCCGAACTACCGTATTGGATTATACTCTTGTGTAACGGTTAACACCTGCTCCACTGAACTTCTGTTGACTGTTCAAATTCGTTCAAAACGATTTGTCCTTAACCCCGTGGCAATAAAAATCGACCATGCAGTGTGCCACCTTCGATGGAGTGTAGCATCGATCGCGTTGACCATCGACCGTGTTAACCATCGACCGAGCCATCGATCGAGTTCTCCACCTACAGCGCTACCGTCAATGGCATTTACCGCCGATAGCGTCTATCACAATAGCATTACCGTCAATAGCGTTTACCATTGATTGAATTATCATCGTTTGCGTATACCACCGCTGGCGTGTACACCGCTAACATCGATAAAGTAAACCCATATCAATTTGTTCAAAACACTTTCCTGTCAAAACACTTTTCTGTCTAAACTGAGGATTGGGTGACTGAGACGTCATGGCTATGTTTAATTCATACACACGCTCATCCCGAACACTTGATTGGTCGTGTGGGCGTGATCAAATGTTTTGTTTATCACTGCACGCACGTGTTCGCTGTACATACTGTACAACGCGCGCACGGTGTAGAAGTCTGTGGCGGGTAACGGTCGCGTTGTTTACACATCGCTTGGGGTCTTTTCATTGGTGCAAGACTTATGCATATTCATATTTGTGTCTGTTTGTACGTATTTTGGCCTGGTCCCTATGGGGGAGTGTTGAAAATTTGAAAACAAAGGTTACCATTGGAAAGTTTACATGATAACCAATCCAGCAATGCATGAACATCGGCGATCCAAGCTTATTTGTACAAACAACAGTAGGTCAAAAGTTCATAGCTATTGCTTGCCATGCAAAAAGATGCCTTCGAAATCTGTCCAGGTCCCAGGGGCGGATCCAAGGGGGGGGGGGTTAGGGGTTTAACCCCCCCCCCTTTGATTTTCGAGGATTTTTTTCATTTTGTATAATATATTGTTTATATTCCCCGGTATGTTTTGAAGGTTATTTTCAGTTACAACAATGCAATTAACATGCCATTATAAGTTTACTGACAGCGTATTTTTCCTTCTATCGTCCCGATTCTCTCTCGTTCAAAATCTTTATAGAGTCAGTGAGTCCTTCAAGAGGAGGTCCAGCTCTATGATTAGCTCACCAAAGAAACGTAATGTTTCCATGGAAATGACAAACATACAAAACATGAAACATGAAGATGGCCTAAGTATAGATTGTAAGGTCTGAGGAGGGTAAATTTTTCTTGGTTCACGCCGCGCCAACCGATGGTCGCGCCCCGCTTAGATAACGAGAAAACCAAAAATCCCATGCATGCGATCAAGCCTATACCAGTTGAATTTTGAGGCCCCAATATCAAAATACTTGCAGAAGAGTTCAAAAAGAGAAACCAAATTTTCTTTATTGAGCACAAGCGAGTAACTTTCAGTGAGTCACTGTGAGTGCCTAGAGAGAGCACAACAAAGGACTCAATACTCCTAACTCCTGACGCCCAAGATCATTATCGGCATTGGCGTAGCCAGAGGGGGGACCACGGGGGCCATGCCCCCATCGAATGCTGAAAAAATAGGAATTAAAACAGTTGTCGGCCCTCCAGAACTCAGTGACTTGACTGAAGTGATGATATGTCGGGATATACAAGATACCTATAATGTACGGTATCCTAGAACCGTCAAGTTACCATGTTATGATAACTAAAATAGGCAATCATAATACCAGGGATGGGTCTGGTTTAAATGGTATAGAGTGACCTTACTTGGTCAGTGGCGTAGGAACCGGGGAGCCATGGCCCCCCAATGTGTTTTGACGGGGGGCCAAATGTCAAAATCGCCATAGTTTACAGTTTCGTTTTACCCGTTTTTTGCTCTCATGAGAACAATTTCTCTAATAAGAACCCAAAATTTTCGGCGCGCCACGAGCGCTATAGAGCGACCCTAGTTTCTTCTATAGTCCCATTCTGCATAGCTAGATAGCGCAAGTTCTTTCCACCTTTCCAAGAAACATGTAGAGAAAGTAGTTTATGTAGAGGTCGTAAATTCATCTCATATCTCAAAGCCTAGTTACTGAAGAGGTCGTAAAATTCATCTCATATTCCAAAGCTTAGTCACTATTCTATTGTGTGTGTCATGCGGTACGTTCAGATGGTGAGGGACTCACGGAGCAATGTTTGGCTACCGGCATTTCATCGGGTAGTCGGGATGGTTTCGATACTAATGTATATTATCTCCCATATGGTCTACAACCTGTCAGCCCCTAGAGATTTTCTTCCTTCTTTTTATTCTTAATGATAACATATGTTTTTTGTGAAAACCTACCAAAAATTTCGAGCGCTTTGCAATTTTTCACTTTAGATTCCGGGAAAAACATTTAAAGAACGCGGAACTATGCTTTTCTAGTTTATACAAATTTTATGCAATAATATATGCCTACCCCGAATGACATGGTCTTAGTACACAGGTTTTCTTCAAATTCCACCTCACCAATACCCGACGGCAATGGGCTGTCTGAGCTTCGGGTCGCTGCCCCCCCCCCCCTTTCGAGAAAATCCTGGCGCCACCTCTACTCAACTTGATAATAGACTCTGGCTGTGGAAAATCTCCAGTCCAATTAATCCACTGAAATCCATGGGGTTAACTCCACTCTGAATAATTTTGAATAAATTCGGATAGATTGTGACAAACTTAATGTTTTTTTAGAATAAATTTAAATCAACCTTCACAAATTTTCTACAAAAATTGCACATATTGATGGCTGCTATTAAGGCCGACAAGCTCCATTTCCGGCGATCTGGGCTGTATTAAAATCTCAAATTTTCTTGGTACGCTCCGCGCCAACCTATGGTGGCGCTCCGCTTAGATAGTAAACGAGAGCCAACACCAACAAAATTCCCCAGCCCTCCAGAGCCACCACAAAAACATCTTAGCTACACCACTGCTGATGTGTTGTTGTTGCTGTTGTTTCCTTTTTCTTTAAATATACTACTTTGAGCAAATATTAAGGTGGAGTGTGGAAAGGGTCGAGGTTCAAGGTCGAGAAATCGCATCTTGTCTGCTCCCCCCCCCCCCCCGTGTCAAACATCTTCCGACGCCGCTATTGGTAGTAAGCCATAGCTGGTATGCTATTGCTAGACTCGTTTCGACCATGGAAGATAAGTACCAGGTCTCATCAGTATCGGTAAGGTAAAGTCGGGGGTCTTGTTGTTATCACGCAACCGATTTGTTTTTCTCTATTGCTAGCTGTGCACCAGCTTATCGAAAAATAGGAGAATTCAGATTTCACGATCAGTTCACCAAATTTCTATGTCAACTCGTTGGCATTCTATCGCCTCCCAAAAGCAGTACTTTACTTGATGGAATGATTTCAGAGTGTTACGATTCAATGCTTCTTTTCGGGTACTGTATGTCGAGTTTGTGCCAGTAGCGGTTAGAAATATCACGGGTGAATGAATATTTACGTAGCACAAGACTGCAGTCTATGAATGGTTTACAAAGGATAAAATTGCGGTGAAAGAAGCAAGGATGTAACCGACTGGATGTAAAATTATTTTTCCAAAATAGAGCTAATTCTTTGTAGGTGTCGAAAGTTTTCTGAACTTACAGAAGGATATGTTTCAGTTTTAGGAAGTTTCTCGAGTGCAGATAAACCTTGATAGGTTGGTTTTCTCCCTGGTAAAGTATAACAAAATTCTTTTGGGATTTTTATATTAGCTTTGATAATACACATGTCTCATCGGTATGACTAGAGAGGCGAACTCACGATGTGAATTTCTTCAGATAAACAAAGCACACCTCCAACACGAGTGATGTTCCCATGAAAATAGAAAATGCCGTTATTCAGTGTATTTGTATTCGGAAGAGATTTGGTAAAGTTGCTGTGGTACTTTAAATGAAATTGTTACAAACGCATAGTACGACCAGTGTTCCGATGGGATGGAAGCGTAGTGCGCGTAAGGACTTACAATTCTGTGTTGTTAAAAGGTAAAAACTTTAGCAATAGCACAATCGCTATAGCTTACTACTACGTATAGTCAACCAACTACATAAATTAGACCCTACACTGGTTTCCTGATATATACTCCTATACACCATGAGATATAGATTGACTATTTCTATATCAAATTATTTTATCCCGATATATCATTACTTTGGTCACTTCACTGAGTTCTGGAGAGCCGACCATTTCCTCTAATTATGCCAGTGCTCAACCCATGGCTTTATTAACATTCTGAAGCGAAAACTATTGGCTATGTTCAGTTACAACGCTTATGACTTTTGGTAATTTGACTCTTTCTTATGACTGATTTACACCAACAGCCCCGGAAAAATCTGCATATAGGTTAGTGCCTACCTCGAGAAAGGCCTGACTACACAACTACACAAATGTACTGACAACCTTTGATTTGCTAAGCGTAATTTTTCTTACGACAGTTCAGGGCCGGATCCAGGGTGCGTACGCATCCCCCCCCCCCCATTCTTTGCAGAACAATTTTTTTGTAATGGAACAAAAAAAAAATGACTTCAACTGATGCTAAATGTTGCACCAGATTGCATCTGAGGGTACTTAAATATTCAAAAATTTCTCAAAGGGGGACACCCCCTCCCCTTTGACCCCTCCACCAGGCAGGCGATCAGGTCCTGCGGTTGGCCACCCAAATCAAAAATCCTGGCTACGCCAAAGGTTATCGGGCTGTAGAGCATGCATCTCGCACAAGAGCTTGTTTTTATACGGATCAAAGAGCCTAGGAAACGCGTGGGAAATGCCATTTCCTGCAATCTGGGGGTCTTCTGAACCAAAAATTTTCTCTGTACGCTTCGCGCCAACTCATGGTGGCGCTCCGCTTAGATAGTAGCTATATCGCAACCCCCCCCCCCCCTTTGGTCAAAACCTGCATCCGCCCCTGCAGGTCCCTATGTAAAAGTCAAATAATATCGATATATTTTATGTCATTCAGAAGCTGAGACATAGCAGAACATGGAACTGAATGAACATCACTGTAATTTTGCTAAGCAACAGAGCACGAGCGATCGAAAGTTCGTATCCGTACTGTTTTCCACAGAGCGCATTTTCGTTGCGTGGGAGACGCTAACACAAGCTGTATGCCTTCGATAGCGTGTACACCGCCACCATCAATTAAGTAAACCACCAATTGAGTTATCATCGTTCGCGCATACCGTCGATAGCGTGTACACCGCTACGATCGATAAAGTAAACCATCGATTAAGTTACCATCGTTCGCGTATACCATCGACTAGGTAAACCATCGATTGAGTTACCATCGTTCGCGTACACCGTCGATAGCGTGTACACCGCCACCATCAATGAAGTAAACCACCAATTGAGTTATCATCGTTCGCGTATACCGTCGATAGCGTGTACACCGCTACGATCGATAAAGTAAACCATCGATTAAGTTACCATCGTTCGCGTATACCATCGACTAGGTAAACCATCGATTGAGTTACCATCGTTCGCGTACACCGTCGATAGCGTGTACACCGCCACCATCAATGAAGTAAACCACCAATTGAGTTATCATCGTTCGCGTATACCGTCGATAGCGTGTACACCGCTACGATCGATAAAGTAAACCATCGATTAAGTTACCATCGTTCGCGTATACCATCGACTAGGTAAACCATCGATTGAGTTACCATCGTTCGCGTACACCGTCGATAGCGTGTACACCGCCACCATCAATTAAGTAAACCATCGATTGAGTTGACATAGTTCGCGTATACCGTCGATAGCGTGTACACCGCTACCATCGATAAAGTAAACCATCGATTGAGTTGACATAGTTCGCGTATACCGTCGATAGCGTGTTCACCGCCACCATCGATAAAGTAAACCACCGATTGAGTTATCATCGTTCGCGTATACCGTCGATAGCATTTACCGTCGATAGCATTACCGTCGATAGCGTTTACCATCGATGACGTTGCCATCGATACCTTCAGTACCTTCCACCACCTTCGACGACTTTTTGCGTGATTGGCGCTCCATATGCCTTAACCCCGTTCAGCCCTGACAGTAGTTAAACTTTGTTTGAAAACCTTGATTGTTCTTGATATACGTGGCATTATACAAATTGACTGTATAAGTTGTATGCGCCTGCAAAGGATCCAAAACAGTGTTTCTGTTGTTGATGGAAACATGCATTGACCTTTGTAATTCTCTCAAATTATAAAACTAGCTGGGAGTTGTCTGCACGTTACCTACGTGGTTCCGACAGGTGCGGAACAACGTTCCCATTCCAGCGGGGTAGGTCATCCAGGGTGAAAAATACGTCCCCAGGGTCTCACACGATATCACAAATGGACCAATAATGATAAATATCGTTTGGTTTGAGAAGGAAAAGTACAGAAACCTGAGTTCAATTTTGTATCACTTCAATAGTCGGCGACAAAGTTACCATGATGGACACGGAATATCGCACGCTTAGCAGTAATGGCAAAGATGCATCGAAGACGGATAGCAACGATATTCAAGATAATAAAGTGGCGTTGTCGAGGTTCTTAGGTTTGATCCCGGCAATATCCTTTACATTAGGACTCATTATCGGTACCGGCATATTCCTCACCCCGACAGGCGTACTCCGTGGCTCTAGCGGCTCCATCGGAGTCAGTTTGATAGTATGGGTAGTGGGCGCATTCGTATCATCAACGGGAGCAATGTGTATGACGGAACTGACGATCTATTTTCGACAATCGGGAGGCAGCTTCGTCTTCCTAAGCTCTGTTTATGGCCCTAAAATGGGTTTCCTTTTTGTCTGGGTCACCTTTTTTGTAGGCTTTCCGTGTTCATCTGCTATCCAAAGCATGGTCATAGTCAACTTTTTGTTAACACCGTTTATGGGAATTTGTGATTCTGTATCAGAGACGGCCATCAAATTGGGCGCAACGTGCGTCTTTCGTAAGTATAGTTAACGTTTTTTAGTTTCTGTTATTGTAGATTTATTTTTTACAAAGTTTTCTTTGCAATGAAATCGGTTGAAGCTTAGCAGACGTTAAAATCACAATTTAATATCCCTTTTTACCCTGCCAGGTAGCCTACAACTTTGGAAATTTCTAGAGTTCTATAGTAGCCGCTATAGAAAACCTTAAGTGTTTTAAAAATAAAAATAAATAAATAAATAAATGAAAGCTGAAAACTTGACTTTCGTTTTTCTTTCTACAAAAGAGTCTACGCTGCCAATGTTTTACTGTGTGGGTAGTCATGTCCGTACCTGATGAATATCAGGTAATTGATATGACAATTGCTGTTTTTTGGGTCAGGTTTTATCCATTGCTTTGTTGTACGGATGTAGCATGCGAAATAGTTTTCACACATGTCACCTCTGGTCAAGGCCGTAGCTTAGAAATTTCGAACTAATTTATTAACCCAGTTTGATTCGTGGCAGCTCCCTGGTTTGATGTCTATTCAAATTCCAGTCTATAAACCCGGAGCGGATCCAGGCGGGGGGGGGGGGAGGGGCGGTTCCAGCTTTTTTTTCGTAATTGTTCTTTGCTTTTGAGACGGTCCCAAAGCTGTAGTACAAGCTTATATATGTATATTTTGATTGTCAGATACCAGGGAATTGCATCTAACTGTGATTAATATCCAAAATTTCCAGGTGCCTTCAGACTCCCGTGTATATTGCCCATTTTGAAGGGATACACGGTCATCAATAGCTACTGAGCCTGTTCCGAAATTGCTGAGTGGTCACACTACATTATAATGCACAATTCCGTACGAAAATGTTTTTGTGTTCTTATTTGAGACTGGGCATGCATGTTGCCACAGTGACTTTTCAGGATTTGGCTATATATGATGTTTTGTCTTCGAAACATAAACGTGCCCTTAATTACAATGAGTGATAAAATACTACGAGTGCCAGTGATACTGGTAACCTTGATGTTGGGGCAGATTGTAACATGACACGTAAAAAGTTGTAAAGCTTTTTTTATCTCAGGGAGAACAACGAATTTATGGCTTATCCAAAAGTAGAGGAATGTTTCATTTTGATGTCTCAACACATGTAAAATTTCACCCAATATTCTCTTTAAAAGCACTAAATTTATGAGTATTTTGTGTGTGAACACTTCTTCAGTCCAACAGCACACATAGTTGTTAAATATTCACGGTACAGGTACGCAGTTCGGCCCACTTTTTCATCATGTGACCGTTCCAAGTGAACTGTTAAAAGGTGCCGGTACTCAACCTATAATTCTCTATGTGGTATTAAAGACTGGCCAACTTTTGAACATTTTTCAAATGGTGAAATATACCTGAAATATTTACCGTATCTTTCAAACAGAATGGTTACCTAGCGTCCTAGCTACCGACCTGTATGGTCTATGCAGTAGAAAAAATTGTGACTAGGTAAATTTTAGTTACCATGTTCGAAAAAGGTTTATGTAAATGAATCATATTCGCTTTTGATCCTTCGTGATGACTTAAGGGTCAGCCAATTTTCATAGCATGTACAGTAAATACTGTACATGGTGGAATACCGTTTCCAGTTTTAAACTGTGCCATGTTATAATTTTGTAACACGAGAAACGCTTAAATATCCAGCCAATTTTCATAGCATGTACAGTAAATACTCATGCTATGTGTATCGGGTGTAAGGGTACATCTACAACATAGTAATCTGTTACTTTCCACCTGGTTTATTAATTAAAAGGAATACCAGGTTCCAGGAAATCAAGTTTAACAGAGCTTTACTTCAATTTTTGGTGGGAAGGGCTCACAATCTCCCTTTCATGCAATTTGTACGTTTGCTGGATAGGCTTAACTACAGCACTGCACGGTCACATTGCACTATAATGTTATTCCATACTCTCTAAATGTTAAAGAGTGAAAATCTACCAAAAAGATTGACTACAGTGACCACTCTCTGTTTCGAGTGGAATCCCAGTCTCCATCGAGTGGCATTTTCACTCCTTTAGAGTTAACTAATACTCCGGGCAGAGCGGAATTTCAGTCGATTTCCACTCGAAAAATAAAAAGAGTGATCACTGTAGGTAATCGTCAAAGAGTAAATTTCACTCTTTTACATTTAGAGAGTACAAAGTGGTTCTTTGTACAATGATCCCGATGTCAGGAAATCGCATCTAACAGTGTTTGATTTCAAAACATTCTCCGAGGACCCCTCCCCCGTGCCTTGACCAGTTTACCGGTAGGCCTAGTCTATACGCTCCACTTGCTGGTATAAGCCTATGCCAAAATTACAGTGGTTATGGGCCTTACGGCATAGAACCGGGTGACGCACGAAAACGATGCTCCTTATGCATTTATGTTGATTTCCAAGAGTCAGGAAAGAGCATTTAACTTTCTTTGATTTCCAAGAAAAAATCCCAGGCTGCCCCCCCCCCCTCCCGTATCTTGACCACTTTGCTGGTATATCACCATTATCCTTCTGGTAAGCCGTTTCCGAAATTGCAGTGGTCAGACTTCATAACAGCAGTGATGTACAAAATGTTTTCTTTTGTACGTATCTTAATTGACAGATGCCAGGAAATACCACTTTATAGTGTCTAAGTTCAATTTTTTCCACAAACCCTCGAGTTCCTGTAGAGACTTTCCATATTCGTCGCTGGTATGTTCGAACTACGCCCTGAAAATGTTCGCCCCCCCCCCCTTTGGAAAATCCTGGCCATGTGAAGTATAAGTGTTCCCCTGTATGGGGAACTCAGTTGAAATTATTCGGTGGGTTTCAATACGGGATACTGGGGATACTGGGGATACTGGGGATAAATCAGGTGTTGGACCAATCGTTATTAAACAAGGAATGAGTTGTTAGGACTGACGTAATATCGACTTTTTCTTTGACCCTGGATCGCATCTTTCCACGCCAATCATGATATCGTACTGCTCTTGCAGATTTTTATCAGTTACGAATTAAATGTACATCTAAAGTGGCGTCACAGGAGGTCATCTTTCTGATCATTATATAATCTTACTTTCTTCTCTTTGTAATAAAGAAAAAGTTAAGTTGATCTTTTTCGTTTGATTGTGGGGACTTTTGTTATAATTCCATCTGGGAGCCACCGTACGCCCTATAAAGAGTAATACGGTCAGTCGTCCAGGCGGCTGAAGATGTGTTTTCTCTCTCGAGGAAGGTAAATTTTTCAGCACCACCCTCAAAAGTTTCGGCGTCCTGCAGGCGCTGTAGAGTTTCGTTGTTTTTATGACATAGCTTAGCTTTATACAATTAATAGAACACACCAAGACATTCAAAGCTTTCCCAGTTTTCTGTCAACGTTGGGAATTACGTCTCTGTCAGTTCAAATGAATAACGTTTAATACCTTACTGTAAAAGGGGGGCGGCCCGAACCGTGTACTAGCCTTGCAGGGTTGCCCCCACCACAGCCTTTAAAGTCACTAACTATAGTAAGAATTTTTAATCACATAATTATTTCAAAGCTTTCCCAAAGATATCATCATTATGCCTATACAATATTTCTCAAAGGCGAAGGGGGAATTACCACCCCTCCAAGTAGATGACACACCTTCCTTTAGACCTTTCTTTTCCTTTAGATTCAAACTGCCAAACAATGTAAAGTATTCACTGAGTAAAGATAAATTCTACGCATAGCACCATTTGGCATCCAAGCCACGTGATGAAAACTTCTCAAAGGGAAGGGATGTCACCCCTTAGAGATAAACAGTTATAAAGTAATGAGAAATTTCCAATATATATATATATATATATATATATATATATATATATATATATATATATATATATATATATATATATATATATATATATATAAACAGTTCCACTCTTTAGACAGATGGCTCCATTTTACATCTATAAGCCGCCTTATATGACTAAAAATATCCCAGATGGGAAAGAGAACCTTAGCAGGTTTTTCTATATAGTGATTTACCTGCTGTGTGCTGTACTTGTGTTCTCTCTAAATGTAAAAGAGTGAATTTCACTCTTCGACGATTGCCTATGACCAGTCTCTGTTTTTCGAGTGGAATTCCACTCTGCCCGGAGTGGTAATTTACTCATTTGGAGTGAATTACCACTCCCAGCAAAGTGAAATTTTCACTCGAGGAAAGAGTGGTCAGTGTAGGCAATCGTCGAGGAGTGAAATTCACTCTTTTACATTCAGAGAGTTGGGAAACTTCGTGAAGGGTCCACGAGGGAGGTTCCACCACCGATCATTTATGTTTAAGTACTTCAGGAGAGACTGCAATACTCATTTCAACATTAAACTACCATATTAGGCCAAGTAAAAAAAATATGTTTCCCGTCCGGAATTTTTCAGAAAAGTAGGATGCGGCCCATTTTTTTTTCAAAGCACGTGTCAAAACTGCCTGAAAAAGAAGACAAAAGAGTTGCATTTATAACTGTAAGTGAGTATATTAAAAAAGTAAACTTGTCTTGTAGTTATCAAATCACATTCGTGCGCTGCTCGTTGAAGTTTTGGTAAAAACAGACTGTAATCGCAGTGTCCAGTCGTTCCTTTTTATGTATCAATAAGGAATATCGCCGCAATTTGTGGCAAAGTCCAAAAGGTGCTGAAATAAAACGTGATTTCCGCTGTTCAAAAATTATAAAAAAAAAAGATGCGGCCGCAAAAAAAGGATGCGGGCGGGGACGGGAAACATGTGACTTATTTTACTTGGCCTTACTTACATTGAAACTAACGTTATTTTAAAGTAAGTATGGCTTTATGTCGTGATGTGAATCATAGTCTAAAGCTGCCCTATTCTTTTGTACCCAGCAAAATGAAAAATTAGAGAGAAGTTGTGATAAATTTGAGTTAAAACATTCTCAATCAATTCCTACAGTTCTCCTTGTATTCATCAACGCCATGTCTACGAGATATACGGCAAGGGCGCAAGTGTTGATGTGTTTTGTAAAGACGGGGGCGCTCATCGCAATAATTTTGATTGGGGCTGTCAAAATGATTCAGAGTCCTTCAGGAAGCATTCAAAAACCGTTCCTGACAACAGGTGAATTCGAAGTGTCCAAACTACCCTCAGCTTTCTTTTCAGCTTATTTCGCCTACGGGGGATGGTAAGTAATGGAGGCAGTGTATTTTAAGATGAGAAAAATGTCAAAGTTTGTATACATGAACATTTTTGCGAATTATTCTATAGTTATTTTATTTTTATTTCCTGTAGAAGTCTAAAATGCCACCTGCGGCAAGTATTTTCCAAAAAAGTAGCCTACAGTATACTTTATAGGCAGGGTTGTTCCCGTTATACTTTGAAAGTAACTGGTTATAGATACAGTTATTTCCATAAAATTGTAACTCGTTACAGTTACTATTAACAATGTTGAGAAAGTAACTAGTTACAGTTACTTTCGACTGAAAAGTAACTAGCAACATTTTAAAAGTAACTAGTTACTTCAACGTGCATAAACCATACCTCGATAGCTGACATGGGGGAGGCATAATCAAATAGTAAGAAGGGAGCACATGAGGGGATCGACACCTCATTTTCGCCGGGTCGTACGACTTAGGTGTTCCCCAAAGAAAAACAATGATCCCAGATGATCTTCACTGGGGATCCAGGCAAAGGCTCTTAACGCTCATCATTCGGTAGCCAATCAGAATATTTTGTTGGAGCTTACTCAAACTGTTTGTTAGACGAACTTTGGTTATAACCAAAACTTTCCAGTTACCACAGTACTTCTTTGAGGATTGAAATCTTTGTAATTCAAAGAGATTAGCGGCTTTTAAGAAGGTGGGGGGGGGGGGGGGAGCGATGTTTTAGCAGTTATTAAAGTCTTCACGTCCTCGAGGGCGTAAATATGGTAGTATGCTGCTCTATATTTGTTTATGATAAAGTTTTAAAACCTCACGGTCTAAGGTTTGGCTAAGTGATATTTCCTAAAGCATGTATAATAGCCTATCAAGCTTCACATTGTGTCGATACAAAACAATGCCAAAAATGTTGAGACTGTGAAGTTTACACATGTAGACCATGCGCCCATTAATTTTACTTTCCCTTTACAACAGGTGAAACTTTTAAGTCGGACACTTGTCTCCTCCTTCAATTAGCTTTGTTAGTTTACTTTTAAAGCCATTTCTACCGACATTACAAAGAATATGATATAGCCTAAAATCATTCGTTTGGTTCATCAAATAAGGATGTCATAGGCCTACATGTTAAATTAGATACATAAATGGACGCACATGGAGTGTTTACTGGCACCGTGTTTACACTTGGCACCGTGTAGTAAACTGGGTTCCATGCAGCGCACGAATTACTGAGGAGGCCAGACTATGAAAATGAGTACAAACGATGACCTTGTTAATCGTGAACATGTACATTAGAATTAAAACATTTGTATGTCTGATATGCTGTACATTGGCAAATAGGTTGGTCTCGGAATTGGTGCCACTGGAAAACTGTAAAAATTGATTAACACTTTTTTGTAACAGATAATAAACGCGTCTTGGCGTTTATGTAACAGAAAAAATAAAATACATAAGCAAATTAAACGTCTAAAACGCCAACTTAAACAAATTGACGCCACTTTAACGCCATCTCGTTTATGCGTTTATTTAACGCCATCACGTTTATGCGTTTATTTCATGATTACTGTAAACATCAAGTTGTTTTTAATAAAGAAATATGTAAATCATGTAAACGTGTTTGCGGAGTGCACTTTAATTGACGCCATTATCCTTTTCATGTGTTAATATTTGTTCAGTCATTTACTGTGCGTATCCATTTTGTTGTTCGTTTTCTAATTCTAAACGCCATATATGTGTTAAAAAATGAAGACGTCTATTTTTACAGTGAATCAGAATTGGCTGGAATTTTGAAGGGTACGGCATGGGCGTCACCAAAGGGGGGGGTCGGGGTGTGCAAAAGACACCCTTTGAGCTTTTTTTACAGAAACGATTAAAGGATGTACCAAAAATCGAAATAGGTTTCTTCTGCCATTGCAAAGTATAAATTTCTTTTAATGTGTTGAGTGGTTAATTTCGCTGCAATTGCAATTACAGATCGAGTCCCCCAAATTACTGTTTTCTGTTTTCTATTTATGGAATAAATGAAAGTAAAAACAAAGTAAATTGGTAAATATCACATTTTGTACAAACTTACTGCTGTTCTGTTCTGTAGAGCCTGATAACTTAAAGACAGACAATCATCACCCCAAAGTATATTTTTAGTGTGGGTATATCAAAATTCTCAGTTGGTGACTGCTCTTTGATTAACATCAAAGTTTGAAAATTTGAAAGATGCAGAGTAGCTTACATTCCACACAAGGCAGAGAGAGTGCTTTTGTTACATTTTATAGCCTTGTATGCTCACCAGGACATGGCCTTAAGCAATAAAACAGGTTTATTCCTGCACAAGGAAGAGTTTCATACAGTTATGGGAGGAGCTAGAAGATGCAAAGTTGGGAGAATTGGAACTGTCTGGGATCATGAAAATTCCCCTTTAAGCAATTATGAGACGCTATTTATTGCAGACTTGAACGATTTTCTTAAATTGCTTTGCATTGCAGAGTTCAGTTTGCTTAAAACTTTGCTGTGATTTGTTATTTGAGGTTAGCTATTTTTACCTCCTTGACCTTGAATAATTCATTATATTCCACGAGCTTCCGAGGGTTTTTGTCCAGGGAATTCTTTGCCACTGTATCCTACCAGTTGGTTCCCTTGACCGAGCCCATGGTTCCCATGATAGGCCTCCAACTTTAAAATAAAAACGTTCTGGTGCCATTGTCATTTTAAGACTTAAAAGCCTTCTCTTTGATCTCCATCCATGGGTTCACGTTTTGCTTTTATATGAAATCATATTTTGGGTATTATCAAACTAGCAATATTGACGATAATTTCATCGCATTATAGGCATTTGAAATGTCCAACTCCTCAAAGCTCCCGGGGCTTCGCCCCTGGATCCCACCAGGGGCCCTTAAGCGGGCCCCTGGATCCAACGCCGTAGTGCTCGCGCTATGCGCCAACAGTGCTGCTAACGCTGCAATAACTTCCTCCTTCACACAAACTACGACCCCCCCTTTAAAAATGTCTGGTGACGCCCATGGTACGTACCAGAGTTGAAATTGGCCCAGAATTCGGGGATCTGGAATCGAAGTTAGCTCCTACTCGGATAGGGTGAACCCGGGTCAGCCGCATCGGCTCCTAGTCTCATAAAACGATTAAAACTTGCAAAGCAAGCCAAGTATTTGACTGAATATACGTCAAACCGTTTCTCATGGTGCACTATCACCACTGTGTCCTCTAAAGGACAAGATATACTACATAAATTCAGCGCGGCGTTTGTTATTTAACAGGGCTGGATCCAGGAATATGAGGGGGGGGGGGGTAATCGTCTACAGTGCTGATATTATACATTTTTCATGAACTTGGAGATGTAAAATTCTGGTTTCAAAAATCATAGGTTTTCCCCAAATAGGGGAGTACACCCCTTACGCCCCCTTGGATCCGACCCTCACTGACACAGGGAAGTTTGCCGGAGAATCGTTCAGTATTTTTCAACGAATCTCACAAGACTCGGTCTCATAGATAATAAGCATTGATCTGTTTAAGAAATGATTTGGCACACAATGATCAAGTTTTAAACTTATAGCTGTAAGACTGGTGAGGGAGTTTGAACGAACACACCTATCAAATTCCTCACCAATCGACAGTCAATTGGCCCTGCAAGCCTGCAGCATGTACAACTAATATCAACTTCTGATTCTTATCTTAAATAAAATTTGATGTTGGTGAGGACGACGTCGATAACAGAAATGAATGATAAATATATCAAAAATTATATTACTACTAAAGTGTCATCAAATTGAAAATTTTCTGTTACTAGTTCAAGGAAAACTGTGCAGTTTGTGGTCATTTTGACTCATAAGTTGTAACGGGAAAGTAACTGGACCGAAATGTAACGTCGTTACAGTTACTTTTACGCAGAATTGTAACTAGTTACTTGCTCCGTTACTGAAATGCAAATGTAACTCGTTACACGGTTCCGTTACACAAAATGTAACTCGTTACAGTAACGGCGTTACTTGTAACTCGTTACTTCCCAACCCTGTTTATAGGGGAGGTAACAAGTCTGGCTTAGATATCTTTCATATTTACGAGCTGGTAACACAATTTCCAATGCACTTACTGTAAAGACTGTAAGCCTTTGTACGGAATAAATCACAAGTTCTCAAGTGGTGGCCCTGCCATTCGCGGCCCACAGCGTGCAATAAAATGTTTCCTGGGTCGGATTCGAGGAGCCTGGGATCATTTTGTGCGTTTACGTACGACTTCCTGAAATGTAGAGCATTTGGAATGTTACGTTTTCTCTCATACTGGTGACCCTCACGTAGAAAATCCAGGGAGTTGTCATTGACAATGCGGGGCAATTCACTGGTAAATGCAGACCTGTAGTGGCTGACAAGTATTGAATAAGTGTGACTATTTTGTGATTAAAAGTAATTTCGCGCAACTGGACCATTTGGTATGCCAAATATTCTCCCACAGTGCGTCCTACTCGAGAAACGCAGAAGTATAAAGATAGGTTTGGACAGGAGTGAGATTATACCTGCACTGCAGGGCGTTTGGGACGTTAAATTTTCTCATGTCCTTAAGGGCTGGGGGGGGGGGGGCGATTTTAGATCCTAGATGCATTTTGGTATGATCCGAGAAAATTTCCCACTACTCAGCATAGTAAGCACACATGGCAATGGAACAATTGCCTTCAATTTCAGATGTTTAGAATGAAAATAGTTATTTTCACAATTTTTTAGTTTGGTTCTATTGAATCCGCCGTTGTAAGTTGTAACATCGAGCATATGCCTTAGGTCTCTATAGACCTTATGCATATGATGTCATAAAGGAGAAAGTGCTCCCTCGTTTGGAGGAAAACGGAGGAAAAGCGCGTATCATTACAAGTTACACCAATAAATGCAGACAGCTGATTCGTCAACCAATCGGGTACGCGCGTAAGTCTACTACAAGTGCGGCGAAATCCACGCCGCACGTGCACGTGTGCTTCATTGTTTTCACCCAAAATGACGTCAGTGTGATGTCAATGCATAAGGTCTATTGGGGTTCTGGAAAAAGTGGGGGAGAGGAAACAAACGATATGACATATTATATCCCACTTTCAGAAATGGGGGACTTATCCCCTCGTCCCGTACCTGTTAAGCCCATGGACCTCCTCTTCCAATAGAAAAAGACGTGTCAAGAACTCTCCTGGTAAACCTTAAAAGTTCATGTGCATGTCAGTCTACCTGCTAAATTTGTAGCGATGTTATCACATCATCGCCATATTGTCAGATTAATGAAAGAACGGCTGAAAAAAATTTGAAAACAGCCCTCAAACTGTAACCGTTCCGTGTATGTCATTGAGCATACTCCTGCAACTGGCATTTCAATGTTATGCAGAAAATGAAACACAAAATGTTGGGTAGATGCCATTACTGGGGACACTTGACACTGACACAGTTTAATGGCATTCCAGTCTCTAGCTACATAGCAACGAAAGTAGCCTACCTATGTAAAGTACTGTTCACTGTCCCATGTATTATCCGAATAGCGCGAGTAGCCCCTCCCCTCCACTCCCCCATATCAAGTAACGAGTGCATCATTTTTCTCATCCAAAATGATTGTAACATCATAGCCTACTAAATTTGCATAAAACTGAATCATGAAAATAGTATTGTAGTGTCAGGATGGATTTAAGAATTGGGTAATATCTCTCCACTATATTGAATATACTATACAGAACCAACAGAGAGTTGTATAGCTCCCTGGTTAGATACAACAAAAGGCAGGGCAACAATCCAATCAGTGGTTTAAATTAATTACTTGCAACGCTTCATTTATCAACATGCTTTCATTAAGCCTCAAAATTGTAAAGGACTGAATTCGACAGGTGACGTTTGCTACGGCGTTTTCTTAAGTTAGGTGTGCATTACCAAAAAGTTCTAAAGATGTTATAAAACAAAGATATATAAACTTAAAAAGCTGCAAAAGTATCCAACTGCTCATGCATGATGTTGATTCTTCTCCTTTTTGTACCTATAGGGATAACATTTCAAACATTACGGAAGAAGTCAAGAAACCAGCCAAGTAAGTATTAAGAAAAAAAATAGTTTTACCAAATATGGTATCTGTAAAGACAAACAAAGTCTTTTCCACCGAACGCAGAAATTAAAGAAGCGAATTCGATAATTCGACTGCACATGTGCACATTCTCAAATCGCCAGGATAAAAGTTTTACATTCTTACCGACAAGACGTGTTCCAAAGTTTGAGTTTATTTTAGAAAATTGTCGAATCATCCTTTTTACAATCCATCGCGAATATAAGGAGGTTTCTTACCTGTGGTTTTGTGTTCTTGACTGCATATAAACTACCTTTCTTGGTGTTAAAGTTTGTATTTTAATCTGCTATAAAGTAGAGTTAAGTTAGCACACGTAGATTTAGGCTTAATGATTTTTCTATGCACTGCACAAAAATTGGGGACACACGAAAACAGGGGCACGCAGTACACTGTGCTGAGCTCGGCTTACCCCGCGTGTATCCACAATTCCACGCAGCATACGAATTTTTGAATTCACTTACTGGAAAAAGGATGTAAATCTCAAGTATTTCTTTTTTTAGAAGAAGAAAGAATAACTTGAAACTGTAACATAGTGGTAACTTTGTCCGATCTCGAGACTGGAATTATGATGAATTTGTGTATTATTCCTCGTTGGACCTCAGACACGGTGCCTCTTAATTTGCAGTTGACTGAAGCTGTAATGTACTGCTGCGCAGACGGCCTTACTCAGTGTAATGTGACTAATAATGGATTATTGAAATTAAAAGTTACTTGTCTGTGGTGAAATCGCTCCTGGTTTTCACTCTGCAGTTTTTCTGCCTTCGTCTGACGCACGTGTTTCTGTTCCTTACTGATCTGTTCTTGTTGTTTATTGATGTACTGTGGTATGCACCTAATCGTATATATGTCCTAATCATGCCACTTTTTTGCAGAACGATCGTTCGTGCGATGACGATTTCTTTTGTTTTAGTTGCCATCCTTTACTTACTAGCAAATGTAGCCTACTTGACCGTCTTGACCCCGGAGGAAATCATGTCTTCAAATGCTGTTGCGGGGGTAAGATTTCATGACTTTGTCCTTTCCAAGAGTATGTTTTAAAGTTTTTGACATTTCACCGTAGTTCATGCGTACGAAGACAGGATGGTACGGAAAGTACACCTCGGGGTCCACCAGTTACTACGGGAACTGGGGTAACCTTAACCCTAAACCGCATAAACCTACGACCCAGTGGGGCTAGGAGGCCAGGGGTTGGGACCCCCTGCATCTGGGACAAAACCAATTTCTTGGGGAAATTGTTGGAACAATTCGGGCAATTTTCTAGATTTGCCAGCGGTTTTACTAGGACAAAGACAGCTTGACAACGTAGAAAAAGTACCCAGTATCGTCTTCATTTATAGTCGCAACGGTCACCAGATACGGAAGCCGAGAACATCGCGGTGGTATGAAATCTGACATGCCAGTTTTCCCACCTCTTTCTTAGGTAAATATGGGAACGAAAAATCAGGATACGATTTCTCCTTACCATTATCCACCTATAATGTGGAGTGCAGAAAACCAAAGTCAGTGAGGG
Organism: Holothuria leucospilota; assembly: GCA_029531755.1. Taxonomy (NCBI): domain Eukaryota; kingdom Metazoa; phylum Echinodermata; class Holothuroidea; order Aspidochirotida; family Holothuriidae; genus Holothuria; species Holothuria leucospilota. Next base: position 61,162,685 of record CM055965.1, read on the forward strand.
GGTACTTCAAGAAAGGACCATTACAGAGTGTCTATTTTCGGACACCCTGTCCATAAATGGACTATGCCCATCGATCCTCTTTTTAATTTAAGTAACATAGCTAGCTCGCACCACGTTGGGATCATCCCACGCTGGTTATAATATAACCAAAGTTATATAGCGCCAATCCGTGTCATGTGCGGGCGCGTCCATTTATGGACAGGGTGTTCGAAAATAGACACTCTGTAATGGTCCTTTCTTGAAGTACACCCTCACTAACTTTGGTTTTTCTCTTCTCCACATTATCGGTGGATAATGGTAAGGAGAAATCGTTTCTTGATTTCTCCTTCCACGTTTACCGAAGAAAGGGGTGGGAAAACTGGCATGTCAGATTTCACACCACCGCGCTGTTCTCGGCTTTCGTAGCCAGGGGTATCAGGCCCAATAGCGGCTGTAAGAGTTTGTTAGGGTAGGGGGGAATCCTTTGAAGTCACAACGCCTCGCACAATATTAATTCACATGACTTGTGCAGTCAAGAGGCCAAACGAAAATACATGGCATTTATGTTCTGTTTAAAAAATTAGGAATTCTGACGTCTACAAAACTGTAAAATAATATATCTCCCTGGGTATTATTTCTGATGAACAAAGACCATGATTTGCAAAGCTTGGGGGTGCTATTGCCCCCTGTGCCCCTATGACGAGCTGCTTATGATCCGGTCGTCATTAAAGTCACCGCAGCTGAGGAAGATTACAGAAAAGTTTAATTGCAAACGAAATCGCCAGTTGGCAACTCACAGGTTGCTTTATCTACAATAATTTTTGACCGGATTGAAAACATCCATATAAATTAGGTCAACGCCCACCTCTTCAAGTAGCTATATACTAAAATGGAATGGTGTTGAGTCTAAAAGACCGTAGTGTAAGTCCATAGTCGATGGGGGCAGGGCTGGAAAAATTTGCGCTCCCCTAAAAGATCTGAAATTACCATAACTTTAATGCATTTTAGTATATATCTTGCCCCGTGAAAAATTTCCCCCTTGAAGTTATCTCGCCCACCTTCATTACCTTGTCTGGCTACGTGCCTGCCATACTGAATATATCATATTCACTTAAATGATTCACATTCATAACTTTTTGCACTTAGATGTAGCCATGGCATGAAGGCACAAAGATAGCTATTCGGTCTTTTAGCTACAATCATGAATGGTATCGGTTCTTTTCAGCCAGTCTAGAATGGAACCACACATAAATGGCCCTTCATGTAGAGGTCTCAAGGTCGATAAGTTGATCAGTTTCTCTTTTGGGGACGTGCCTTTGGCGGAGCAAAACCCCTTAGGGATCTACAACCAATAGCAAAAGTCACATCTCAAAGGACTCGTGTAGTCGCCCTCAACTTGAAACCCGGTTAAAACTGCTTCTTTATCAGCAAGAAGAATCCCCGTATCTGTCCCAGGCGCGTAGATACGGGGGGGGGGGGCTGGGGCTGGGGGACTTGGCCCCCAGATGTTTGCCACGCCCCCAGAAATTGTGCGTGTCCTAATAAAATGCGCAAGAATTAAATACGGCGATCGATGCCATGACCCCAATTTGATACCTAGCCCACCCCTAAAACTTTCATCCTAGTTACGCCCCTGATCTGTCCATGTACCAATGATTCATTAACATTCCCTTGAGTTAGTTATGCCCCTATGACGGCTAACAATGGTTTTTCAACAAGAGTTTAACACTTTTTTTTTTAAAACTGAGTAGGAATTCAAAGGATAGCTCATATTCGGGAGGCTTTGTAACGTGTGAGAGGGGCAGGCCCGTAGCCAGGCCGGGGCACGAGGGGGCCGTGCCCCCCGTGCGAACCACTGTGCCCCTCTATACGGAAAATCGATCGAAAATAAAATTTTAGTACATGTAAACGGTGGCCCTGGTATGACACCGAGCGATTTGTAACCAAAAATGATGCCAAAAGGAGTTTAATACTGAACGTATTTTGTTCTCTGTAACATTTTTGTTCTAAAATTACAAAAATTTTCGCGCGCTACGCGCGCCTTCAGCTTCAGTTACATATAGCTTTGACAACCGTATCAGATATATTGGCTTAATTTATAGGTTCCACAGTTAGGCTATTGTTCAGTTTCGTAAAGGTGTGATTCCCGGAAAACACAAAATTGAATTCATAAAAAGTTCCATCCTCTTTCTCTTACAATCGGGATGATTCTTAATTCAGACTCAGCATCATGATAATCATTTTTGTATGAAACGTAAAGTGTCTCAATGTCCAGGGGGGTGGAAGGGGACATCCCCTCGCGATCAGTCGCCCGGTGGCTTGGTTTTGTTGTTGTTAAAGACAGACACTCATCACCACAAATACATTTTGGTTGGGAGAAAGCAAAATTCTCAACTGGTCATAGGTGAATGCTCTTTGATTGACATCAAAGCTCACAACACACAGCATGAGCAGAGAATGTTCTGGTTACATATTATGCCCTTGTATGCCCAACAGGATATGCCCTTAAGCAAAAAACTAGGTCTGTGTCTGCACAAGGAGGGGCTCAACACAGTTTTGGAAGGATTAACTTAGTCGGAAAAATTGGAAGTGTCTAGGACGAAGAGGGTTAGATTCTTCCATAGAAACCCAAATTTTCTAACTTTCCTTAATAAGAACCAAATATTTTCAATTTTCCTTCAACAGAACCCCAAATTTTTCGCCTGTCGCCCAAAATTTCGCGTTTGGTATCCAATCTGTAACCCATTGCTTCTGACCGGGCTTCGGGTTGATGGACCACTTAGGGGAGCTTGGTCCCTTCGTCGGGTTATCTTTCCACCACCACTTGCTGAGTATGTATGCAGGTTTTACCTTGGTAAATAATTTTCCTGCAAAATTTCGGCGCCCTTCGCGAGCAACTCTCACAAGCAAAGTAATATCACCCATGAACATTACAAGTACAAAAATTCAAGTTCACTCTTCCAGCCAAATCTAGGTGAAGGCCCAAAGTTAGATTGCGGACATTAAGGGGCTTTCATGTAGTAATCTAGTACCTTGAGTAAAATTCGCTCCGCGACGACGTCTATACGGTTTGAAGCTAAATTTACTCGTACTTTTTCTGTTTTTTTTTTTTTTCATGCCAAATTTCGTTCAAAGTAGAAATACGATACTGACCATCTGAATTGTGAACTGTTAAGACACTGGTATGCTCTCACTGTCATTCAAAGTCCTGCTCAAAGCTCCTAATTGGAAGTGTCTAGGACGAAGAGGGTCAGATTCTTCCATAGAAACCCAAATTTTCTAACTTTCCTTAATAAGAACAAAATATTTTCAATTTTCCTTCAACAGAACCCCAAATTTTTCGCCGGTCGCCCAAAATTTCGCGTTTGGTATCCAATCTGTAACCCATTGCTTCTGACCGGGCTTCGGGTTGATGGACCACTTAGGGGAGCTTAGTCCCTTCGTCGGGCTTATCTTTCCACCACCGCTTGCTGAGTCTGTATGCAGGTTTTACCGTGGTAAATAATTTTCCTGCAAAATTTCGGCGCGCTTCGCGAGCAACTCTCACAAGCGAAGTAATATCACCCATGAACATTATTAGTACAAAAATTCAAGTTCACTCTTCCAGCCAAAGCTAGGTGAAGGCCCAAAGTTAGATCGCGGACATTAAGGGGCTTTCATGTAGTAATCTAGTACCTTGAGTAACATTCGCTCCGCGACGACGTCTATACGGTTTGAAGCTAAATTTACTCGTACTTTTTCTGTTTTTTTTTTTTTTTCATGCCAAATTTCGTTCAAAGTAGAAATACGATACTGACCATCTGAATTGTGAACTGTTAAGACACTGGTATGCTCTCACTGTCATTCAAAGTCCTGCTCAAAGCTCCATGCTGGTGTTCCCATATTGTTAATTTGCCACATATTCGGGGAATTTCCCTCTGGGTCCTAACAAACTCACACTGGATCACACCAAGCCTGCCTAATGGCAGTCCCTGGTCCCGCCTCGCCTTTCGCAAAGTACTCAACCGGCTTCACCTGCGCTTGCTGAACTGAAGATATATCCAGGATCCAGGGGCGCAAATCTCTGTTTGAGAGTGAGGGGGCGAAAACGAATATGGTGTACGCGTGGATTTGAAACTGTGCACGCGTAGCGTGCACCGCGAGCGCGAAGCCCTCGTGGGTGGGGTCCAGGGGCCCGCCTTAGGGCCCCTGGTGGGGTCCAGGGGCAAAGCCCCCGGAAGCTCCTGGGTTTTAGTATTTCAGAAGCTGCAGAAAGATTGTTTCGAACGGAAGTTTTTTAGTGTAAAGGCTCCTGGGTTTTAGAACATTTACACTTGTCAAAAGGGTTAGTTAGGGCACAAAGTTAATTAATACTACTGATGTGCTTCACTGGATTAAAGTTTTGAAAGAGCTGGGATTTTTTTAAATGTACAAAAAGCAGGACAACGTTTAATCATTATTCGAGACGACCACAGATTGACTTACTTAATTGATAATAGGATTCATCATGACGTGCAGTTGTCTGCACTACGTACGCATCAAGGGCTTTTATGCGTGGCATTAATCACATTTACAGCTTCAGAATAGGCAGCATTCATATTATTGTAGTGTTACGGTAGGTAGCTCTCTTGCCGAACCGGGGCACAAAATGCAGAGATAGATCGCTCTGGCCTTGATTAGGAAGCGAAGTGAAGGTATAACTAAGACATGTCTTAAGTGTTTTCGACTGAAAATTGATTCGTCTGCGCCGGGTTTCAGCTTCAGATGATATTCCGTACGGCCTTGATCAACAGACATGCAAATACTATGTCAGTTATAGCCTATAATTGTATTGTTGTCATGTTTTGTTATCAAAGGGATGTCAAAAGTGACCAAGCGGCGAAAAAATGAGTATTGCTATTCACATTTTGCGGGGGGGCCAAATTAGGGTTTGCCCCCACTTTTTTACTTGAGGGGGCCAAGGCCCCCTTTGCCCCCCGGGATTTGCGCCCCTGGATATATCGTGATTATAGTCTTCACTTGTGGAGAATTTCTACGTCTCTGTATTGCAAGCGGAGGGAAAAATTTCCATCAGAAGAGTGAAATTTTTGCGCGCTTCGCGCGTATGTGCACGCGTAAAACCGATACCTTTAAGCTATGTGTGGTAAGCTTGAGATATAATTCCCTGTAGTTCCGGCAAACTGTAATCATGTGGTGGCACTACTGACAACAAACATAATCTTCTTCGGTGCCCCTCTATGAGGTGTCGGTGCCCCCTATATCAGAAATCCTGGCTACGGGCCTGGAGAGGGGACATATCTTTACTTCCAATCGTGCCCGTCATAAATTTTCCACAGCTTTGATTTTTAATAAACGAACCCTCATTTCATTCAGATACTTTTTCCAAAGTCCCCTGGACTCTCTGGCGAAGAGCCAAGGCCCCACCAAATGATAAACTTACCCCTCCAAAGTCGAACACTGGCTACCGGCTCGTTTACGCCATGGAACTACTACCATGTTTACGCCATGTAGCTTCATGTGGCACTGTCAAATTGTTCTTCATTACAGCTGTTTGCAGTGCGCGTCTTGGGTACGAGATGGTCCTTTATAATTTGGCTATGTGTAGTGCTTTCGGCAGCTGGAATTCTTAATGGCGGTACATACTCCAAGTCTAGGATCTACTTCGTTGCAGCTCGTGCTGGGCAGTTCCCATTCATCCTGTCAACTATTCATATCAGAAGAAAGACGCCTCTAGCAGCCATTATCACAATGGTTAGTACAACACACATGACTATGATATACTGACATGGGTAGGGGGATGACCCACTGAATCCCTACGAGATGGAGGCAAAACCTGGAAAACCCTTTTCAAAGCATACGGTACTTGTGGAGGATTTGTGTAAACTGATATGTGCAGTAAAAACGCTCTACACTATATCAGACTTTTTAATACAATATCTTGGCCCAGCAAAGTACCGTACCTAAAAATCGTCACTCTGTGCAATTCCAGGCAAAATACTTCAAAGACGCCATGGCGTGAAAGGTGATTCCTATAGGGAGACATAAACCTAGGTACCGTATGACCAGATGATCGTGAACTCATGGAAGTAGTACCTCCGTAGTAAAAGTACACCATGAAGACATGAAGAGTGAAATGGTTACAAACCCTCAATTTAACAGAAAATGACGTATCAAATTTGAAACAAACAAAAAATGACATAGTCGACTCTGCTGGACCGCTGTTTCTTGGTGAGTTAGGTAGAAGTGACGTCAAGTCTGTACCAGTAACTTGCAAGAGTACCGCCAATTTCAATTACAAAACGGGCGTATGGCAAGCCCTTTTACTTTTTATTCCTTATGTTATAATATCTTTAAATAATTGCGGATATCATTAAATCACCTACTGATATCTTTAATTCTTTTAGTGATATCTGAAAGAATTTAAAGATATCTGTAACTGGTGCCGTATAATTACTGATATCATGAAATCTTTTAATGATATCAGGAAATCGAATTTCTGATTTTAGAAAAGAATTATTGATATCTTCAAATGGGGACAGTTTTGCAGGTATCATTAATTCGATTTATGGTACCAAAAATTAGTTCACAGATATCAGTAAATGGATTCCAGATATCGGAAACTATGAAACACATATCAAGAATTCCGCCATCCTTAATGATATCAAGAATTCATATTAACGATATGTACATATCAGTAATTCCTATTTACTGATATCACGAATTCGAATTAAGGATATGTACATATCACGAATTTGAATTGTTGATATCATTAAAGAGGGCGAACAAGTCAAGAATTCCGCAATCTTTAATGATATCAAGAATTGGAATGATGGATATGTTCATATCACTAATTCGGATTTAATGATATCCGAATTAAGGATATGTACATACCACTAATTCGAATTCTTGATATCTTTAAATATGGCTGACTACCGTGGCTCTGAAGAGACATTTTGAGATTTCAAACTTTCGATATTTCTATATACTGAGTTTTAAGTTTTGATTTTCTCGACATCTTATGTTTCGAAATTTCTGTTTCAAGATTGAGATATTACGACTTTTTATTTCTATCATTCACCTCTCCTGGCTAACTTCATCACATTTTAGAGTGACGGTCGTTATTTCCAAGAGACTGGGTTAATTCGGTTCGTTGGCCCTGGCCCCATCAGAAGCTTTGAGGTGGGCCCCTTTAGCCCACACTATAGGGGAGCCCTTTTGGCGCGGCCATTGGGACATTCCATGTTTTATCCAATAAATTCTTCTGCCCAAATTTTCCCCATTTTCAAAACTCTGTGCTCGAAGCCAATGTCACAGTTACCGTAGCTTGCATGGGAAGAATTCATTACATGACAACTTGCATATTTTTGGTGTTTTAATCATTCAAATACGTCGTCTTTTAAGGGTATAGGTGTGCAAAATAGAACAGGTGAATACACTGGCTTCCGTCGATATAAGGTATCAGTACTGGCACTACACGTTTTTACTGCGTGACAGACAAAATGTCTCTAACAGTCTGAAAAGGACCAGATTCTTAATGAAACTGTATCCTGATTAACCCAGTCTCCTGAGAAAAAAGAAACGACCGTCACTCTTCACTGTGATGAAGTTAGCCAGGAGAGGTGAATAATAGAAATAGAAAGCCGAAATATGTCAATTCTGACACAGAAATCTCGAAACATAAGATGTCGAGAACATCAAAACTTAAAAGTCAAAATATCGAAATATCGAAAGTTCGAAATCTCAAAATGTCTCTTCAGAGTCACGGTAGTCCTTCACTTTTTAAGATAACAATAATTCGAATGACTTGCAATGAGCACTAAATGATGTTAATGATTACTGTGAACGTGGAAAATTTCGGTTAATGAATGCTAGCAAACCAAAAAGGTGGTTTTCTCAAGGGGAAAGACTAGGCGGAGGCCAGTGTTTTATTTTGGCAAAGTGAAAATTGAGGTAATCAATAATTATACTTCTCTTGGTTTTATGTTTCGTTAAAATAACAGATTTAATAAGAACAAATGTAAGCAGCTTAACCAAGCAAATAACGTTATGTTTAGTCTGCTCAATAAATCGTACAATCTGCAACTACCCCTAGAATTAATGTTAAAACTTTTTGACCAGTTAATTCTGCCAGTGCTTCTTTACGGATGTGAAGTGTGGGGTTTTAAAGATCTGAAGATAATTGAATCATTCCACTTAAATTTTTGTAAGCAGATACTGAAACTTAAAAAACACTCCAAATTGTATCATTTACGGTGAACTTGGCAGGTATAAATTAGCTAAAACAATTGAAACTTGAATGATATCTTTTTTGGGCAGAAATTTTTACGGGGATAGTAGCAAATTGTAGTACAAATATTTAAGGGTTCTACACGATAAGGATATCTACTCATGTCCTTGGATTTTAAAAATGAAAAGTGTCTTTGAAAAGATAGGTATGCCATTTATTTGGGACAATACGATCTTTAATGTGGGGAATGATCTGCGTAGTACTGTTCTCTTCAGTCAGATATGGCTAAAGAAAACTACTGATCAAAGACTTAGTGACATTTATATGCAGGAATGGTGTGCCGAAGTTAAAGTAATGCCCAATGTAAAGTTTACCGTATCTTTAAAACAAGCCTTACTTTGAAAATTTTTTAATTAATCCCCCGTTGCGTAACAGGTTAAATTTTTTTCGGCTACTTTGTGGCAACAGTAAATTCCTGTCGTCACTAGGTGTAGCCTCAAATACGGCCCGGCTACATGCGGATGTTTTTCGCTTCGCGCCACAATTCTGAAACTCGTTAAAAGAAAAAACACTGAACAAACTACGTTTCTCTGTTCAATTTCTTGTTGATACAGTCCATAAATAGTAACTCTGTACGATCGAAGCATGACTTGTGTAGTTACTGTATGATTAAACTGTTATAGGCCTACGGTTCACTGCAAAAAAAGGTCGTAATCAAATGCACAAAAATCATGAACTCAGACAAAAATCAAGTCTCAATTACTAAACCAACATAAATTACAGATACTTCTGTAATGTTTGTCTATGTATGTGTCTAATTAAGCAAAGATTTGACGAGTAATTGCCAAAAGCAAGAATATTTATCGCAACTTGTGGCTACCCTTGGCTACCGGATTCTCCATACAGATATGCTAATTGGTGCGAAGAACATTAAGATAATAAAACACGAAGTTAGTTGTCGATTCAACCATGCCGTACAACCCTGCCGCTACACTAGGAGGTATATGGTAGTGTTTTTTTTTTTACGAGCAATTTTGTATACTGTGTAATAAAGAAAAAGTAGGAGATGAGTTCCATTATCTCTTTGAATGCCGGTTATTTTCTCAATGAAGAAAAATTATATTGCTCCTTATTTTTATAGAAACCCAAACACTTTGAAAATGCAAAACTTATTTCAATCCAAGAGCAAGAAGACTTTACTTACACTCTAAAAATGTCCTAGTCAAATTTGAATAGAATCTTATCAACAGGGGCACGAACCGGAATCTTGTCAAATCTTTGACTAGATTCGGCTCATCGTTTCATTTTTCATTTTTGAATTATTTCTAGTCAATTTTGAAAGAAATCTTGTCAAATATTTGACAAGATTCCGGTTCGTGCCCCAATTGACTAGATGTTTTTAGAGTGTAATATTAGTTTATTCTGTGGTGAAATCCTCGGGCGTTTTTAGATTCTAAGGTGGTTTAAACATCTGTCCTTTTCCTTGTACTTAGTTGACGCCCATTTGCGATATGACTCGGTAGAGTCATACTCTGGTTAATTGAACAATTGAATGTTCATCTTTAGTGTCAGGGATTGGGTTCATACGTTCATGCTATATCTGGTAGTTTTTCCTTTTTTTTTTCTCTTTTTACCTTTCTTCTCATTATTTTGTTGATTTATACTGTTGTATTGTGTAATTGCATTATCTTTACATCTTTATAAGTACCCCGTCAGGGGAAGTGAAGAAAAATACACTGAACTGAACTTAATTAGTGATATGTACATATCGTTAATTCGAATTCTTGATATTATTAAATATGGCGGAATTCTTAATATGTGTGGTGTCTTTAATGATATCAAGAATTCGAATTCGTGATAAGAACATATCCTTTATTCCAATGTTTGATAGCATTAAATCCGAATTCGTGATATGAACATATCGTTAATTCGAGTTCTTGATATCACTAAAGATGGCGGAATTATTGATATTTGCGTCATCTTTAATGACATAAAAAATTCAAATTCGTGATATGTACATATCCTTAATGCCAATATAATTCTTGATGTTATTAAATCCGAATTACTGATATGTACATACCGTTTATTCGAATTCTTGATATCATTAAAAATGGCGAAATTCTTGATATGTGCGCCATCTTTAATGATATCAAAAATTCGAATTCGTGATATCAGTAACTATAGTAATTATTAATATGTACATATCGCTAATTCGAATTCTTGATATTATTAAATGTGATGGAACGGTTTGTCACATTTACAGATATCTTGAATTCATTTTGAGATATCTGTACATAATTTACTGATATCGAGATTTCACTTTTTGATAAACAAATCCATGCCTTTTGTTGATATCGTTAAATGATTTACCGATATCTTGGATTCGCTTTTTGATATCGTTAAATGATTTAATGATAACTGCAATTACTTACTGATATCATTAAATAAAGAATAAAAATGAAAAGGCTTGCCATAGGGCCGAGTGTAGTCTTGGTAGAGAAATCCTTACTTCTCACACTCTCTAATAAAGTGAGGGCTCTTGTCAACTTAACGTACAATCAGGGAGATGTTATCCTCAAAAAAGCTCCGTGATACAATAGCGTGTTTTGTGAGTATTACAGACTGGATTCGAAAGAATATATGGAGGACGTGTTCGCAGTAGTTCCCAATTAAAATTGTACTGTATCATAACGTGTACAGCGAGTACCAGGGTCTTGAACAAAACTAGGTCGGGTCGGGTTGGTTATCGGTTGGTCGGTCGTGTATATGCAGCATAAATATATTCGATTTGTGGTGTTTATATAACAGGTTCCAATCACTTTGTTGGTGATCTGGTCGGGAAACATTTGGAGTATAATTGACTTCGTCGTTTGCTTTGTTCTTATCCTGAGTATGCTCACCATTGGTACAGTACCATACCTGAGATGGAAACAACCTGACCGAGTACTGTCATATAAGGTAAAGTACCTAAGATGCATTATTTCGACATTATGGCAAGACAGTTTATGTTATATAGATGAAAAAGAAAAAAAATCCTGGTTCCACTAATGTGTTACGGTGCCGCTATGAGGCTTCGATTTTTTAGAGCGTGGTACGTAGTACTTTGATTGTGGGATCTCGGGCATTCAGGACGGGGGTAAAAGGTGTTCTTGATACCATAAGTAAATAACTTTTATCAACTTGGTAGATATTCCAAATAATCCAAAATGATATATTATTTTATCTCTGTACAGGCGCCATTGTGGAGCTCTATGGTTTACATCGTATTTACAACAGCTCTAGTGCTAATGACCGTGTATACAAACCCAATTCAGATTGGCATCTCAGTCGCTATAATCTGTGTCGCGTTCATTTGTTATGGACTGATTCAGCTATTAAACAGGTCAGATCGAGCTCAAGCTAAAATAAGTAAGTTCACGTATGTACACAAAATGTTGAATTACTGACTTATTCCCTCTATTATGTTAACATTCTATCACAAAATGACGAACAGTTCACTTGAAATAAATTGATGAATCCCATTCACCAGATCTGACCACTTTAAGATTTTGCCGAAAAATGAATTACTCAGATCAGAAGTAATGTTGTATCAATAGCAATACATAAGGTGGAGATAAAATTGTATGGAAGTGTGTAAGTACCATAGCCTTTTCACGTGTAGGCCTAGGTGACCACAATTCTCGTAAGGGAAACTGGGTGAACTGAGAAAATTATTAGTTTACCCCCTGCTTACTGGAAAATATGAGCTTAAAGGACACTTCTCGTCATCCCAGACAGTTTCAATTCTCCCACCTATGCAACTTAATTTATTGTACCGGTATCTCCTCCCATAACTGTATAAAGCTCCTCCTTATGCAGACACAAACCTGTTTTATTGCTTCAGGCCATGTCCTGGTAAGCATACAAGGCTCTAGTGTGTAATCCAAGCACTCTCTCTGCATTGAGTGGAATGTGAGCTACTCTGCATCTTTCAAATTTTCAAACTTTGATGTCATTCAAAGGGCAGTCACCAACTGAGAACTTTGATACCCCTACACTAAAAATATACTTTGGGTTGATGACTGTCTGTCTTTAAGGTGAAATAATTTTTTAATATATTTAAGAGGAAGTAAATACAAGCATTCTTGAACAATTACATTCACTTCTACTTTTGATTTTTGAGATATCAGTAGATAAAGTTGGCATATTTCAACCCAACCTGAACTTAAAGCAAGCAGGGTGGCATCATAATCTCACATTAATCACCACCGTTATGGCATTCTTTTAAAGTTTACAACCAATTTGCTGTTACATACTCTCATTCTCTCGTTCTGCGAACACATGACATGAGAAGACTTAAAAAATTTTCAGCCTTGACATTCGGCAATATGTGGTACTCATAACCCTAATCAATCTATGGCATCTCGCTATCTTGCACAGCTGTTACAATCCTCATTTATCTACAACTTGCGCTGCTGTCTCAAACCCCGACATTTGTCATTTTCTCATGTAATTTGGACGTTTTAAGACAAAGTAATCTTCAAACCTAAAGTTATTGCGAGACTGGGAGGGCTTCCGCTCCAGCCTTTATTCCCATTTTCCAATGGCTCTGGCATCTCTTCTAATATCAACTAATTGTCTGTCTTTATCTACCCTGTATAATTCTCTTTAGTAACTTGCTGCATTACCAAGTATTTTCTTTTCCTCAGATTATTTCAACGACTTCTTGCAAAAACTTCTCCTCTCTGTCCAACAAGAAATAAAGACGTATTAAAAATGGACGCCTCATAGACCAACCAAGTTGTCAACCTTTAAATTGTCACGGTTTCCATCTGTATACTCTTAAGTATATTATTATCTGTAAAATGCAATTACCTATAATGGCCTCATAAGATGTATCGCTCAGAAGTGTTAGAATGAAAGAGGACAACATCTCTTTCTTTATGTTTCTATTGTTTGAACCACTTCATTCTTAAGGATCATATTATACTTGAAGTATTCCAGGAGTAAAGACAGAAAAACTCACTTGGAAAGACTAGAGACAGAGACCCTAAATGATCCGATTACAAAGATCAGATAATGATACATGCTTCGTTCCACCTGAATATTGGAACGAAATCGTTAGGAAGTGATGAAAGATTATCGGCTTTCTCGTTTCCAGTTCAGTCATGAACCAGTTTTGTATCAGTCACACCTCATTCTCTGTTATTTATCGTTTTGAAGAAAGGTGTCCTGTGAAAGAAAAACATTAGTGTATTACCTATGATCCATTTCCCAAATAAGCCCCCCTGTCAAACGAAACGTTCCATGCCAGTACATGTTCTTGTATATAATACCTATATACATTCCCCCTTGCTTTTATTTTGCCATGCATAAGAAAGATGTATATGCGAGCATTTAAAATTATGTAAGCGAATATATATCGGCAAAAAGGTAACAAAATCCCAAAGGCAGGTAAAAAAATAACATTCAGTCGTGGTGTGAGTACACTCCCTGATCATAATGTTTCGTCCTGATTAACAGGTGTCATCGAAAATATCCCAGATTTATCAAGAAAATATCAAACTGAATGTAGGCCTACTACTATATTTTATTCACTTCAAAGTCAAGATCGTTGCAATTATTAGGTTTCTCTTATATAAAGGATGTATGGCAGTGACGAATTACAGACAACTAATAAAAGAGCTACTGCAAATTATAGGCAACGGCTATGTAGTCCATAGTGTTGCATACACGAAATGAGTGTAAAAGTAAGCCAAAATACGAAGTACATAAGTACAAACTCTGCTGTACAGTGTTCACAGTGGAGGTGGGGAACCTTTTTTTCCTCTGACAGGCCGTTTTGATAGTCACAATTCACTCGCGTGCCGCAAACAGAGAGGGCACAACACGCTTTCCCCATAGGGGGCAAGCCATAATGAATGAGCATATAGGAAAAGTGCGCGCGAAGCGCGCCGATAAAAACACGTATATATTTTGAAACCAACCTTATTATGCTTCACTTAACATTGCAAATTTAGCCACTTTAACGTTTAAGTCACTCTTCGGAGGGAGTACAGTGCCCATTGAGCTCGTACTTTTACAGATAGACCTATACATGAAATAGTGTGTTACTGTTCAACGCTACGTAGCCTCCCACGCAAAGCTTCCGTAACCACTGAAAAGCAAGGATTCTGCACCTTGTTTATCTGTTTATATCCAACGAAATGTTGGGCATGTTCCATTGTGCAGGGTTTAAGTAAAATACGGGAAGTGTTTTGCAGCAGTTTTGCGTGAAATATCCGGAAAGTGGTATAAGCAGGATTAACGGTGATCACCTTGGACTAAAAGATTATTATCAATTACTTTTCCAGTGATTCTGAATTTACATTTAATTAACCTTAGGAAGGTTTTGGAAAAATAATATTCACCTTTAAACTGATAAAGGGTATAACCATTTTGCATCAGTTATTGTAGTAATTCAACGGCTTTATTGCGGAATTTGAGCAAAAGTATCGTATTACCTGGAGTTTTGGTTTAATGTTAAAGTTCCAAAGATTTTTTTACAGACTATCAAATTTGGCAAACACTTTGCAAGTATGAATCATACGTCTATATCATTTACCATGAACACTCGAACGAAATCAAAGTTACTTCTGCTGTTAGGACTGAGACCTCTAATATGTCCAAATTTTTCTCCACATTGTACGTTCCAAAATGCTGCACCTGTTTGTCCAAATCAGTAATTAATCCTATGCAATTCAAACTTTTGAAAAATACCGGTACCTGAACAGGTCCGTTAGAGTTTGAACAAATGACGAACAATTAAAAAGAACGCGCTGCTTACGCATAAACCAGGTAATATATCACTGATTATAAGTGCATGTATGTACACAGCATACGCTCACACAACGTACACAACGTATCATGCTATGTTAATTGCGCACAAGCATCGTTTCAATGGTTGTTTGTCCTCATCTTTTCTCGGGGATTGCTTTCAATAAAAATGTGGTTATATACAAACTCAAATTTTGTTTCTGTTTCGTATTTTTTCTCCCAAATCTTGTTGTGTGTGAATGAACAGGGTTAATGAACGCTAGACCGTGCATTAGAGGATAATGCAGTCTGGGGGTAGTGTTATCGCTGGATGCACTAAACTCCGACGGTGCATTATTCCTTATTCACTAATGCACGGTCCAGCGTTGATTAACCCTTTATTGACATTAATTTGTGTACAGTATACCACGTACGGCTAGGGTTTTATATTGACTATCATCTAATACGTTTATTCTCTCATTGGCCTCGGCGTACATATTTGCTGAACATAACCTAATCTTTTAAGGTCTTGTCTCCCACTCTAGCTCGCTTGTTCTCTTTCTCCAAGACGAATGATAAAATCGTACATTTGTAGTCCAATTTCACTGACTCAGTCAACAACTTTGAATTTTTGTCCATGATTCACTCAAACTACGACTAATTGTCGTAATTGTCATTCTTCTGTATGACAATTTCTCATTGTGTGATCTGTTTACTGACATTGATTGAGCTAGAAGAAAACATTCAAACAACGCTGCTAAAAATACCAATATTACAGTCAAGTACTTTTATTCAAGTAGCACGTACTTCCGAGCACTTACGGTCCCAATGATCTAGTGGCAGGCCCCGAGTACAACTTTTTTGAACCCGAGTATCAAGTACCAGGGTCCGAGTACAGCTTTTGTTAATCTGAGTACCGAGTAAGAGTACCGTTTTACCCGAACAAACTTCCAGTACTTTTCAAGTGGTACCAGCACTCTTTGAGTAACAATACTTTGAAATGCCAAAGAGGTAAACAAACTGATGTCGCTCAATGTTGTGACTAATTGTTAGCTTTACATATAACTGTAAGTTTGACAAGACGTTTACTTACCGGTACTCGTAAAGTTCTCGCCCTGAGCTAAGTACATGTACTATACAATCGATTACGAGTACGAGTACCGACTGGCGAGTACGAGTACCGACTGACGAGTACGATTACTTCACCGTTCGAGTACTAAGAGTACTTGGACGAAGTAATCGAACAATACTCAAGAACCGAGCACTTTTCGAGTACTATAACACTGAAATATACACAAGCCACTGTTCAATGACATGCGCAAAGTAGTGCGATGTAGAGGATGGTTGCACAGTACCATGACTATACATAAAGGCCATATACATTCAAAGTTTCAAATTACAATTGGAGGATAGTCCCATTTGGATGAAGTAGCTAATAATAAGAGGTGCTCCGACAATCGTAGAGGTTCCAGGAGGGGATAAAGTAACTTTTCTGGAGAAAATTTCAACAATTTATTTAAGAAATCACGTAAAAAGTGTTATGAAACAAAACTACAATTGGAGGTGTACACAGTATTTACCGGCACAGTACCACCTTCGTTTCAAGAAATCGGAAGTCTTCCAAAGAGTTTAATTTTTGAATCCGGAAATCCATCTTGGGAAATGTGAGGTGTACACTAACACTAAGTCCCGATCTAGACTGAGATTATATGGTTGGGTCGATCAAGGGAGCTGTTACAAGAAGTAACAAGTCTTACATGCAGTTTCATTTGGGACAGCTACTTTCGTAGCAGGTGTCCATTATGAACGTGTCTTATTGACGCACATACTCTGATGCCTATGTAAGAATAGGAGTAGTACACGTCTGCGGGGCAGGCAACTGGGACAGAATATTATTTTTACTGTAATTCAGTTGGATTGAACCACCACTGATTATGCAGGTGTAGGAACAATACAAATGAACATACATCTGCCTC
Source organism: Holothuria leucospilota (assembly GCA_029531755.1). NCBI lineage: Eukaryota > Metazoa > Echinodermata > Holothuroidea > Aspidochirotida > Holothuriidae > Holothuria > Holothuria leucospilota. Next base: position 61,179,620 of record CM055965.1, read on the forward strand.
ATTACCCTTTCAACAAAGTCGAAAAGAACGGACAGTCTCATTAGGGCATTTATCCGTGCTCGATTAACTCGGCGGGATCGATTTTTGTAGGACCAATATGCCAATGGGTAGGCTGAAGAGTCCTTTACTGATCGGTCTTGACATTTCTTTACATCATCAATATCCCTGAATCAATCCAGGCCGTGGAGTCGTTACACTAAGAAATTTCAACATTTGTGTATAGTAGGAAGGTATTTGGAGTGCGGGGCGAAATGAAAATGTATGGTCACGTAGCCTCTTGAAGGGTTTGTGATACTGCCTAAGCCCAGCGCCACCATAGGTGGCGCGTATCGTATCAAGAAAATATTGTGACCACAACTGCTCCCAGATTGCAGGAATGGCACTTTACAGGGCTTGTTAGTTCATCTAAACGTCCTTCATTGAGATTTCTTGTTTTCGAAATTAAGTGTTCTCTTTAATCTTTAGTAAAAGAGGTAAAAGTAACGTTTCGTGACAAACATAATCCGGATGCACACTTTTCCTACCAAAGACTATTTGGACATTCGAGTGACCGTCCTTCCGGGTAGGGATCTGTGAGGACGGGTGTGCCCGCCCCGCCGTTGTTAAGTTTTTACTCTTAGAAAGAGATCAAATGTAAAATGGTGCTACTATTTTAATTACATTATATCTACACTTGTGTTCATGCATTAAAACGTACAATCTTTAGTGTTCAGGAGATCAATAGCCTATGATTCGCGAAAAACATTTGTGTTGCATCAAAGGGGTGAGCTGTTAGAAGACAAAAAGGTAAATTTTCGGGGCGACTGATAGCTGTTAGGGGTTACACCCATTTATCGTACCCACTATCATTCTTAACCACAGCTCTCGCAATTAGAAAATTCTCTGATGGGGACACCGCGTCCCCTGTCCCTCTTCTGGCCCACCACTGCTTAACGGTGGTACAAAACTATTTTAAATGGTCAGTATTTAATAAAATTGAAACAGTGACTTTTCTTAAAGCTAGATCAATATTCTCTCCAGGCTGCACCTTACCTTTGCAGTAGGTGTCGATTATGTACCCTCTTTTTCACTAACATAATTGAACCTGATATTAAGAATGCAGCAGGTATCGGTCCAGGAGTAATACAAGGCTGCACCCGGGCCCAGGGGTTCTCTAATGCAGATAAACTGGTAGTTGCCATTTTCGGTTACATGCGATAAGGTGTCAAATTGTCAAGAAACTACATACAAAAATAAGGTATATGCAGAGTTGTTAACTCGGGTCTCTGACTTGGACTCCAGTCCGACTCCAGTCCGACTCCAGTCGCACTTTTTCTTAACTTGCGACTTGACTTGGCTCTAAGAAAAATGACTTGCGACTTGACTTGAAGCCAAATGTTTTGTGACTTGAACAAATTTGACTTGGGGACATTAAATGACAATTTTGTCGCTGAGAGTAGCACGATTTTTTCACTACAAAATTAAGTAAGAGTAGATTGCAAACCTTTCCGTCATGTATGAGATTGCATTGTGCAGCGATTGGAAAGGATGCTGACACTCAGAGATACAAAAAGTACAGCTGTGATGTAGTACTGTAATTGAATCAATCATTCAAACCCATATGGTATACCTTGCAAGGTTCACCCCTTATTACAAGCACACGTCGCGTTTATAGTTAGTGAACATCAGTGTTTCCCAATCCAATGGCGTAACTTTGGTTCAGGGTGCCCGGGGGCAAGAATGGGTTGGGTGCCCCTGACCAAATGACATGTGCGCTTGATGCAGCAGAGCGAATTAAGTTTTGAAAGCCACGCGCCCTTACCAGTGATACTTACCTTCCAATCAATTTTTGTTTATGTTTTAAATAACTAATCATGTTAAAGATGACGGGTCGTCATATTCACTGGGAGAATGGTGTTCATGTTCGCACAGCTCTACAGTTCGAAAGTTGGGTGACTAGTTGCTAAAATATACTGTAATTATTGGAGGGATGAGTCTGTACCACAATTGCTGAATTGCTTAAGAAAGCGAAATGTGACGTCAACCGATTACGGGGCACGGGCATCAATTCCAGTTTGAGACTACCCTTCATCTTTAAGAATGTTAAAATGGATGGTTAGACTAATAAAGAAAGCGTCTATTTACAATATGAATATTCAGTCCAAAGCGGATATTTCGATACTAGTTCTAATAGATATCAAAAACTATGATCAGACGCTAGATGTCTTCTCGAGATTTCGATACTTATGGTCAAAAGTGTAATCCTATGCCAGGCCCACGTGGGGAAAGGTTTCCACTTCCAAAAGTCCATTAAAAACAAAGTACCATCGTGGGTGCCAGGCCCGCCGGGTGCCCCCTGGCCCAGGTGCCCGGGGTTCTCCCCCTCAGAGCGCATAGGAGTTACGCCACTGTCCCAATCTTTTTCGGCTCATCGCCCCTTGCACCAGGGATTTGTCCCTGCTTGCACAGAATGGTACTGAGAAAACTCCCCCCTCATGTCTACAAATATAAATAAAAATGAAAGAACACTCTATGTCTATAAAATATGAGTGACGAGAAAATGAAACATGGTTTGAAAATAAAGGGTATTAAGGGTATTTTGTGGATCAAGGAAATTACAAATTGATTGGGGTTCACTATGTGATGTCGAAGCCAAAACTTGCAATCTTCGAAGGAGTTATGACCTAAGGGGATGTAAGCGTCTTGCTCAAGAAAAAAAAAAGACCAATGAAACGCTGTAAAACTCAACTTCCTGGCATCTTACAATCAAGATTATGTCGCAAACGTCAAACATTTTTTATGAAATTTTATATTATAATGTATTGTGACCTCTGCAATTCCGGAATAGGGTAGCCAGTAATGAAGTATTCATCAGTCAAATGACCAAGACAAGGGTAGGGGGTCCTTTCACGAAACAAAATTAACATTTACATTGTTAGATGCATTTAGCTGGCATCTGGCGATTGAAATAATTTACGAATATTTTAATGCACCTTAGGGAGGAGTAATTTTTGTTGACCTCATTTTATCTCCACTTTATGAACGCTTATTCGAGAGCACAGTATAAAATTTTCATTATCTGTTAAAGCTCCAGCTTATATAATGGATATTATTCTCCAAGAGGCCCCTGCTGCCCTTAGCATTTTCCCCTTCCTCATGAATAGCAAAGTCACCACCGTCATCAAAAAATTTCTATATTTGTTTGTGAAAGTACGGTCCATCATAATCGAACACGTACGCCTTGCACGATGAGAAGGAATCATGATATCCTCAACGATTTTTTTTTAATTTCTTAAATCTTAAAAATATAATCCAATAAAATAGTTTCACTCATCATGAATCTTCTTGAGAAATAACATGCACTCTCCACTTTTTTTTTTTCATTTTAAGCATAGCCTACATTCAGTTTAATGTGTCACTTTTACACAGGTTCAAACTATCACCACATGGGAAAAGTTTGACACATTATGAAGGGTACCCATAAAACTCAAAAATGTTGAGTGACGCTGTGTTTGGGGAATATCCTCCTTACTTTTAAAACGATTCCATTTCCATAGGAGCTTAGTCTTTCTTATTAAACATGCTGTTTGTTTCTAAGAGTAAGTATTTTAAGGTTATGTGGTCCATTGATTGTCCTGAGAAGTTGTTGTCTTGATGTTCCTTAGTATAATTCGTAAATCTTCCAACAAATGTCAACTTGTTACTTCTTTGAATTAAAACTGTTCACTGAGATGTACTTACCTATCTCCATGAACCAATTGGTTGGAAACTGGGACGTTAAACCTCATCTAACTAACTATCTCCATATAAAAATTGTTTCTAGGAACTGCAGTCTAGTTTAAAGGCTTATGAAATGTTTTATTTTGAAAGTTATGACTTGTGACTTGAATGGACTTGGGCGAAAATGACTTGTGACTTGACTTGACTTGAAGGTAAATGACTTGAGACTTGACTTGACTTGAAGGTAGATGTTTTGGTTACAACTCTGATATTAAGCATATATTGGCAAAGGGGTCTCTTTTAAAAAGATGAACCACATGCTGTTTATCATAGGTGTAGTGTAAGATCTAGAAATTACACTGAGAACTAGATTTCAATACATAAACTTGTACACGGGAATCATGTAGAAAAGTCTGGAATTTGCTCATAGTTTCTGGAAGGGAATGGAATGTTTTGGAACTTCTACATATAGTTGTTACATGCTGGTAACTTCTACATCTTTCAGGAGTTTTCTGGAGTGTTCTTATACTGAAAAGATCTTGACTGTTCTCGAAATTTCCGGAGTATTCTTTATCAAGAAGTATATATTTGAGAGCCTCCCAGCCTCTGGGTCAGATTTCAACTACTTGTCAAAGAGAAAGTATCGAAGCAGGGACTTGCCGATTGTGTGCTGTACCAGAGGATTTGGTACAAGTTACTAGAATAGAAGCTAAGCTGAAGTGAATCAGAAGTTGAATCAAGAGAAGTTAAGCTAAGTTAAGTATTAAATCTGCAAAGAGTCTATAGAGGTGCTTCAAGTTTATATATTTTCAACACTTAAGTGCCTATGGATTGTGTGAATCGACTCTATGCAAGAAGGACTTCAAGCTGTAAGTACGAGAGCTTTGTATATTTAAAGCTACTGTAATCTCCGTGGGAAATAAGTATCTACCGTAGGGAATAGACCTCGCGTGGACTGGATTTGTGTGATAGCAGGAAATTTTGTCAACTTCTTATTCATTTACATTTGTCACCCTACTGTTGTGCAGAAAGGAAATAAACGAGTAGTCTTCGACTTGTCACAAAGACTTTGTCTACTCATTTTTGGCTTCGGCCATTACAATAGGTTTCATCAGACAAATGGAAGGTTGCACTTGTTCTACCTTGTCTATAGTACATAGATGGAAATTGGAGCGACAAAATTTTTCTGTCTTCAGTAATTAATGCTCACTATATTTGAAAAAAAGGAAAAAGTTGGGATACAATGAAAGACATTATGGTGGCGTGCTGCAGGCAATATAGTCTTGGTCATAACCCTAGTACATACGCGACTGAGAGCCAATATATGGCTCTAATGCGACTATCGTAAGTGCGCCCTCTCTATATTTTCAGAAATCCTCAGCTCTGTACTACAATCTTGGACAAAACTTGTTGGGACACCCCCGCTCCCCTTCACAAAGTTGACCATTTTCACGGCATACAGTCATTCTCTCTGCGCAACTTTGGAAGGGGGAGCGGGGGCTTCATGTAAACCTGGGAACGGAGATTCAAGAATTTTATGACAAAGCGTCCCAACAGTTTTGTCCAAGATTGTCTGAGAAATTCGAGAAGTTAGAACTGCTCGCGGCCCACGGTAGAATGTGTTTCTTTGCGTTGCGTTGATTCGCAAAAGGGTAGGTGTCTTTTCTTTAGGTATAAGAGAACAGTAACAGAGAATAATCAGCATATTCTGAGTCCATATTGAAGTTCTTGTTAATATAATATTATTGAAGCCAAAAGCATTGGGAAGGTAGCTAAATAAGTTCAAAGCGTCCTCTCGTTCAGGAAGACATTTTCAATAGTCACGTATTTTGGGCTCACACTGTCTGAACAGGCACCAAATAAAAAGAACATTCAGCAGAAGTACGTGTTGTATCCTGCCTATTACTTTATATTAAAGTAATTTACCAGAAATAAGTTAAAAAGTACTTGAATGTATATTCATTTCACCTTTATAACGAAATAACTTTCTTTTGAGTAGCTGAAACTATACAGAAAATATGCCATACATGCTAATTTGACGAGACCGGGGGTGAAGGCTAAGTTAACCAAACGGTCTACCATTTGTTTTGAGAGTAAATTTGAAAGCAAAATGTGAAGAAATTGAGTCGGCTAAAAGAAGGCATAATAGATACGTCATCAGCTTCATGTAACATGAAAAAATTTTGTCATAGGCATCAAATTCGCTTCAAAATATGTCTAAAACTAGCCCTAATTAACGATTCTACCATCGTTATAATAAAAAGCTTGGCTTGCAGTTCTGCTTTTAACATTTCATGGTAGATCGTGGCGCTCTTTCAGTTAAAATCTTGCCTTCTTACCACTAGTTTGCAATAGCAGTGAGACTCTTCGATCTATCCATGAAAGAAATTGTTTTGTTTTCCGTCTTACAACTTAAGAAGAGTTGTCATCCTCCTTTTAATTTGCTAAAAACTGCAACGCATATAGCTGCCATAGACATGGTTACGGAACGTAAACATTTCTGCCTGGCATTCTCTGCGAATACCTTAAACAGTCTATCCATTATGATCTCGCCAACCAACAATAAATCAGTATAAACAAAATTAACAAAACAACACATTAAAACAATTTTAAATTATACTTTCATTTGGCTAAAATCCTCAGGCCTATAAGCCTCCGAAAAAGTGTACTGAATACAGCTGCTCGGAAAATTAACCAGTTTTCTATTGAATTTGTTCTCGTAAATCGCTCTCTTAAAACTCAGACAATCTTGGACAAAACTTGTTGGGACACCCCCGCTCCCCTTCACAAAGTTGACCATTTTCACGGCATACAGTCATTCTCTCTGCGCAACTTTGGAAGGGGGAGCGGGGGCTTCATGTAAACCTGGGAACGGAGATTCAAGAATTTTATGACAAAGCGTCCCAACAGTTTTGTCCAAGATTGTAGGTTTTACCTCGTTATTACATTCCCTTCAGGGCATTACATGAGAGATTGCACAATTGGCAGCCAGGAACAGTGCATGATTAGGAGTCAAAGAGAGCAGACGTTTTTTGCAGACGCTATTTTGCAGATACTTACCTGGCGCAGGAGTATCCGTGATCACGACGGCGGAGCTCACTGGCGGAGGTCGTTCTATTCAGCCAGTCTAGAACGAAACTTCGCACGTCAGGTTGTTCGGTAGTTCTAGTTGAGTCAAGTTGTTCCTTGGGGACTTAGCTCCTTAACGGAGCAGAACTCCTTCGGGAGTATTGTTTGGTTTTCGCCCCCTGGCTCTTCGCCAGAGAGTTGAGGGGGACTTTTGGAAAAAAAAAAAAGATTTTGCAGACGCGCTCTTCTCTAGCCGGGCGTGGCATGTATTGTTCCTATGCCACGTTCGCTCGGCTCCACGCAAATGCCAGTTTGAAGAGCGCCCTCGATTTTGTTTACCTACCAGAGAAAAGTGTAATAACGTCTTGACCAAGACTACAGGCAATATAAATTACAGTGCCCGGCTACTTGAGCAGGCCCGGGCGAAAGGAAGTATACACCCCCGAAGGCTCCGTCAGAGTAGCTGAGGGTGGGCCCTGCTGCCCCTTCTCCCCATGTCTTTGATGAGTGCGGTTACAAGATGCCTGATCATGGGAATGTGTATGATTCTGATCTAAAATAAAAGTGAATCTGAAATACAAGCACGATTACGTGACTAGATGGGCATTAACAGTACAAGTATGAAGTCTGCTTATCTTACCTGCAGCCATGCACGTACATACTTCTACAGAGTGCATTGCTTTCATACAAGTTTTACTCACAGGTCACACAGGTACATTTTCAGAAATTTTTCAGTGTTTAAAGCATCTCATTCAGTATAGATCCTGGTATGCACTCTTCAAACAAACAATGAAATTTAAAAAAGGTCTCCATACAGGAAACCGATGGTTTCTAAAAAAATTATTTCATTTCTCAAAATTTTCTTGCTTAGTTATTTCTTATTGTTTTATGTCTTTAGTTTAATTTTTAATTCATTTACCCATTTTTTCATGGATCCATTTATTTTGTTTGGTATTTTACGTTTTGTATGCTTGTTTCATTACTTTACTCTTTACGTCTGTTTGTTTAAACTTAAACTTTTACTTTCTTATCTATCATTTTTTTTTGTTTACTCTTGTAATGCGAGCACCGCAATTTCCTCTTTTGGATGAATAGAGTGACTCTTACGGTACCGTAAATCTTGACAAGCTTACACTGAAAGTGAGTGAGCCCAAGAAAGTGTATTCCATTGATACAAAAAATTCATAGCTACATGGTGAAGGTTCAAGAGACCTTTGGGTATAACTGGTCTTTGAGTATGAGTCCGGACACCAGGCTGTGAACACCGGGCACAGGCATTAAGGCTGCATGACTATGTTTATGGTACGGCTCGGCGCGCCAGTTCATGGGGACCGGTGCAGAAACTGAGTCTCCAATATATGAGCACAGGTTTGGGTGTAAGCCTACAACACATAAATAAATACACATTGGATACCCCAGAGCCTCTGTAAGTGTACACCTGCACTTTCACTCAGTGATCACGTGCCCGTTTACATCACTCGAGGTCTTATTTCGGGCTCCTTTGCTTCTTGACCCCACTTAAAAACGAACAGTCATCACCCCAAAGTACATTTTGGTGTGGGGTATCAAAATTCTCAGTTGGTTCCTGCTCTTTGATTGATATCAAATTTTGAAAATTCAAACGATGCAGAGTAACTCACATTCAGAAGTTCCACACAATGCAGAGAGTGTTCAGATTACACATTACAACCTTGTATGCCCACCAGGACATGGCGTGAAACAATAAAGTAGGTTTGTGTCTGCACAATGAGGAGGTTTATACAGCTATGGGAGGGGTTTCAAGTTGCTTAGTTGGGAGAATTGGAACTGTCTGGGATGACGAGAATTGAACTTTAAAACGGGAAGCAGTTTTTTTTTATCCCACTGTAACTTCAAACTCGACCCCTCTTCATTTAAGACTGTTCTAGGGCCATGCCCTTCACACCCAGGCACTAAAAACAACGAACCCTTAAAAATCCTTTTCATCTATATAGTATCTCTTGAAATAAAGAGATGCAAATTACAACGCTGGGAACCTAATTGAGGAATCATATACACATTCATGTAAACACATTTGGAGGAGTGGCTGACGCAATTAACAGCCAGTCAAAATCACCTCATTTTCTCTGTACAATAAGTTAAACCGTTAATTGCAGACATAAAAACATACCAGCGAAACTTCCAACAAGAGAGGTACCATAGGGTCGTCGAATTCAAAGTCTCAGCTTGACGGCCAGTTTCACCCACACCCCTTTTCTTTTATACAAAAGGTGTAGTTTTCGTATCACATGGGTGATGCACAGTCTCAATGGGCTGGAGGAACTCTTCATTTCACCTTTTTTCACGTATCTGTTAAGAAATAATAGAAGGATTCATCACACATCCATATTACGGTATCAGCACTGTAGGTTAGGGGAACAAGATCATGGGCGTGGGAGCCCAAGTTGATTTTTTGGGGGTGGGGGTGGGGTCTGTAATGACTTACCCAAAAATATAACCAAAAATTTCCGCGCGCTCCACGTGCATTCAACATATTATATAATGTACATATCATATAGGCATGCATCGGTTATCGCAACTACCCTTCCATGTTGTTTATAATTTTTTGGGAAGTCGTTACAATTATAATGATGATAATCAGTGGCGTAGCCAGGGTTTTTCTCATGGGGTGGGGGAATGCATTATGTTGTGTGATCGCCGGCCTGGGGGAGGGGTCTAAGGTGATGTTCCCCTCCTGTTTGAAAACTTTTGAAAAATTAGGTGTCCTAACATGGAATCTGGCGCCACATATGCTACCTTTGAAGTAAAATTTGTGTTAAAAAACTATACGTATTTCAGGTGGTGAAAAAAATCGGCGTCAGTGAGAGGGGCATGACCCAGTGGCCCCCCCCTAAATACACCACTGATAATGATAATATAAGTTTGACCATTAAAAAGCCCACTGGTGAATTAATACCGAATATATAGGGGCTAGTGCAATTCAAATCAGAACTTTATTTTAATTACCAAGGAAGTTTTTTACACTATTGTTACCTTTAGCTACATCATTGCATTATTTTTCTTTCAGTAGGTGCCCAAAAAATTCTCAGCATATTGCCCGAATTTTCACAAAAATATTCGGTTGGGGCTTGCAACTCCCATCCCTCGGCCTCCTAAGCAACGATGCACCCAAATCTCTTTAAATGATGTTTGCGTACTGATTTTGGTTCCTCGAAAATAAAACTAGGCTTAGTCGGTGACTGAATGCTAAGTGAATTTTACTCTCACCCTCTCCTGCAGTAATCGCATAACGACACCTTCCCCTACCAGAAAATTTACATTTTTCCTGGGAAAAAAATGTTCCAGTGAGAATTATCCGGTGAGTTGTTTGGGTAGAAGTGTACAGGGACCCAAAGCACGATTTTGATTATGATGGGTAATATCATAATTTTACTGGGGGGGGGGGGGGGGGGGCTATTACGGAATAACTCCATGGTTTACAAGAGTCAACGGTAAAATGTAAACTGTGAGCAAGGGTGCAGCCCAAACCTGCTGCCTTCACACTATCGTTTGGGTGGATTTAAAGAAAGATGGCGAGAGGTTCAGACGAAAGAGAGATCGAGACTCCAACAGATGAAATGAGATGAAAATAAAGAGCTTTTAGTACTCTGATCTAGGGAAGGAGAGGATGTATCATCCGTTTAGGGCATATTAATAATGAAATACCATTGTATATTTATATAATCCATTGTCGTTTTCCCTTTCCTATCACTCAAACTACAGAAGGTACTTTTCCCAAAGTCCCATCTAGCAAAGAGCCGAAGGACGAAACCAAACGGTACTCCCGAAATATGGCCGTAATTAATAGCCAGTTTTGCAAATAAAGGGATGCAAAATTATTTTAGAGCAAGTTTAAAAATGACGAAATGTTCATTATAAATTTTTACATTGAGTACTCAGCATATTTTGTATTTGTTGAAAAAAGAAACCGGCGAACACCAGGATGAAGTATTTGTCAAGGATTGGTTCATGGTCTGCACGGTACTGCTATAGGCCTTGGGTTTGGAAAATAACAAGAGAGGCTTTTGTATTTAAAGGTAATAAGTCACCAAAAATTGCTTTGAAAAATCAGCAATCTCTTGCAAATTTCCTCTTATTTGCCTTACAAGTACCTCTGAAGATGTTTTGGAACATAAGTTTTACAAACAAAAGGAAGAGCAAGGAATTATTCTCCGTGAATTTAACAATTCAGTAACAAAATATTGAGCAAAAAAGCCATTCATGATTTAGGATGACAGGGTGTACTAATTCTGACTGGGGTGACTCAGTGCATTTTCCCTTTAAACTACTTTCTAAGGTTATTTAAAGTTCTGTGCATATTCATGATATCTGAAGTTCATCATTCATACTTGGGGTAAAGGCAAAGTCTAGCTTCCAGGGCCGTACCGGGGGGGGGGCAAGGGACAGTTGCCCCAAGAGATTTCCAAATCGTAATTAAAATTCGACCTGTTTGAGGAAAAAGTACTGAAATGCAGAAAATTTCACTGTCCTAAGTATGATTTTAAGGCCTTGAGAACCCGGAAAATCGCACGTAAGGGTTCCCTTTTCCCTAACTTTTCCCGGGGAGGCTCTAGACCCCCGCCGTGGACGCGTCCCTATATGAGTCACTCTTCCGACGAATGTACCTTCTTCCTTCTACATGATATACACAGCTTGAATACACCTGCATATATGCAGGCTTATACCGCCCTACAGCATGCTCTTGAAATTAGCCAAAATTGCCCATGATTACCTTTGATTACACCTTTAATTTTAAGCTAACCTGAATGAGCTTGAAAAGTAAATTTTTGATTGCAATCAAATCACTACCCTTTAGTCTTGAAATCTAAATCAGTTTCTTAAGCAGGAAATCTAAATAACAGAGAATGTTTAGATGAAAATTACAAGGACTAAAATGTGCCATTTCCCCCATCTGCGAGGCATTTTTTCCAATCATTTTTGTCAAGGCCTACGCTACGGCTACGTGTCAACCGCTGGTGGCTCCCTCGGTTGCATACTAGGAGGGAGAAGCCGGCATCGGATAACAGCCTTGTAAGATTGCCATGCCATCAGTTAGTGAATAAGTAGAATTTCTAATCATATAAACATTTCAAAGCTGTACCAAGGGTAACTCCCTTTTAGATCTAGAGGATAAAATCTCAAAGAAAAGAGGTGTCACCTCTCCCCTTAGGCAACATCCCTTTTTTGCATCTAAACTACTTCACACAGCCAAAACTTCTCAAGGACTATAGGGGTGCCACTCCTCTTGGACAGCACCTCTTTCTTCATGCTCAGCCAAAAAAAGGAAAAAATCACTAAATTATGGCAATTTCTACAGATATAATCAGTTTAAAGCTTTGCCAAAGATAGCGCAATTTTGCACCTGGACCAGGTCTCACATGTCACTCCTTCCCTCAGCACCCTCCCTCTGTAACCCCTTCCCTCAGCACCCTACCACAGGATGAGAAAACGTATGCACAGGTGCAAAAGTATGGGCCCGATCGAGTGTTAGCTATAGACACGTCACTTGATGCTCCGCTTAGATAGTTTCATCGACTTCTCCCCTGGGGATTTCGCCTAGGCTGCGCCCTTGGGGCCCATTTCTACTTGGAGTCAGAGAAATAGAGACCAACTTCAAGTATCCTTAAACCTTTTGTAACACACCATCCTTTTGTAACACACCATCCTATTCACAACGGCATGTTTTCACGTACTACAGGTGCACCAAATTTTCAGCGACCCGGTGACCTGTTAAAAGTACTAGTTCGCACTGAGAAAACCTGAATAGATTACGTCACCTACTAACTGAGATGTTCCAGCCTCCAGGATGGTTGAGCTCTTAGCAAAATGGAGAATTCCTACCTTACTGTCCTAGTACAGATTACCCAGGTTTTGATTGGTTCACTGAATTCTGTGTCTCGGTTTGTAACAAAAGAATCTATAGGTTTAAAGAAATAAGTTGTGGAGAAGAAAGGGGCGAAATATAAGTGTAAAGTAACTTTTAGCCGAGTTTGACTTAAAGATAATCCGTCTATACAACCTCGCATACTTCAAGCTGACACTCACAGATCACTGAATTCCATCACAAGGGACTTGCTTTTGTGAAGACCAACACCCTTTTAGCCACGCAAGGGATGTTTTGTAACCTTTTATTGTTGAAATGCGGTATATGTATATTTTACAGTAGTGACCGAAACCAAGTAGCTAGTGACAACTTCCTGTTCGACCCAAAATTTCAGGGGTCGAGGGATCCAGGATTTCACAAAAAGGTTGGGGGATAACTGCATGAGGGCAAATTTCGCTCCTACGAAAATCAAATGTACGAAGAATTGATAGGGAGGATAGGGAAATAAGCTCGAAATTGAGACAATTCAATGGTATTTCCTGGCATCTGGCAATCAAACTAGGCATAGGCCTACACACAGAAATAAAAGTAAGGGAGAACGCTGACACAATGCATCTCTGCATGTTTTACCGGTGAAGCCACGACAGTTGTGAGGGCGCTTCCGTTGTACGGCAAAAGACCGGTTGATTGGTGTGTCTCCGTACGGACAGTGCGCATTCTGCTGCACAAGTTATAGCTTATTTCATCCGTTTTTCGAAAGATTAGGAGTAATTTTCACAACAGGAATAAGTCATGGTGCCTTAAGTATTTTGTTTTATACTCCTAACTTGAAAACTTGTAGTTCTTTGCCAATACTTGGGGCAAAAGCAATGACGTGATATTTGTATTACACGCCGGTGCTCTGTTGCCGTACAGCCTAGACAAATCAATGGCTTCAGTCTAGATCGGCTGATGTCATTCTCCCTTACTTTTATGTCTATGGGCATACATATAAACAAAAGCCGTTTTGGGGCCGCCTCAAAAGAAAAAAAAAAATGAAAGTAAAAAAAGAAAGCGGTGCCGAAAAGGGGAGAAGGGGGACTAGAGCCGGAAAAGCTCCCCCCTGCATCCGTGCCTGCCTTTCCAACTTTCTTTGCCAAAGCTTTTGAAGCAAGGATTTACGTATTCTATTCACGAGTTTGGGTCCCTTTGGAATTAACTCAGTTTTGTCGGTTGCGGTAGGAGAATTGATACAGGAACATGCAGAGCTTGTACAGGCCTACACTAAATGGTTCTAGGGACTCTGCCCCTTGATTGGACCGTTCATGAACCCTGAATGGTTCTGGGGACTGCCCCTTGATTGGACAGTACGTGAACCCAGCTACCGCTTAAGGTTAAGTGAAAAAGGTGAACAGATTCAAGATGCAAGTTGACACGGTTCATGCAGAAAGACTAATCCATAATAGTGTGCGGTGTTGCTTGAGTTGTGAAGTGAAATGAACTTAGCCGCAGATATATCTTTGGGATTGGGTGTGGTACAAATACCTGGATACCGCTTGGCCTCTGGATGCCTTTTCCTCACTCCTTCATATTTATTTGTCCCGCCCCATGACTGACGGTCGTTTAAACCAAAGATACTATAGGAACAGATTCCAAACTCCAATACGTCTGCGGAAATCAAAGTCATTGTGCGTTCATGTTCAAGTGTTTATTTGCAATGCGACGTCGATGAAATTCTTGTAAATGGAATTTGTTGAAGAGTGATGACTTATTTGATTTAACAATGTTCCGAAGAACAACACGTATTACTGTTGTTAAACATAAATCAGTGTCTGATTGTTTTATAACGACTCAACTGTATTCAGCACTTCCGTCTCGATATTTCGACGATCCGTGGGGACCCAAACGGGCTATTTTAGATTTGGAATCTATTCTTGTAATAGGCATAGCCTATCTTTGGTTCTACGCAGGTATTCAACGCAGATTCAGCGTTGAGCTATATCAGGGAATTGTTCGCATGTATGTTAAATAAATAAGTTCGTAATTTCACATAAAATCATTTCAACTACACTTAGGGGCGTTGCTGCAAGTAGAGACTGGGTGAGAAGTAGTGACAGAGGGAAGTTATAAGAGGTATAAGAGGAGTCATGCGAGAAAAAAATGGATGGGGAAGGTAAAAAGTACCGAAGACAGTTAACTTCTCTTATTAACTTGGCATGTAAAGGGTTTCCAAACGCATTTTCAGACAAGATCATATGACACCCTTGACAGAATTTGGAGGGGCCTTCCCCCCACCCTGGGCCCAATGGGCACGACGCCTCTGGCAACACCGTATTCTTCCGTAAATGGACCAAATTCATGGTAGAGGGATGGATGCCGAGCGGTGAAAAGGTCTATTCTAGTAAATGGTAGGCTATCCGCTGAACAGCTAATTAACTGTGTCATATCAGTTTTTACAGCCCATTTGTACTTGTTACTTTCACAAGAATCCCACGGTACAGCTGTATGACAATAGCACCATGCATAGTATGACCAAGAGTTCTGGTGTCAATACAATGTGAAGATTAAAAGCTTAAAATACAAGAAAACCAAAGTATTTTGTACCGCGCCATTACCCCCAGGTCTTTGTCTGACGAGGTATGACTAATTACAATCGATAAATAATTGTAATGTGGGAAACTGTCTTATGTATTTGTCATAAACGTTTGAACTTCTTTGTGTCTCATTGCAGTGCAGTACATAGTAGGACACGAGTATCACTAGAGTTCTATATTCCAATTTCTATGAATCCGAGACTTTTCAGGATTCACACTAAACCATCGAGACTGTAGATTGTATATTAGAAGACTAAACTGTGACTCAAGAACCATCGTTCACAAGGGATGTGATGTCCGTGCATGTGTTCTGACTCAATTCCGAACTGGAGTACGTCCCCTTTTTTACAGGACTCGGAAGTTGACACGGAATGGAGGGTCCCGGAATGGGCTGCAACTGGACTCAGAACCAAAGAGAATCCCATGCTAAATTTAAATGACGTGGATATTATACTCCTTTGCCATTGCTGCACGATGCTATTTAAGAATGGTTACCGTACAGTAGACGTCATTAGTAGGTGGATGGGAACATAAAATTCGGATTCTCAAGTATAACGTCATTGCTTAACTGTAGACGTGAAGGACTATAGATCGTATAACATTCACACTCACGAATCGCACGAATTAACTATTATAAGGGCAAATATTGGTTTTTGCCCAGAATTTTTTTATACCTTGGAAAACATGATTCTTACTAGTTACAGAATCAGCTACAAAAAGTAACAAAAATATTGTCACATGATCAAAAAAGCCTTTCATGAAATAGGATGACGGGGTATACTAATTCTGTTACACAATGGACGCGTGCCCGTCAAAACCAAAGAGACGTGCGATCTTGCTCTTCAAAACAAAAAAGACGCGCGATCTTGCCCTTCAAAGTTGCGTCTAGTTGGTTAAAGTCACGTGACTGAAATTCCTCTATAGGCCCTACTACCTTATAAAATAACGCAGAATACATTTCCTTCATTCGTGGAGATAAAATTGCCTTGAGTTGTGCACAATAACAGGAGCACGTAAGTTCATGTGACATATTTGATGCAGGCTATACATGCAATACTTTCAATACCTGGTGACCTGGATATTCATGATGTCTTGGTGGTACATTATACAAATATAGATTGGACCAAGCCCCCTTACTGTAAGATTTGTCCCCACACACCATCATTGAAGCTTCTTTAAGCTATTTATGTCTTGGCTAATCCAAAACGATGAATGAAGTTAGTTGAACCGGTATAAGTGTATTAGTATGCATAACTTATTTTTATTCTGAATTGTTTATGGAAATTCCAAATTTTGTGAACTTCAAATTTTCCATCAATTTAATATACAGCACTACACTAGGTAACAGCAGATAAGTATATCGTGACAAATATACTGTGAATAAGAAATAACGTTGTGTTCTTCCCTGGAGCCCTTGTCAGCTTCTCCAGATAATTTGTGTCAAAATTCAAGAAATAAGGTTTGTGCCATTTAAGTACACGGTTGGAAAATAAAACTGGTCGTGTAACTGAACGGTTCATGAACCAAAGATAAAACGTACTAAAAACATAACCACGCATGTCAGCGTCTTGTGGCATTCTTTGGTTTGAATGCATTATAATAACCCATGCAAAGATAATGCATTGCCTAATGACTAAAGGTGTTCGAGGGCTTTGTACCCAGGAGCGGTTGCTTCATTTGCAGTAATGATGCGGTTAGTTGGGTAGATAGAAATGTTTACAAATCTAGATCGCTTAGTAATATTTTTGACGCCGTATGTAAATTTCCTCCTGAGTTGCCAAACAGAGTCACCACGTGTACTGATTAGGTTGTTACCCAATGGATTGGAAACAAAATCTCGCTTTTTTCGTTTCTTTTTGCTGGTTACATCAGGGAGTTGTCTGTTTGCAACTCCCTGCCTGCATGTAGTTGACACAGATCCGTTCATGCTAGGGTACAGAGTGATAACCTTTACATCGGAATGGTCTGTGTCACCGCTAAATGTGCAGCCGCACGATAAGTGGGTGGGGTTATTGCTAGAAATAGCTTATATGCCTAAGAAATGTGTAAAGAAAGGAATTAAATGAGTCGTTGGGAATCCAAAGTGGCTGCCGCACATAAGTCTTAACGCTTAAAAAAAGCTAGCTGGAAATTTTTGAAAAGCTCTGTGACGCGCCAGTATAGACGAAGGCGTTTTATCGTAAAACTGCAAATGGGAGCAGATAAGGACATGTTTGATGAAAAAATCCCTGCAAATGGTTGGAAACGCGCCGAATGGCGCAAATATGCAATGAAAATGCGGCGGAGGAGATAGTGGTGGTGACGGCCGCGGAGGGGGGTAGTGAGGTTGCTGGGACCGTGGCGGAGACGGTGGCAGCAGAGCCACAACCATAATATCCATGAGAAGCATTTGCTTCACAGGGATATCATCGACAACACTTGTCGTGGCGAGTGTAACAGTGGCGTCGCCAAGGGGGGCCAGGGGGGCACGTGCCCCCTGGAAAACCTTGTGCCCCCCGTGTGCCCCCCAACTGAGATCTGAGATTTTGAAAAAAATGTATAGATCTTCTGTAAGTTCTGTAGTTAGAATATTTGACTACCATGTTTCATATGATTTGATTCTTCTTAGGACAAGAAAAGGCAGCAATTTGTATTTTTTCGAATAAAAAAATGGCCCCATCTCATAAAGCAGACAGTGTTCTCTGTGTCGGAGGCTGAGCATCGGTCTTGGTAATCTATCCATAATCCTCGCCGCCTCAATAGGTGTGAGTATACGCCTTGATAAAGTGTAGCGGAAATGTCTGCCTCGCGGACTCATTAACCAAAACAGGGAATGGTGTTGTTTGGTACGTACAGTACCATGGAATTTGCCTGCCACTTGCGTTGCAAATTGTAATGCAAGCTCAGTGCCAGCAATTTCAAGGAGACTTTTCCATATTTTCTTCTTCGAAAAAAATAATTTTAATAAATTTTAAAAGAGAAATATGTGATACAAAATTCTATGATCACTTTAATCCCGTAAGACTTCAATCACTCAGTTTGTGGATCATGAGAATTTCACGTTAATTGAAAAGTCCACAATGGAACGAATATTTGATCGTTGATTCGGCAATACACATGCACGTTTTTTTCACTTTCATGAAAATTTCTCAATCCATGCATAATTTTTTTTTTTTTTTTTACTTCCTAAAACTTCGTTATTTTTTGACAGAAATTTTACTTCAAAAAGGTAGCGTATGTGGCACCAGATTGCATCTAAGGACACCTAATTTTTCAAAAATTTTCAAAGACCCCTCCCCCAGGCCGGCGTTCACACAACATACTGCATACGCCGCTGTCTAGATGTGCCCCCTCATCGAACTGTTTTGTCCCCCTTGTGCCCCCCCCCCAGAATGAAAAGTCTGGTGACGCCACTAGAGTGTAACACTGCAAAGGATCGAAAAGTATAGGATTATTACATTTAGCGTTGATCTTTATTACATTTACCGTGAGTCCGATTTATTACATTTAGCGTTGAAGTCGTATTACATTTATAGTGAGACGTTTATTACATTTAGCTTTAATTTTGTAACATTTACGGTTGGTACTACATTTAGCGTTGTTATGACATTTAGCGGTGATACAATTGTCTATAATGATTGCATAAATGAGGTATCGAGCTGCCTCAAAATATTTGTACAAAGATTTACAATCAGTTCCTTCCTATAACGTTTGACGAAAAAGATGCATCAGTTAGCTTACTGGGATTTAAGCTGTAAGCTGTATTAAAACTGAGTTTGTGATATAAAGGAAGCAGTGAAAGATATAAAATAGGGATGAGGTATCAAAGTTGTTAAAAGATCAAAACATCCCAGAAACTATTTTAAGTACAACAAAGTACTTGTAAGACCGGACTTACCATTTTATCAAAGGTAGGAATGAAAACAGGGAACAAACGAAATGCAGTCACGGGTTAAAGATAAAAAGCCTCAACTGAACATTTAGTGAGTGATACTTTGGAAGTCAACCTAAACTCCCACCACTAGCAAGAACTTCAGTGTATAAGCAGTGGAAATCAATTTGGATCAGGAAGCACTGATACCCAAACAAATTTTGAAAATTTAGTGGAACATTCTGCCAATAATATGACAGCAACAGTGGTCCAAGAAGATAAATTGAAAGATTTCTGTAATGCACTCAAAATCTTTCATAAAATTTCTTTGTTGGATAGGTATACATGTGAATTAGAACCGAATTGGGGCAATGATTTCGCATTGGACAAAAAACTTGCTTTCTATGGATTTAAGGCTTATGTTAGTAGTACTGAGGAATTCTGTGACGGCATCAAGAGGTAGTGAATAGGCTATATACCGTTATTGTGTAGCCTATGAAAGAAAGAGTTAGCTTAAGAAGCAGTAATATTTTCCTACAAATGAAACTGAAAGTGTGTTGTGTGAATCATGCAGAACAAACAGCGTGGTAATGTGTTTTCAAAGACGTCGTGCCTATGGGGGGCCTAAGATCACGGACCCCAAGTTTTGTCAAGGGTAACGCTTCGCTAATTCAAAATAAAGAGGTAAGTCACGGAAGATGTCTTCAGTTCATGGCGCCGCCAGGGAAGGGGCGTTCCCTTTATGCATTTCTTAGTGTATGTTACGACAGCACCAGCAATACAATAAAAGAAAGAGTTCAATTATGATGTTATTGCAAAGGCGTTAAAAGAACACTCAGTGATTATTGGCAACAAAGAACCGTGTTTGCAATGTTGGGAGTAGAAATCTAGTTGGTATGAACAGGGAGCCGTGAGAGATGGAGAAATGAGAAATATCGACCAAATCTGTCAGACAATATGTATTTGAGAATAATTAAATCCTAGTCAGGTATCAAAATTCGATTAGCAGGTCTCTTTGTTCCGTTATTGTTTAGCCACTGTTGACTTTTCTTCTTAATGATGATCTCTTTCTTCCAAAGACCATCCTGAAACAAAGACCATTGTAAAAATACTGATATGAAATACTGATTTGAAGATAACTACGCAGCCGATAAATGTGAAACGTTGTCACCGTTTTACATCAAAACGACTTTTTATGCACTGTTAAGTTGCACAATCCCGTTATTATTCTAATTTCTTCATCAAGTGAGGAATATATCCTTTAGAAATCTCTCACAGTTCCCTGTTAAGACACAAGATCTTTTCTATCACAGGATTTCTTTGATCTTACAAGAGGTGAATCTGTGCTGGAATTGGTTTCTAGGTCAGCACCTGGTATGGTTAAAAATGTCAATGCCATTGAAAGATTTGACACAAGTGATTAGATTTTGACTGAATAAAACCTTGTTGCTTTAGTTAATGTGAGCAGATCAACGGTTACTTTCAAATATTTTAAAACTGAGGTGAAAGCATTGGAATGAACAGATATTGCCAGGGCTCTATTCAGTTCCACTAAGGCCGAGTTCAGGCCAATTGTTGTTCCACTGAGTAGTCCTAAGCCTGGGCCATTTTTAATAAGGTGCCCCGAGCCTGAGCAAATTCCGATTCCAGTGAACTCAGTTCCGGGCCATTTGCTGCAGTCCGGCTGGAGTCTACGCTATTTGACAATGTAATTTAATTTTCATAATGTTTCATATGTACGGCGTAGTAAATTATGTAATTTTCAGGGGTCAAACTTTTGTCAAAATAATGCGCTAATTTATTTAACTTCGAGTAAGCACTCCTACTTAACACTGTCACCAATAACAATGAAACCTTCAAACTGAGTAATTTTCCATTTTTTTTTCCTTTTGTGGACCTGGCTAGAATTCGCTTTAAGTCCGAGTCCAGTTGCAGTTCATACCGGGCCAGTAGCGATAAGGGGCCTTCCACTCCAGGCTAATGCTGCAGTGGCGGATCCAGGGGGGGTCGCCGGCGTCCGGACCCCCCTCA
Organism: Holothuria leucospilota; assembly: GCA_029531755.1. Lineage (NCBI taxonomy): Eukaryota > Metazoa > Echinodermata > Holothuroidea > Aspidochirotida > Holothuriidae > Holothuria > Holothuria leucospilota. The sequence continues at coordinate 61,200,684 of CM055965.1, forward strand.
AATTTTTCAATGTGCCCTTTTTCAAAAAATGTTTTTTTTTTCACACTGGCAAAAAAAAAAAAAAAAAAAAAAAACACCGAGACAGTTTCACAGGTAATGACAGTGTTGTCCAATTCCGAGGAGATGTTGGTTACCCCCATCCAGTATCGATCAATCCACTCGTAAAAGTCTAGCCATGTATCGCAGACACTTTCGGCAATATATTTGACTACGGTAGCCTATATTGGCCGCCCCGAAACCCGAACAGCGCATTCGTTTTACAGAGAATGTGACTACAGTATGTCTGCGTGACAATCAGGCATTCTAATCACTTTTCGCTTGGAACCACGTGTGGCGTGCTTGGGCATTCAGACTAACACAAAACACGCAGATATTACGTCATACTCACTAGCTATATGCAACGTATTACTATTGGGTTTTAATATTGATTCCAAAAGGTCACTGCTAGTCTTTTGGTCTTACAAAATAATGATCTGTTCACACTCCATAAACGCTACATCTGCGAAACCTCCCCTCCACCCTCTAGCATCCATCCTCTCGTGAACAAGAGAGAGTAGGTAGGCTAAATACGTTTCGTTTTGATATTTATAGTCTGGAATTACTCTCTTCTTTTATAGTGTTGCCCTAGTGATGGGAATAAAAAGCCAGTCTTAGGTAAAGTCCACAGCCAAGAGTTGACCAGAAGTCATAATAGACAAATCGGTGTTTGTTTCATTTTAAAATTACTATATAAAATCACCACCAGGTCAAATAACGCAATGTCAGTCGGTTCAATTTTTTGACGTCTTTGGACCGATGACCGGTCTGCTGTCGCAAATGAAAAGCAAACATTCGACTTCGGTCATCTATTCTGACAGAGTGTTTTTGATAGTCGCGCCGCAACTATATAGGGAACACAACATACAGTATTTTAACCTCCTCTCCCAGTCGAGATAGTGGTAGCGCCAGGTGGGGGAAGGGTTCATGCCCCCCGTCGGGGAAGGCTGGCCCCCTATCGGAGAAGTTTTACAGTTTCGTAGTGGAGTCTTAGTCGAAAGTACGCAGTCCCTGACTACAACTAATCGACGGTTTACCTGTTTTTTGGCTCTCAAGAGTATAATTTCTGTAATAAGAACCCAAAATTTTCGGCGCGCTACGCGCGCTGTAGGGTCACTCTATTTTTTCAATAGTTCCATTCCACATAGCAGGATAGTACAAGTCCTGTCCACCTTACCAAGTAACATATGGGCAGAATACATTGTTTATGTAAAGGTCGTAACTTTCATTCCATATCGCAAAGCCTAGTTGGTGTTCTCTTGTGTGTGTCATGCGGTACAGTCAGTTGGTGAGCGACTTACGGAGCAAAGTTTGGCTATTTCATCGTGTAGTCCAGGTGGTTTCGATACAATGTATGTTACACCCGATACGGTCTACAAACCCTACAGTTCTTTTTTTCGTTTCGTCATATTTTTTTATGTGTAAGCCTCTCAAAAAATTTCGCCCGCTTCGCGCGCTTTTCAATTTCACGATCCAGATTCAAAGAACACTAACAGTGCGCACCTCGGATCATGAAGTATTAAGTGATATAATGCAAGACATGCCTGCAATTGCATGGGATAATGAGGCTCCCACATTTGCCCTTCTCATCATACCCTCGAAATAGGGAATGTCGGAACTTGGGTTAGCTGACATGGCCCGGCCCCCTGTTGGAAAAATTCTGCCGCCACCCATGGTCAGTTTACTTCTTTTGGCTTTCATAAGGGTAATTTCTGGGATAAAACCCAAAATTTTCGGTACGCTTTGTGCACTCTTCCTCAGTTCAGTTATACTTATAGCTAAATATAGTACAAACCCTTTCCACCTTTTCAAGTTAATAAGTAGAATACATGGATTTATGTAAATGTCGGGAATTGAATCGCATTTCGCTAAACCTGGTTAACGTTCACTTGTGTCTGTCGTACGGTACGACTAGTAACTCGAGGAGGGAAGTACAATAAAGTTATGCCCGATAGGGCCCAACTGTCCGCTCAATTGTTCTATATAAGCTCTAAATTAGTACAAATTCTTATAAGTGTAGGCTTACCCCAAAAATTTTCGCGCGCTTCGCGCGCTTTGTAATTTCACCGTTTAGATTCCAGGTTCTGATTCCAGTTTTTGCATGTCTCTTGGTTTATCCTTTCTTTGTCAATATGCGGTAAGTTGTGTAATCACTGACGTTTATGGGAACCAAAATTTAAAAAAAAAATGAATGTGCCCTTTTTATGTTGGACCCCCCCTCAGAAAAGACCCTAGATCCGCCCCTGTGCTGAGTCCTGTATTAATCGGAACTGAGTTCAAGCCCGGACTCCGGCGTTACAGCTCTGGCATGAACTATTCAGAAACGTAACCAGTTATGCAATCAAAACATTGAACAAAAGTACGCGCTCACCCATTATAATAGGTGTCTATTTATTATCAATTTCTTTAAGACAACTTCCGTGAAATCATTCCTTAACTACATTTTTGCAACAACTCGGTGAATTTATTGTTTCCAAAACCATTGCAACCCCTTCGAAGTCCATTCTCCTACTACCAACAACTAACCCACATGAACTCGACCGACGGTTCATTTGGGTTATTATTGCAATGAACATGTGATCAACAAGTTATGATATTTGTGGTCAGTTCATTGGTAGTATTATACCATTGCCCCCAGTTGATTATAGTGGTCAAAATTTTAGGGCTTCACCACTCGGGCTCACCCAAACCTGTCCACAACCCCATTGATGAGGTGGACACTGAGCAGTACTCTGGCACTGAGGGGTGCATAAGGAGCTCTAACAGCACTTTGCAAAATGCAATGAAGGTTTGCAGTCAACTCATAATTTGCAATCATCATCTTTCAAATTACAGGTTACGCAAGAGTTTCTTCACAAGTGCTTTAGAATAACCGCAAAAGTAATTTGATTAAAAAAAAAACACTGGGAGGACCGCTAGACATTCGCTTTAGGCTTTGCGCCTTCCGGGCTCTCTCCATTGAAGACTTTGCCGTCCACACATTAGGAGAATGTAGCCTACGCTGACAGTCGCTTGTTTTATGACATTTTGTTTCTACGGTCGCCCATGGCCATATCTACGCAAAATTAAAAAAAAATAAAAGAATATTCCATTGATTTAGTATACCTGACCCTCAAGCTGTAATAAAAAACTTGTTTGCAAGTTTCAAAGTTCCTTACAATATTATTACCACCGACCCAGCTCCAAAGCGGTTCTTGTGTATTATATATACGGTAGCCAATTTTTGTTAACAAAGGTGCTATTTTGAACTTGGACAACGGTTACAAAAGCCATCTTATTATGGCACAAATGAAGAGGAGATCCACCAATTGAAGGCAGTGTACTGCGTTGTTAAATTTTTAATCCGAGGCGACCCAACGCATGTATCTGACTGCTGTGTTACTGTCCAGACCAGCAATAGGCCCATAGCCTGTTACTGTCCAGCCTGTTACTGTCCTCGAGATAGCTTCCAGGAGGCGAAAATAGGGGGGGGGGGGCATACTAAACTGAAATGCATCACAACAATTGAAAATGCATTAAAACAATAGTACTTTTTTATTTCTATAGAAGGGTAAAATTTCTACTACCCCGGCCTCTCCCCTGGGATAGGGGCTTGGACAGTAATCATTTCAAAATAAAATATCTTACTAATAAAAATTTCCCCCACTTTTCTGTAACCCTCATAAAAAAATCTATTTCTTCTAACAGACAAAATAAATTTTGAAGGAAAGTGGCAATAACTTCCCCATAGACTACAAAATTTCACGACAGACGGTCCTTTGAAAAGTTCCGTGGCAACCTCACACCATAGGTAGTGGCGCTCGTGGGAGGATCCTTGGAAAGTATGCCCTGGGGAAGCCTGTCTTCAGTTATAGGCATGTAAATTGGAACTCTACCAAATATCAGCGATAAATATCAGCGTCGGCAGGTAGTTACAGTCAGGCGTGGATCCAGGATTTTGAGAAAGGGGGCACACACACCGTCAGCCGAAGGCCGACGAGCGAGCGCCGAAGGCGCGAAGCCACGGCGGGGGTTTGGAGGTCCTCCCCCAAAAAATTTGAATTCTAGATGCGCTTAGATGCGATTTCCCAGCATCTGGGAAGCACGTTTTCCATATCTATTTGCTCATATTTTCGAAGTATTTAAATCGTTGGTCAAAAAATCGTTGGTAATCGAAAGGGGGCGTGCGCCGGGTGCGCCCCCACCTGGATCCGCGCCTGACAGTAGACCTATTTCCGGATAAACAGCCTAGATGCACCGGACTGTTGAAATGAAAACTTGTTAACCTATGCCGTACTTATTTCTTTTATTCAAAAGAGGGCGTATCTTTCTAGTTCTAAGACGTTACTACTTACACTAGCATTTTAAACGTCTTCAGGGTCCTTGGTCCCCGAACTGACAGGCATATACATACAGATAAAATTAACCCTGCAGCAGTACGGATCGATTTATGCATTGTTACCCAAGAATGTTTTTGACAGGGATTTGCTAATAAGCCTGAGACAGGCTTTGTGTGGCCCACAAAAAGGAAAGAAGCTTCCGTAATTGGGGATAACGGTTTTGCCGCATTTCTAAGAGTGTCTATTGTTACGAATCCAGTGAGACAGGTCCATGATCAAGCTTAAGAAGAACTTGCTCAAAATCGAGAGGAGTCGATGTCGAGAAAGGAATACGTCCTCCCACCTGGGAGTTGTTATCCGAATGGAGATAGTACGAGAACTTTAATGCTAATACTTTAAGACTTTAAGTTAGTTAGATGAGGTTTAACGTCCCAGTTTCCAACCAATTGGTTCAAGTCGAGACGACCAAGGCTTTTTTTCCAGTTGTGACTCACTGGATTGTTTCCCTACTCCAATACTTATGCTGAGCACCAAGCACAAAGGCAGTAGGTTCCATTTTTAAAGTCTTTGGTACGACCCGGCCAGGATTTGAACCCTAGACCTTCCTGCTGCTAATCGGATGCACCCTTTAAGTGTGAATAGATTACTAACTACTAGCTAGCGAGAAGGCTTATAAGGACTTAGGCCCTTTATGTAATGTGTGTGTGTATATAAATATAAATATATATATATATATATATATATATAGTTCAAAAAGGAAACAAGCGATAATGTCTTTTTCAACCAACAAACTTTATTTTTCGGAGATTAAAATCCATCTCCTTCCTCAGTGAGTATTAGACGCTTAATCGCTTAATGAAGAATTTTACATGTAATTCATACATACACTGAAATTCAAAAGGCAACAAAATTTCTCAAAAAAGGGTCAAGGTCAAGGAAATGTAGCCTAAGGTCTCCATGCGCGACTATTTAATACAGCGTTGATTGACTCTCATATACATATATATATATATATATATATATATATATATATATATATATATATATATATATATATATATATATACACGACTCAGTATAGATGATACAGTTGTGCTCAAAAACCAACAAGAAATAAGAACAAGAGTTATAAACTCATGAAGTATATTTCAACAATTTCAAAAATTTTGGCGCGCGAAGCGCGCCGAAAATTTTGGGCTCTTTTTGGAGAAAATTTGAAAAAATTGCCGGCATTTTCCATGGAAAATTTGAAAAAATGGGGCTTTGAAGAAGAAAATTGGAAAATTTGGGGTCTTTATTGAAGAATTTGCCCTAATTTAGACCAAAATTAAGTAAATCGTCGGGGTGACTGTGCGTTGTCGGGGACTACATATTTTATCGTATACATAACAGCCGCCCCGACGAAACCGAAAAATTTCCCCGACGGGGGGCCAGCCTTCCCCGACGGGGGGCCATGGCCCCCTGGCCCCCCCGCTGGCGCCACCCTTGGGGACCCCCCTCCCCTTTTGAAATTTTTTTGCTGTCTCGAAGGGCTTAGATGCAAAATGGTGCTATTTTTTGCTTCTTTTTACACTAGATCCCACTGTTCTCCACAGGCCGGGGTTTTAAGAGGGGCGGTCCAATGGAGTATCTAGTGTTGTAGATAAGTCATATGCGCAAACGGCAGCCCTAGACTAGCGCCTGTTCGCATATGTTTATTTATTGTAGTAGGACGCTTTGGCAATAGCCTTAGGTGGCATTGACAACCAATACTTTTTCGGGATTAATATGTTGTCTTTCAAAATCAGGATTAGGGTTCGATAAAAAGTTTGGGTTCAGTCCCCAAGGCATAATCTGTTGAAAAAAGGAGAAAAGATCCAGAATGTTTCCAGAAGCTATGACATCATTAATAGCCTATCCAAGGTTTTGACTCAACTGTTCAGAGGCCTATATTGCCAATGCGTCCTGCATGCATAAAATAAATATGCCGTCCGCGCTGCTGAGGATTCCATCGTTATTACTCACACCCCCGAGCCCCATAGGCTACTCGTGTTTTTTTTCGACTGCGTATTAGCAACAGGCGCATGTATGGCCAATCAAAACCTCGAATCAACGATAATTTCACACCTTCCCGAAAACTATGTTTCAATTGTTCTTTTAATCTCTTTCGTCTTAGATTTCAATATCTAAATGTCACACTTGTGAAGCCAATTTTTCCCAATTACCCCCCCCCCCTTCCCCCACTCCGCCCCACCAAATTCCCATCCCTGTAAGTAGAAAGGCTTCCACGACGGGAATCCATACTAGTAAGATGATTTCAACGAGTACGCCGTTGAACTGGGTCTTGAAATAGTAAAGCTTTCGTCAGAATTGGCTCTGACTTCCTGAAGAAGTCAGAGCCACTTCTGACGAAGCTTTACTATTTCAAGACCTGGCCCATCCCTCCCTCCACTCTCCGTTTTTTTTTTTTTTTTTTTACTTTCCTTCATTTTTTCAACATCGCCCATCGCGTCCCCAAAATTTCTTTGGGGGGCACTCTGCCCTGCCCTCTGCGGTCTACGCCACTGCTCCTGACGTTCCACTCGCTGCAATGATCGGTACCCTCACCTTCAAACCATCAATTCACTCACCCATCCATTCAAACTGTCTTTCCCACACTGGATAATAAGCTTGCAAATTTGCCTCCCGTCATTAATATTTCTTCGTCTAGTTATTCTTGGCTGGGCGACTACTGTGCAATCTGTATGGTTATCCCTAGAAAGTTCTACAAAGAACCTCCTTGGTTCTCCTATGTACATTAACTCCCAAGTTACCGTCATCGCTATCAATGCGTATTGACATTTGTGACCGTTTTCAACAACCTTTCGCATACAGCACCGTGTGTTTTCAATAGAGCTTCTCCCGGTAATTACTTCCCCTCAACACAACCTTCTTTTCCATTCTTATCCTTCTGTGTGAGCCTCTTGATAAACTTTATTGAGCAGCTTAGCTCCGCTACAGACTTTACCCTTATCGGACCAGGGAGTTGTTAGGACAACTCCCTGATCGGACCCAAATGGATTACTTGGCCTATTGTTCAACTGTTTGATAAAAGTATTACATAAGTTGTAGATACTCTAATGACATTAACTGTTAGTACTGCTTTTATTAGCCTATCGTTAACTCTATTAGGGAAAGTCTTCTACTGACTGGAGTTCTGCATGCTGACTGACCCAGTGCAAAGATAAATCCTACCTTTCCCTTCTCCATTAGGAAAGGGAATGTGTTGAGTGTCATTTTATGAGGAATGATCTGCACCTGGGTCATGCATGTCCTATATACTGTACAAGGCTAGTGTCAAAAACAAGTACTGAATTTCGGAAGTTCTCTCTATTAGCTAAATTTAACAATTTAAAAAGGCAAATCTCGTCATCCCCGACAGTCTGACAGTTCCATTTCTCCGAACCAAGTTACTTCTCAGGCGCGGATCCAAGGGGGGGGGGCTTTCCCGGCCTCAACCCCCCTTTTTCGCTACATCAACAATAACAAATACGCGAAAATTAGCATACTGTTAATCTAGGAGAATATTCAAGGGGGCTTTCAGCCCCCCCCCCTTTCGAAATTTCTGGATCAGCGCCTGCTTCCACCTCCAACCATAACTGTCTTATATAAGCTCCTCCTTGTTTAGAGACAAACCTAGTTTATTACTTAAGGTTATGCCCTGGTGAGCATTAACGGCTATATTGAGTAATCAGAACCCACACACTCTCTCTCTCTGCATTGTGTTAAATGTTAGCTACTCTGCATCTTTTGAATTTTCAAACTTTGATGTCAATCAAAGAACAGTCACCACCTGAAGATTTTGAAATCCCCCATGTCTGTCTGTAAGCATCAGACGCGTTGGTCCTCCTTGGTTTACCCTTGGGAGATTCCTCTTCTCTCTTTACCCCGCGGAGCGCACTCTGTTTGCTCGACAGCCCCTCTTTAAGGCTTCCCGGGGATATGACTGAACAAGGAATATGCCATACAGCCTGCTGCTTAGGCAACTTTCCCTTCGGCCTGGGCCTTCACGACTTTGAAAGAAAAGTACTTTATTCAGATGAGACCGCCGCCAAATTTAGTCCAAGCATCTGCTACCACTTTGGAAGGTAGTTCCATGGTCCAAGACTGATTGACACTAATCTGTTCGGATGATAGTGCTTCCTCCTGACACTTAGCTTTGGAATTATCCCCTCCCAATAGCCCTAGCATAAAATGCCTCAAGTAGTCTTCTCTAGAGACGGGCGCGGTTGGTACGGGATCAATGCAGGCTTGGCTTGGTTCTGGGTCCATAAACTTTCCTAGCTTACTGAGGGAAACTCCAGTAACTTGCAAGTGTCCAAAATTAGAGAAATATTTTGAAAAGTCCCTCCTTTCAAATAATGCTGCACAAGCCGTGCCTAAATAAAGGCTGTGATTAGGTACCATCTATCAGTCTATCAAAAGTGCCTCATCCTATGAATGTTTATTTGCGGTTTTAAAAGTAAGTTAGAGATTTCCATGTATATCAAGATAACACGAATTTCCATGGAACAAAGCTACCAGCCTCAGCAAACGTCTGTATTGTAATGACCTATTTGACGTTATAAAGCAATATACCTTTTAGAAAGATACATTTCTTTCAAATTTATTCAATCTCGCTTTCATAAAAATCCAAGATAAAAAACAAAATACAAACTATACATGCAGGAAACGGAAAAGAAAAACATGTGAAATCAGTAGGGTCAAGTTAAACGAGAAGTTAGGCTACAAAAACAAAAGTATTTTATATATTTACAATTTAAAGGAGCTGGGCTAACTGCCCTATGGGAATGGGCGGAACTAGGTTAAGCAGACAAATAATACACATAAAAAGGGGGAAGGGACGGTGCCTGCAACAACTGACACATAAGTTAGGCCCAGCTCCTGTCTTGCACGGCCCTGGAAAGGGGCCGTTTGGATCTCTACAGCGCGGTCTTCTAACTGCCCGTACCCTCCTCTTAGTCGAAGTAATACAACGGAAACCACAAATGTCCAGTTAATAAACAACTAACCCATCCGTGCCCCTACCGCAGTTTGCACAAAAGGGCTAAACAAGGCCAAAAGACCACTTAAAGGGGCTATAACATCACTCTAAACATATTTAGGAAAATGATTATATATAAATGCAATTGCTTACTGCATTTTCATTGACATTATTTCAATCAGTAGCTTCACTCTGGCTGGTCAATGATGACTTTTGCAGGCAGTCGTGTCCCCATGTGTTCCCACACAGTATGATTGTGTGGATATTGCCTTTTGCAATTTAAACAGGGTGTAAGCTATCTGTAACTTTGTCTATGAGCCAGGCGCGTAGCCAGAAATTTGCCATGGGAGGGGGGGAGGGGCAAAGCCTGTAGGCAAACTTTCTAAGCGTCGCGCCACCGTAGGTTGGCGCGAAACGTACAAGAAAATTTGGCCGAAAATACCTCCCAGATCGCTATAAATGACACTTCCCAGGCCTTCTAAGTTGCCATCTAAACATTTTTTTTTATTTTGAGTTACTAGCAATATCATAAATAATCATTAAAAATACCAACAATATGCTCGGGGGGGGGGGTGGCTGCCCCCTTGCCTACGCGCCTGCTATGAGCTGTACTAGAAAGGCCCTTTCTTGAATTGGAAGAGGGGCTAGAAGTAATCTTAGTAGGGAGAATTTTTATTGAATGTGATGAGATTATAAAGCCTTTTAAGACTCCGGGTGAGCATGCGTGAGGCTATAGCGAAAGATAAACGCATTGAACGAATTAGGGGTAAACACTTCACGTATTACCCATGAAAAACAAGACTGGCATTTAAAATAAAGAAACACACTTGTGAACACTTTGCCCAGACAGCCGAAAACGTAGAAGTGGACCTCCAATGGAAGGTTACTCCGAACACTATGGTATTACTGGTGACCCTGGCAAAAGCGGACCTAGCCAAAATCTTCAAAAAAAGAAATTGTCCCCGACCACGGTCAATTATCCAGAACACCGTCCGTAACCGACCCTCTAACAAAATCTGTGACAATGTGGTCTGAGATGGGTTTCTTGTCATAAACTAAACTGCACTGTTGTTTCTTTAACTCATACTTCACATTATTGAGTACCAGCCACGCCCGTCATTTGTCGTGAGAGTACAGTGGGTAAGTGTCCTCTGTCCCATAACTGTCCTACGGGGAAATTGCATCTAGCATCAAATAACCTTTAGACGTGTCTGTCTGTCTGTCTGTCTGTCTGCAGTTTATACAGACTTTCCCAAAGGAGGTGAGACAGGGTCTCAGTACCCACACACTGGAGGTAATTGTCCCCAGAAAATGATAACCAAGATTAAGGACTTCTTATAAGCTACTTTGTCTTTTCAAGGATAGGTCACTATCACTACTTTGGTGTACTGGAACTTCAAACCTGTTTAACCAGAAGGGTTTAACCAACGGCCTTATTTCCTTGACCCCTGCCGATGAATCATTCTCATCTCTGTGGATAGAATGTAGGGATTAGAGAGAAGAAAGCTCTTTGAGTAGGTGTGGTCTTTTTCCTTTCCTGTAAATAAAGTTCAGACAGAATATAGTCTAAGGGTAGCATCAAACCACCCGAAGTTCAACAGGAGCCAAATGTGAAAACGGAAATAAAAGTGAGTTTTCCACAGACAGAAAATCAGCCACAGCTCAAGCTTACAGAATTATTTCACTCCGATCATCTCGTTCTTATGTAGTAATCGATTTTTGTGAGAGAGAAAACTCATCCCCATTCCGGTGGCCGCTTCGCATCACAAAACATACTGAAAGAAGCGTTTGCTCTAGCAACAAAACAAGCACCCAGCGAATTGCCTTTGAAGCTAACCATCTCACAGTTTCAATAGTACCCTCCACTGAAGAAGCTTAGGGCTCATTTAAATCACAGTAGTATTATGCAAAGCTTTCTTAGCGTGCTTTAAAAATATTCTACATCGAGCTAGCTGGGACCACGCTAAGGTGTGGTTAGTCCGATTTCTCACTGCACACGGTTTAGGTGCATCGTGTTTGGTGAGAAGTTTCCGAGACTGAAAACGGACGGAAAGACTGGAAGCCGGACTGGGCATATAATCTAAAGATGGCAGCATCCAGAGGGCTGATAGCCTTGATTGCCTTTGCATGTCTAGATTTGAGCTTTGGACAGCTTGCTGGGGAAGGTAAGATTTTGATCTTTTTGAAACAACTACATCATGATGGGCAGTGGTAAGTCTGGCAGTGATGATCAAAATGAACGCCCGTCTGCCCTTGTCTAGGTGATAATGTGATCATCATTACTTATAGTCACTTTTTATGTACGTAGATCGTTCTATGTTGAATTGGCTGGACTTCAAGAGGGTGGGCGCAGCAATGATGGTAGGGCTGAATACACTGAAAGGGAGAGTCACGCTCGTGTGCCTTTTCAGAATGGAAGCAAAGAAATTTAAGGGCGTCTGAAAAAATCAGATGTCAGAAGAAATTCCCTATGAAGGAAGGGATGGGAGACTACTAACTGGTTATAAACAGACAATTTTTCTCCAGTTTTTTGACAAATTTTTAGTTATCATACCATCAAATTGTAGAGGAAACCGTATTGGGTAAGTAAGCAAGAGCGTCAACAGCTCAAAATCGGAGGCGGGGGCATGAACTTGACAAGCGCAATCGCGAAGCCCTAGAAGCGAGGGTTCCGGGAATCACTGTAAGGACCTTGGAAACTTTGGGGTCCAGATGATCTTTGAAGTAATCGAGGCATTTTGCCACGATTTTAGTCCATTAAGTGGCTGTTTTCAACATTTTCGAGTTTTGTTCTATTGATTCAGCTATATTACAAGCTATGAAATGAGTGGTGGCTCCAGGTTTGGGGCAGGGGGCATGGCCCCGGTCAGGGAAGGCTGGCCCCCTCCCCGTCGAGCAAATTTTCCGGTTTCGTAGGGAAGCTGTTATTTATTCGATAAAATATGTAGTCCCCGAGAACGGCCAGTCGCCCCGACGATTTACTTAATTTTGGTCTAAATCACGGCAAACTCTTCAATAAAATCCCCAAGTTTTCCAATTTTCTTCTTTAAAAACCCAAATTTTTTCAAATTGTTATGGTAAAAACCCCAATTTTTTCAAATTTTCTCCAAAAGAGACCAAAATTTTCGCTAAAATTTTCCTTCAAAGATAGTTTCAGCACTCTATCACCCGCCCTCCTTGAGGCTGTGGGTTGCTGGCCCCCGTCCGGAAGCTTGGTCCCCCTGTCGGCAAATCCTGGCGCACCCCTGGATGGAATAAAAAATATTTGCCTACTATTTCTATCAGGGTTCTAGAAAAAGGGGGGATAATGCCCTCCACTTCCAAAAGATTAAAGGAAGTAGTACTCGTCCCCCACCTGACCTGATGACGCCCATGGTGGTAAGGGCAAATAACTTTCGAGGGAAACAAATTAGAATTTCGGTCAAAAGTGCTGCAGTCCCCAACTGGAAGTAGCCTTGAACGTCTATGGAGCATCAGTCTAGCCTGGAGAGAACGTCATCCTTAAAGGCCGTGTGACATGAAAATAACATAGTTGGATATTTGATGCAAGAAGCATTGAAATCCAGAAAATAGCCGCAATTTCCATTAAAATCCATCAAATATTGACCATTTTACAGGGAAATTTTTATTTCACACTTGTACCATGAATAAACATAAGCTAAATATGCAAATATGTGACATCGAAAGAGGGACATACCATATATGGCACATGTTAGCCTTTGTTTTTTCAACCTTAATTTCAAGGACACTGGTAGCATTGTTATTCCCTGAGGGGTTTATTATAGAATTTAATTTTTTTCCTTAAAAGTTATTGATATCACTCACCAAACTGTTATCTATATGATCGGTAATTAAGAGATAATTTATGTAGGGTTAACAAAAGAAATCATAACACTGTGCAACACTCCGCATAATTATTTTTGCATAGGCAATTAGTTTCTTCAGAAACCATCAAACTTTGAAGACGTATATTTTGAGAACGGTAAAAGATATTGGAATAATTCCAACGAATCTTTGATTGAAGGACTTAATTCTTTAACTGACAAGTGAAACAGCTCTTTTGGTAGCATGTCACACAACCTTTAAACCCCAAAATGTGTCGGTGGCAATAGCACTCACTTGCATGATAACCGTGTAATTAGTGCTACGGAGATGGCTTATTTAAGAACCCACTTAAACCTAACCTAATCCGTAGCCGAACCGCTAAACCTATCCGAACCTCAGGTGGGACCCCTGGTCAAACCAGATAAAAACAAAGGGGTGACCGTTCTATCACCAGTCACATGTTGCTTATGGATGGGACACAAAGACTGGAAGCAGATCAGGGTGTTTGCATAGACGATACTCTCAAAACTTAACCAAACAGTGAACCGTGTCATAGCTACTAGGTTGATTTGGCGAGTTAGGGCCGGGGAGACAGACCACAGTTGCTAAACTGTTTAAGATTTCAGTTGTCATTAATGCTTCACGATAGTACTGGCGTGGCCTCATGCCCCAGTTGGACCATGCCACAGTGATTCCAAGAGAAAATATAAAAACTGGAGGAAATTAACTGCTCTTCAACTTGAAAATAATGCTCTCACGAGCACGTCTCTTCCACTCTCCTCCATTCATCATTATCCTTTACAGTTATCCCAATGTTTCAGTACTTGCAGCCGATCATGCAGGTTTTGGGATCTTACCTGGGCAGATAGTCCGTAGCAACTGTCTGAGCTGTCGCCAAGGCAGTCTAATCTCTTCAATTGGATGACCTATACCCTTAATTGTTTGCTAAATACCCGCCATACAATTCGAAGCACAAAAGGCTTCTGCGATTTTGGATTCATTTCATATTTTATTCTGTGCTGCAGACATCAGAGCGTTTTAGCGGGCAACCGGTTCTCCTTTTTGCCTTTGCTCCGTCATGATAAGTGTACTGTGCATAGGCGATCACATTTTACAATTTTATGTGCTTGTTAGCATATAGTACGAACCAAGGGAAAACGTAAGTCAGAGCAGAGTGGGATTTAAGCATGTGCCAGAGGGGTACTTGTCCAGGGCCCCACACATAGGGGCCACACAAACTGGGTTTTATTCTTTTGTGCTTGTTGGGAGACTCCATCTGGTCCAAATCCAAAGATCCCCACAGAAAGGGCCCGAAATGTAGGTTATCATAATTTTTGGTTTAACCTTTTGGAAGCCGTGGTATCTGTATTCCTTGGCCTCCTAGAAGCGGGTATATAGTTGTACAGGTGTGCGTGTTTATCTTATCACATCTTTTTTTCTGACGAGACCAATGAATGTTCAAGGGACTCCACATAGGTTCATCCCAAGGTCCCACATTTGTAACTATGGCCCGATTCAAATGTTTTCAGACAAAGCAATATATTATTGGAATTCTTTTATATTAATTGTTATGATAGCATCGGTTTTGAACTGTTTCAGCGTGAGGTTTGACAGATTCTGGGGATGAATTTTCAGGATTACTTATATAAATTTAAATTAGAGACATGAACACTTCAGTTAGCTACTGGTCCTTGTATCCTTCGAGTGATGAAATGACTTATTGTCAATAACAACAACAATTTTGGTGTGATGTATTTCTTCCTTTTGATTATAAATCTAGGTCAATGGTGGGGTTACACATTTGAAAGTGTGCGTGTGTGTGTGTGCTTGTGTGGGGATTTGGGGGAAGAATAATTACAGGACAAAATATTATAAAATGACTCTACGACGCTGAAACGTTCTCTTGAGGTCGCAGAGTCTAATGACCTAACTTTGGATCCGTCTGGGGTCCAGGGGCAGGCTCACGGTGGGGGAAGGGGAAGGACCCGAAAGTTCTGAGATATCAAAGAAATTTTGCAGGAGACTGAAGCATTTCTCCTTCTTTAAAGATTGTAGATGCATACTAAACATAATCACCGAACTTTCACAATTATTGATTCCTCGCCGAAGGTAATAGGAATCCATTCGTGTGCGTGTGTTTGCAGATTTTCAGCTTGTAAACACAGTTCAAGATAGGAATGTTAAATACTTCCCACACTTGTTACAGAGATTTTCCATATTTAGAGGAAGGACTGTTGTATTTGGTGGAGGTCAGAGGTCATTTGAGATCACCAGCGGTTAAAACTGAATACCCTGAAAACACGATATCTCAAGTTAAACATTGATACCTTTCGTGCTTGGCATATGCATGCATTTTTTAATCAGAATTTTGGTTTTGATAGAGGTCAACGATTTTCTGAGGTCACCGGAGTGAAACCAGGGAGCTGCTACTTGAACAGGAGAAGAAACTTCTTTAATTTATGAATCCAATCAGTCCCAGATATGCGTAAGGGAATAATCCTGTTAGGATCGATAATAAGGCCTAAGGCTATTCAGTTCATTTGTCTGGTACAATTCGCACTTGTTATCCTTTGCAATTTCATTCAATTTCAATTTCATTGTCTCTTGCTACCTTAACAAATGGATGAAATAAAACAACCATTAAATGCCGAAGAGATTGCCGACAGTCCAATAAGAAATTCAGGCTAACAATTCAAAACGACTGGTTAGTGCTTTGTAAGAGTAGATGATGGTGCTATAGGTAATGTTAAGTACCATATGCAAATGGGCAGAGTCACAAATCTATACTTTGCAAATGAATTTTGATCAATTTCTCCATTATTTCGCATAATGCAAATGGTATGTACATATTCGCCGTTCTACAAGGAATCAAAGTAACCTTTATGCATAAGCGACACTACGCGACAAAACGAGCAAATGAATTGGCAATAGAGCCACTGGAAATGCTGAAGTGATAGGCAAAAATTCTTCAAGATATAGCAGACGACATGTACCTATTGTGTGTAGGTCCTAACACCTTTTAAGCTTATGGAATTTTCAATTTCAATGAAGTACAAAGGGAGAGGTATTAGTGGTGTTAACTAGTTCTATGAGTTTCACCTTCGCGGCATGATCGTCGTCATCAAAGGGATGTGTGGAATTTCTTCTCCCGTCCAAGTAGCAGCTCCCTGATGAAACTATGGAAGCCTTTTAAACACGATGTCTCAAGAAAGTTATCAATGAAGTGCCTTACTTAGCATGCAGATGTCCAATCTTGAGTAAATGACCCGCACTGTTTTCGGTGGCCCAGGCTGAAGGTCATTTGGAGTCCCAGATGTCAAACTTAAAGTCATGTAAACACGATATCTTAAGAAAGAAATTGGGGGCATGCCATACTTGGCTATAAAGGTACCTCAAACTTATTGAATATACAATCACTTAGAAAGGAAACATCTCCACACTTTCTAAAAACATAACAAAACACAAGACAGGAGAACAAAGAATCGGGTTGAATCAGGCTGTTATAGGTTCCTTTAAAGCAAGAATGAATCAATCTAAAGTAATAAGGCTGGGTCAAAAGGTTTTACACTTGAAACAATGGTTTGGTTTGGTTTGAGATGAAGTGATGTGTACACATAACCTTGTACTTATCCTCTTCGTTTAATGGATCAGACTAAAGTAATTCGGTAGAGTTGAGTTAAGTTGTTAAGTGGGCCTTGTTAATGAAAGGGGTAGGGCTTTAAAGTAGTAATTTTTGTTCATTTTATTACCACAACTATTTGAAAATTGCTGCTCATAATCAACTTATTTGCTATAGTAAAGTTAAAAAATTTCAGTTCAAATGAAAGTTGCCTTTATCAAGATGGGGCCCAAGAAGGCCAAGTTTTAAATAGGTGGAGCTTAAAAGGGTTACGTTGCTTTGAATTTCATTATTGTCCGTATTCAATGGACAAGCTTTGAACAGAAATTAACAAATTACTCATCATTTCAATTTGAGCTTCAACCCTACGCCGAGAGTGAAAATGCTAAAAGAAAGAAGGGGGAGCTTTGGGGACGTAGCTTTCGGTGAGCACAACCTCTTTGGGACAAACGTTTTGCTTTTTGCCCTTCGGTATCCAGCCGAAGGGACTTTGAAAAAGCATTTACACTGGTTTTGAAGCAACTTAGAAGCAAACTTCCCTTTTCCTTTAGAGTCAAACACTTAAGTACGAAGTTCAACCATGCAAAGCAACGTCATGATCAAAACAAGGAAGTTCTACGATTTGAATCAATTCGAAAGCCCCGAAAATGAAAGAACTGAAATATTTTCAGAGGGGAGAAATTACTAAGCATTTTAGCTTCTTGTTTGGTAAAAGCCTATCTCGCACTACCGGCTTTTCAATTGGATGGTACAGGGGATCAGGATCTTGCCTAGGTAGACATTCCGCCACCCCTCTCTCCAAACCATATATTACTAGCATTACCTTGTACTCGTTTGTAGTGCAATGATAAATACGTAAATGCGCATTTTTTTTAAGGAAGTGCATGTCAGTAGCATGACATTGAGAAAGACTATCTTTTTAAGGCCAATTGTGACGGCTTACCGAATCGTTGACGGGTACGAGACTTGAACAACTTGAAGAACAGAACATAGTGTATTGATAGTTGATGAAAATTTGCATCTGTTTAAACTCTTTGAGAGTTTTAAAAGATTCTCATACATTGATTGGAAATGTTTCTTAAAGTCAGTTGTTTTACGACGCTAAGCGACCAAATACGAAAACAGCTCAAACGGCTTATAAATTACAACTTCACGTCGGGTGGCTAACTAACTCAACAATTTAGATCAAATTTAGTTTCTTTTGAACCTGAAAATCCAGTTCAGATGGGAAAACCATAGATTGCTCGTGGATGAAAAACCCACCTTACTTTGACCCGGCCGGAGATCGAACCCCGAACCTCCCAGTTTCCAAGCTTCATCTCTTCAAATGCCACCGCCCTCATCCACTCGGCCACGACACCGGCTTTTAATACAACCGATTTAACAAGCTCCACAAATTTTGGATATCTGTAACAAATATAGTTAGGGCGGGACAAGGGAACCAAGTGGGGTAAAGTTCTCTTGTAACACCGCCACTGATATAGGCTACAGCTACCTGCCTTCATTCCTGTATGTTTATCCCTTCTGAAGAATTTGAAGGTGTATTATGATCCGAATGTATTTAGACTGAAAGACCAAGTTAGTCTTTGTAAGTCCTTGTGACTTTCAGGTCGAGAGGGGAATTTATCAAAATGCATACAACTATGAAGATGTAGGAGTCCTAACCAACTGGCAACCATGTCAAATAAGGAAAATGAATTTCGCGTTAATTGTTGTGGTAGGACCCTAAGCCACAAAGGCATTACAAGGAAATATGCACCAGGGTATTTCACGATACGGTTTGCCTTACATACTGTTAAAATGGTGGATCGTGCAAAGTGTCCATCCAATTGTTACCACCTCCCTCCAGGCATGATCAGCTGAATAAGAACAGTGGATTTTCCCACGGGGAGGGGTGGGGGCATGGGGAGCCTGTGCTCCTCCCCGCCATGACTTTTGCCCCCTCCCCATTCACTTGTACCCCATCCGCTCATAATGTATATACAGTTTACAGGAGAGATGTGCTCGCACAAATTTTGCCACCAACAAAGTTTTGCTTGCCTTGGCGATGCCACTGGCTACGTACTCAGAGATTATTGCATCAACAATTTTCTTTAAAGCTACGTCTGTTGCGATGGTGACAGCAATCTCTCCGTTGTTAAACTATATACTCTATTGTATGGCTTCTCATGGTTTGTTGTTTAGAAACTCACTTTGTAGTCTACACCTTAAACGTGGGGCTCCAGCCCAGTCTTAAGTCCGGGTCACACTGCCACGACAACCCACGACACGACGGCGACCACCCACCGCATCGGCTGTGGTCGTGGGGGTGTGGCCGGTTCCACGACTAGTGTTTCGTCATGTCGTAAGCCGTCGGCCCGATTGAACATGTTCAATCGTAGTTGGATGCAGTCGGTGTACCAGAATGTCTACGATTTATTCAAAGTGTCTACGACGGAAAGTCGCAGGTAGTCGTGGAGGTGTGACCCGGGCTTTAAAGGGGTTCGAAAGGAAATAAAACGTATGCATCATCTGCCCAATGGTTTAACTTTGTGGTAGTATATAGAAAGATTACCTCATTGCTGTAATATGGACAGCCGAGACAGTCTGAAGTAGAAGTCTACAACACTGGACGCAATCGGAGGACAGGCCACCCCAGGGCAATTTGGCAAAGTTTTAGAAAACGTCAAAACTTTATAGAGTACGATTGATGTTTCTCATCTGCATGTCATTGAAAGTCACAATTCGTTTTCCATTTGTTATGAAAAGTCGTCAGTATTAAAATCAGGGGTTGTTTGATGTCGGCGCATATCTACAGCTTTGCTTTGAGTAATCTGTTTGTTACATTATTTGTTCGTACGAATATCTATTAGGCTAGTCCTTTGAAAACACAAACAATTTTGTTTCATCCATCCTTGGTAATAATATTGTTCTCACGTTTTCACAAAGCTAACAGGATTACCATGCAATGTAGTGGGTTCATCTTATGTAAAGTAAGACCTCTTTCCATGTACAGTATGCTAATCACATGTATGGGTTTTATTTACCCAGAGGTGATTGCGTAACCAGAAGAGGCCCCGACGAGGATAGAACATGCATTACGACATGTTGCTCGTGCGCAACAATAGCTGTCAGAATGTTCACTTTTGTAAATGCCTTTTACTTCAGTAGGTTTGGATAGAGCCTGTGATTTGAGCAAAGCTGGGACCTGAATAGGTAACAGGATTCATTGTTGCAGGAAGCAGTAACTAAACGATGTGAATGCAACGTCATCTTTCTGTTCTGCTGAATTCAGACCATTACTTCACTATAGTGTCGTGGACTGGGTTCGGATGGAACCGAGCTGTCGAGAAAGGAGGTTTGGAGTAGGGCTCGAAGAACTTAGGGAAACATAATTCGAAATATGATGATGAAAACAATGGTCACATAATAGCTCTAGTATGTTTAACATTGCCAATATTGATAGATTTGGCTATAAAAATTGCTGCGGTGACCTACCATACCATCAACCTAACGCCAAGAGAGATAATAAAGCTGTTGGACAAGTATCATCCTTTCAGAAATATAACTTATTACTTGCGTAATTCAGAAAGGTCAAGTGATCCGATGGCAGTTTCTCCTACCAAGCCCTACCTGTCCATTCTTTTAAAGGGGCTTATTGAGTTGGTTCACTGAATTCATCATTTTTGTCACCCCTGTTGAATTTAACTTACATCTTGATGGCAAATGGTCAAACTAAGAGATTCTGAACATCTCACACACAATTGAAATGACAATGACTGATAGGGTAATTAATGATTAAAATAATTTGTTGCAAATTCTTGACCAGACACGTTTTACCACCAGGAAGTAATCATATGTAAAACCCTGTCCAAAGACAACCAATCAGTGAAGCTTTTACCAACTTAATTGGCAGACAATTGCAACTCCTGTTAACAATAGCTGTTGTAATCAAGGCTTTTGTTGTATACACATGTTGTATTTTCAAGAGAGACTGGTCTATGAAGGGCTTGGACGAGCATCGTAAACTACAACCTCATAAGCAGTGGCGGATCCAGGGGGGGGGGTCGCCGGCGTCCGGACCCCCCCTCAAATTTTCCAATGTGCCCTTTTTCAAAAAATGTTTTTTTTTCACACTGGCAAAAAAAAAAAAAAAAACACCGAGACAGTTTCACAGGTAATGACAGTGTTGTCCAATTCCGAGGAGATTTTGGTTACCCCCATCCAGTATCGATCAATCCACTCGTAAAAGTCTAGCCATGTATCGCAGACACTTTCGGCAATATATTTGACTACGGTAGCCTATATTGGCCGCCCCGAAACCCGAACAGCGCATTCGTTTTACAGAGAATGTGACTACAGTATGTCTGCGTGACAATCAGGCATTCTAATCACTTTTCGCTTGGAACCACGTGTGGCGTGCTTGGGCATTCAGACTAATACAAAACACGCAGATATTACGTCATACTCACTAGCTATATGCAACGTATTACTATTGGGTTTTAATATTGATTCCAAAAGGTCACTGCTAGTCTTTTGGTCTTACAAAATAATGATCTGTTCACACTCCATAAACGCTACATCTGCGAAACCTCCCCTCCACCCTCTAGCATCCATCCTCTCGTGAACAAGAGAGAGTAGGTAGGCTAAATACGTTTCGTTTTGATATTTATAGTCTGGAATTACTCTCTTCTTTTATAGTGTTGCCCTAGTGATGGGAATAAAAAGCCAGTCTTAGGTAAAGTCCGCAGCCAAGAGTTGACCAGAAGTCATAATAGACAAATCGGTGTTTGTTTCATTTTAAAATTACTATATAAAATCACCACCAGGTCAAATAACGCAATGTCAGTCGGTTCAATTTTTTGACGTCTTTGGACCGATGACCGGTCTGCTGTCGCAAATGAAAAGCAAACATTCGACTGCGGTCATCTATTCTGACAGAGTGTTTTTGATAGTCGCGCCGCAACTATATAGGAAACACAACATACAGTATTTTAACCTCCTCCCCCAGTCGAGATAGTGGTAGCGCCAGGTGGGGGAAGGGTTCATGCCCCCCGTCGGGGAAGGCTGGCCCCCTATCGGAGAAGTTTTACAGTTTCGTAGTGGAGTCTTAGTCGAAAGTACGCAGTCCCTGACTACAACTAATCGACGGTTTACCTGTTTTTTGGCTCTCAAGAGTATAATTTCTGTAATAAGAACCCAAAATTTTCGGCGCGCTACGCGCGCTGTAGGGTCACTCTATTTTTTCAATAGTTCCATTCCACATAGCAGGATAGTACAAGTCCTGTCCACCTTACCAAGTAACATATGGGCAGAATACATTGTTTATGTAAAGGTCGTAACTTTCATTCCATATCGCAAAGCCTAGTTGGTGTTCTCTTGTGTGTGTCATGCGGTACAGTCAGTTGGTGAGCGACTTACGGAGCAAAGTCTGGCTATTTCATCGTGTAGTCCAGGTGGTTTCGATACAATGTATGTTACACCCGATACGGTCTACAAACCCTACAGTTCTTTTTTTTCGTTTCGTCATATGTTTTATGTGTAAGCCTCTCAAAAAATTTCGCCCGCTTCGCGCGCCTTTTAATTTCACGATCCAGATTCAAAGAACACTAACAGTGCGCACCTCGGATCATGAAGTATTAAGTGATATAATGCAAGACATGCCTGCAATTGCATGGGATAATGAGGCTCCCACATTTGCCCTTCTCATCATACCCTCGAAATAGGGAATGTCGGAACTTGGGTTAGCTGACATGGCCCGGCCCCCTGTTGGAAAAATTCTGCCGCCACCCATGGTCAGTTTACTTCTTTTGGCTTTCATAAGGGTAATTTCTGGGATAAAACCCAAAATTTTCGGTACGCTTTGTGCACTCTTCCTCAGTTCAGTTATACTTATAGCTAAATATAGTACAAACCCTTTCCACCTTTTCAAGTTAATAAGTAGAATACATGGATTTATGTAAATGTCGGGAATTGAATCGCATTTCGCTAAACCTGGTTAACGTTCACTTGTGTCTGTCGTACGGTACGACTAGTAACTCGAGGAGGGAAGTACAATAAAGTTATGCCCGATAGGGCCCAACTGTCCGCTCAATTGTTCTATATAAGCTCTAAATTAGTACAAATTCTTATAAGTGTAGGCTTACCCAAAAAAATTTCGCGCGCTTCGCGCGCTTTGTAATTTCACCGTTTAGATTCCAGGTTCTGATTCCAGTTTTTGCATGTCTCTTGGTTTATCCTTTCTTTGTCAATATGCGGTAAGTTGTGTAATCACTGACGTTTATGGGAACCAAAATTTAAAAAAAAAATGAATGTGCCCTTTTTATGTTGGACCCCCCCTCAGAAAAGACCCTAGATCCGCCCCTGATAAGCCCATAAAATCTACAATTCTCACATTTTTGGCAACTATAGGAAGTGATACATGAGTAATGAGGCTAATTAGAAGCATTTTCATGCACTGATTTCCTTCGAACACGTCACAATCAATATCAACTCAAAGAGCCTCGAAGGGGCAGTCTTTTCATTGGTAAGAGTTCTATCCGTATGACACGAAAAATATTGTATATAGTGCAAAAGGTCTATAAAAAGTATACACTATAGAATTGTTGCAAGAATTTTATGCATTGAGAGAATTGCTTACGAAAGCAACGAAATGTAAATTTCGTTTGGATCTTATAAAAATAAATATTCCATTTATAATCAAATATACTACCCATGTAGATACTCGTGTTATGTAACTCTTTTTTAGACACAAAGCGGGCTTTAGAGTTTATGCATCGAAATCAATTATCATTTGCTTTGTTTTCTTGAAATATGAATTCAAAAAAGTTTTCACCACAGTACTCAACAAATCTTTTAAACTGATTAAGACGGATATGTTTAGGAACAAAAAATGAATAATATATCCCCCTGAAAATATTTCGGCCCTTGGGAAATATCTCGTCGCAATCAACAACTTGTCTAGCTACGGGTCTGGATATAATACGGCGGCATCAGCAAATTAAACTAAAGAGCAGCTAATATTAGTAGAGCAAATGTACTAAGTGTAGACAGTTTAAGCGGGAAGTTGAAATTTTCTTTGATAAAGTAATTAAATCAGAGCAATCTCATCTACATGATGATGATGACGACGACGACGATGATGATTGAAATGTTAATATGCTGAACGAAAAAGATGAGTTAGGTATACCAGGGAGCTGTTATTTGGATGGAGATAGAACGTAAAGTTTAATTTATGCTAATACTTTAAGACCCACTAAATCGAGGGGAGATTACCAACGATAAGCCGTTTATTTTGAGTAAATTTTTTTTTTTGTTTGGTGGCACTCACCTTGCGATATCATTCAAGTCACGTAATCCTTTAACAAGTGGCCTGCGCAGAACAATACTTTGATGTGTAGGTTTGCGCCGCCAACATTTTTAGAGCAGGTGTTAATAAACTCGAAACGGCTGTTCAGTTGAATTTAAAAGAATACAGTTAGCCCCTTCTCATACAAGATGCCGTATGCAAATGAGTTGACGAGGTATAAGTCTAGCTTTTGTTACAACAATATGAAAAGTTTCCGGAAGTTTCCAGAAATAACCAGATTTAGATTCTTTTTCACATTTCAACATAACACCTAACTGATATACTGTCATGCGCGTCGCCGAGCGTCGAAAGATGCAATATTTTTCATTTTCCTTGACGACTGGCAATGCTGTGGCAGTGGAGGAAAACCCTCAGTCTTACTGTAGATTTAGCAGACGACAAATCCCTTTTGTGTTAACTTCCTAATCCAGTGTAAGTCTTATAGAAATGTCAAGAAAGATACAAGGGATGGATTACTGAGTGACCTTGGCGGTACAAACCTCACTTCAAAGCGATCTATCTCCATCCAAATAACAGCTCCCTGGGTATACTATTAAAAGAATGAAAGTTTGCAGTATTTCTGATGTCAGATGGCAAGGAATTACATTATATAACTAAAAGTTCTAGTGCCGAATCTGCAGTTTTTACTTTTTTGTCTTTAACATGAAACTGGGAAGAGGAGCGTAACAATTTCTCGAGGTATAGTAATTGGGCACTTGTCCCTTAATATATACACAAATTGCACCCCCGGCAGCCGGGACAATAACAATTTTCCCAACCACAAACAATTGTATACTCAAAGGGTTTCATCTTATGTATTTAGGGAGTACATAAGTTGTTGTGAGTATGAAAAAATGCTTAGTGTTCTCTTGTGGGAACACGGCCCCTGCTCTAGCTATCCTTGAGTGGTCTAATCTGATATCAAGGAGTTAAAATCTTACAGATAATGAAATTTTGATTTTCTTCTTTTAGTGTGTGCTGTGAACCAGTGTCCTGGAGGTGAAACCTGCTTTAACCGTAATGTTGCAGGGCAGCCGCCTTTCGTGTGCGAATGTGATGCACCAACCGAGATGGGCACCGACTGTTTAACACCTACAATCGGTAAGGGTGTACCTCTTGCATTTTAAATTTATAACAATGTATATGTCATCACAATGAAACAAAAATATTTTCGTCTTCAATAATTTTGATTTTCACGTAACGTTTGCCTCATGCATGTTGAGAGTTTACCCAACATGTTTATTAAAACCATCCTTTGTCTACCTTTTTATGTCGTCAAAATGCAACAACAGAAGAAGGTAAAATGTCACGTTGCTTATGTCAGAGTGACTGATCTCCACATTGCTATTCTTATACTGAAATTCTCGTATTCCTATAATAAAACTTTTTGTGTTACTTAAAAAGAAGTTTTTATTTATAAACTACCGAGGGTCATTGCTCGGTGTAAACTACACCGTCATCGGGACCCGGGGCTCAGTAAGTGGCCTCATGAAAATCATCAATAAAAACAATACTCACCCATCGAGGCAGACGACAGTGGAGAGGCCCAGTCCTGTTTCTCGCACAAAGACCCGGACCCTCCCATTTAGTCTATTAAAGGGAGAATGCAGTCACCCCAATAAAGAATTGTATAGTAGACTATCCTGTTTCCTGAATGGCTCTTGAGAATCATGTGACAGTATTTTTCTCGCTCAATTGTAAAATTTACAAGAAGCAACTGTTTTGTTTACCTTGAATATGCAATATTTATGTCCTAAAATATTATGAAAGATACTTTGGAAGAGAAATAAAAAATTTGTGACATTTAGCTATTGTTTCAAAATAAGTTTGGGGCGACTGCTTTTGACCTTTAAAGTTTACAATACAACGAAAGACTGTAGTATATCTAAACTTTACAGTAAAGGCATTTTGACCGTCTTATACCCACATACTCTTTGTAAGTCGTAAATCAATATGTTGCTGAGAACACCTTCCATTTGTTCACTGTGATCTTGCACAAATGCAACAAAGCAACTAAAAGAATTTTGCATGTGGTGCACAAGAACTTTGCATGTTGTTGGGTCAATATCCTACATACTGGACCATTAAACATGTAAAGTATCATTGACAATACTATTGCTGCTCTGATTTTGGTGTTGTCATAGATGATTTACTTGTGACATACCCGGGTGTGTGTCATACCCAGGTATGTGAGTGGCATACCCGGGTATGGGAGTTCCAACTGTAGTGACAGTCTTTGTCGTTAACGGCCTAAATTCCTCACCCTGGACAATGAAATTTTTCCATGGTTACTTTTATCCCCTCTAGAGCCATGTTCTGCGGAGTATACACCATTCTTTAAGTGGTCTGTACAAATTCAATCAGGCCAATCAGAGGGGTAGGGGTGGGCACGGTCACCATTCCCCCGCCTGGCCGAGCACGGGCCTACCCGTATACCCTCGTATAATCAATTGTTATTTCGTAATGCTGACATTTTGTTTTTGGATGGCAATTTGCAGAAGAGGGAGGTGGCATAGTATGTTTCCCATAGGAGTCGATAATACTCATTGTGTCGTTGCTGAAATAGGCTGAGAGCTTAAAAAATAAGAAATAAAAAACTTGAGTTTTTAAAAAGTTGCTTGAAGTTGTTGTTGCAGCACTCCAGATATATTTAGGAAACCTTGATATCTAAATTAACAATTTGTGACTGCATTTGATTGATAAATTTGAAACCACAGCTTCAAATTTAAGATACTGTGTTTGACCAGGTCAATTATGTCTGGTGTAAGTAAGATGACCGTGATAAAGTGTAGCTGATTCCATATATAACAGACAGGTGAGATTTATTTAACGGTTCTATAATCTCACCCCAAAAAGTAAAAAGTCTCCATATTAAATTTACTTCTAGCCCCTCCTCCAAGTTAAACAAAAACACCTGCCTAGTACAAGACAAAGCAGTAGCCCGAACTGAGTTTTAATTCCCCAAGGGCATGGTATTGATACCCATCTGTGTGAGAGCTTAGTTTGAACACAGCTGATTTTACAAGTCATTATTGAACAACCAGAGTGGAACTATTGTTTGCATGAATATCAATCAAAGTGCAGTGTAGAACTTCAGGACTGTTCCTTCATACGTTACCACATATGATGCCACAGCCCCTTTAAAATCACTACAGTAGTGTACTCGGTAAAATGCAAATGTATGGCATTGAACAATTTAACTCATCACAAACTAGATTTATCTGGTGGGTGGTATACTAATCGGAGGACAACTTAGAAGTGAATTCTTTGGGAAAAAGGAAGTACTATCTTGTTGGGACGAAGACATTGAACCATTTGCTAACTTTCAGTCTAGTCACCGAAGGATGTGAAGGATTTTTCTAAACGTTGTTGATACCATGATACTATAAGGGTAATACAAGAGGCCCGATGAGTATGATATTACTCTTGTCGAGTCATAGGTAAAAAGACGGTTTTGTGGAAATGGGATATACCAAGCAATACAACAATAAATGAAATTTACAAATGGTGAAAATAACTTGTTCTATACATAAAATTTCTTTAAAGGTCACCCAAGTTTTTTTCACCATTCTCATGAGAGTACAAAACGCACTTGGGATGGGTGGGTCACGCACCCATGTACATTTTATCAAAATTTAATAAATGACGGAGATTATTTGGCCGAAAAATCATTTTTCTTTCATTAATAAAGTACTCTGGTAAATGGGGGGCCTTTTCACCATATAGACTCTGAGAGGGGCAGGTATTGGGAAGGTCGAAAAAGAGTGAGTACAATTACTGATATACACTTATTTGGGGGTATCATCATTTTTCAGGCGGTCCAGAGGGGGATTCCCCTGCTCCAGGCCCCCTTTTTCGGCACCACTTTGTTTGTCTTGAGACGTTCCTAAACTGCTGTTCAGTACGTAGGCCTGTGCTTGTTTTGATTGCCACTGGCCAAGAAATAGCCTACTATTTTTAAGTGTCAAAATTTCAATTTTTCTCCAGACCCCCCCCCCCCCCATCGAGGCTTCCTACATTTGTAGCTCGTTGGTGCGAAGTTTGCCCTCCATTAAGTAAGTCCCTCCCCTCCCTCTTGTGAAATCCTGGATCGGCCCAGATTTTATGCTTCCTAGTGTGGTGCTTGGCTCGCTTCAGTACCGTAAAGGTCCAAAAGAGCAAACTTCTCATTGCAAGTTGTAATCTACCGATATTAAAATTTATGGACTGTATGAGAATAATGAGATGAAGCTTTGAAGTATTTTCATATATATTGGACGCGCGTTATAACGAGGTAGTAAATATCGTAATCTCAACAATTTAACGAACATAATTCGACTAATGATCTTTTATTTGAGCCGTATTAAATGGGGAGGATGCGGCCGCACTACATAGCCGAAATTGGAGTAACGGTTCCACTAAGCATTCCATAGTAGTGGAAAGCATATACTTCCCACTACTATGGAATGCTTTAGAAAATAAGATTCGCGCAAAGTTTCAAGAACAGGGGCGTAACCAGACCTGACTGTCCGGGGGGGGGGGGGCAAGACTCAAGAGGTTTCCCAGAAAATTTCCAATTCTGCCGGTACTTGTTGAGCTGAAGTAAACTGTGGCAGTCTCAGACTGCCAGTCTGTGGGTGTCTTAGGGCCTTAAGGGAAGTGTTCTGGACCCCCCACCACCACCTGAAAAGAATTGTGAATTTTTACATCCTAAATGCATGCAAAAATATATGCAATATGGTGAACACTTACGTCATGATGTCTTAGTTCAGGCAAAATGAAAAATTTGCACAAACTCAAATTTAACAATGCAAATGTCAACATGACAAACATATCAAAATAAATATTTTTCTAAACGTTGAAGTTACACACTTAATGTTCTTACACGTGATAGGTCCCCTCGCAGGACATTGGAAATTCTTAAATGTGGACTATATGTGGGTATATGTAGGTTGGCGTGGAGCGTACCAAGAAAATTTGAGATTTGAATACGTCCCAGATAGCCGGAAATGGCACTTGTCAGGCTTGATAGCAGCCATCGTGAAAAAATGTAAACCTTGATTTGAAATTTTTTTTTTATAAAACACATTTCTGTGAGGACAGATTAGTTAAGCTGGCCTGGACTTGGGGTCCGAAGACTGGAAGTTTGAACCCCATTTACTATCTAAGCAAAGCGCCACCATAGGTTTGCGTGGACCTAGCGTACTGAGAAAATCTGAGATTTTAATACATCCCAAATCACCGGAAGTGGCGCTTGCCAGGATTTTTGATCAAGATGTGTCCTGGTTGTGCAAATTTTGTAAAGTTTGATTTGAATTTAACACTTTAAGTCTGTTACAATCTATCCGACTTCATTCAAAATTATTCAGCGTTGAGTTATCCCCCATGGATTTCAGTGGATTAGTTGGAACTGAGAGTTTCTACAGCCAGAATCTGTTAACTTATTATTAAGTTGAGTAGAGGTAGCCCCACGATTTGCCCGGCCAACGACCCGAAACTCCGACAGCCCCAATGTCGTGGAGTATTGAGTGAGGTGGAATTTGAAGAAAGCCTGTGTACTAGCCTCCATTTCATTCTGGTCATATATTGCTTGAAATTTGTATATACTAGAAAAGCTAAGTTCCGAGTTGATTAAATGTTTTTTCCGGAATCTAAACTGTAAAACTGCAAAGCGCGCGAAGCGCGCGAAAATTATTCGGGTCATTTTTCACAAAAAAAAATAGGCCTATGTAATTATTAAAAACAATAAGAAAGAAAAGCTGTAGTGTAGGGGTTCTAGACCGTATAGGAGATAATATGCATTGTATCGAAACTACCTCGACTATCCGATGAAATAGCCAAATATTGCTCGGTGAGTCCTTCACCAACTGGCCGTACCACATGGCACACAAGAAGAGAACAGTAGCTAGGCTTTGCAATATGGGATGAAATTAACACCTCTACATAAACTGTGTACTTTTCCTACGTGTTATGGTAAGGGGAAGGGACTTGCGCTATCTAGTGATGTAGAATGAAACTACTGAAGAAACCAGAATGTCTCTCCTGCGCGCGTAGCGCGCCGAAAATTTTAGGTTTTTATTAGAGAAGTTGTCCCAAACGAAACTTTGTACTTCGCTCAAAATTTGTCCACAATTCAATCATAACTAGGCACTCCAATTTATTAAAATATTCAAGTAACCCTTTTGCATCTGCATTACTATAAGCAGATCTTTCGTCATTTACAATGTTTTCCAGAGCTAATAAGAGTGCAGGGTACAGGTACTTCACAGCTTTAAGCGCTTCGTACCGACAGTACCAACGAGGGCTTTGTGTCTGTAGTTTTTTGCCTTTCATTTTTAGCTCCTTTATTGCATTTTCCCTTTCTTAACTTCATTTTTCCTTTCTCTTTTTTCCTCCTTTCTTTTCTTTTCCTTCTTTTCTTTCCCCTTTCTCCTCTTCTTTTTCCCTTTCTCCTGTTTTTCTTTTCCTTTCTTTCCTTTTCCTTCTTTTTCTCTTCTTCCTTCTCTTTCTCTTCTTCCCTCTTTCCCTCTTTTTCCTTTCTTTTCTTCCCTTTTTCCCTTCCCGTTTTTTTGCTCCCCTTCCCGCTTTTTTTGTGTCGGGGGGGGGGGGGGGGCAAGTTGCCCCCCGGCCACCCCGCTGGTTACGCCACTGTTCAAGAATATTCTGTGCCTTTCTAGACCCCCTGGTTGATCGATAAGTAAAAAGTGGGCCTTCGTGTCCAAGTCGAATCTATTTACAAACAGTGTCTTTGCGCGTGAAGTTTTATATCCAAAACCGCCTAAGGGGCCAATTAGAAATTTTATAAGACCAGTGTCTGTTCCTTTGAAAAAATACTTTTGGGATGGCTTTTAAAAAAATAAAAAATAGATGATAGACCTAGCTAATGCATATGACGTCACAGAACACGAACGGGTGTAAGAGCTTATCATGGCAATATACACCAACAAAGTGAAAACAGCTGATTTGTGTACAGGGCCGGATACGCTCGTAAAGCGCGCGGAGCGAGCAGAACTTTTGATAGTTTGCGAAGGATTTACGAAAATTTTGACAGTAAGTAACAGATCTGTGACGGGAATCGAAAGGAACACCTAGATTGAATATTTTCACTGCTAAAAAGGGGATCCGGACTCTTGGACAGTTGGACCCTTCAAGTTCCCCCTGGATCCCCCTATGGGTGTGTATGTGTGTGGTTTTTTTTTTTTTTTTTTGCACAATGATAAAAAGGTCTTAAAATTTTGAAGACCGTCCCCCTTTTTTTTGCTCGTCGGGGTGTGCGTCCCCCTTTCTCAAAATCCTGGACCCGCCACTGTTTTAATTGTTACCATAAGGTGAAACAAACGCACCGACAGACTGTGCAACAAATTTTATTGGAGAGAAATGTTCATGGGAATTTCGTATAGGCGGTACCGGTGTATCTACCCACCCGGAGAATTGACTACGATCTGTTACACCGGCCAAGAGATATAGGTCTAGAGTTCGGAAAGTGCGCGCACAACACTGACTTGGCGAACCAGCCGGAAGTACAGTATTATGTATAATGAAAACCAAACAGTGCGGTAAAATTTGATTTTGGCTAGCTTTACACTTTGCATTGACAAGATAAATAATATTCAGGAATCTGCGACAGTAGAGTTTAATTTAACTCAGTGATAATGATGTCATCGAGCGGAAGGGTAAATCTTATGCATTTTTGTGTTTCTTGAAGTGGCCAGGTAAACAAATTTGTCTTATTTTGTTGGTGTCTGCCTCGTTCCAACTCGTTCATAACTAACGTAGGCCTAGGCCTATGGCCTGATGATTGATAGTGTAGGCTTTAGTTTCGCGATGGTCAATGATTTAGGCTAGCAGACAATGTTTGGCCTGATAACTCGTATTCGTTCTCTTACTATCCTAAGAACCGCCGAAACTTCGTGCTTCGTGGAGTGTTTAACGGTCAGGCTGGTTTCACGGGAACAACCTCAGGCCAGTAACTTGTAAGAGCTTATGGAACTTTATCAAATGCATTTTGAAGATCAAGGTAAATGGCATCAACTTGGTGACATCAACATTGGAGATCATTTGCAGCCCACCAGTCAGCAGCAACAAAGATTGAGTCCAGACACTGCTGGGAAATAATTATGCACAGAGGAAGGAGCCAGTGGAGCCAATTTGGCTCAAGGGTCTTGCTATCTTTTAAACTCCTTAAATTATTTATTGCCAATCAGTTTCTCAGAGAAAACAACGTCAGTATAATTGAGCCATTGGAACCAGTACCCATGGCCATGACGGATGACTCCTGGTAAAGACATAGACAAAATAATTCATCACATTAGGCCTAGAGCTCTATATTTTGATGGTCATTGACAAATATACCCTGATTACCATGGAGAGGCCTGATAGCATCTTTGACCTGGCAAATAAGCACAAAAAGATTTAGGATTTACCTTAACCTCCTTAGCCAACTGCTTTTCAAACCTAGATTTAGTGTCAATAACCAAATCCTTTACTGAGAGTTCCTGGTTCTTAGAGACACCAAGTTAGGAGGATTCCTGCTAACGGTTCAATCCTGGTGTTCCGACTTCTCTATGTTCCGACCTCTCTATGTTCCGACCTTTTCACGATTTTTCACGTTTTGGTCGAAACATAGACAGGTCGGAACATGTATAGAGTCGTGATGACATCTCTATGTTTCGACCTCTCTATGTTCCGACCGCAATTTGAAAAAGTCGAAACATAGAGATGTCGAAACACAGAGACGTTTTACACATTTCTATGTTCCTACTTCTCTATGTTTTGACCACAAATGAAAACATGCATTTTGGTCATATTCAATCTTTGGGCAGTTCCACTAGTCCGAAGGTTCCAGAATACGCCAATTAATTAGCGTAAATTGCGTAATGTATGCAACATTTCAAAGTTTGCTGATCGCGCATTGAGGCGAAACACTAGGGCAGTGGCACAACCAGCGGGGGCAGAGGGGCAGACTGCCCCCCCCCGGACAACTAAAATGGGGACGGAGAAGCAAAAAATGGGGACGAAAGAAGGGAAAGGAGAGGGAGAAAAAGAAGGAAAGGGAAAGAGATGGGACGAAAACCAAAAGTCGGTCCCAAATTGCCCGAAAAGCAAAAAAAAAATAAATAAATAAAATAAATAAAAAAATAAATAAAAAGAAAAAGAAAATAAAAATAAATAAAAATATAAAATTAGGATCTTCAGAATTTTGGATCGTACAACTATGTATGGTTTCTGGGTTTTTCGGGGTCGCTGATTTCAGAAATGCCATCGTCGAGCTAAAATTTGGCTGTTTACTCTTATAAAGGGAGGGGTTACGCTTTAAGGGGTGGGGTTCATTGTTCTAACCAAATATCAAACTCAAAGTTTTGGGGTGGGGTTTCCAGGGCATGTGCAATTCAAAAATGAGCATCCCGAGTTCATACGATGCACGCATGTCACGTGAGGGACCTCAAATCCCCCTCCTCTCATTTTAACCCCCAGGGAGGGGTCTGACGAAGTCGGGAGCAAAATTTTGTGCCATACCGCGGCACACACTTGAGGGTGACCCCTCATGTGTCTCCTATAACATATTTACGCACTTTTGCCACGGCCCCTCCCCCTTGGACATGGTGGGCCATTTACGGAGGCAAGACGGAAATGGATCTCGATTCTAGTGTTATTGTATACGGAGAATGCCTGCTTTTCAAACTTTGGGCCCTTACTGTAACTTGTGGGAGGGAGCTCATACCCCGCCACCTACTTGAGGACATCCGCGCATGTGTCCCCATCCAAAACGTGACGGACTTTTTCTGTGGTCTCTTCCCCTTGGCCACGGTGGGTCTTCTACGGAGACAAGTCGATATAAATGCACCTTTGAATTAGTGTTACCGTATACAGGGACAAACCTGCTCCTCACTTCTTGTGCCTTACTATTACT
This sequence comes from Holothuria leucospilota, assembly GCA_029531755.1. Taxonomy (NCBI): domain Eukaryota; kingdom Metazoa; phylum Echinodermata; class Holothuroidea; order Aspidochirotida; family Holothuriidae; genus Holothuria; species Holothuria leucospilota. The sequence continues at coordinate 61,234,701 of CM055965.1, forward strand.
TATGGGATAGGACCCTTATGCCGCCACCCCCCCCCCGGGAGTATCCGCGCATGTGTCTTCTATAAGATATCTATCAACTCTGCCTGTGCCCCCTTCCCCCTCGCCACTGTGGCCATTGTATGGCGGCTAGTCGAAATGCACCTTGGAATTCGTGTATATTATCTCCATCGTTATGTGAGGGCGCTATAATTATCTTTTTCGAAATCAGGGGGTCAAGTTCACCCCGCCCTTGCACTTTCATCCCGATCATGATAGGTCACCCGAAACACCCTTCCCGCCCCCTTTTACCTCATAGAAGTGAGATATGCAATTAAAAGTGCCAGTTTCGTAATCAGTGTCCTCGAATGCATATGTGTGCAAAGTTTTGGGCTGATCTGAGAGATGACCCCCCAGGGGGCCCCAAAACCATAAGGTGTAAAGTAAGTCCATGTACATTTTTAGACAAAATCATCGAACGTCACCGAATTGCATCAAACTTTGCAGCAAGGTCAATTCGACCACGCCCTTCACGAATCCGAAGTTAAAATTTGCATATCTCCTTCCCCTTAAGAGATACTCCTTTTTTTCTATTTTTGGAGTATTTTCAAACTGCCATATCTCAAAAACCGAACAAGCTGTGCCAAAATAGACCTCAATTTCGTAATCAGTGGTATCAAAAATACCCAATATGTTATTTTCAAGCGTTCTCCTGACATTCGATTTTCCCCTGGGGGTGGGGGTGGGGGAATCCGTGTTCCCAAACATGTATGCGATTTGAAATATGGTTTCTGGGTTTTTTGGGGTCGCCGATTTCAGAAAGGCCCTTTTCTCGGCGCACCATTCAGCGTAGAATTAGCCTTTGAAAAGTACTCTGCATGTGTCGGAACATAGAGAGGTCGGAACATAGAGAGGTCAGAACATAGAGAGGTCGGAACATAGAGATGTGACCCTTATGGTTTAACTTCTCTTTGTTTCGACCAAACGTTTATAAGTCGGAACATAGAGAAGTCGGAATGTAGAGAGGTCACAACATAGAGTAGTCGGAATATGGAGAGGTCGAAACATAGAGAAGTCGGAATATAGAGAAGTCGGAACATAGAGAGGTCGGAATATAGAGAAGTCGAAACATAGAGAGGACCCCTGCCCCCCCCCCCCTTCCCTGCTAACCCTATACTGATGCCAACAATGTTATGATATGGTCATGATTAAGGACTAAGTCTATGCCTATGTTAGTGGAGAGCAGTGACAAATCTCATTTAATGAGCAAAACAGCATTTGAAGAGGGTGCTTGGAGACATCTCATATGATATTGTTCAGGATCAATCTTAAGGTTGCTATATTATTTCCCTTCTGTTCGTAACTTTAAAAAATGTGTAAAGAAAGCAGATAGGACTTTCCACAAAGAAATAAATGAGCCTTTAGACAATCTCTTTGGGAACTTTTAGTTTATTGAGATGAAAACACAGCGAAATGGCATCTGAACTACTTTGTAAGGAGGCTGCACTTAGTATTCTTGTTCTGACGAAAAGTAGGGCTTAAATGTCATCAGCCTTTCCTCATTTACATGCAAGTACAGTTTGCCTACTGCAATACTGCAGTTTTGGATCCATCAAGATCTATGAGGTCATACATGTAAATTGTATACAAATTATTAATGTAAATATTGTAAGAACATCCTGATGAGATGGATGAATTGTGAAATGCTGAACCTCACTAAATACAGTATTCATCACAGGTGTTCTCATCATATCACACATTAAAAAGGCATATCTAAGAAGAGAAGCTACAAAAGAACCAATTTTCTGACAGTTGAGGCAAAAGAAAGATTCTAATATATAGCATGGAATTGAAAAGTTGGCCTACATTTTAACTTTGCTATTATTTAATGTACATCAGAAATATAACATTACCACCCCATTCTTTTACAAATTTTAATATATTTAAGATAAGTAATCAGAGTAAAAACATGTATGTGTAATAGCCTACAGGAGGTGCTTTCTGCACTTGTTTATAAATAGACTATATGTGGGCCACCAACAGTTCCTGTACAGACATATCTCTCTATATCATTGTTCACATTTCTTGTTGCTTTGTATTCATACTGTACTCATGAGTTCATACTCAAGAGAATGTGAAATTTGGGTGCTCGTACTTGTACTCAAATCTTTCACTCGGACTCATATTTACCCCTCATACTCATTTTCTTAATATTTTCCTTTGGAAATTTGTACTCACACTCACTGTTTGTGTCATACTGACCAGTTGTGAGAACTTAATGGAATTATCATGTACGTCTGGCAAAACACGGCATATTGGGGTTTGCAGAAATCAAACTTACTAATGGTGGTGAAGCTGAGGGTGGAATTTCTAAGAACTTTTGTCTTAATACTACAAAGATTCCAAGCCATGTCCCTAGGCTGTCATAGGAACTAATGGTGATCCCATGTTTATACAGTATTACAAAGTTGTTATTCGAACATGGACATCATATCATTGTGTACATAGAAACAATTGTCATGGCTAACGGAAGAGTAGAATGTCATTGATTGTTCAAGTGGTGTGGGCAGCACAGGGATAAGACTCTCAGGGTTGTGGTTTTGAAGAGTTCCCTGACAACTTTCCTCCCCCAAACAAATCCCAAACAAATTTTCTGGTGAAGTCAGTTGTCTGATGGTCATTTGGTATGAGTGGGGATTGTCCAGGGGGAGGGGATGGGTTGTTCAGTCAAGGTTTTTAAGGCATGTTCAAAATGTTTATAATTATTGATATCTCCAATTATGTGATATCTCCATTGTGTGGAATTGTTTGTGGAATCAAGGTTAATAACCCTCTGTGATAAAGCCAGTGTCATGGGATGTGCAGAGGCTAAAACATGCCATTTAATAATGTTACTAGATGCCACTTTAATGCAATGGTACAGCATGCAATGGTGCAGTACTTACCATTCCCACTTGGTCTCATCTCAAACAGAAATGATCAGCATTAGTTCCTTTAACAACCTAGCAACCTAGGCTTGTACATCTCGCCAAGAGTTGCCTTGCATGAATACATCAGCATTATTGCGAGATGCTAGCAACAGCTTCCTTAGTGGCTCATGTAGGCAGTGAGTCTCTGATGATTCCTGATCTTGCATACAGCCTGCAATTCTAGTCATACTGTTCTGAAATGCTGAAAGTGTATTACCGTTCTGAAACAAACTTTGCTTTTAATACAACATCGATGAAGGGCTACTATGGAATTTTAGAAGAGAGTAACTTGTGTCCTTAAATGTTAATTGATAACCGATCCTTACCTTTAATTCTAGGTACTTGGATTTTTATTGTTTTATCTTAACAGACAACATTCATAAACCCTACAGCCAGTCAATAGATAGAACTGGATGTCACTGAAGACATTACATCCTTCCAGTTACAGTATGTATAAATTTTTCAACATTGTATCTTACTATTTTTCTGCAGATATTGATGAAATCTTTACATGCTATGGGTCACAGTGCTCTTCTGGAACATTCTCCAGTCCTGGATGGCCAACACAGGTTTATTCTGCCAGGTATGGTGGCCTCTACCTCCTGTACATTCCTGGTGCAACAGAGATCAACCTGAGCTTTGACAGTCCCTTTGCAATTGAAGAACTGAAGGATGAATTGTATATTGGTCCTGGTCTGTCTTACACCATAGAACAACTGGATGGTCAGACAGTGGAAAATGATCACTATTTCTTTGAAGGTTCTAATGTTCCTGCATCATTTACCATTGCATCAGATACTGTTTGGATGGTATTTCTTACAGACAAAAATGTTCAACTTAATGGTTTCCAAGTTAGATGGCAGGGTAAGTTTATCCTGTGTAGCTATAAATGTGTTACACTCGTGTCGATTATGTAGGGTTTCTTGTTGATTATGAGGGAGGTGTTAGACTCTATAGACTCTTAGAAGCAATGTTCATTGCCGACTGTAATCTTGTCTTGCTTCTCAAAATTCTTATCTCAATACCCAGATCACCCAGGATCAGTGATGCATTGTCAAAACTCCTTACAATGAACTTGTTAACTTTTCCTTGCCAGCCGCCTTGCAAGAATTTGAAATTTTAGCCTTTCGTCGTTATTCATCACACTAAATATTATTTCATTTTCAGTCAGCTAAGCATTTCTTTACAACTTACTTTTTGCATATGTTTCTTAATGATAGGAAAATTTGCTAAAAACTGAGAAAATGTATAGGATTGAACAATGTTTCCTGCAGATGACGTATTGAAATCCTGGGGTACAGTTGGAGTACGCTATGTAAACGTTTGTTGCCAGTCATTTTACTGAAAATCCTGATCAAATTTTGGTCATTGACAGAAAACTAACCTCACTTCAAAGCATGTATAACCTTTTTTGGGATTACTTAGAAAAGAAAGGAGATCATCATTGAAAAGGTTTTGTCAACAGAGACTTAAACAATATGAATGAAGTGCCTTAAAGAAGTAAATTATTTCCAAGTACATATTGTCTGACAAATTTGGTTGTTGTATGTATGTCCTTCCTAATACATCCCTATTTGTATACTTTTCCGCATAGTCCTTTTAGCATAAGTGGCTAGTTTGACCTTGACCAGCATGAAGCATGTAACATGAATGTTAATTTAATGCTTATATATGGGGTTACTTCAGATTCTGCATGACACACATATAGCCTGCTTGTCTGTATGTCTGGTGTCTGTAAAAAAGGCAGACTGTGATCACCAGTGATCATTCTGATCAATAGTTATAGATGTATGTACTTTGCTTTTTCTTGGGATGAAAAACTGTATTTGACATTTATTAATATAAATATGCCTTACACAGTTGAAAGTTGAAACCAAGGATCAAATACTTCCACAGAGTTAAATTTGATTGTGCTGTCGTTTGGTCTCTGGAAATGGTGTACTTTGAATGATACCTTAATAAACTAACTAATGTGTTGGCTGTAGCCTTAGAAATTTCTACAGTTCACCACCTCACATTGCAGCATAGATGCCCCATCTCTTTCCCTACTCCTTTTAATCAAGTTGTGTTGGTGATTCGACCTTATAAAAGGTATCTACATCATCTAAGGGTAAAGGACTAGTACAGATAGAAACGGGTGTAATACTGTGACTTTTGGATTTGAAAACCTCCAATCTTTAACATTGTAGCGCTTTGGTTCAAAGACCCAAGAAACTTCCAATAAATTGCAACTTGGCATAGCATAGACTGCTTGATATTATTTTGTAAAATTCATATCTTTTTTTATAATTTTCCTTCAGCTGCAGACAATACAGCCCCAGTGATTTCAGGCTGCCCAAATAATATTGCTCAAACAGTGGAACTGGGAACTGCATCTGCAGTTGTTAGCTGGGTTGAACCTACTGCAACTGATGATTCTGGCATCGTCACCAGAATTGTTCGGACACATGAACCTAACACAGCATTCAACGTTGGCCCAACAACAGTCACCTATATATTTGAAGATGGAAATTCAAACCGTGCTGTCTGTTCTTTTACAGTGACAATCAATACAGGTACATTTCTTACCATGTCGTTGCCCCTACTTATTCCCAGGACCTGCATGTTGTCAGAGAAAATTTTCCCTCAATACAGAACACCTCGGTGACTCCTATGGACCGTATGCACATGATTCCTACCATCATTGTTGTGGAGATGCCTTCATTTGATGATTTAACCTAGTAAAGGCTTATAAATTAGAAATTTTAAATCTTATTCCTCCACACTACACTTTTTAAAATAACTTTAACAGTGCTGGAGTATACCTTAGCATGGTTACAGGTTATTGTTTTTTGTACTTTTCATATTTGCAGGAGTACATTGAGTTAAATGTATGTAGACGTGCTGTACTCAGCTTTTTGGTAAACAGTTATTTGGGTAGTGTAACTTTGGTCACCAAGTGATGTATCTGAATATCTTGCACAAATGTATTACATTTATTGAGGTTTACAAGAGAGCTATCCTTTGTTCTCAATTTAATTGTCAATTTCTTTACAGAGGATAACACACCCCCTACTATCCAGGGTTGTCCAACCAGCCAGTCTGCAACTGCACCTCTTGGAACAAATTCTGCTGTAGTTACATGGGTGGAACCAACTGCAACAGATCTGTCAGGAGCAGTCTCTTTGCAGTCTAGGTCACATATTCCTGGGTCCTCATTTAGTGTTGGCACTACAACAGTTTTGTATATATTTGAAGATGCATTTGGAAACACTGCACCTTGCTCCTTCAACATTGTAGTGACAGCTGAAGGTCAGTATTATTTGAGTCCAGTATTCCAGAGTTATAAAACAGAAAAAGATCATTGATCAACAATTAGATGAGGCTTTGAGTTCTAGTATTTTATTCCAGTGAAATGTTTTTTGTGCTGGTTTTCAGTTAAATATTGATCATAACTTGACTATTGATATTGTAGATTATTGGGCCTATATGTACTCAAAAATCAATTGATCTCAAGTGTTCATTGCCTTCTTTGTAGATTACATCAATCATTATCTTCTCAGATTTAAATACATATCTTGTTGCAGTTTTTCAGAGATTTAATTGCTCCTTTATATTCATTTTATCAGGTAGAGTAGATAAAAGTTGATTCCCCATTCAGTATCTGAGATATTGTTTCTTGCCAAAACTGTTAATATGATCTAATAACATGAATGTCTTTTCTCTCAGTTGATGTAACTATGCCAGTTATTTCAAACTGTCCTGCCAACATCCAGCGCACTGTATCCTTGGGTACAGCAGAGCTTGCCGTTACTTGGGTAGAGCCAACAGCAACAGACAACTCTGGCACTGCCAATCTAGTTGTAAGGAGTAATGAACCAGGATCAAACTTCCCTGTTGGGACAACCACAGTTACATATGTCTTCTCTGATCCATCTGGGAACAATGCCTTCTGTCAATTTACTGTCACAGTTTCAACTGGTGAGTTTATTGACTGTGTTTTCCCAGGCCCCTCTCAGATAAAAATGTCTGGTTATGCTGTGGGGTGATCATGGTCCAGCCTGTGAGATTTTTCTAATGAAAAAAGAAAACTGTCGAGAAAATGTTATAGCAAAACCCTGCCAAATGTTTCTGTCATTGTTAGCTCAACAAGTAGAGCTATTGTCATGGCAGTTTGTCTGTATGTCTGTCAACAATAGTTAAACTGTTGCTGTCTGCAATTTCTGTCTGCTGTTCCTTGTCAAAGTTGGCTAGCTTATAACACATGTTAAGGGCTTAATATTTTTACAGAAAGTAGGTGGAAGGTCATCTGAGGTCAAAGAGAGGTCAGAAAGGGGAATGACACAATAGCCTTCAGCTACTTGGGGTTCTGCCCAAATTTGGTTAGAATATTTAGAAGATGATGGTTCATCAAAGTTGTACTTTGGAAGTAGTTCAAAGTTCATTTGGCGTTGTAGAGAGTTCAAACAGTGGAATAACACAAAAGCCTTCAACTCCTAGGGGTTTGGCCCAAATATTATAAAAGTTGTACAGAATATTCATTAAAGATGTTCTTAGGAAGTTGGTCAAAGGTCATTTAGGGTTGAAGAGAGTTCAAACAGTGAAATCACACAAAAGCTTCCACCTTTGAGGGGGTTGTCTGAATTTTATCATATTTGGTCTGACTCAGTAGAAGAGAATTCATAGTTGTACATTGAAAGTAGGTCAAAGATCACTTGGAGTCATGGGGAGGTCAAAGAGCGATATCATGTACTAGTTTTCATGTCATAGGGGTTGTCTGAATCGATGTATCAAATATGGCCACAGTGTTCAGTAGAGGACAACTTATCATAGTTGTAATTAGGAAGGAGGTCAATTGTATTTGGGGTCAAAGAAAGGCCACACAGTTAAATCATGCAAAATCTTTCAACTCTTAGGCAGTGTCTGGATTTTATTAATTTGGCCATATAGTTCAGTACATAATAGGTCACTTAGTTGTCCTTTGTGTTGATAATACATGTTATTCAGGGTCACAAGAGATCAAATGGTGAAATCCATACCAAAGCTTTCCCATAAGAGAGTTTTGGCTTTTGTGATTTAGTATTTTGCCATTGGATAATTAGGTGAAAAATTAGGTTATAAAAGCACTTCATATAGGGCCAGCTGAGTTATCAACAGTTTAATGCCCACAAACATTTTAAAATTGTCTCAAGCTGGCTAGCATAAAGTGACCAGGCAATCCTGATGTCACTATTGACATCTGTAGCACTGAAGATCAGGACTGCCCATGTAATATGTTATAATTCATCTTATTCAGTGTGTGTACATCTGCCCATTGGGGGCTTTGGACTCTTCATTTAAGAGCCCCTAATGAAACTGCATTACAGTAATTGTATGTGTGAGGAACATTGTAGTTTAGCCACTGTATCCTTGATACTCTTGTTACTTACCCTTCAAGGCTTTAACTGTTACCTACTGACTACTTTTCTTTATTTTTAGTTGATGATGCTGGCCCTACGATATCTAACTGTCCAAGTAATATAGTGAGAGATGTGGAATTGGGAACCAGCTTTGTAACTGTTACATGGACTGAGCCCACTGCAGTAGACAACTCAGGGTCTGTATCATTGATATCAAGGAGCCATGCACCAGGAGATGCCTTTCCTGTTGGCTCTACAACAGTTTCTTACCTATACCAAGATCCTTCTGGTAACCCAGCAACATGTGCTTTTGTCATAACTGTCAATACAGGTGATTTTTTGTTTTAAGTCTTTGCCCAACAAATGAAACCTATGCATTCATGGTGGCATGTGTAAGGGTGTGTGTATGTGTGTTTGTGATACTTAGCTGGTTAACACAATATCTGAAGAAGGGAAACTCCAGCAGTCCTCATACCTAGCATGTGGATTCCCTCAATTGAAAAAAAGAACCCTATTGGTTTTGGTAAAGATGAATCAGAGGTCAAACTTTTAAAACCATGTTAACATGTCTCAAGGTAGGAGAAAGCACCCCATCATTTTTGCTGAAGGTCAAAGGTCATTTAGAGTCATCAGAGGTCAAAACCTAAAACACTTGTCAACACAATATCTCAAGGTAGGAAGCTTGGATATGCTTCATATGTAGCATGTAACTTCATTATTATGTCAAGAGGAAGGACCCCATCATTTTTGGTGAAGGTCATAGGTCACCTCAGGTCATCAAAGGTCAAACCTTGAAAAATTTGTTAACATGACACCTTAAAGGTCGTTAGACATGAAAATAACATAGTTGAATATTTGATGTTAAAAGCATTAAAAATCCAGAAAATAGCCACAATTCCCATTAAAATCCATCAAATATTGACCATTTTACAGGTAAATTTCTATTTCACACTTGTATCATGAATAAACATGAACTAAATATGCAAATATGTGACATCCAAAGAGGGACATACCATGTATGGCACATGTTAGCCTTTGTTTTTTCAATCTTAATTTCAAGGACACTGGTAGCATTGTTATTCTCCGAGTGGTTTATTATAAAAGTTAAAATTTTTTCCTTGAAAAATATTTATATCACTCATCAAACTGTAATCTGTATGATCAGTAAATAAGAGATAATTTATGTAGGGTTAACAAAAGAGAAATCTTCACACTGTGCAACACTCCACATCATTATTTTTGCATAGGCAATTAGTTTTTTCAGAAACCATCGAACTTTGAAGACGTATATTTTGAGAACGGTAAAAGATATTGAAATAATTCCAACAGATCTTTGATTGGAGGACTTAATTGTTTAACTGACATGTGAAACAGCTCTTTTTGGTGGCATGTCACACAACCTTTAAAGGAGGAAGCATGGATGCTTTTCATACCTACCATTGAGATGCATTTTATGTCAAGAGGAAGAAACTTATCATTTTTGGTGATGGTCAAAGGTCATCTAGGGTCATAGAGGTCAAACTTGGAAATTCTTGTTAACCCAATATCTCAACGTAGGAAGCATGAATACTCTTGATATGTAGCATGTTGGTTCATTATGTCAAGAGGAAGAACTCCATCATTTTTGGTGGAGGTCAAAGGTCATTTAGGGCCATCTGAGGTCAAATTGTGAAATCTTGTTAACATGATATCTCAAGGTAGGAAGCATGGATTCTCTTCATATTTAGCATGGTGGTGTATTATGGCAAGAGGAGAGGAAGCACCCCATCAAGTTTGGTGTAGGTCAAAGGTCATCTAGGGTCATCAGAGGTCAAACTCTGAAAACCTTGTTGACACTGTCTGAAGGAAGCATGACTACTCATCATACCTAGCTTTGCATGTAGCTGCATTTATGTCAAGAGGAAGAACCCCATCATTTTTGGTGGAGGTCATAGGTCATCTACAGTCATCAGAGGTCAGAGTTTGAAACCTTTTTAACATATCTTGAGGTAGGAAGCATGGATACTCTCCATACTTAGTATGGAGATGCTTTATGTTAAGAAGAAGAACACTGTTGTTTGTGGTGAAAGTCTAAAGTCATGTAGGGTCATCGGAGGTCAAACTCTGAAAACTTCATAACATGATATCTCAAGATAAGAAGCAAAGCTGTTCTTCATACATAGATGCATTATGTCAAGAGAAACAACCCCTCAGTTTTCGGTGAAAGTCAAAGGTCATCTACAGGGTCAAACTGAAAATTTTGTTAAAATGATATTTTCAGGTGGGAAGTATGGATGTTTTTCACACTTAGCATGTAGATGCATTATAAGAAGAAGAACCCTGTTGCTTTTGTGGAGGTCAAAGGTCATCTGAGGTCACCTAATATTTCATGCTTGGAAGCTCAAAAAAACTTAAAAAGGGTTCCATTTACCTTGTTAAGTATAAAGTGTTTTTGCTGTTGATGTTGTTTTATGAATGGTGAGAAGTCATTTCAGCTCACCATTTGTCAAATTTTTAAAATCTTGTTATGAACCTCAGGGTAAAAACCATATCAATTTGTCATGAATGGTGTGTGAATGCATCACATTGATTCAGAACGGTAACATTTTAGAGCTGTAGGTTTTTAAAGTCTGCTGATGTGAATTCATCAAAACTTCAGTGCATTTTTGCATTCTGGTCTTAGGAAGGAAAGGAGCCTTGTCTTGCAATAGTTCAATGTTCATTCATGTTTTTGTTGTAATATTTTGTCGGATGCCTCACTCTTCAGTTCCCTTGCTTATTAATTCCTTGCTGTGGGCAGAGGTAACCTATGGGATGGTGAAGATGCATATGTGCATGTACTTGACCTTTGGTGTGTAAGCACCATATCCCAAGAATTGCAACTGTGAGAGATCCTCTACCTTGGCATGTGGATGAGCCCCATATTTGGTGTAAACATCTTTGCCGTCATTTGAGGTCACCAGAGGTCAGACTGGGAAACCTTGGAAACATGATTTTTCTTATAAGGAAACCTGTATGATTCTCATATTGGTCATGTGGGGGTGCCTTATGTTGTTACATGATTACTATCATTTTGGTGGGGTCAAAGGGGTTTAAGTCATCAGAGCTGAAAACTGAAAAATGCTTGCAAACCGTATCTCAAAAAGTTTAACTATGAGGGGTTCTCATTGTTATGTAGATATCCATTATCCAATAACAGGTGGAAAAATTACTTTTTTTGTGGCTGAGGTCAAAGGTCATTTGAGGTCCTCTAAGGTCAAACTGTGAAAACCTTGTAAACATTTTATCTCAAAATAAAAAAAAATCGTATGAATACTGCATTTTTAATACATTGCAGTGCATGATCTCTGTTAGTCTTTAGGAGTGTCAAAGGTCATTTTAGGTCACCAGTGGTTAAGCTACAAAAATCTTGTAAACATGGTTTATCAGGCATGTTTCAATCTTGTGTCTGACTTTTAATATTCAAACTTAAGAGCAATATTTAAGTTGGTTTATGATGTATGTTGATGATATATATTATTTACTGTAGCTCTGGTCTTATTCTTTGTCCTGATCTCTTGATTCACTTTTTCCTTTTCCTGCTGCTTTTTTTTAGTCTCTTTGTGACAGGTATATGTCTGATCCTGATATTTTGCTAATAAATTTCCGTGTCAAATTTGACTGCTATTCTTTAAGTTGTAGTTCTCAATTAGGTATTCTACTTCTCTTCAGTGTATCATTATTTAGATCTGCATTCCCATTGAAGGATAAAACCAGGAAACTTATTTCAACAGGTGCTCTTGTTTTATCCATTTTGCAAGCTCTCATCTTGCTCATTAGGCTTAGAGAATCTGTGGGAGTAAAGTTGTCATGTCAGTCCTGTGCTCTTTCCTATAAGAGCATCCTTCTATGTCAGCTTATTTTTTCTTTATTTGGCTTTTGACCATTCAATGTAGTACCCAGACAAGAACCATTAGTAGTTATGATTACTCTGAATGGGCAGTTTTCTCTGATCATTTACATGTTGACTAACTTATGTTGAACTTTCTCTCCTTGACCTCTCCCCAATTTGCTGTTGGTTAGTTACTTTTCATTGATTTTGCATTGCATTTACATAAATTTCCCCACATCATCCTTTATTGTTTTAGTCAAGTCATAAGATGTTTCTTAATTGTCTTTCCTACATCAGTTGATACTGTTCCACCAACCATCAGTAATTGCCCAACCAGTATATTTGAAAATGTGGATATCGGGACTGGTGGTGCTACTGTCACCTGGGTGGAGCCTACTGCAACTGATCTCTCTGGAGTTGCTGTTGTGTTTTCAAGGTCTAATGCTCCTGGTGACTTCTTCCCAGCTGGCACTACTACAAACGTGGAGTATGTTTTTAGGGACTCCAGCGGGAATGAGGCAACTTGTACCTTCACAGTTACCATTGCTGCTGGTAAGGTCATAAGATACAAATATTACACTTACCCTAGCATTGTCACTGTATTATTTTAGACTTAAAAAAGTTTGTTTCATGCACTCTTGTTCAGAGAGATCATTTTTGTTGTTTTTTTATACTGTTGTCATGGGTTTTTTTTTGCAGTTGACAACCAACCTCCAGTAATTTCAGACTGCCCAGATAATATCAACATCAACGTAGAGCTTGGAACTGCATCGGCAGTGGTTACATGGCTTGAGCCGACTGCTACTGACAACTCTGGTGTTGCTAACTTAGTCACTAGGACTGCAGCACCAGGCAGCTCATTCAACTTAGGGGACACCACTGTCACCTACATCTTCAGTGATAACTCCAACAACATAAATACATGTGTTTTTACCGTTACGGTGACACCAGGTACTGTTTTCAATCTGTTTGTTGTTTATTTTTAATAGGTGACTTATACAATTCCATGTAGGGTGGCATCCAATTGAACATTGTAGTTTGCTCTTGCATGTTAGCTTTCTCTCTCTCCAAAAAAAAACTTTCACCTCGCACTGTGGTTTGCTTCAAACTCTTCCTGCCTTAGTCCTTGTCTTGTTCATACTTACTATAGGCAGGTAAATCTGTAATGATGGTGCTGTGTGTGTTTGTGCATGTGTGTATGTGACCTATTTTGCTTATAAATATTTCTCAAGAAGGATAAACTTAAAAGATCTTAAAAGATCTTGGCATATTCCTTAGTAAATGATTTTTTACTGGTTAGGTGGAGGTCATAGGTCATTGAGGATCACTCAGAGGTCAAACTAAACATTCTGCTAACACAGTCTTAAGCTAGGAAGCTTTGGTGAATCTCATACTTGGCTTGTGAGTGCCCCACATTGCTTTTTGAAGCAGTTAAAGGTCAAATTGGGTCATCCAAGGTGAAATTGTGGAAACCTTAAAGGGGCATATTGAGTTGATATCGATAACTTAATGAGGGTGTTGAAGGGCACTACCACACGAAATGATTATTATTAGCATAATTAGTCAAGTTTCACATCCAACAGTTATGCATAAAGCTAAAATTTTGAATTTTTTGGTATCCTGGCTTGTAACGGTTGTGTGCATAATTTAAAAATTGTCTGGTCACAGATTTTTGAAAACCGAATTGAATTTTTTATTACTGACTGAAACATTTATTTGTATGCAAGATGTTGGGATTGTGTAAGTTTGACCATTTGTTAATAGAATGTGAAGAAAACTTAGCAGGTTTGGCAAAATCTGGTGAATTTCATGAACCAACTCAATGTGTCGCTTTAAAAACTGATATAAACAAAGTATTTCATGAAGGATACTTAGAGGGTTCACATACTTAGCATGTAGATGGCCAGTGTTAGGTCATTGAATCTCCCCCCCCCCCCCCATTTGTGTTTGGGAAGTGGTGGGGGTGGGAGTGATGAAAGGCATTTGAGGTAAGTGGAAGTCAAACCTTCAAAATGTTTCAAATATGATATCTCAAGGAAGGAAACATATTTGAACCTCATACTCAGCATGAGAGTGCACCGTATCAAGCATGGTCTCCTTTTAGTGGAGGTCAAAGGTCAATTGATGTAACCAGGGACAAAAAGTGAAAACATTGTAAACACTGCAGTATCTCAAGAAATGAAAACCAATTTGAATGTCATACTTGGTACATGGATGCTGTAATTCGAGCATGTCTGTAATTTTTGTGGAGCTCAAAAGTCATTTGGGGTCACCAGAGGTCAAATAGTGAAACATTAAAAAAATTTCAAGAAGGGGAACATTTTAACTCTTACTTGGCATTCACACAGCCAATTTTGACTGATCTCTGGACTGGTTGGTGGAAGCCAAAGATTATGTTGCCTACGTAGAAGGCTGTACGGCATATTCCTTGTTCAGTCATATCCCCAACGTCTGCCAAAGTGAACACCGAACAAATTCTTTTGGATATTCATAGAAATATGTGGCCTCGGGACTGGTTGAATGTTAGTGAATATTTATAAGAGGGCAACATCTGGTCCCGTTTAAATAAATCTTGTAGTAGTCTATATGCCACCCACAGAGTTGGTAGGTCATTGTATAATACCCACTCCCTGGTAGTGCCCACTGCACAGGTGGTTATGCAACACAGTAATGACAGGACTTCTCAGGTTTCAGTCTAGACTTTCAGTTTACGACTACAGGAGTACACACACTCACTCAAAACCAATAGCATGAATGAGAGAGTACATGAATAAGTCATATTAGGGTAATGAAGTTTGGGTCTAAAATTGGACACAGTCCTCTTCGCATTGGCGGACAGTGGTTTGGGAAGCTGAGGAGTGGAGCAAACAGAGTCCGCTCTGTGGGGTAAAGATCATGTGATCTCAAGAAGTCAAATATAAAAAAAAAATTGAACTTGCAGTCTCAAGAAGAAAACCTGCATGGTCTCATACTTGGCATGAAGGTGAAGTGGAGTGAGTGCATGATCTCTACAGATAGGAGGTGGGGTCAGAGGTCAATTTAGGTCACCAAAGGTCCAATGGTAAAGACCATGAAGTCTAATATCTCACAATGGTAACATGTGTATGAACCTCATTCTTGGCATGTGTGTCCAAAAGGCTTATCTAATGTCACTGGAGGTCAAAATGTGAAAAACTTTATATAAGTAAAAGAACCTTATAATGCACTGACACTCCCATGTTGGTGCCCCATATTGATTGCATAGTCCCTGTTGCTTTTGGTGAAGGTCAAAGATCATGTCATGTCACTTGAGATTAATATGCTGTGAAAACTGTAAAAGCTATGAATTATGAAACATGGCAAGTTTGATCTTACAGTATATGTGATATGTACAGTAATGCTTATAAATGTTGATATCAAGCTGTTGATCTTGGACCAAGATTTTGTACCTAAATATAAAGACAGTAATTTATAACTTCCCCATGATCTTACTTTGAAACTGCAGTACTAAAATGACATGTCAATGCCAAGCAATCACTTAGCCTTATGGCTGTCAGGTAACAAGAATTATTACATTCAAAATGTGACAAATGATTTTCCCCTTTCAGTTGACACTGTGCCTCCAACCATCCTTAACTGTCCAAGTGAGATTGGTCGTGTTGTAGAGGTAGGTTTAACAGGCTTACCAGTGACATGGGAAGAACCTACAGCAACCGACCTGTCAGGACCAGTAACTCTTGTAAGCAGGTCACATACTCCAGGCTCCACCTTCCCCATCACTACAACCCTTGTCATTTACAGGTTTGAGGACAGTAGTGGTAATCCGGCAACTTGTTCCTTCCCAGTCACAATAACTGCACGTAAGTAAATAATCCTTGTCTTCAGCTACATATGGCCAAAAGTTTGGGCAGAATTTTTAATGTATGACTGTGCCAGATGAATGTCAATCTAGCATTCTTAGCATTGTAGCTAAGATCATATGAAGAACCTGTACTTTGCAGTCTAGAATAAGGCCATGCATGACAGAACCATGATGCAACCAGTTGGTACAAACCTGTTATGCTTCAAAGCATGCTGCAGTGTCCAGTTTTTCATGCTATGTAGCGTCAGTTCTGCAGTTCCTAAGCTAACCTGGAATATTAACATAAATAATCTCGTACTGCATCATTCTGCAGTTTCTCATGCTTTGAAGCATGAATTTAGAGAACAGTACAGAAAAAATTGTCCCAACTGGGTGCATAATGTAGAAGTCTGAAGGTCTTGTGGTTGGTCATGTTAAGTCTCAGTGTCCCGTGGGGATGTAGATCCTTTGAAGGACAGAACTCCATGAGTAACTTTTGGTTTTCACCCTTTGGCTCTTTGCAAAAGTGAGGGGGCTTGGCAAAAGTACTTTTAAACTAGTATGTAGGTGTCTCATATTAAGGAAAAGATCCTGATTAAGTTTTGTTGGGGCCAGAGGTCATAAGGGGTCACAGGAGGTTAAAAGGTATAAACCTTGACAACTGTTTGTAAACACAGTGTTTCCAAATGCTTAACCTTATGGAATTTCACACTTCTTGTTGATATGTCTCATGGAATAGCTCATCAAGATTGTTTTGGTAGAAGTCAAAGGCCATTTGAGATCACCATAGGTCAAAGTGAAAACCCTGCAAAGATATTTTCTTAAAACAAAAACGTGGGAATCTCAGATTTGTCATGCCATACTCAATTTTAAACATACTAGCTGGAATCCTTTTGCAGAAGGATCAAGGTAGAAATACTAAGCTCTGTCCCTGCCATGGCAGGCCTAGTTTTGGGAAACACCTGGAGACAGATGAAAGAGGGAAAGTAGGGCGTAACAAAACCCAAAGAAAAAATAGCAAAATACACACAATATGGCTAACAGATAGAACAGTTAACAAAAAAAAAATAAATAAAATAAAAAATAATAAAAAATAACAAAATTAGAACAGTACAATCAAAACAAACTAAAAATTGCAGAGCAAACATATACACAAAGCCATACTGAAGGGAATATCAATATTATTTCTGATGTTTCCCTGTTCATGCTCTTATTTTTGGTTCCTTGCGTTAGCAAAAGGAACCTATGTAGTCAGCTTGGCGTGTGTGTGTGTGTGTGTGTGCGTGTGTGTGTGTGTGTGTGTGTGACACTTGCTTCGGTACGCTGTAACTCAACAAGGGAAAGTTGGACTAAACTGAAACTTGGTATATGGATCTGTCATAGTGAGAAGGTGTGCCCTATTGTTTTTGGTGGAGGTCAAAGGTCATGTGGGGTCACCAGGGGTCAAAGACTGAAAACCTTGTTTGCACGATATCTCAAGGTAGGAAGCTTGGATAAATTTCATACGTGGTATGTAGATGCATTATGGAGAGAAGATGAATGCTGTAGCTTTTGGTGGAGGTCAAAGGTCATCTGGGGTCACCAGCAGTCAAACACTGAAAACTTGTTGTTAAAACAATATCTCAAGGTAGGAAGCTTGGATAGATTTCATACTTGGTATGTGGATGACTTTTGGTGAGAAGATGAATCCTGTCATTTTTGGTGGAGGTCAAAGGTCATTTGGGGTCACTGAGAGTCAAATACTGAAAACCTTGTTAATGCAATATCTCAAGGAAAAAATCTTGGATAGATTTCATACGTGGTATATAGATCCACCATAGTGAGAAGCTGTGCCATACAGTTTTGGGTGGAGGTCAAAGGTCATCTGGGGTCACCAAGGGTCAAAAACTGATAACCTTGTTGTTAGCACAATATCTCAAGGTAGGAAGCTTGGATAAATTTCATACTTAGTGGATGCCTTATGGTGGGGAAAAATTTTGGTGGAGACCAAAGGTCATCTGGGGTCACTGGAGGTCAAACTCTGCAAACCTTTTCAACTCTATATCTCAGTGTAGGAGGCTTGAATAGATTTTTGCTTTGAGGTGTTGCATTAAATCTAGCAGAAAACCCATATGAGATTTGTTGGATGTCAGAGTTGAAATCACCAGATGCCAAAAAGCAAATTCCCAAGAATTCCTAAAGTCAAAAAATATAAGCACAAAACTGTATCATTGACTGAAAGATGTGGGACATCTTTCAGAGATGCCAAGTATCTCAGTTTTAATTGAAATTATAGTATTATGATTTTAATCCATAATCCTGCCATTATGAAAACGTGCATCAAGTACTACTTTTTAATATTGCAGAAGATTCTCTGCCCACAAAGCAGAGGACTGTTGTGAAAGTTCACTAGACAGACAACATTTGTCCTTAGATTAGGACATGTGAGCTTGCAGGAATTGGAAATTAGAATTGATTAATTAAATGCTACTATGGGTTGTTAGTTTTATAAAGAGAACCAAGTTACTGATCATTTGGATCAGATACCATTGAGCGTGCATGAATTATGATTGCTTAATTGAATAAAACAAATTGTAACTGTATACTGTCTGTGTTGATATCCCCTGAAGTGCCTGTAGGCTGTATCTCTTTAGAACAATTTATTTATGCTTGAATGTGTTAACACAAGATGTGCATTGTCTACAGAGCAGATTTTGTGAATCAACAGAAATACTGGTTCATTCAGTAGTTGGCTCAGTTTCATTACATTTAGCAAGGAACCACAGTGCCCATTGGGCTCTTGTTGGTTTCAGTGAAAGAGACACCTATACATTAATGATGGTGTGTGTGTGTGTGTGTGTGGGTATGTACGTGTGTTTGTGACACTGCTGGTTAACACAATATCTCAAGAAGGGAAGCTTGGACAGTTCTCAAACTTGGTACATAGATGCCCCATACTGAGAAGAAGAACCCTATTGTTTTTGGAATCACCAGGGATCAAACTCCAAAAACCTTATTAACACAATATTTCAAGGTAAGAAGCTTGGATAGATTTCATTCTTGGTGTGTGGATGCCTTATGGTGAGAAGAAGAACCATATTGTCTTTGGTGGAGGTCAAAGGTCAACTGCAGCCACTGGGGGGTTAATCAAATTGAAAATCTCCTTAACATGATTTCTCAAGGTAGGAAGCTTGGACAGATTTTGTATTTGATGTGTAGATGCCTTATAGGAGAAGAATTGTATTACTTTTGGTGGAGGTCAAAGGTCATCTGGGGTTGCTGGGGTTAAAGTCTGAAAACTTTGTTAACATGTTATCCCAAATTAGGAAACTTGGATAGATTTCATATTTGGTGTGTGGATACTTTATGGTGAGAAGAACCATATTGTCTTTGGTGGAGGTCAAAGGTCATCTAGGGTCACTGGGGATAAAACTGAAAGTCTTCTCAACCATGATTTCTCAAGATAGGAAGCTTGGATAAGTTTCATACTTAGTAAGTGGATGCCTTATCGTCAGAGGAAGAACCCTTTTGTTTTTGGTGGAGGTCAAACATCATCTGGGGTCACTCACTAGAGGTTAAAAAGCAAATTTTCCAAGAATTCCCAGGATTGTCACATGGGGTTTACAGAGCTCATAAAGCAAAATTTCCCAAGAATTCCCAAGATCATCATCTGAGATCAGAGGTCAAAAGCAAAATTTCCCAAAAATTCTCAAGATTGTCATGTGGGTCACCAGTGGTCAAAATGCAGAATTTCCCAAGAATTCCCAAGATCAATTATGAACACAAAATTATTTTTCCAACATGTTAAGATAACATTTGACCAGTGACTGGGAGAAATGGGACATCATGGCATTATTTGGAATAGAACATATGTCATCAAAACCTCAATGCATTTTTGCATTTTGGTTATATGTAGCATGGAAATTTCTGTGACCTGGGGAACCCTTTTACAGAACACTTAGGATAAGTTTCATAGATCCATTCCTAGTGGGCTTGGGTGTCTATTGCCACCACAGCAGCAACTTTACTACAAAATGCATATTTTTACAACAGTAGCTGTTAAGTATCAGCCCACCAAGTACTATAGCAGTAACATAGCAATTGGCCAGATAATCGGCTTCTGGAAAGCTTGTGATACTATCATCATGCCAGTAGACAGAAGGAGTAACATAATGATCAAACCCCCCTCCCCCCAAAAAAGAGCCAGCTTTGTGTAATACTTTCATTACAACTTGCCAAAGGACACAGATGCAAAAATTCTTCAACTGTAATGTGCCAGGAGACATGGTTGAAAGCATAATTAGGTAAACATGTCCAAACCGACCGTATAGACCTTTTGCTACATAGCAGTCACACAGGATTGTGGGATGGAATTTTGGGGAGCATCTTTTTTTAGCAAAGTTCAATGCCATTAACAAAGTGATATGTACCAAAACTGAACTCTATCCCACAATCCTTTGTAATTGTTTTTGGAAAAGGATCAGTGACTGGTATGATAGAGGCTGCATAGAAGAGGTCCATGCAAAGTGTTGATTGGATTTGAGGTATGCGTTGCAGCCCATTGTTTGGTTACACAGTTTTAGTGTTACCCACAAACAGAGGTTACAGCTGCTTAGTTCAATGTTTGACAACAAATTTATGCCACCCTGGCAATATTTGCCAGATAGATTGGACACTCTAACCCCAATAGACCTTATACATATAATGTCACAGGACAGACATTGCACTCTTGTGCTGAGGTAAGCAAGTATTATTGCAACCTACACCAACAGTTGCAGGAACTGATTCATGTACAGGTCGAATAACTCTAGTCAATGCGTATGTGAAGTCAACGTCGTGGGTACAGTGTGCTTCATTTTTTGCCTGCTAAAATAGCAGTGTGTGGCATCAATGCATATAAGATCTATAGATTTAGTTGAGTTTCCAAAAGTGACATGTTAAAATGTTGGTACTGAAACCCTTCCACAAAGAAATTTATGATACCATCGTATAGCCTTGTTAGTTTTAAATGTTTCTGGGGCAGAAGAAGAAGCAAATATATTGCTGTAACTTGAATCATTAATTGGTGTCCTACACTCACTATCATTTTGCTTTTGACAAAGTGATTTGAAAGTATGTAGGATTTGGCAATTTTTTTTTTTATTCAGCAGGTTGATACAGGTATTCAAGAAATGAATAAAGGTGTCCATATATCACATCACTGAGTTGGCTAAATAAAATTTGCTTGAAATCACATTTTTGCCAAATGCTTTATTAGACACTTATCATGAGTAACATATTTATGATGGCCACTAGCAATGATTATAAAGACAAAAAAATGTTAAATCAATCTTCTTTTTTACCTGTGTAGAGGATACCACCCCACCAGTCATTTCAAACTGCCCAGAGGGCATTGTTCGTGTCGTTGAGCTGGGATCCTCAGGTTTGGTTGTAACTTGGAGTGAACCATCTGCAACTGATAATTCAGGCTCTTCTTTCCTACAAAGCAGAAGTAATGCACCTGGGGATTTCTTCCTTGTTGGTGCAACCATGGTGACATATAACTTTGTTGATGCAACTGGAAACTCTGCTCAGTGTTCTTTCACTGTTAACGTTGTAATGCGTAAGTTGAAGCAATGCTTATTTCTCTCTGTCTTTGATGTTTTGTAGATGATGTTAAGAAGAAGGATCAGATCTCATGACCTGTAAGACAGTTAAGAGAAATCAGTTTTGTTTTGAAAATAATGAACACTTGCATTCATTTGCTGTTTTTGTAAAGGTTCATGTCTGTACAAAAGGAAAAAGGTGCAACCCCCCTATGTTATTGATTACATAAACCAATATCTAGAAGCCTACTGTTTCTGCTTAACCTTCATTGCATATTGATGAGTAAGGAAGGCTTACCATTTGTCATTAATCGTTATTACTGATTTTTGTAGATTTGCCTGTAACATTTTTTTTTCTTCTCTGCTTTGTGGCTTTGTAGTGCAAAATATCATGCACTCTTACTTTGCTGCCTGATGTAAACTTTAAAGTCTTTAAATACTGACCAATTGAGATTCTTCGTATATTCAATTTTTCAGAGGACACAACACCACCTACTATTGACAATTGTCCAGTAAGCTTTTCTGTTGTGTATGAGCTAGGAACTGCTGGAAGGACTGTTAGCTGGACTGAGCCAACAGCTACAGATCTATCAAATGTGGTTGAGTTGGTTTTAAGAACTCACCAGCCAGGAGATTTCTTCACTGCTGGGGATACTACTGTCAGGTACAACTTTGCTGATGCGGAAGGCAACATTGCAGAATGTATTTTTACAGTCACTCTTATACCAGGTAAAACATTATGCAACCTCTTACTGAATCTCAGACTACTGACTTCTCCTGTCCAGACTTGTGCCATTCCATTTGCAGTTAATTAATTGTTGGAGGAAATTACAGAATTTTCATGCAAAGAGCATCAAAGATATAAAAAGGATATATGTCAACATTCCAATTTGAATTAAACTTGCTATCCATATTCATATTAAGTTTGTAGTATTCAAAAAAGGTTAGAAGTGATGCTCTTATCCTTAATGGGAAGGAGCCTTCTGGGAAGGATTCCACATACCTCATCAATTCCCTCTGTACATTGAAATCTTTTAATATACTATGTTGGTAACTTTTTGCTGTCCACTGCAGTTTGCCAATTTATGAGGAGGATAAGCACTCTTTAATATGGTAAGGTGTTCATGTTGGGACACTTTGAGCAGACTGCAGAAAACACCTTAAAACTTAAACACTGGTGCTGACAGTTTGCTTTAAGCACTGAGCCAATAGTACACTTTACCCAATCAGTCACTAACAAGCTTTGCTGTCCACTGTCATTTCAGATGATAGTATTGCACCAACAATATCAAATTGTCCTGCTGATATGACAGTAAGTGTGGAACTAGGACTTTCTTCTGGTGCAGCCTTCTGGAATGAACCAACAGCTACTGATGCATCTGGGCAGGTCTCTCTCCTATCAAGGACTGCAGCTCCAGGGGATTTATTCCCTTTGGGAGTCAACTCAGTGACATATGAATTTGTAGATAGTTCTGGTAACATAGCTCGTTGCACCTTTACCATCACAGTAGTAACTGGTAAGTTTTACAAAGAGTGCAAATGAGTGAAATTTTGGCCAGTTTGTTACATTAGAAGCCACCTGTGATGAAATTTAGTCAATAAGCCATGAATGCATGTAGCAAATAACTGGCAGTTAAGGCCTCGATTGTTTTTCCCTCTCACAGACCTATTAAGTGAGGGAAAATGGTGAAATTTGTATAGAATAAAAAGAGTCTTCAGATGCTTTTATTAAAGTGATGAAACCTCTTTGTTTTCCCCCAAGTGGACACAACTCCACCAACCATCTCCAACTGTCCGGCTAATATTGAAGTAACGGTGGAGTTGGGATCTACCGGTACAGTGGTTACATGGGTAGAGCCAACTGCAACAGATTTAAGTGGCCCTGTATCTCTGACAACCAGGACAAATGCACCTGGCTCTGTGCTTCCCTTGGGTATTACAGTGGTTGCCTACAGATTTGAGGACAGTTCAGGAAATCCTGCTGTGTGCTCATTCACTGTCACTGTTGTTCCTAGTAAGTTTGTCTTGTTTTGTTAGTTAACAAAGTTGTACTATACCTGCTTTCCTTTGTGTGCAAAAAAAAAATGTGGCATTTTTTACAATGAACTTTAATGGATAGAGAGGGTGTCAGAATATTGGTTAAGGTTTTGGACTTGAGATCAAAGGATTGCTGGTTTGAGTCCTGTCTGTGACTTGTTCATTACATTGTGTGCTTGAGCAAGCTACTCTATCTCAATTGCCTCTCTCCACCCAGGAATAATATAGGTATGTGTGAGGTAACTTGCATCATTGGCACTGATTATAACTGCAGCTGTCTGGAGGGATTGTCTCTAGGATGGGTTACTGATGATCAGGGGTAATATTTGTGAAGTGCATTGAGACTGGGGATAGAAGGCTATATAAAAAAAACCAAATATTATAAATATTTTTTCAGCTCAGATATTTTCAAATCTATTGATCCTGACCTACATTGTGTGGATTTAATCACTCATCTCTCTTTTATTCCTCTCTACAGCTGACACTACTCCACCAACAATTTCCAACTGCCCCAACAATATCAACCAAGTGATTGAACTTGGCACACAGTCTGTGGTTGTTACGTGGGTGGAACCCACTGCCACAGATGTTTCTGGACAAGTCTTTGTTAGCCGTTCACAGGCACCTGGAAACCTCTTCTCTGTTGGACAAACAACTGTTATGTATACCTTTACTGACAGTGTTGGGAACCTGGCTATTTGCCAGTTTGTGGTTACAGTTGTTACAGGTTAGTTTGGAGTAATATCTCTCACTGTGGATTTATTTGCAGATGACCTGTGAAGTAATGTCTTTTTATATCAGACATGTATTTATTGTAACAGTAGAGTTCAAAGCTGTGGATTTATCCATTGCATCTATATTAGGATCCCCTTGATATGGAATAGGGTGCCTGTTTCCAGATGGGTTCCCCTTGACGTGGACCAGGGCACCTATGTCCAGATGGTTTAGTTTTCAAAGTTAGTTTAGAGATATCTGGCAAGAACTGTCACCGATAAACTTGAAACCAGCAAATTAGCACATGCAAAGAATGGCCTGCCACTGAAACAAAACGTTTACATTTAGTGGGTAAAAGAGCATTGCAACATCTGTTATCAAGATCTTCTTGAGCCATTCTTTGACAATTAATCACGTATTGATACTCTGGTTTTCCAGAGGATACTGTACCACCTACTATCCTGAATGGTCCAGACAACATTGTCGAAACAGTTGAACTTGGTGTCACATCAGCGGTTATCTCATGGTCAGAACCTACTGCTACTGACATCTCTGGTACTGCTACCCTTACCTCGAGATCTCATGCACCGGGTACCTCATTCCCCATTGGGACCACAACAGTAACTTACAGGTTTACTGATGCTTCAGGCAACCCAAGTGATTTCCAGTTTACAGTTACCGTTCTTACAGGTGAGTTAAAATGTTTTAATTCAAGCAGTCCATCCATAGTCATCATAGCAGTTGGTATGCAAGTGTTGATAGTTGACCCTTTCTATTGTAGTGGATTAATCAAATGGCTCTTCTTGCAATTACAGCCATTAAGACGTTTAAGAAGTCAAACCTGTGGTTTGTTATACTGCCAAAATACAGGCTATGACAAACCTGTCCAAGTTTTGACACAAGATCAATTGATAAATAAACATTTACAGAGAAGTACAGCATTGTGAGAAAACCATCACTGTGGTCACGTGATATTTGCAGAAAAACTGCTTCCGTGATATTTTCGACAGTGCATGCTATATTTTAACAGCAGATTATGTGTAGTGCTTGTAGTCCAGTGATAGCAACATATGATGTGAGGGTGATTATCAGAGTAATCGCAACTACTAGCGATTAATCCATTGTCATTAGTAGTACTAGGCTTAGGCTATTGCTACAGATGTGCTGATGCTAGTGGGGAGTTCGCAATTGTTAAATCAATGTAATGGTTATAACAGTTATGTATTGCAGATTGAACAAATTTTTTACCATATTGCCAAAATGGTATTTTATTTAAAAAAAATAAAGCTTTTTATAAAAAAGGGAAATTTGTTACAGAATAACCTTGTATGGTTGAGATTGATTGTGAAAATGCTTACAGCTGTTTTATCAGTAATGAATAGTTTATGTCAGTTATTTTGTATTCAAGTGCATACTCTGTACATATTTTTTTCCAGTGGTATTGTGTGTAATCAGTAACTTTTAGTATGGCTATATTTCTTTTTGCAGAGGACACAACTCCCCCTACAATAAGCAACTGCCCTGAAAACATAGATGTGTCAGTTGAGCTAGGTAACACTAATGCTGTGGTTACTTGGGTCGAACCAACTGCAACTGATCTTTCAGGGGTAGTCAATCTGGTTGGAAGGACAGCAGAGCCAGGATCTACGTTTCCCTTGGGATCAACTACAGTCACTTATATTTTCAGTGATAATTCAGGAAACAACAATGTGTGCACTTTCACTATCACGGTTTCCACTGGTAAGTATCCTGTCAAAGCCGTTTTATTATGTTCAAACTTCTTTGTTGTAAAGGCTACTTGTGTGGTTTTATTACTGTTAGCTATATCACAACCTTTGCTTTACCATAGGCGTAGGAAAAGGGGGGCAGGGACCTCCCCTGCACTCTGATTGGTGGGGGGGCAGAAACCTTGTTTCGCCCTCACTTTGGAAGACCTGCTGCCAAATTATGGCTTTGAAATGGATGGAATTACTTCAAAGGAGTTTGTCAAACATTGCACTATTTTGCATCTAAGGCAGTCCCTTAAATAGTCAAAAAATTTCCAAAGGGGAGGGGACACTCCTCCCCTTAGACCCCTCCCCCAGGACACTGATCACTAACATTCACTTCGATCCCCCACTGTCAAGAATCTTCCTACGCTTATGTTTACGTATATCTTTACTCATTTTCACAGTTGATACAATGGCTCCTGTTATCAGTAACTGTCCTGAGAATATTTTCGTAACTATTGAGCTGGGTACATCAGGTACCACTGTAAGCTGGGTGGAACCAACAGCCACAGATCTTTCTGGTTCTGTAACTCTTGCTGACCGCTCTCATGCACCTGGTAGCACATTCCCGGTTGGTACAACAGTTGTTACATACACTTTTGCTGATAGCTCTGGAATAAGTGCTATGTGCTCATTTTTAGTGACTGTAAATGAAGGTATGTATTATGAAACTTTAACTTGAACACATTGCAAATAAATGTGCCCTAGCGTGACAGATTTTAGACAATTTGAAAGGTTTTACTGTATTTTCTACTTAATGTCCATTTAAAGTCTTGCTTCTCAAAAATGCTCAATTTATCATACTCTTTTTCCATATTTTTTTCTTGTTTTATATTTAACCTGTTGCTCTTATTACTTATATAGCAAAATATCTCCTTTTTCTTCTCATGTATGATGTTTGTTTCCAAAGTGTTTGGACAAGTCTTGCAGGAAATGTGACCAGCCATTGCAACAAAATCTGGAAACAGTTTTTTTTCCTCCATTCATTCATAATTTTTGATCATATATTTTACTGCATAATTCACAGTGTTCCTGTTGGTATCATAGAAATAAAAGTAAGGGAGAACGCTGACACAATGCATCCATGCATGTTTAACCGGTGAAGTCATGAAAATTGTGAGGGCGCTTTCGTTGTACGGCAAAAGACCGGTTGATTGATGTGTCTCCGTATGTACAGTTTGCATTCTGCTGCAGAAGTTATTAGGGCTGTGAACGTTTAGCAAAATTACTAAATGTTTAATCCCAAAATTTTGCGATCGTTTAGCGATTAATCGCGAGTACCTATGATCAACACAGAGACTTTAAATGTACTCTTGAACATGATGAATATATGTAAAATCCGTTTGTGACGTCGGGGGGACATAGTTTCCATGAACCTCAAACACGGATCCTCATGGAAGCTCAACTTTGATGTCATATGTTTACGTGTGTGTTCACTTTTTCAAAAAGAGTTAAAATGAACAACTAATTTTCTGTAATGACTGCAGATTGTTTTTTATTTCGTATGGAAAAACGGGTTTTGCAATTAATTGCTGGTAGCTTTGTACTAAACGATTATTACACATGAGATTATTTAGCGATTAATCGGTAAACAGTCACAGCCCTAGAAGTTATAGATTATTTTATCCATTTTTTGAAAGATTAGGAGTAATTTTCACAACAGAAATAAGTCATGGTGCCTTAAGTATTTTGTTTTATACTCCTAACTTGAAAACTTGTAGTTTCTTTGCCAATACTTGGGGCAAAAGCAATGACGTGATATTTGTATTACGCGCAGCTGCTCTGTTGCTGTACAGCCTAGCCAAATCAATGGCTTCAGTCCAGATCGGCTGACATCATTCTCCCTTACTTTTATTTCTATGTTGGTATACATTAATTACACAGTAACAATTTGTTAATTACCAAAATGATCAGGAGACAATATCACACAATGACAGAATTCACTTTAATATAAATACGTACATTGCAGAGTAATGTTTTACAATGTTCAATTACTTGTAGACAAAAAAGTTTTCAGCTAATCAAATAAATCGTAACATGGAGACGGCATTAAAGAAATGTTCACATTTTCATCTTATTCTTATTTGCCTTCAAAACTCGATTGTATTCTATCTTAAGTGGGATCTTAAACTTATGGTAAAAGTTGTTACATTGGTTTATGGTTATTTTATTTTTGCAATCATTAATGGAATATTTCAAAATATCTTGAAATTATCCCATGCAAAGAATGGTCTGCATTTGAAACAACATTTACATTAGTGGATGCAAAGTGCATTGTAACACCTGTTGGTTGATAGTTGTCTCATTAACCAGTTAACTGCGGAATTAAAATATTGTAACTTTCATCCCACTGTGGAGTTAAGTACGTTGCATATGTATACAAGACGGATATATCCATCATACGCAGTTAAATGGTTAAATAAACACTAGCTAAGTGCAATGTGATGTTTTTTGGACAGTTAAGTATATGCTGATATTTTGGTTTTCCAGAGGATACTGTACCACCCACTATCCTGAATGGTCCAGACAACATTGTTGAAGTAGTTGAACTTGGTGTCACATCAGCAGTTATCTCATGGCCAGAACCTACTGCTACTGACATCTCTGGTACTGCTACCCTTACCTCGAGATCTCATGCACCGGGTACCTCATTCCCCATTGGGACCACAACAGTAACTTACAGGTTTACTGATGCTTCAGGCAACCCAAGTGATTATCAGTTTACAGTTACCGTTCTTACAGGTGAGATAAAAAAATGTTTTCAAACTACTTGGGCTATTAACAGCTCTGTTGGCATAGATTAATCCATTAAGTTATTACTGAATGTACAAACTGGGTAGAATGTCACAGAATATTGAACATTATCATTGTGTTCAATCTACCACATTTGGTTTACAATGTTTAACTGTATACCTTCATAAACAGAACTATCCTTTAAAAATGCTTTAACAAAGATCCTGGATGCAGATTTAGATAAATAAATAGCTATTTCCTTGAAAATACAAAACCTGCAAAACTTCATGTAGATGGTCTCAAATGGTCTTTTTTTTCGTAAAGTGTACAGTCTAGATGAAACAGAAAAAAGGAATGCATATTTTTAAATGGAATTTCAATTTAGAAAACAGTGCAGACTCAAAATTAAAAGGCATACAGCATGTGTCTATATGCTTGCAACCATTGTGTATTGAATGTAGAAATTAATTCCTGTTGCATGGGTACCAAGTCTAATATGTGGTCTGTCATATCTATGTGAATGCACTTCTACGAAGTAGTTTGTGTCATAATGTTAAATTTGTGTGTGTAACCCTGAATTATGAAGTTAAAGTTGTGTCATAAATTTAGTTCTCAACTATCATCCCCCTTCTCTTTTTGTTTTCATGTAGAGGACACAACACCCCCTACCGTCCAAAATTGTCCAGCCAATCTGAATGCCATCACAGAGTTGGGTACAAGTGGTGCTGTTGTTTCGTGGGTAGAGCCAACAGCGGTGGATATATCAGGAGTTGTAAATATTGTCTCGCAATCTCACCAGCCTTCAACATTCTTCCCTGTTGGATCCACAGTGGTGACCTACATATTTTCTGATGGCAGTGGAAACACATCACCCTGCTCATTCACAGTCACAGTAGGAACGGGTTAAGTAAAATATATTTTAGTTTACACTTCATGCAGCAGTTGTAAGGAATGCACTGCATGATGGGAAATCTGTAACATCATCTCAGATTATGCACTGAACTATATATGCTAGGAAGGACCATTCCACAATAATTGTTTGAAGCTTCATGGAGGGTGATGTGATGTTAGGTTAGCTTACTTAAGTCAGTTCCCTACAGTAATATTGGTACTGTGTGACAACCATAGACTTGGTATGGTCGTCAAAATTTTACATTGTAGTCTTAATATTATAGCCAGTCAGGTGAATAAATGTGATCCAAGGTGTTGAAAATCTCACACAAATTAGCAGACAAAACGACCCTGTGAGTACTTTTCTCATCAGGCCAAGAGGTAGTGCTACAGGCTAGGCAAGCTTTGTATACATGTATCCTATAATGATGGAAACAACTGCATACTATATGTAATGCCCAGTACATAAGTATGTACTGTACAGGGCAATGCAATGCAGTTATGGTTTTTCTGACAGTGGAATCGACTTGAGTAAGCTTACCTACATCACATGACCCCCATGTCAGCTTCACTTTTTTGGAATATTCCTCATTGACTTGCATCCTCCAGTTATATATAACTCAGTGGCATTATGTTTTGCTCAGTGGCATTGTGTTTTGCTCGGTGGCATTATGTTTTGCTCAGTGGCATTATGTTTTGGAGATACTAATGCTGGTATTTTTTATGGTACCTTTATGTTAGAAATGGAAAAAAAAAATCTTCACAAAGACAAGCTGATTTTGATTCCTTGCCAAAGGTGAAAGGAATCTAACAATCTATGCAATGATCAGCTGGTGAGTGTATGTATGTATGTGTGTGGGTTTATATGCGTTGGCAATTGGTGTAAATTGCATATGTATTTATGAATATACACATACCAACTAGGGACCGTCACCTTTTGAAAAAATGGCTGAAATAGCCTCTTTGAGATGTGTGATGGAGCCATGAAGATGCCTGTTCAACCTAAAGGAATATAGGAAGAGTCCCCTTTGAGGAGTGTTGTGTTACGTCCTTGTTTTCAGGTGTATGTGTGTAACACATTATGCCTACGGTTGCCTCAGGAGAGTCACACCCACCACTTACAATTAGACTGATTTATGTTGATGGAAAACATTGTGAGCGCCCTCTTTTGCTGTAGCAAAGCACATCATTTTCTATCAGTATACATACTACAAGGGTTTATCTACAGACTTTTATGGTTAAATGGTGAAATTTGGGGGTCCCTGTTTGACGGTGAATACACATATGGGTGAGTATGTATATGTGTTTGTGAGTCTGTACCGGGTAGAAAATTCATACCCGGGTACCCGAAACTCATTACTGGTCGGGTACCGAAACGCTTTACTGGTCGGGTACCCGACCGTAAACCTTGCACCATCTAGCCTAAGTTTAGTGCATGGTATGCACATACAATTCAAGACTCCACCCATCGGCCCCTTATCTCTGGTCGGATCGATTTGATGGTCGGATCATTACATTTTTCTATATCTACAATGTGCTGTTAGTTCTTAACATTATTGTGAGTTTAGAAATCAGACCCCGCAGGAATTAATAATTTGACCATATACTTTAGTGCCGTTAGAACAAATTTTAAACAAGTCCTATCATTACTTTCTGTGGCTTTGTGTCCAAGTGTGCCGTAACGTGTGCATAGGAACCAAAAAATAACTTCCAGTTTGTCACTGCAACTTCTGTACTGTAATGTACCTCAACCACGTGTTCAAATTTCTCGTAAACTGCTTTCTTGTTACTTTTATAAAAAATCTACTACCTACTGTACCTTCGTGATAATGACAGTAAAAATCTTTCTAATGCATCTCCTGGTCGAGATTTCACCCGCACAGTGCTGTTAAATATGCATGGTAAGATACGGCAGACACTGTGCACATACGAACGTTCCTTCCTTGCCTGGGTGCTCTCCCTGTTCGACATGTTCTGCATGCTGGAGCACTTTGGCATGTTCCACTTTTCGCAAATGGGGGATACATAAAATACTGGGAAAATATTATACTCTTTTTTGCCATACATTTAGGAAACTTTGGACGTAAAAATTTTGCAATTAGTTTGAATAGCAATAAAAAATTACGAGCAATATAAAGATAGGAATCATTTTAGTATGTAAGGTAGTACCAGGATAGAAGTAACAGGAAAGATTTTTTCGTGCACACAGCACAAAATACACCTTGAAAGAATGTGTATGATTTTAAATCTAATGGAAATTAATTTTGCTTCAGAAAAAGGTTTCTCCAAAAAAAAATACGAAGTTTTGGCGATTGATTCGAGACAAAAGAATAGTATTGTGGTTGAAATAGGTGCATACCTTATGTAGACATAACTGTATTAACAAAATTTACTTCTTTAGATTATGACATCATGTCATGTTAATTTTAGTGATAACTTGACAAGTATGAAATCTAATGACATCGAAAGTCGAGCTACGTGATGTATATCCATTTGGGTATGTGTTTATACGGCAAAGATATGTGTAAAATTTCTAGTAGGTCTTTTGCGCTACTTCTGGGCCTTAGTTTTGGAAATTTACCCATCCACACGCACTGCGTGCAAATATTTATGAGAGCTCTGTCTTTTGACGTTCATTTCCAGAGATAGGCTAGGTTATTATACAGTATAGTAAGTTAGGCCTATGTTGCTGTGTTATCTAGTATAGGGGGCGGCTTGATGTTAGAAACATGCATTGCGGGGCTTGTTTCTGGTGAAAAGTACAATTTAACAAAGCGTTGTATGGAAACAGGCAAAAGCAGCTCCATTTCAACATAATCGTGAATGAGACGATGGTAAATACATTTTGTTAGTTGCAATAACCATGCTATTTTGTGAAGATCAAAAGGGAAAGATTTAAAAACACTACCTGGGTAGTAATTTTCTACCCGGGTAGTAACAGCGTTGGTCGGGGAACCCCCACAAAACACTAGTTTGTGAGGCTTGGCTCGTAAACACGATACTTCAAGATAGCAATGATAGATACCTCTCATACTTGGAATATAGAATTATCATATTGAGAGGTAGGACCCTGTCATTTTTGGTGGAAGTCAAGGGTCAAGTAAGGTCACAAGAGGTCATAAGCCAAAAACATTGAAAACATCATATTTCTAGGTATGAAGCATGGATGCTCTTCATACTTGGCATGTGGATGCATTGCTGTCAGAAGATGAACCCTATTGGTTTTGGTAGAGGTCAAAGGTTATCTGAGGTCATCTGTGGTGAAAAAGCTTAACTCTTAAAAACTGCTTGTGAACATGATATCTCAAGATAGCAATGATGGACACTTTTCATACTTGGTATATATCTTTATCATATTAAGAGTAAGAACGAAATATTGTTTTCAGTGGAGATCAGTGTTTGTTTGAGGCCTGTGTATATTGGAGAAGGGGGTGGTGATTTTCTTCTCATTTTGGCTTCACAGAGGACACTACAAGACCAGAAATTTCAAATTGCCCAGAAGATGTTTCAGTGATCATTGAGCTGGGCACTGGTAGTGCTGCTGCATTCTGGGTAGAACCAACAGCAACAGATCTATCAGGCGTAGTCACCCTTTCTACACAGACAGCATCACCTGGGGATATCTTTACTGTGGGATCAACTACTGTAACATACATCTTTTCTGATAATTCAGGCAACAGCAATGTGTGTTCATTTAATGTCATTGTGACCACTGGTAAGCATCTTTCTGTTTTAATCCTTGGGTAAGCATATTTGCAATCATAAACTACATTTTTCATAGTTATTGGGTCAGCATACAGCCTTAAAATTATGCATTTTGGACATCCCATTGAACCATACTTTTCTGGGATCAAAGCTAAGATTCTTTAGAGTAGAGTGCAGCATCAAACAAATACTTCTGGGCATCAGATCGAAGGGCAGGAGGATCATGGGAACAGACAAAGGCACTCATATCAGGAACGATTAAAGAAAGATGATTTTAGGTAAGACTGGTTCTTTTTTGTCTGCATAATGGATACAGCCAAACGGCCATGCTACTTTGGGGGTTATGATATATTGGTTCATTGATGATTCACCTTACACAGTCAAGAAATGTGGACTTTTTATCAACAGATGACACGACCCCACCTGTGATCACCAACTGTCCAGCACCTATCCCACTGGTAATAGAACTTGGATCTACTGGTGCAGTAGCAGTGTGGCAGGAACCCACTGCCACTGACATTTCTGGAGCTGTCACTCTTACTGATAGGACACATTCTCCTGGTTCTACATTCCCTATTGGTACCACTGTGGTCAGATATACCTTCACAGATAGTAGTGGCAACTCAGCTGTTTGCTCATTCCCAATCACAGTCACTGTAGGTAAATACAGAGTCATATTCGATTTTACCTGAGGTACATTCATCAATTTTTTCTTGCAGCATTAACTTCTGTGCAGATGGTGCAACTGTACTGTACAGTGCTATGCTAAATTGCTCTGTACCATACTGTACTGTGCTGTACTGGTCATTATGCAAATATTCAGTTCCCACTTATGGTTCCCACATTTATTTCAAAATCTGCAGTTTATTTCTATTATCAGCTCTTGAATCATTTTACTAATGTAAGCATTAGAAAGAAGGGTATTCTAGTTTAGATTATTTTTACTTGATGTCAAAGATCAATGTCTCGACCAAGATAATGTCAGTGATTGATTTTTTTGAGTGAGATGATGTCAGCAATAGGTTTTGACTGAGATGATGTCAGTGATTTATGTTTGAATGCGATGATGTCAGTGACTGATGTTTGAATGAGATGTCAAATGATTCTTTGATGTTTTTACGGATATGATGTTGGAGATTAATATTTTTGCTGAGACGATGCCAGAAATTGATGTTTTGATCAAGATGATGTCAGTGATTGCAATGATTGATGTTTCTACCGAGATGGTGTTAGAGATTGTGATGTTTTTCCTGAGATGTTGTCAGAAATTAATGGTTTGGCTGGGATGATGTTGGAGATTGATTTTTTGGCTTAGCTGGTGTCAGAGATTGATGTTTTGACTGAGATATCAGAATTCTTTTTCTGAGATGTGTCACATAACCTTTTGTCAGAAATGTTGTAAGATAGTGATGGCTTTTGCTGAAATATCAGTGTTTTGTGTGTGAGGTGGAGAGTACTGCCTGAGATAATGTCTGACATGATTTTAGAGACAAGTTTTTGCTCCAGTGTCAGAAGGGTGTATTAGATATTGGTATAAAGGTTTGTTCTTGGAATGGTTGATAAGTGTTGAAGGGAGAGTCAAAGATGGCCAGTTTTGTCATGGCTTGGTTATTGGAATTTAGATGATTCATATGGAGTTTTTGATATCTGAATAAGTTTATCATTGCTCGATTATGCTTCATCTTAATTGCTTCAACCCATCCAGCTGTTTTAAGTGGGACCTGTGAAGCTTCATATGGCTAGTTTTATTTCTGACTAGGTTTATTTTTGCTTGGTTATACTTCCTCTCAATTGATTCAACCCATTCAGCTGTTAAAGTGGGCCCTGAGAAGCAGTTTGAATTTATTCTCAGCCCATGTTAAGGATTGTCTCTTGGATGTGTAATTGTTTGAAAATGGTAATGCTTTCTCCTCTATCTTAACCAATGAAAATATTGTTTGTATTAAACAGAGGATACCACTCCACCAACCATTCAAAACTGTCCTGCTAACATTGTTGAAACTATTGAGCTGGGTATATCATCTGTAATCATCACCTGGGTGGAACCCACAGCAGTTGATGCATCTGGTCAGGTATCCCTAACAACACGCACAGCTCAACCGGGCACTGCCTTTGCAGTTGGTTCAAGAACAGTGCTATACACTTTCACTGATAGCTCTGGAAATGCCGCTTCCTGTGAATTTGTTGTTACTGTCTTTACATGTAAGTACTTTCCAGATACTAATTCTGTATAATGCCAAAGCCACTAGCAGCAATTTTGCACATAAACAAAAACAGGAAATCTTAGCCTAAAACTACTTTTGGTAAATCAGTTTTTTATTGCCCTCAATGCATGTAGAAGAAAATATCGAATGATATTCTGGCAAATGAATTTTACTTCATTTTTCAGCTGATACTACACCACCTACCATTCAGAACTGTCCTGCTGATCAGACCACAGTAGTTGAGTTGGGCACAAATGGTGCTGTAGTTACATGGGTAGAACCAACAGCTGTTGATCTCTCAGGAGTTGCAAACATACTTTCCCAAACTCATCAATCAGGAACATTCTTCCCCCTCGGAACAACTGAAGTTATTTACACATTTGTTGATGCAAGTGGTAACACCTCTCCCTGTCCATTTAGAGTGATTGTGACCGCAGGTGAGTACATTTATATGTCAACAATTCCTACATAGAGAGTTTAGATGTAGTCAGCAAAATTTCAGTTGCCCTTTTATTGGCAGTATCTTGACTTATCCTTTCCTTTTCTTTCCTCAGATGATACCGTTCCACCTACAATTCAGGGTTGCCCAAGTACTATCCAAATCACTATTGAGCTTGGTGTGGGAACTGCAGCTGCTTTTTGGGTGGAACCAACTGCAACAGACCTATCAGGAACTACTACCCTGGTGTCTAGAAGCAGCTCCCCGGGAGATATATTCCCCGTCGGGACAACAGCTGTCACCTACATCTTTGCCGACAGCAGTGGCAATGACGATTTCTGTACTTTCAATGTTGTTGTATCTACTGGTAAGCTATGTTG
The DNA here is from genome assembly GCA_029531755.1 of Holothuria leucospilota. Lineage (NCBI taxonomy): Eukaryota > Metazoa > Echinodermata > Holothuroidea > Aspidochirotida > Holothuriidae > Holothuria > Holothuria leucospilota. The sequence goes on from CM055965.1 coordinate 61,271,130, forward strand.
AAATCATACTTTCTATTAACTGTCAAATTAGTTTTGACAGCATGGACGGAAGCACCCTTAAAAATTTACAAATTTTGGTGTTTAAAGGTGACACAGGGATGATAACAGAGGTCTAAGTAGTTTACAATATAAATGGTAATGTTTTTCATTACTAATGCTTTGCCATGGTATTTGTTTATCAAGTTGGAAGAGCTCTGTATAAAAGATTGGTTATTGTTTTATTCCAAAATTTGCTTTATGGAGAAACATTGTGTTGTTTTCGGTGGGTTCAAAGGTCATTTGAGGTCTTAACAGTTGGAAACTGAAATTTTTTAAAACACAGTATCTTTATTTGAGCATCGATACATTTCCATGATTGGCATGTGAATGCATTATTTGGAGGGGGGGAGGGGGGGGGTAGAAGCCTACTGTTTTGATGGAAGCTTAGTCATATGAGTTCACATGAGGGAAATCTTGATGAAGCTTTCATTCCTCTTATGAGGGCACCCTATGTTGATGTTAAGGTATTGTAACATGCAACCAAAAAGAACTGGTTTTAATCAGCAATTAAAACATACACTCTCCTTAGGAGTGATCGGTTGAGATTACTTTAGCCCAAAGTGTGTATCTTCAAAGGCTGATGATTTCCAGAGTAAGTCATTACCCATACAAAACTAATGTTGTAGAGTTTGGTAATTGGTTTGTTATTCTGATGTGAAGTACTCTATAATTACCCGGACAGCCCACAGATAGTTCTGTGAGTGATGTTTGTTCATGATGACAGAATGGTCAGTATTTAAAATTTGATAGGTGCCATTTTGATGGGTATGGTGCCTTTTTTCAATGTTTTTATGCCTTTACCATCGATTAGCCAACTATTATGTCCTTTTCATGTCATCAGACCTTTTATTTTGCCATTTTTGGGGGAAGGGTTAAAGGTCAGTTGAGGTAAAATGATGGTGAGCTTGTAGACAAAAAATCTTAAAAAGGAAACTTAGAAGCCCCTACTTTGTAGTTGGTACCTTATATCATGTCACAAAACCACATAGTTTTTCTGTCCATGCCAAATGTCCTTTGAAGTACATAGAATCTAGGTTGTGAAACCTTGTAAAAAAGATGCCTTTAGAAGGGAAACATTATTGAATGTCATACTTTGTAAGTGGATTCTCCCTGCTGAGTAAAACAAATTTTTGATGGAGTTAATGGGTCATTTGCTCTCAAGAAGTCCACCTTGTGAGAACCTTTCAAAAAAGGGAATTGTCAAGTATGTGCATGAGTAAAAGAACCATATTATATTAGCAGAGATCAATGGCTATTTGAGGTCACCAGAGTATTTAATATAAAAACCTTGTAAACACACCCTGGAGAGGAAAAAGTTGATAGTTCTTTAGCTTAGTATGTGCAAGCCAAGCACGTACAGCAGTAAGTATCCCTTGTAATATATGGGGGAGGTCAAAGGTCTATTTTTTGTCTAATTCTGTTCTAATTTCAGTACAGTTTTGCAATTTTGCCTTTCTCATGAAAAGTTGCTATTGAGGTGTAGCGGAAATTCAGAGCAAAAGATGTAAACTAATTAACTCCCCCCCTCAATTGAACACATGGGCTTTTTCCTTTTTTGCAGAGGATACCACTCCTCCTGTCATCAGTAACTGTCCGTCTCCCATACCCATTGTAGTGGAGCTTGGATCCACAGGATCTATTGCTGTCTGGGTAGAACCAACTGCCACTGACATCTCTGGACTTGTAAGTCTTACTGAGAGGACCCATACGCCTGGTTCCACATTTGCTCTTGGTAGCACTGTGGTGAGATACACCTTCACTGACAGTGCTGGTAACCCTGCTGTGTGTTCATTCCCTGTCACAGTCACCACAGGTAGGTTTACTTTACTTATAAAGCTAGACATCAGGCCTTGAGAAAACAGCTTGTCTTGCCTTTCACTTAAATTATCTTGCCAATTTGGTGAGCCTTTTTGAGCTTCCCCATAGTCAAGAAAGCAAGACACATTAATATTTCACATTCATGCATAGGCTAAAACTTGAAAGCTTCCTTTGTGTTAGCCAGCCATATGGAACTTATTGTTGCCTATTTGTGGGTTCTTGGAATGGGATTTATCATATGTTAACTCAACATCAAATGCTAAACAAAAGGGCACATGTAATAATAATAATTATACAATAGATTTATATAGCGCCTTACATAAAACAATCACAAAGCGCTTAACAAAAGTTAGCTAATGAATAGATAAATCAGAACAGGTAAGTTTTAAGTCTTGTTTTCAAAGAGCTCAGTGAAGCTAAGACATGCACATTGCCCCTATCTTAGTATGTCACTGAACATTACTGCCAAAGGATCTAGCTTTAAACCCAAATCTACTAGTCATACCAGGGTTATGTTTTTCTTGTTGGGTTCTTTGAATTACCCATACCGTATTGCACCTGCACACAGTGTAACTAATTATATGTACAGCCTGTACACTGTAGCAGTACGTTGTACACTAAACTATACTGTCTGTGCCCTGGTAAACATCTGTCTTCCAACTCTCTGTGTACCCACATGATCATAGTCTTTTTCCCATTGAAATTGCACAAAGAAAGTTGACTTAGTAATTAAATGTCCTTTTACTAAACTTTCAGAGGACACAACTCCCCCTGTGATCCAGAATTGTCCCGCTAATATTGCACGGGTCGTGGAGTTAGGAACAAATTCAGTGGTGGTTACATGGGTAGAACCTACAGCTACAGACATATCTGGTCAGGTAACTCTTACAGAGCGATCCAATCAACCAGGTTCATCTTTCCCAGTTGACTCAACGACTGTGAGATATACCTTCACTGATGGATCTGGAAACTTTGCAACCTGTGAATTCTTAGTCATTGTAACTTCTGGTAAGTATTTTTGATTCCTTGCTGAAGGAATCTTGGTTATGGTGATGTGTGGGTTTATGTGTGTTAGTACAAATGTATGTGACACTTGCTTGTAAAAATGATTACTCAAAAGGAGTAAATTTGAGGAATTCTATTTTTGGCATGTGGATGACTCATATTGAGTAGAAAACCTTGAAAACATTATCTCAAGAAGGGTGTTTTTGATGGATCTTAAATTTTGCATTTAGATGCCCTATATTGAGTAAGATGTCCCTTTTTGGTAGAGATGAAAGGTCATTTGGGTTCAAACAAGGATATGCGGTAAAAAACTGAAATGGTAACTATTAAGGGTCTCTATTTACTACATGAATGCTGAATGTAGTAGGTGATCCTTATTGCTTTCGTGGGATGGGGGTCAAAAGTCATTTTAAGTCACTGGAGGTCAAACTGTTAAATTCTTCTAAACATAAATATGTCAAGAAGAAAACATGGTTCAAGGCCTGTGGGTTTGCAATATTAAGTGCATAACCTCTGTTGATTTTGGTAAAGGTCAGAATCATTTGAAATCACCAGAGGTAGACGTGAGAAACTATAAACAAGAATGAAACATTAATATCTGGCATGCTGTGCCATTTATTAAGAGCAAGATATTGAATCTGAACCAGGTTAAACATTGTCAGAATGAACAATGCCCATGAATCTTTACCTTGTAATGCAATTATGAAATAAGGGGCCTGGCAGAGTTGTTAGTGGCTCCATTCCTCATGAAGTGGGGCTCACTTGCTTGGAAAAGGGATTGTTTTATTTGGCTGAAAACCAGTGAAGACTCAGTAGCCACTAGCTGTGTATTCCTAACTATCCTTATTTTTTTCTGTGGAATTTTGGCATTTATGAGTCATAGTAGGCCACAGTGTACCTTCCGTTCCAGATTGTTTTAGAGGTTTAAGCAAAGGTATTCTGAGACTTATTGCATTGTGTAGTTATCATGTTTTTGTTAAAGTGGTTCTAGACAACTAATTATTATGAGTTAATAACCATGAATGGTCTTTCCATCATACATCATTTATTGTTCATTGTTCGGTACAGATGACACAATGCCACCGACAATTCAGAACTGCCCCACAGACCTCACTGCCATCACAGAGCTAGGTACTGGTTCAACATCTGTTACATGGATAGAGCCTACTGCGGTTGATATTTCAGGAGTTGCCAATTTGGTCACTCGTACAAACACACCTGGATCTTCTTTCCCAGTTGGTGCCACCATAGTCCGATACACTTTTGCAGATGCAAGTGGCAACCCATCAACTTGTTCATTTACAGTTACAGTTATTACAGGTTTGTAAATTTCTGATCATTCTCTCTGTTTTAAATCATCAGAGACCTAAATTTATTGCTATTGCTAGATATTTTTTTTTTTTGGCTTTAGTTTGAGTAAAGACATCTTTTTTCTTATAGTTTTATTCATCTTCATTCTACTCCTACTACACAGAGGACACTACCAGGCCAACCATTAGTAATTGTCCCACTGATATTTCAATCAGTGTGGAACTTGGTGTCAACTCTGCCACAGCCTTCTGGGTTGAACCAACAGCAACAGACCTTTCAGGAGTGGTCAATATAGATACAAGGACCAATAGTCCAGGGGATGCCTTCCCTGTGGGCACAACTGTAGTGACCTACATCTTCTCTGACAATAGCGGCAATTCAGACGTTTGTTCATTCCGAGTTATAATTTCCAACAGTGAGTGGTGTAGCTTTCTGTTATGCGTTCATTTAGTGACTCTTTAAAATCTGTTGAGCAGGTTTTGACATTTGTTACATGCTTAAGATATAATTAAAGATCAGTATAATCACCTCACTAATGGTTGGAAAGGGGGATGGATGTGTAAACATTTTTGTGTAATTGCAAGATTGTCCTTACATATGAAAGGAGGTGATTAGTTCATTAGATCTATGTGTATCATTAAAGATGAAACTAAATGTATTCTTGGGAGTGTTTTTCAAATACTAAAGTTCATTAATGATGAAATTAGGTGTATTCTCCCAGGGGTGGGGGAGTGGGAGGGGGACATTTTCCTGAATATAATGTGGCATTGAAGGTGAAAGTAGATGTATTTGTGGGTCGTTTTCTTGATTCTAATGAAGCATTGATGATAAATTAGGTGTATTCATGAGGTATTTTTTATTGTAATCATCTGTTATTTAATCATTATATTAAAGCAGGAAGGCACTATCGGATTTCAAGAATGTGGACTGAGCGCTTTAGAAATTTATTTTTACCTAGAAGTAATAAAATTTTAAATTGCATCCTACAGAGTTTTTTTTATGTGAGATGCTTGTAGTACATTTTATGATTGATATCAATAAATTGTTTCTTATGTTAATGAAGGAATGATGACAAAAGTAGATCTATTCTTTGGGTTTCTCCTTGATTTTAATGTAGAATTGATTGATAATGAAAGTAGCTGTATTGGTGGTGTGTTTTCCTGATTCTCCTGTAGCATTTATGTTGGAAGTTTTTGCTGCTGTGCTGATGTTTACTTATTGAGGTGCACAATTGATAATTTAAATTTGTTAATGTAAAAATGATTTCTCCATTCTTTAGTGTATCAGTTTTGAAAATGAGTATGTGATGTTTCAATATTTTTTCTCCCAATTCAGTTGACACAACTCCACCTGTGATCACCAACTGTCCAGCACCTATCCCACTGGTAATAGAACTTGGATCTACTGGAGCAGTAGCAGTATGGCAGGAACCCACTGCCACTGACCTTTCTGGAGTGGTCAGTCTTACTGAGAGGACACATTCTCCTGGTTCTACATTCCCTGTTGGTTCAACTGTGGTCAGATATACCTTCACAGATAGTAGTGGCAACCCAGCTGTTTGCTCATTCCCAGTCACAGTCTCCACAGGTAACTAGAGAGCCAGTTATTCTTTATTAAGGAAGCTGCTAAACTCAAAATAATTGTGTAAACAGAAGCTATGTTCTAATGTGTTTCTCTTGTTTTAACATTTTGTCTTTCATAGTGGATACCACTCCACCAACCATTCAAAACTGTCCTGCTAACATTATTGAATCTATTGAGCTGGGTGTATCATCTGTAGTTATCACCTGGGTGGAACCCACGGCAGTTGATGCATCTGGTCAGGTATCCCTAACAACACGCACAGCTCAACCGGGCACTGCCTTTGCAGTTGGTTCAACAACAGTTCTCTACACTTTCACTGATAGCTCTGGAAACCCTGCTTCCTGTGAATTCACTGTAACTGTCATTACCAGTAAGTGTTCATTGTATTTGTGACTTGTACCCAAGATATTGTAGCATTGACTATGTGTAGGGTATACTTGTATTGTGTGTCATTAGGAAGCTACCATTTCAATTGAGCAACAGGTGAATAATCACATGACTATCCTAGTTGTCATCCCCAACCAACTTTTGAAAGGAGAAATACTTCTAATTGAATGATTTTTCCATAAAATGATACATAAATTTCTGCACTCCGCAATTTAAAAAGTCTTACATATTTATACTGCCAGGTGACACCGTATTTTAGCCATATGTGGATACACCTTAACATGGTTGTAAACCTCGTCTTGATTATTTTTCAGTGGATACCACTAGACCTGTTATACAGAATTGTCCAAATGACATCAGCATTGACGTTGAGTTAGGAGTGGGATCTGCAGCTGCATTCTGGGTAGAACCAACAGCAACTGATCTTTCTGGAGTAGTCAGCCTGTTAACCAGGTCCCATTCTCCAGGGGATTTGTTTCCATTAGGGTCGACATCAGTGTTGTATACTTTTGTTGATGCTAGTGATAATTCAAACACTTGTACATTCATTGTCTTAGTAACAGCAGGTGAGGAAACAATCTTCATTTCACTATGATTTCAAACTCAAGCTAAAATTAGAATAGTGGTTGAGTTTCTTCTTTACAGTATTGAAGGGTATGGTTGGATTGTCTAAACATGCTATATGTCATACCTTACATTACGCAAAATAGTATATTGTTATTGGACTGCTCCGATAACATACAAGTCATAATAATATCAAACTTGAAGACAAAATGAACCAGTTTTTAAGATGTACCAAAAAGTTGCTCTGGCAAATAACTTGCTTTACATTGCATTATTTAGGCTGAACCAAAACTCAGGCATGCTTCTTGATGTTCAAAATATTTTTCAAACCATGAAATGTCTTTATTATTTCTTTCTCTTCTGTTTTAGTTGATACTACCCCACCTGTTATCAGCAATTGTCCCCCAAACCTCCCACTTGTGATAGAGTTAGGATCAACAGGGGCTGTAGCCACATGGATTGAACCTACTGCTACTGATCTGTCTGGAGTTGTAAACCTGGTAGAGAGGACGCATACTCCTGGCTCAACTTATCCTGTTGGTACCACCTTTGTCACATATAGATTTGCAGACAACTCTGGAAATCCCGCTGTGTGCAGCTTTATTATAACTGTCTCTACAGGTAATGAACACTTGCAATGATGATTAGTATCAACTTTCTCACACACTAGATTGTTCATTCTTTGGTTTTCCTCTCAATACCTACTCTACATTCTTATTTTTTCCCTCTCTTTGCACAGAGGATACAACCCCACCAACCATTCAGAACTGCCCTGCCAACATTGTAGATACGGTTGAGCTTGGAGTGGCATCTCTTGTTGTATCATGGTTAGAACCAACAGCTGTCGATGCTTCAGGGCAAGTCTCTCTGACAGCTCGTTCTCAAGTACCAGGGTCAGCTTTCATTGTCGGTTCAACAACTGTGACCTATGAATTCACTGATAGCTCTGGCAATGCAGCTGTGTGTGACTTCACCATTACTATCCTTACTGGTAAATATATTTTTTACTGTACACCCTAAACTATGCTAAGTTGCTTAAGTGAATGCCAAATATACTGAGAGTGTCAAGGCATTGTGAGGTAAATCATGATAATTTTGTCTGTACAAGAAGGGTAGGGAACCTTTTTCTATCCAAGGGCCATTTGGGTATTTTAATATTTGTGGTACACACCGAAACTGTGGCATACTTAAAGGTTTTTAATGGAGTCACAGCTGATTGGCCATCCTGTGGTTGGGGTCTAAAGAATTATACTGTAAAGAAGGCTTAAAAAGGAAAATGGCTTAAAAGCAGGAGGATCCATCTTTTTTGTATTTTATACTCATTAGAAATAACCATTTCTTGCTTAAAATCTAGAACACCAATATGCTTTGTGAAAGAGGGCAAATTTTTTCATCTCATTGGTTTACCAAGAAGAGTTATGTGTGTATGTGTGTGTGATGTTTGATATCCATGATGCTTTGCTCTAAAAAATAAAAAAAGAGAGGGGACTATGGACACTTGGATAGTTTTAAATTTGGTATGTGCATGTGTTATATTGAGTTCATAAACTCTAAAATTTTGATGGAGGTCAGCTACCACCTGGGGTCATCACTGGTCAAACTCTGAACCGCTGGTAAACAAAATTATCTTTTTATGGGGTAAGGGAAGTGTGGTATTCAAAGATAATTGTATTTTTGACTTGTTTTACAGAGGACACAACACCACCAACCATCAGTCAATGTCCAGCTAACATTCAAACTGAAACAGACATCACCTCACCAGGTATTATAGTCACATGGGTCAATCCAACGGCTACTGATCTCTCTGGAACTGCCACCATAGTACAGCAAACAGCCCAGTCAGGATCTTTCTTTACTGTTGGTACAACTACAGTCAGAATTGAGTTTGCTGATGCCTCTGGCAACTCGGCAGCATGTGTTTTCACTGTTGAAGTTGTACAAGGTTAGTTACTGTACATATGTGTTTGCTTTTCTGTGTTATACCAGCTTTTATCTCCCTTTCTCTAACATTCCTGTTCTTAATGTATGGAGAGATGTATTACGTAAATCACCAGTTGTATTGTTGGATATTGTTGAATGGTAAAAGTACCATATTTACAGGACATTTGTGTCATTGAATAGAATATAGTACACTGCTCTATACTTTCTGATTTCACATTACCTTACCTTCCTTAGTTTGTCTTCTCCCAAAGCTACTGCACCCTACTTAAAGGGCTACTGCACCCTACTTAAAGGGCCACTGCATCCTACTTAAAGGTGTTTCTTGTCATATTGTTATGACTTATTGAGCCACTTTCTCACAAAATATCTTGCAAGAAATGGCTCACTTTCTAAGACTGTCTAAGCATGTTTATTTCAACAGAAACAGATAGGGTGAGAGTTTAAGAATGGTATCACAATTACCTTTAGAACAATTTAAAGTTGCATGACATAGGTCAAAATATCATGTTACAATGGAACAAGCTATGAAGATGGAAATGAGGCCAGTAAGGATATTTTTCAACCTTTGTATTGCATATTTTAAGAAGTTTTACACCTAGGGACCTAGGGTCCCATAGAAAAGTGAAAACAGTCAACAAAGTGTATTTGAGAATCAGTCTTTCAAGTCCAGACTTGAAAAAAATTTGTAAAACAGGTCTTGTGCCATCTTGAAGTTCATCAGGACTGAAATGTTTTATTGACAAAACTGTCCTCAGCAAAGTTCATTAGGTAAAAAACACTTACTTAAAACCTTTCAAGAGATGAGAGACTTACTTCCTTCACTAATAAGTATTAAAAACACTCTTGCATTAGCAGTGATTTAGCAAGTACTTCCACAAATCAGTGCATCATCTGACTGATCAAGAGAGCAGGCATTGCTCTTGAAACATTCCAAGTATGTGGTTTTCACAAATTGTAAGAAAAGTTTTGTCGAAGGCCAACTTCAGGGCCAATGCTCAGTTTTACATCCGTGGAAATAATTCTGTCTGAAAAAATGTCAGTGCTTCAATTGTTTGACTTCATATCAAGTTTTGTGCTTTGTCATGTCATAAAAACTCTCTGCTATTAAATTAGCAAGGCCCATGCTGTAACAAACAAGTTGTAACCAAACACATTTTTAGAAGAGATCAAGATATACAGATGCTGTTCAGTTGCTTTGTTTCCTCCATTGTATGTTTTCTGATGTTTCTTTCAGTTGATGTTAACCGACCAACTATTCTCAACTGCCCACAAAATATACAAAGAGCTGTTGAGGTTGGTATTGGTGGAACAGAAGTGTTCTACACAGTACCTCAAGCAACTGATGACTCTGGCACTGCTACTCTCATCACGGAGTCCCACACATCAGGCCAATTTTTCCCTGTTGGAACAACTGTTGTCACTTACATCTTTGCAGATCCCTCTGGCAATACGGCAGATTGTATTTTCCAAATCATTATAAATGAAGGTTAGTTGTGTTGTGTTTGACTACTAGTTTTAATCCTGGGTCCCATTTACATCACAATTCAACAAAGGACTAAACTCTCTACAAATGTACATTTGACCATACAACGTGCTAAATAGAATAGTGGGTGATTATCTTTCATCAACAATCAACAGTTAAAATGATTATATGTCCCAGTGTGCAACTGGTTTGTTAACTTTGTTGACAGTTGAACCATTTCTAATAGATAGGATTTGGGTTTCTGTAATATAATTATTCCTGATTCCTGTGTGTTCTTATGTTTTAATCCAAGCAGATCTAAACTGCAATGGTTACAGTTTTAAATACCAACCTTAATGATTCTGTTTAACCAATAATAAGTTTTGAAGTTATGTTTTTTGTTTCTTCTCTATTAAAAAAAAATAAGAAAAAGGAAGAAAATGCCAGATTTACACGTTTATGGGTTGAACATAATAGGAGGATGAAGTATGCTTTGTACTTAATTTTTTTTTTTGAGGGGGGATTTTTAACTTTAAAAAGTTTCTGTTCATCTGTTTCTAATGTTTATTGCTTCCAGTTGATACATTAATGCCTATTCTGAGTGGTTGTCCTGGCAACATAGTGCAGCAAGTGCCACTAGGTTCTCCTGGTACAGTGATCACCTGGACAGAGCCCCAGGTTTCTGACAACTCTGGTATCGTGAACTTAGTATCTCAGAGCCACACTTCTGGATCTTTCTTTGTGGTTGGTACAACCACTGTCATTTATGTATTTGCTGATCCATCAAGCAATGAAGCAGAGTGTACATTCAGTGTTACAATCATTGAAGGTAATCACAGAACTGTTTAGTTTTATACATTCACTATAACAGGCATTGAAGGTAATCACAGAACTGATTAGTTAAGGTGTACATTCATTGTAACAGCTATTGAAGTAATCACAGAACTGATTAGTTAAGGTGTACATTCATTGTAACAGTTACTGAGGTAATGACAGAACTGATTAGTTAAGGTGAACATTCATTGTAACAGTTATTGGAGTAATCACAGAACTGATTAGTTAAGGTGTACATTCATTGTAACAGCTATTGAAGTAATCACAGAACTGATTAGTTAAGGTGAACATTCATTGTAACAGTTATTGGAGTAATCACAGAACTGATTAGTTAAGGTGTATATTCATTGTAACAGCTATTGAAGTAATCACAGAACTGATTAGTTAAGGTGTGCATTCATTGTAACAGTTATTGGAGTAATCACAGAACTGGTTAGTTTGACAGATTTGATTTTCAGTTTGACTTGAATTGTACCACATTTTAATTTTACACTGTCGTGTACCATGATGCTGTTGTATATGACAGTGTTAGATGTTTGCCTATGTTGAATTCACAGTTATACAGACTTAACATTATTTTATTGAAGGTATTTAGCTTTACTCATTTTCAAAACATTCCATTTGAGTTTTGGTATTTTTAAAAAATCTTGGATAAGAGAAGCATTTCAATAACATAGCTTATCTGTAAATGTTGAAATAAATCTGATTGTAAGAGGCAAAATCAAGGCATCAACTACACAAGATGTGAGGTAGCAATGCATCTTTAGACAATTCATTGATAGATTAAAACCCTTGCTGTAGGAAAAACTCCATCTCAACATTGTGGTAAATACTCCATTAAATTGATGGAGGTAGGTATGCAGTGCTGATATTTTCTAACTCCATACAATTTTTGCATCATTATGATTTCATTCAGTTGACGATGAGCCACCAACCCCATCATGTTCAAGTGATATTGCAGTAACTGTCATCGCTGGTGAGGGAAGCCGTCCAGTAAGCTGGCCTGTACCTGTGGTCACTGACAATTCTGGCTCAGCCAGCATTGTGTCCAGTTCCAATCAGCCTGGTGACCTGTTCCCAGTTGGTGTCACACAGGTGACATACACGTTTGTTGATGGTAGTGGCAATGATGCATCTTGTTCATGGAATGTTTTTGTGGTTGAAGGTATGTACAGCATGTCTATTAGTTGAGCCATATCATTGTTTGGGTAGAAGTTGACGATTATTTAATTACTGTTTAAGAGTTTGTAATGATGCGTGTTGTACTGGATTTATGTAAGATGGCGGTTACAACAACCTTTCACAGGTTTCCCATTCATTATAGAAAGTGGAAAAGTCTGGAAGTTTTGCATGCTCTTCAGAGTACTTCAGTGTTGGGTGCTTATGTCTGTGAAATAGTAGCAGGTCTGGAAGTCTTACAAAAACATGTGTTTAGTCCTGCAAATGTGATGTTGATCTCTAAGAAGTTTTGAATTTTATCATCCCAAAGGTATTAGAAAATATAACAAAATAATATCATGGGTAGCTACTGCTCCTGTGGTAGACATAATTTGGCATGATTTTGATATAAACTGGCAAACAGATGTTATACAATTACTGTCATGATTACTGAATTCACTTAACAGAATCAGGTAGCAATTTTTTTTTTTATTTCAAAGCCTTTATGTGTTGAGATGTAAAAGCAAGGTCAGTATCATGATTACTTTGGAGCTAAATATGTTAATTTTTAGACTACTGGCATTCCCTTTAGGCTATGTATCAATTTTATACCCAAATTATGTGTCAAGTTTACTGAGTACATTGGATTAGTATGCTTTCTGTCTGGTTCATCTGTAGGCAGTACTTGTGGAAATGTATGGTTGAAAGATTTTAATAAAAATGTTTTTCTTTTGTCTGTCCTAGCAAACCCATGCAATCCTGATCCGTGTCAAAATGGAGCTGCTTGTGTTATTACAAGTGAAACGGAATTCTTCTGTGTCTGCCCAGATTGTTTTTCAGGAACTCTTTGTGAATTTGGTGAGTGGTACTTTTGTCTTTCATTCTTCATTAGCATAAAAACTTTCGGTACTCATTAATTTTAAATTGTTCAAGGTCAGTTGACTATATACAAATTTTTGAGTTTGACATACAGCTTTTAATATAACATGTCATAAGTCTTAGTTTCCTAGTTCCTGACTTGATGATATCATTTCTCTGTAGCCACTAGTGCATGTACCAACAACATGTGTTCCAATGGTGGTGTTTGTGTTCCAGTGGAAGGATCTTGTACACAATACACTTGCGAATGCCCCTCTTGCTTCATTGGAGCTTTCTGTGATATCCGTAAGTAAATATCCTAAATATTTGGCATGTGTAGTTTTGTTCTTATATTGAAATTTAGAAGAATTTAGATTGTATAAATGTTGTAGTAATATTTCCAGTGCATTGAAAGTAAATCAATATATTATTTAAGTTTCAATATCTCTTGGAGGTAAAATGTAGTTTTGGTGAAGTGCAAATGGTTCCTACTTTGACAAGAAAATTTTGAATTTGTGTTAACAGTTTTACCTTACAGCATTGAAATACCCAGTGAACCTGTTGTCCAGCATACTAGCCAGTATACTCACAGTCACATGACTGATGTTAAATTTATGTCTGTATTTCTGCACAGCTGTTGATGCTTGCGATAATAATCAGTGCCAGAATGGAGCCCAGTGTGTCCAGGACAGTACTTGTACACAATACACGTGTCAGTGTCCAAACTGTTTCACTGGCAGATTCTGTGAAGTTGGTGAGTTTTTAGAAGTACTGGTTGATGACAGGTTGTAAAGCTAAGTGGGGGAAAATTGTGGCATTTTGAACATGGTAAAAATATGAAAAGAAATATGAAAAGCCCCATTTTGATTGACTCAGAAACCATTAATTTTAATTTGTACTCACACAACACTGCCTAACTCTTAGGGATGAATCTTTGATAGTTAATTGTGGGGAATGTGGTGAGACACTTAGCATATTTTTATAGTGTGGAGGATTTAGACTTGTGATCCAAGGATTGTTGGTTTCATTGTTGGTTTCATAGCAAGTCAGTACATGTATCCTGGAACAAATATTTTATCTCAGTGTCCTCTCCCTTTGATGTATAATAATGTCATCTAAACACTTGTATTAGATACTGAATAGTAGGTGGCACTTTCTTAAGAAAGGTTACCATTCAACCGCTATAAAATGTACACAGCCACTTGGACCTGTGTAGCTACTAGCACTTGTGCTTGATTAATGGATTGAATGAGTATTTTATTATTTTAGCCCAGGAGTGCCCGACCAGTCGATCGCAGTCTACTGGTAGACTGCGGACTGATCCCAAGTCGACCGCAAGGGGTGTAGGAAAAAATGAAAAGTTTTTTATGTGTAACTGTATGACAGTGTATGTTTTGTTTTGTTATAATAAATTGAAAACCTAGCTGACTTGATGGGCCATCTATAGTGCATAAAATTGGCACACATTAAAAGTACCAGACTATCAGTACACATTTACGGTTTGCGATGTTGACACTGGACTGGTAGATCTGGAGAGGTTGGCTACTTGAAAAGTAGATCTTGGGTAAAAAAAGGTTGGGCACCCCTGTTTTAGCCGATACATTGTTCTAAAGAGTAACATCTATTGATGCTCATTATCTTCCTGTAGCTTACAATGCCTGTGACGACAATGCCTGCTTGAATGGAGCCGCATGTACAAGTGTTGCAGGAAGCTGTACAGAGTATACATGTACCTGCCCAAGCTGCTTCACAGGAGCCTTCTGTGAAATTGGTAGGTTTTACTACAGTATTCCAGACCTTGATTTGTAATTAATTTAGCAACTTCTTTTATGAAAAGCATTACACATTAACCTTGTAGTTCCCCATTTTTGCCCCTATCATCAGTGCCCCTTTCCCATTTATGCCCCTATCATCAGTGCCCCTTCCCCATTATGCCCTATCATCAGTGCCCCTTCCCCATTTATGCCCCTATCATCAGTGCCCCTTCCCCATTTATGCCCCTATCATCAGTGCCCCTTTCCCATTTATGCCCCTGTCACCAAGCTTATAAAGTAGATATCCTCTTAATTATTCATAAACTACAACTTATAAAAAGTTTGTACTGTCAGAGGTTTAATGCAATGAACCATCAAGCACATACAACATTTCTCCCTTTACTATTAACTATCAATTAAAATGCAAGATTCCTTTTTTCTTGCCTATAAGGCCCTAATGTCAGGGCCTCTGTAGAGCATTTTTCTGTCTTGTAGAAATACTAGTTAGTATGTTAGTACAGTGGGTCAATGAAAACATCTTGGTCTGTATGTTTCAACATTCCATTTCTTTGGTTGAAGACATGCTTTCAGCTATACCACCCCAAACTGCAAAAAAGTTTACAGTATGATACCATGTGTGGTGTGCAAACGAGAACAAGAGGGCTGCCACCCCCCCCCCCTCCCAACGTGGGAAAAGCCTCTTTCTCGGTCAGGCTCTTGGAAAAATTCTGCAATTTTGTGAGGTAATAAAGGTCTTTCCTAGGCAAAAATGGCTCACCCTCCTATTAAAATTTGTTCAGATTGCCTATGGTGATACCTTGTAAGTTTTTTTATTCATCACTGAAGGCAGAAGGAATCTATGCAATCACAATGGCATGTGTATAAAGGGTGTGTGAGTGTGTTTGTGATGCCTAGCTTTTAAACATGATATCTCAAGATAGGAATGATGTATACTTTTCATACTTGGTGTATGGATTTATCATATTCAGAGAAAGAAACCTAATGTTTTTGGTAGAGGTCAAAGGTTACCTGAGGTTCTCGGAAGTATACTTTCACCACCTTGGAAATCACTTGTTAACACAATATCTGAGCTAGGAATGATGGACACTTTTCATATTGCTGTATGGATTTGTTATATGGAAAGTGAACAAAATACTTACAAAAGTATTGTTAGAGGCAAGGAATCACTGAGCCTTTTGGCTTTCAGGTTTTATTGATGTTTTTGAACAATGATGTGTTTCCTAACTTACGTAGTTTACACTGAATGAATAATTGAAATAATTGTATTAATTGCAGATTTGTGTTTTTGTTCACAGCTAAGACTGCGTGTAATCCTAATCCTTGCCAGAACAATGGAAACTGTATCACATCGTTTGATAGTTCCTGCTTTGCTTACACTTGCCAGTGTCAAGGCTGCTTTACTGGTTTCAATTGTGAAGTTGGTAAGTGAAATAACCTGGATAGGACCATAGTATGTCCTTGGACCTGTTCTCATTTTGCTGGCTTATCAGTCATCTTAGTGATTTGTGATACTTATTTGCTTATTAATTTGTACATATGCTATTCAAGTTGATTGAACTGAATAAATGAGATGGAAAAAAAATCTTAGTGATTTGTGATATTTACTAATCTCCAGTGATTTTGATGCATTCACAATAATTGTCTTTAGTTCATCTCAACATGGGAATCAAAACGTATTTTGAACTGAGAAATGAATCAAGCTTTTATTTATGGTGTCATGTGTTTTTCAAAAGTGACTTTCCCCATGATCTTCTTCCTGCTTTTAATGTGACATTTTCAGTAACAATTTTGATATATTCTTTACAGCAATACCTCCAGCATGCGATGCTAACCCTTGCTTGAATGGTGCTGTATGCAGTGAGATCGCAGGAACATGTGGTGGTTATTCCTGTCAGTGTCTGCCAGGATTTGCTGGTACAAAATGTGAAGAATGTAAGATTTTTAGTTGTTTGGCCCTAATTTTTTGTTTAGGTCTACCACAGTGACATATTTTTTTTCAGTGCCTTGTGAAATTGTTCACCATAGTGCTGGTTTAGGAGCCTTTTGTGTACAAATATTCCTATGAATAGACAGCTTTGTATAAAAAAAGTCATTGAAACCTCAATGCAATTTTTTCATTCTGGTTTTCAAATGGGAATAGTTTGAGATCAGTGTGATTAAGTTTAATATTCAAACATTTAAAAGTACACAATTACATTCATTCATTTACATTTTTTTTTTTATTTCATATTTAGTTTCTGCCATAAACCAAAACCCATGCAACAGCTCACCATGTGATAATGGTGCAACGTGTCTTACTATGGATGGGAACTATTACATTTGTGTCTGCCGTGACGGTTACAGTGGAATCAACTGTGGTCAATTAACAGGTAAGAGTACTCAGCATCCGGAATTGGCTTAGTGAGCTGAAAAAGCCTTACATCATTGAAGTGAAAATAATTTGACGATGGTGTTTCGTATCATGTGTGAGAGACAGAAATCAGTGTATAAATTCCACACTGTGTAGCAGTAGTCTGTTTCTAACTCAAGATAAGTTACTTATTTAAGAAAAACTGCCAGTTCTTGTCAAAATCATTGAATGTAATGTAGAAGATTATCTTTGCATTAGAATTATTTTGTTATAGTTTTTATTTAAATTGTCCTACAAAGGTGTCTTTAAAATCTGATGGATTTTTTTTTTAAAATCTCCCTGTGGATGTAGTATGAAACTGTCCTTTATGTCGTTCATAGCAAACAAAGTGAATAAATATTCCAAACACTAGTTTTAAAATGAAAAAAAAAAGAAAATAGCTCTGTCCTATCAGTGTGCTGAACAGACATTGCAAATCCTCACACTTGTCTGAAAAATACAATATGCTACTTCTTCTATAGAAGAGGTGTTCACCATTTGCCTGTGGTCCTAAGCTTAGCTCTCACTGTACACTTTGTTCCTTGAATTAGGCCCGGTCTAACTACTACATATATTTTTAACGGGACAGCACCATGGTCATGTGCCCTAGCAGGCGATGTGCAAAACGTTGCTGCAGTGATTGTTGCCATGTTCTTGTAAGCATGTGTACCAAAGTCATAATTATGTACTCCATTCTATGTAGGACCACCGACTGCAGTGGTCAAGTGGTTAGAGCATCCGACTTGCAGCCGGAAGGTCTAGGGTTCAAATCCTGGCCGGGTCATACCAAAGACTTTAAAAATGGAACCTACTGCCTTTGTGCTTGGTGCTCAGCATAAACAATGGAGAAGGGCAAACAAGCCAGTGAGCCACAACTGAAAAAAAGGCCGTGGTTGTCTCGACTTGAACCAATTGGTTGGAAACTGGGACGTTAAACCTCATCTAACCTAACCTAACCTAACCATTCTATGTAGCATACAATGGTGTGAACATCGTAGCAACAAGATTTATCAACTTGGAAAAATGTTTCAGAACAAAACAGGATTGTTTGTAGTAGACAGATTTAGTTTTGGTTATGATTGAAAGTTAAAACTTGGAAATGTGAGTATTGTCGAAATACAGATGTCTTTCAGAAATTAAAGGATCAATGATTGAGGAGTATTGTAAATTTGAAAAAGATGAGACCAGCCAAACTGAAGGAAAGGTAGCTTTAAGCCCAGTTTTATAGTGGCAGTTATTGATGATGTAGTATGGGAATCTGCAAAGCTACCCAAGTACTAGTGGACTAGGTTTTCACCTGCAAAACTAGAAAATTTGTGTACAGTTTAAGAGTGTCTTAATTGACTCTCTGTTCTTTAATAAGGTGATCCATCATCAGGGGAGCCATCCTCAGGCGATCCTTCATCAGGGGAGCCATCCTCAGGGGATCCGTCATCAGGTGATCCATCCTCAGGCGATCCATCCTCAGGCGATCCATCCTCAGGCGATCCATCATCAGGCGATCCATCATCAGGCGATCCATCTTCTGGTGATCCATCTTCTGGTGATCCATCCTCAGGTGCTGGTGATCCATCCTCAGGTGCCGGTGATCCATCCTCTTTAGTACCTCCCACTTGTAGCAGTAACCCATGTATGAATGGAGCAATATGTAGGGAGAGTTACAACAGCAACAGTTCTCCACTGGGTATCTATGTACCACAGTATACATGTATCTGCCTCAACGGATTTACTGGACCAAATTGTCAATTTACTACTGGTAAGTCACCTACCCTCAAAGCCAGGTATGCTTTTGCTTAAAAGCTAAGGATGTATCCTTGTGTAAGGATCCCATTATCCCATAATTTTGGGCTCTGAGCTGATATCCCAAGCTGAATTTACTTTGCCCATTAGTTACTTTTTGACACTTTCATAAATTTGACACGATGCAAAAGGTTGAACGCTAACTTGAAATTTTGTGCCCAGGGGCCGGGTTCACAAAGAACACTTACGCACAAAAATTTGCGTAAGTCAGACTTATGAAGCGTATCTTGCTTAGTCGGTATTCACGAAGAGAAAAATTCGTAAATATTTTACATAACTTTTCGCAAGATTCGGGGTTGTCGTAAGTACAAAATAGCCATAGTAACACATACGGAAGTACAAGTTGTGCACACGGTTGTGTAGAGCATAGGACCGCGTGTGTAGCCACAGAAGACCGTGTGCATCATTTTAACAATAACAGTCAATGTGATTGGCTCAAATTGTAACAAAGCAAGATTCAGCCACACACACGATTGGCTCTTGTGAATTTATTTTAGTTACGCTCAAAAATGTAACAAGCACAAATGTGTAAGTACAAAATAGCTATAGTAACACATACGGAAGTACGAGTTGTGCACATGGTTGTGTAGAGCATAGGACCGCGTGTGTAGCCACAGAAGACCGTGTGCATCGTTTAACAATAACAGTCAATGTGATTGGCTCAAAATGTAACAAAGCAAGATTCAGCCGCACAAACGATTGGCTCTTGTGCATTTATTTTAGTTACGCTGCGTATCTTAACGAACTGCGTAAGTTATTTTCGTGAATACCACTGAAGAAAGTACTTACGCAGTTCGTAAGTAGTTTGACTTACGCAAGAACGTATGCAAATGTTAGTGAATCCCGCCCCTGGTCACTGACAAAGCATCTGTAATGTGGAAACACAGTCCAATGTGAACACTGCTTCAGAGTGTACAATTAATATTTCAATCAACTTTCATAGAAATTATGAGAGAAAGCAACCCTCAAGAAGACACACTGATGTATGTCAGTCCACATGCCATGCAACATAGCAGTAAGAGAGGGGCTCTCATTAATTTCATGAAAGTTGATTGCAAATGTTAATACTTAATACTTAATTGCAAATGTTAATACTTAATTTTTAATGAAATTTTAATTGTATGCTCACTTTACCATGAGTCAATCACTTAACGAACATTTTGATGATGAAAATACAGAAAACATGGGTAAAAACAAATGAAACTTACCAAAACCATTAATTGCTTTGTCTTTGTCCTATGGTAATGGTTTGGTTTGTTTACAAAAAAACATTGCCGATAAAAGAGTAGTGAATTAGCAACGTTGATACACAACACAGCACTGCAAAACAGTACTTTGAGTTGATCACTCTATCGCTGAAGTTTTAGTACGGAGCTGTCAAATCACCATTGTTCTCCAAAGTAGAAAGATGAATTTAGTGAGAAAAACACACAGGAAAACTCTTTTCTCACAAAATCTGAAACGGAGGTTTATCAAAAGATAATTTGTGTTCTTTGCCTGTTTCCTCCCTATCCTTGCATGCAATGTGGGCAGAGGAAGGGGTCCTGTTGTTTGACCACGGTGATATTTGAGCAAAACTTAAGATGGGTCCAATGTGGGCATGCATTTTGCCCATTGCACAAATGAGACTCCTGGTAAAGTTTTCAGCTTTGGTGGAGCCCACCTACCACAGAAACAGCAATTTTCTTCCTCTCCCAGTGTTGGAAAATTAAAGCTCTTCCACAATGTCAGTGCTTTGATTTTCATTTGTTGCTGTCTCTCGACTACTGCCTGGATGGTCTTTTTGTGATGGTTCCTTGGTGGCTTTTCTTTGTGAGAGTTGGTGATCTTCTTGAACTTTCAACTTCAGAAGTATTGCAGTGTCGGTGCTTGCAACACCAGCAGTGCCTGTTTTTCTGCCGCTTTTGTAATGGAGCATCCTTTAGTTTTGATGAGCGAATAGGCAGCTTCAATATTCTTCTCTTTGTAGGGTTTAAAAACCCTACTGGTCCCACTCACTTTCTGAGGTTTGGGCTGAATATGAAAAAAAGGAGACACCCTTAGTTGTGAAAAAGCAATAACATGGAATTAAACATCTTTTGCATGGAATGAGAAATATTTGTAATTTAGTATATTTACCACTGTGAGAATGATCAGTCGGAAATGAATTAACTTTCAGAGATTTTAGCTATAGCGAAGTGGCTGTTCCCATGAACAGAACTCTGAAAAAAATTACTCTTACAAGACGCTGCATCACTTTCCCAAACTTTTTTCCCCATAATGCATCACTTCAAAACATTCTCTTATGAAGGGGATACCAGCTAGCTGAATATTCTACTGCATTCTCTCATTCTTTTTCGTTAAATTTAATTAAGTTCTAGTCTGCCCAAGTGCAAAAGCTATAAAACTTAGTTCTCTGTCAAATTCTGCTGCAAGAAAAGAAGGAAAATAGAATAAATACCTGTTTTTGATGCATCTTGACGGAAGATTATGCTGCACGAAGAACATCTGAAGCAGTTGATGTTTGCGTTCGAACCATAGCGCACCAGCGCGCGTTACAAGTATGCGCTGATCGACTCAAGGTACTGATCGACTCATGATACCTGCACTATACACTTAAAGGCAGTGTTGGCATTGGTGTGTGCTTCCACATAATATAATTGTCCTTCATTGGTATCAGTAAAATGTGGATGCTACATGCAAAGGTTGTTTTCTTGTGACTGTAAGTGCCAATATGTTACCTCTGTGTAAATAAAATAACACATAATGGTGGTACCAGCCCTACTTGCAAATTTGGAACATTTTTGGTGTATCAACAGTGTACTCTTCTTCAACTCAAGTTGCTTGTTCATGAGATACATTACTGACAAATTGAATAAAATTATGAGAATTGCAATCTTGGATATCTGTAGAAATATATCACTCATCAAAATTTTGGTGGTACCATTAACACTTGCATGGAACTCTCTTAGGACAAAATATTTAATTTGCAAGGAAATGTGAAAGAAGTGTAAATCTGGGAGATTCTCCAAGAGCAGTATGGGAATTTCCCACAAAGCAGTAAGAAGGTTGGATTGTTGTAAAATTTTGCATTCTGTCTTTCATTTAATCAGCCAGTGCACCAGCTTTGGACATCTGTAATCTGGGTAGTCGACCACCATGTGAGAATGGAGGAACATGTGCTAACAACTATCACAGTTTTGATCAAGATGTGGATTACTTCTGTTTCTGTCCAACAGGATTCATTGGACATAACTGTGAAACAGAAAGTGAGTAATTGGTTAAGTGTTTAGAACTAAAGCTACCAGTGAATATTTCATTTCATTAAATGATTTTGTATTCACTGAAAACGGTCATAAGATTTCTTTTACACAGTTACACTGTCCTAATAAATGGGATTTCATATTTTTCTTGCCTATCTTTGTCCACATTATGTCAGCTTTGGTTGCCAGTTGGGTTTATACAGTTTTGTAGTTGTAGGGCTACACTGTTTCCCAAATTACATGTTAGAATGTTATCCATACTTGTCTAACTGAGATCCATATTCAACTCTTTTTCTTAGCTACAAATCCATGCGACAGCAACCCATGCCAGAATAATGCCATCTGTACAGCTTTCAACACCTATTATACCTGTACATGTCAGACTGGATTTACTGGAACCACTTGTGAGACAATCAGCTCAGGTTAGGATTACCAAGAATAAATAAACTCCTGTCATAGATTCTCAAGTGGCAACACACAGGCTGTTTGCAGCCTGCAATGTGCACTTAATTGGCCCTTTGAAGATTCCAGGAGCACAAAATTTAAATATGAAAACAAGCTGTTTAGTGAAGTCATGGCTTCTGTAATTAATTTTAAGTAAAAATTAACAAAAAGTGGTCCTTGACCCAAGCCACTTGAGACTCCTACTCTAGTTTATTTACAAGAAAGAAGGATGTTTATAGCTTTAAGAAGCATATTCCACCAACCCTATTCATTGATCCCCACACCCCAATTTAGATCACATTGTATGAAAACCAAAGTAAGTTTTACTCATTGTTTATGATTGGAAATGATTCACCGATGCTCTAAGAAGACAAGGATCCTTTCCTTGCCACTCAAAATATAAATTGACTGGTTGAAGGATGTAACACCTCAGATTTCTGTCTAGTTTTACATGGTCAATGATTTGCGTAACTAGATTACATAGTTTAGGCTCAGTCCCTGTGCAAAATTACTTCAGCCAACTGTAACTTGAAATGGATTTTTATAGGGTAACATTTTTGGTAGAGGAATTTTACTTAGTATATTACCTTCTTGGTAGGTTACTATTTAATTCATTTCCTTTAAACCATTTCTCCTAATACAGCTGATGTTACTGGTCCAACTGTTGCAAACTGTCCCAGCACAATTTCAGTCAATGTGCCCATCGGTACTGTAGGACAGGTAACCTGGACAGAACCTGTGGCCACAGATGCCAGTGGAACTGTTGATCTTGTCTACCAGTCAAGAACTCCTGGCTCTCAGTTCTCAGTTGGAACAACTCCAGTGGCATATGTTTTTGTAGATGCCTACAGAAATCCAACCGTATGCTTGTTCTTTGTAAGAGTTACATGTAAGTATTACCTGATGGTATTCCTACACAGATGATCTTGTGCTGGTATGTCAGAATCCTGGATTTTATTCCTAAGTTGCAACATATGTGTGTATGTAATAAATAATTACAACGCAGTAATGTGTATATGCTATCACTTTCATCAATAATGCTCACTTAATGCCTTTAAAGAGGAGGAATTGTGCAGTTTTCCAAGGAGGTGCAATATTTAGAACACAGTTTTCCAAGCATGGTGATACCATTAAAAACTAATATAACTCAAAATCTAGTTAGACACAAATTTTTCAAGAATATTTGTGACACTCAGCAAGCAGTACTTTGTAGGCTGCCATGATATAGTGTTATTACCCACAGTGCAACAGAATTGTGATGTCATAGCTACACCTCGCTGAGTGTTGTATAACAACTGCTTATGCAGCTTGTACACACACATCTTACAGTATTCACAGTAACAAAAAAACCGTCTCTAATTTTCCAAAAACGCAACGGTTAAATTTGCCATTATTATCCAGAAATCTGCACATTACTATCTAAAATCATCATACAGTCTTCTTACTTGATACATATGATTTTTAACCAGTTAAGAGTTCGAGCAAAATCCTTCACTCTACGCTTACATGTGCAGCTCAAACTCAGTATTAACTCAATGGCATACCACACATGCATGGTACTGACCTCTGTATCGCTGTATAGTTCGAAGGGATTCAATCATAGTTGTCTAAACATTTTTAAAAATTCTCAACGGTGAATCTGACAATTCAAGTGCAAACATTTAAAGTTTAAAATTCAAACAGTACATTGAAGTCTCTTACCAGACCAAATTCTTCTGATTGAAGGAAAAGAAATTCTGTGCCTGTTACCAATAGCTTGAGGCAGCCATGATGGGAACACATTGCAGAGGATGATTAGGCTTGCTTCCACTAGACTCAAATATAACTGTCAACTGACATTTCAGTTGAAGGTCTTGCTGTAAGAATGTGGCCATTACTCCACCAAAGATCCAATAAATGATTACCATACTTCAGATTGTATACACAAAGAACTCTTCATTTTGTGACTCAATCTGACAGTAAAACAAGGCTCTTGTTGGAATGAACACCAGCCATCAACATATACTACAGTTAAAACAGTGTTTACAAGGACAATTAGTGCTTCCATAAGTCAAACAAAGATTTCCCGCAACAGTTCCGATTTTCCTAAAGTTTTCATAATTACTTCCGGAGAGTTAAATTTCTTAATGTATTCATGCTTTAACAAAAGAGTAAAACAGAGAATCATCATCCCCGTAGAAATCTTTAGGAAGAACTATCCAAACGACACTTGAACACAGCCCTTCAGCATTATACCATGTGTCCAGAAAATGGAAGCAAAGTTATCTTGATGACATCCTCTTGCAATATTTCTTAGAGTGAATGTGCAAGATCTATTTAGAGTTTTAAGCTATAGGGATAAAAAAATCCTGCAAAAATCTTTAGTATACTTTCAATATTTCTTTATAATTTTAAATATATAAACATCAAATTTTGAACCATTCCTGAGAAAAACTGTCTTTTTAAATTTATTTAGGTAGGCGACATTTTGCTTTGGAAATTGTGAGGTGCAGCTTTTACGTCATTACTCAGCTGATACCTGGTTGTCTTTCTTTGAATATGTCCTCGTGCATGTCAGCAAGGGAGGGAAATTTGAAATACATTTTCTTACTAAAGGTTTCATGAAAGGTCGACCAGGTACAGATTATTTGTAATATTTATATATATATGTGTACCACACATATGTGAAGGGTCAAATGACTACTACTGTTTCCCTTTAATGGCTGGTTAAAAACATGAATGCAAAAATGATCTAAAACAAAAGAAAGATTTCGAGTTTGCAACTATCAAGGCAATTTGGAATTAAGTTTCTGTAATGGTCAGGTGAATCTCATGTTCAGCCATCATAATTTAGCTGCAATACTATTGGTGTTTGCAGGGTCAGGTCATTCTCATGTTTTTTACGTTTTGTATGTAACTACAGCATCCCAGTCCATTGATACAACTGCTCCAGTTATTACCGGGTGTCCTGGAGATGTCTTAGTAGAAGTCCCACTTGGTGCTACTAGCGGTGTGGCATTTTGGATTGAGCCAACTGCCACTGACAATTCACAGGTTGTGCCAACAGTGACATCCACTGCGACCCCTGGGTCTGTATTCAACCTTGGCACCACTGTTGTCACCTATGTCTTCACTGATGCTGCTGGCAATGAAGCCAGGTGTCCATTTAATGTAGTTGTTGCTGGTAAGTTATGCATACATATTCTCAAAATAGATGTATACCAACTAAAAATGGAAAATTTTTGGCAAGAAGGCCAAAATTTCATTCAGTTCTCTTTATAACAAAGGAAGTCAGTAGCACAATTTATTGTCTTCTTTCAGTGGAGAATACAGATACCACTGGTCCAGTTATCAGCGGTTGTCCTTCAGATATTGTGGTCAATATTCCTGGCGGCATGTTTGGCAGTGCGTCTTGGACTGCTCCAACTGCTACAGATGAATCTGGCGTTGCTCAGCTAGTCAGTGGTCCCGCAACATCTGCAGGATTCTTCTCTGTTGGAAGTACAACTGTTAGATATGTATTTGAAGATGCATCTGGCAACCAGGCTATCTGTGCATTTGACGTCATTGTGTCAAGTAAGATTTTCATTCAAGTTAACCAGCCAGTCTTTTGCATTAGAATGGTCCCCACAGAATTTTTCGTGTACTGCTTGTCTATTGCTCTTTTTATTTTTTTTTTTTGCTTTTTCTATCATCTCTGTTTCTTGACCTGACTGTGCCCTTGTCACTTTACACAGATTTCACTGTTCAATATTAGCGATGTGCATAATTCTAGCACCATTGTTGGATGAATTTGTTACTGTTGTATGTAAAAAAATGAATGGAACATACAAGGAAGTTCTAAGAAACTACATGACAAGTACCAGGAATACAAGACAGTACTTGTGATAATCTGGAAACCTTCTGACTGGCTTATGTTTGGGGGCTCCCTAAGAATGAAAGGTATTTACTTCATGGAGCTGGACAGTACATTGTAGTATTCGGGTGGGGGGTAAGAAAAGTATAGTCCAGAAGTCCTCTTAACTCTAGAAACAAGCAATTGGATTGGCTTCCCTGGCACTGTGTTGGTGAATGTAATTCAGTGTTGTGAATTCAAGATACTCAGGACAAGTGTTATAAACATTAAGAATGTTGGATCATCTGTATATAAGTTAAAACAGGAACCTACAATTGTAGAAGTACAATTAATTGAGTATCAAAAGGATTAATGAAGGTCCATGTGTGTAGCTATTGACTGACAATGAGAATACTAATAAGCATACACAGGTATACTTCAAATCAGGGGATATAGTGCTAGTTTCAATGGATGTGAGTCCATTGATCTAAAGAAACATGTGCCATGATTTTAAGAAACATGTGTGCTGTCTTTTATAAATCTGGCCAGTATCCTGTCAGTACCAGTGCCTGTTCAAAGCACACACTTGATTTCATACTTTGATTGCATGCAACAGCTAACATCTGGAGAGCTCAAAATATACGAAACATCACCCTTTTGGTTTTAGTAATTCCTAGGAGTGAAGGTAAAGATAGCAGTGTCAACTTTGCCAATGGATTGAAGCAAACATCTGAAAGGGTTATAGAAATGTCTTTTGAAGTCACTACAACTTTTTCAGATTTATTTTATACGTATCAGTCTTTGCAAGGAGTATGTGATTTTCATTCCTTTGTATTGTGTTCCTAATTTTACAGTTGAGTCTGAAGAGCAGTTTGGGCTATGGATCATGTGAATTTTTTTCTTTTTTTGAATCTGACCAGAACTGTATTCTGTAGCTTTACACTTTGTTCATTCCTAGTTCAGTCCAATTTTTTAAGACGTTTCCTGAATGGGATCAGTGTTATCAATGAAACCAGTGAAGATATTTAGGTACGCACACACCAGATTGTGTTCACATCGCTGAAATTAACTTTACACTAATGGGTACTTGCCATGCTGACAGTCATTTACTTGCACTGTTCTACATACCGATTTAAAATGTCAAGAGGTGTAAATCATTTGTAATGAAGTGCTCTCTGGCTCTGCAAGCTCTGTCTTGCATGCCGTCTGGCTCTTAATTACAGACTTGCTGTGTACACCATGAAATTTGACATAACAAATGTTTCTCTTATAGCTGGAACTGCTGACAACACTGCCCCAGTGATTTCTGGATGTCCTAGTGGAGTTGTGGCTACAACAGCCCCTGGTGCAACATCTGCTGTGGCTTCCTGGAATGTCCCAACAGCATCAGATGACTCTGGAATGGTCTCTCTCATTTCTGTAACTGCATCACCTGGAGATTCCTTCCCTATTGGTTCCACAGAGGTTACCTACACCTTCCGTGATCCATCAGGCAACCTCGCTCTCTGCAGTTTCATGGTTGTTGTGATTGCTGGTATGTTCTATCATATTGCTCTCCTATAAAATGATCTGAAATTTGCAAAAAAAATCTAGCAAGCAATGTTGACTAAAGTGCCTATCAACAAGTACCAAATGTTTTGGTAGGCACTAGCTGCACACTTACAGTTGATGAAAACACACAAAAAACACTGATAGACTTTATTTCTCAAAACCAAACTTTTGTAACATTGCCCGTCTTTTTATGTACAGGTTTATGATGTAGGCTAAAGTATTTACTTTTAATGTGTATATTCACATTCATTGCAGCCAATGCGTAGTTAGATTTGGATGTATATTATATAGTTCCTTTTGGTTGCACAAAACTGTCCCATTGTACTTCAGAGTGTGGGATACTGTTCACGGAATGGAACTGTAGGAGCAGTTGAGCTGTAACGATACATTGAGACAATTCAAGTACAAAACTACTAGAAATGTAGGGCTAACTGTCTACAACATATTGCATTTGGCCCATGGTACTTAGTATTTTTGGTATGTTGCTTGTAGTACTGTGGAAATACATGAAAGTGCTTTTTGTAGGCAGTGATTTATTTTAAGTATGCCATCATACCAGTGTAGTGCACATTTTCAACCATATTGTACAATTCTTCCCAATACCTGAGTCCCATTCCAGAGTCAATTAGAAGCACCCAAGCTCTTTAAGGAATCCCAGTATTATTAGTGTATTGAAAAGCAGGACTTCCTTGCCCTGTAGTCCAGTATGTGAGTATTCCACCCGTAAATGGGTCAGTAATGTCACTCGGTCTCTTGGATGGTTGATACCTGTAATACTTGTTAATATTTATTTATAGGTTCTGGTGACGTTACACCGCCAACCATCTCCAATTGCCCAGCCAGTCAAACTGTTTCTGTCCAGACTGGCCTGTCTGGTGCTATTGTGAGCTGGGTAGAACCTACTGCCACTGATGCATCTGGTATTGCTAGTGTAGTATCTAATGCCAACCCCGGAGATTTCTTCCCTCTTGGTGTGACAGTAGTGACCTACCAGTTCACAGATAATGCAAACCTTGTCGCTGAATGTACATTTAATGTACTTGTTGTTGGTAAGCTCAACATTCTTCCTGCATCACGTCTCTGTATCAGTCGAAAGGTGCAGCTGCTTGGGCATTGATACATGGGAAACCAGCAAGGGCTTGTAGTTTATAACATCATGTAAAAGTGGGTTACAACATTTCTCAAATATTGAATCTTTTCACTTAAGAAGGTGGCCTCTGATGGGAAAAGTAGATTGGTCTTGAATGAAATACCAGCATTACTCTGACTTATTATAAATATAACCCTAAATCTTTGATTTTCTTGTCTTTATCATTTGCAAGTCTTTCCTCCTTTGAAGCTGATTAAGTCAGTTCTTGCTCTCACTACTGCAAGCTTCTCTGATGGCTTCTCATTAAGTTTTATGCCAATTCAGGGTTTTAATTCCTTTTTTTGCTGGATATTTAGGCAAGTTAGGATATGGCCATACTTTACCACAGGATTGAACAGGTTTTACATAGAACAGCATGGCAATGAGAACAGATTTTAACAAAGGATTCTGGGACAACCTGTGGCATGATTTTAAAAAGAAGAAAAAGTGTCAACCTATGATTTTTCACCTTTAATCCTGCATGGTTATAGGCATGGATTGACACAAGCTCTTTTGAAAAGAATATCATTTTTGGTGGAATTCAAAGGTCAGCTTGGGTCATGTGAGGTCAAAAAGAAAACCTTGTTAATTCAGTATGTAAAGGAAGGAAGAAAGCATGAATACTTTTGATACTTGGCATCTAGATACATTTAAGAGAGCAAAAGAACCCAGTTGCTTTAGGGAGACCAAAGGATAACCTTTGCAGATCTTGCACTGAATCTTTGGAGTACCCTTCTTCAGTGCTAAGTCCTAAAATTTTTGGTGGAGGTCAAACTTCATTTCAGTTCCCCAAGAAGTCAATCTGATATCTTGTAAACATGGTATCTCAAAAATCGTAAATGGAGGAATCACATACTTAGCACATGGTTACACATCTGAGTGCAAGAAGAATAGTTTTTGGTGATTGGCAAATAGGCTTGGGCAACTCAAGTCTTTTTGAGTTGGATACCAGCAGCTCAATCAGTCACAACTCCGAAGGAGTTGCCACTCCCATAATGATGTCATAGTGGATGCAGAAGCATATACACCAGCAGCTACTGCTGACTACTGTCTTATAAATTAGCACAGTATTCTTACACTACTGCAAGCTTCTCATTGGCTGAGGAGGTGCTGAACCACCTGTACTAGCCAACTGAAGAGAAAACTTGTGATTGAATAATGAAAACTGAAAGAGCCAGTTGTGTTTAAATACTTCATTAAAACCTTCCAAGGAAAAGAGAGTTGCTGCCCGACTCCTGATCAGTAGTCACAACTTGAGTGGAGTAACCCACCCAAGCCTATTGTCAAAGGTCATTTGGGACCACCAGAGGGTTAACTTTGTCTACACAAGGTAACCATAAGCAGTGCAAGAACCTTTTATTCTTGGTGGAGGTCAAAGATCATTTGAGATCCCAGATGTCAGATATGAAAACTACTAAAGGCCTAAAAGCAAACGTAACTCACTGTCCAAAGCAAAAAACACAACATTACGTTGCCCAACACCCTCTTCAAGTGTCTTCATAGATGTTCAAGAGCAGTAGGGCCAACATATACACCTCGGTGCAAAACAGAGTTACAGTTGGATAAACATGAAATGGTCCAAGGGAGTCTAATCTGCTCTTAGTCTGTCTTAACAATCCTGTCATTGCCCATTCATCTTTTCTGTTCTGTTGAAGAACTCTAACAAAGATATTCTCACTCTGTGAAATTTGTCTTTTGGTTAGATCATTTCTATGTATGCCTAAAATTTCTTCTTTGAAATCAGCATGTTTTCCATTGTGTTTTTCCATGCAATGTTGGTGGAATGGTGAACTACCCTTCTTTCCTTGGTAATTGCTCATGTCTTCATTAAAGCGTTCACCCACACTCCGTGCAGTTTCGCCAATATATAGCCCTTCTGTGGAATCTTTACATTTCTGGTCTTCACACTGTATTTTATATACCACTTCTCTCTGTTTTCAGTTGACTTTCCAATTTTGATTACATATCTCACACCCTTCTGTGCAACTTCTTTTCTCAAATGGGTCTGACTTGCAAAACATTTTTTTCAGACTTCTCCCTGCCTTTTCAACAATTCTTATCTTCAAACCAACTTGCTTAAACACCTCATCAATTGCTTTAACTGGCTGTTGGGTGTAGCATCAATGAACATTACAGACTGATAGCCACCTTCTCAATACCATGCCCTTTTCTTTAAATTTCTACTAGTCTGTTTCTTTTCTGTGCCACCATTTGGGTCTGTGCAGGGGCATTCTTCCTTCATACAAAGTGGATACCCCAAATTGAGTTAAGGAATGTTTTTTTAGTTTTGGTGGATAACCCAACAGTTAAAGAGAGGCTGACATTAAAAATTTTTCACCTCTTTTTTCGTTCAGCTGGCTCAGATTCAATTGCTCCAGTCATTTCAAATTGTCCAAGTAACATCGTCCAAAACTTACCAACTGGAAGCTTTGCGTCAGTGTCCTGGACTGCTCCTACTGCTGTCGATGAGACATCAGAAGTCACTGTTGTTGGACCTAGTGTACCAGCTGGTTTCTTTGGCATTGGTACTACTACTGTTATGTACACATTCAGCGATGCTGCAGGCAATGAAGCTGTCTGCGATTTCACCATCACAATAGTGTGTAAGTAGGCAGATAAGGGTGTTCTCTTAATAAAGCACACTGCAAAATTTTTGATAGTATTTCAACAGTAGTAATACAGAAATCATCAAAATGTTTAGAAAGAATCGGCAGCATGGAATGGAAGCAAGTCCAAATTTCATGATGTAGGCTTTTTGCAAGAGCAGAATTATCTTCAAATGACAAAAGCTTAAAGTAGACACCACCAGTTTTGTAATAGCCATACTTGTACCCATACCCGTACTCATAGACCCTTTTCCAAATAGCAGTTACAAGGCGTTATGGGATGGAATATTGGTATGCGTCGTTTTTGTCCATGGCATTTTACTGTGGCCAAAAAAGACGCTCACAAAATCTTTCCCACAATCATTTGTAATTGCTATATGGAAAAAGGCTTATGACCTGGTACCTATACCAGTACCTGTACTCATGACCTGCTGCTACCAGTAGCTGTACTCATGACCTGGTACCAGTACCTGTACTCATGACCTGGTACCAGTACCTGCAGGCGCGGTTTTACGGGGGGCTTTGGGGGCTCAAGCCCCCCAAAATTCGCTCAAGCCCCCTCCCCAAAAATTTTCAGAGGTTGTGTTATGCTATATTTGCGTGTACTGAGAAAAACAAAATTGCCCAATACACTTGTGCACATCTCTGTCCAGTGGATTTAGTTTGTCAAGGGAAACTGTCTGTGTCTCGAAATCACATATTAGGTTCACGATTTCATACAATGGAAGTTGGGTCAGGTAAGTAACATAAGTAACATCTGTGATAGTATGTACGTACATGTAAATCAAGTTAACGGATTAATCATCTGTTGGAAGTTCAAAACGAGTTGATCTCGTCAAGCTATACTACCAGTCCTTTTAAGTCAAATCTACAGGCTGAATCATTATTCCCATTAATGTGAACAAGTCCAGTTGCTCGTATCTCTCAGTAGCGTTTGCTACATTCTTCCACATAAAACAAATATATGCCTGTATATATGTTACATCTATGTCATGGTCAGGGGTAGTGCCACTCAGGGGGAAGGGAGGCCTATCCCCCCTGTAATTTGCAGGAAAAGAGAAAAAGAGTAGGAAAAGAAGACGGAAAGGAGAAGAAAAGAGGAGGGCGGGGTAGGCCTATATCTGATCCATATAGTTAATCCAGCGCTTCCAAGAGGCCATATTCCGGTTTCTACCAGCCTTTAGATGCGATTTTATAATGCACATATGAAGCAAGGCAAATTTTCTTAGTAGTTCAAGAATATTTCTGTGGACCTCACGCACGTATTTTTGTGTAAAACTTGTCCCGACTAGAAGGCAGTAGTGTGTCCAAAAGGGGACTTCAGGAGGTTTGTTGATACATACCCTTAGACAAAAAAGGCTCCTCTTTCACCTAACCAAAAATATTAAGAATCTTTTGAAGCCATATGATCGGGTCCAAAAATATCCCAAAGACAACACCATTTTTGCATCTAAGCAACCTTCAAGTAACCAAAATTTCTCAAAAGGGGAGGGGACCCCTCCCCTTAGACCTATCCCCTAGAACAGCCCTCTTTTACCCAACCAAAAATGAGAATTCATGAAGTTATGAACATTTTCCAGCCATATATCAGTCAAAACTGTCCCGAAGACCGCAACATTTTGCATCTTAGCAACCTTAAAGTAACCAAAATTTCTCACAGGAGAGGGGAACACCCCTCCCTTTAGACCTCTTCCCTAGGACCGCCCTCTTTCCCCCAACCAAAAATTAGAATTCACAAAATTTTGAACATTTTCCAGCCATATATATCAGTCAAAAAATAACCCAAAGACCGCACCATTTTGCATCTTAGCAACCTTAAATTAGCAAAAATTTCTCAAAGGGAGGGGCACCCTTCCCCTTAGACCTCTCCCCTAAGAAGGCCCTCTTTCCCCCAACCAAAAATTAGAATTCACAAAGTTATGAACATTTTCCAGTCATATAGTCAAAAAATTACCCAAAGAATGCACCATTTTGCATCTTAGCAACCTTAAATTAGCAAAAATTTCTCAGAGGAAGGGGGACCCCTCCCCCAGGACGGCGATCACTCAACCCATGTCCCCTATCAAAATAACCTTGCGCCGTCCCTGGTTATGGTACTGTTTTATTATCATTGGTTTCAGCGTGCGCGTGGCCGATTTACATATTTGAGAGAAAATTTTATGATTCTTCCGTTTCAAGCCCCCCCAAAAGTCTCGATCTAGAACCGCGCCTGAGTACCTGTGCTCATGACCTGCTACCAGTACCTTACCTGTACTCATGACCTGGTTCTACCTGTATTCATGGTCCTGTACTCACACTACAACACCAGGACTTACCACATACTGAGGACAGAAAGCTCTATGAGAGCAATTCTGGTATGTGACATGCACCATGTGTGAAATGGTTATTCTAAAATAAAAACAAAAAAACTTGCTTTTGCCTAGTTGGAATCTAATACACTTTTAGTTTTAAATACTGCACTGTACTATGGAATGCAGCATCAGTTTTGAAATATTTATAAGAAGGCCACTCACATATCATGTTGTGTGGAGTAAGGTTCATCACACAATGCCTGTATTCATGTTGTATTTGTAGTGTGTGGTGTAGAGAGCAAATTAACAAAGTAGAATGAAACAAACTGAAGTAGGATCAGTGATATCCTGTTTGGCTCTGTGTCATAGAAAGAGAGATAAGTGATTGTCATGTCAAGCATGTCTTTGTATCCTTGTTTCAGCTGGTGGAGGAGGGGACACCACTGCCCCAGTAATTTCTGGCTGCCCTGGTACTATTTTAGTCACAGCTGCTCCTGGTGCAAGCTCTGCAGTTGCATTCTGGACTATCCCAACAGCAACAGATGACTCAGGAACAGCATCACTTACGTCTGCTTCAGCATCACCTGGAGATTCCTTCCCTCTAGGAGTAACGGAGGTCACATACACCTTCAGTGACCCATCTGGCAACCCAGCATCTTGTATTTTCAATGTGGTAGTGACCACTGGTAAGGCATTAACTCTTTCAACATGGAGGGGTCCACATACCCAAAACTCAGCCATGTTTCATTAAACCCTGTGGCTAGCCTAGTACAGAACCTTAGACAAACTTTTCTCTAGACATTTTCAGTAGATAAAAGCAGTTAACACTTGGAATGTTTTGAGAGCTGTGTCTGCTCTTTTCATCAGGTAGGTGATGCACTGAATTACTTGAGTTGGTAATATCTGACTGCAAACCCAAGAGGACATTTAGAGGGGATATGGCATTCCCCCCCCCCCCCCCCTTCCAAACCAGGGAGTTGCTAGCAACTCTCTGCTTAAACATAGTTAGGAATAGCCCTAAAGTTCTAAATACAGTTGATAACTGCACTTTGATTGAGATTCATTCAAACAATACAAGACTATTATGAGCCAAGGTCTATACTATTTGTACTATGCCAGTGGTAGCATGGTTGTCCTACTTGTATTAATGTTAAGATATAGGCCCTAACTAGGCTCTGTTCTTTAGGCCTTACCATCACTTTTCCAAGCCTGTAAGTGTCTGAAACTTATTTGTTCAACTACTATGCTGTCTTTACAACCAAAATTCAATTATCCTTGTACACATTGGCTATCATTTGAACCAGAGCATCCTCTTCAGTGCTACAGTATTAACATTCACTATCAGTTATGGATTGCTCAATTCTCTGAAAACATAATGTAAATACATGCCATATTTAGTATGGATTGTTGTGGAATTAATCCCCTTATACAATTTTGTACATTGAACTAACACAACATCCCTCTTGGCCAGATACGGATGTGTGCAGCACCCAACACATGATAATGTTGGGTGTATGTATTAACTTGCGGCACTGAAAGGGTCAAGAGCCTGATCTACTCAGCACATTTGCTGCAAAACCACACATATAAATGGAGGTTAAAGGGGAAATGCAGTCACCCCAACTTGAAGAAGTGTAGTAGACTGTCATGTTTCGTGATTGGCTCTTGAGAGTCATGTGACAATATTTTTTCTCCTAAAATGTGAAATTTACTAAAAGTAACTGATTGGTTTACCTTGAATATGCAATATTGAAGTCCTAAAATATTTTGAAAGATACTTTGATGAGAAATAAGAAGAAAATTGTGAGATCAAGCTGTTGCTTCAAAATAAGTTTGGGGCGACTGCTCTTGCCCTTTAAAATATGGCTTTGCAGGGAAACCAGTTGTTGTGTGGGGATAAATACTGCAGTTCTCTTATTATTAAGTCCACAAACCTAAGTCACCTATGGATTCCCAAAGGACAAGAGTGGCATTACATGTAGAATTTACCATGCTGGAGATGAAATGTCATTTGTTGCTTGCCGTAAAATGATTTAAATTATTATGGGAACGGAGCAGAGAATTCTACAGAAACAGCAAAGTTAAGTCCAAGGAGCACTTAAACACAAGCTTGGCCAAGTGCACTTACCCTAGATGAGTGGTTCTTAGCCTCTTGTGGCCCCATCATCTCATTAGACATACTTGGGTGGTGCCATAAAACAAAAACTGAACATGAAAGGCCTGAACTTATAAAAACTTGTATGCCAACAGGATGCCTAGAAATTGTGTTGTAGCCAACAGTGGATCAAAAGCATTGATTTGCCCCCATCATGACACCCAAACTACTACTTCATGTTGAGGTAATCTGCATCTGTTTAGGAGGTTTTCACAATTTAGCTGGCAAAGGTGGAAAGTGTAACTTTTGTGTTTGGTTCTTTTCAGGTACAATTGTTGACAATGATCCTCCAGTCATAAGCAACTGCCCAAGTGACATATTTCAGCAGGTCACACAACCAGCAACTGGTGCCATCATTAGCTGGACTGAACCCACAGCTGTAGATGCCATCAGTGAAGTCACTGTTGATAGGTCAGCTGTACCAGGAACATTCTTTGGTCTGGGATCTACCTTGGTCATGTACACATTCTCTGATGCTGCTGGCAACAGCGACTTCTGTCAGTTTACAGTCACTGTTACTGCTTCAGGAGGTATGTGCCTTGTAATTCACCTTTTGCTCAAAGAGATGGATAGCAATATTTGACTGTGCTACAGTCTTTAGGGTCCTACATAACTAGGAGTACCAGTATTAAAGTTGCACATAGGCAGATTGGGATTTTGTGTCCTCTGAGGACCACTTCTCAGGATTGAAAAATTGCAACATTGTAGAAAATGTTATGGTTTTCAGGGTGATGGGAAGGGTTTGCACTACAGTACTGTAGTTAATGAAGTTTGACCTTTTGAACCAAGACTGGAAGGTAACTTGAGGTGTTCAGTGAAACTTACACATGATAAAGCGAAAAAGACCCTTGTAACATTTTGTGAAGGGGGTGTGGGAATGCGACCATAATGAAGGAAATTTGTTTATTTCTTAATATATCATTGACACAAGCTGTATTGTGAAAAAAGTTTTGAAAAAAGGAACAAATGATCATTAAAATTTTATCCACTTCTAGTTTTGTCATCTAGGAGGAAGAGTTCTTTGGTTATTCTGAAAATTTTGAAATGAAAGTTGGAGTGTTTTGTCTGTTTGTAACATCCAATTCATCATAATGAATCCATAAAATATGACCTTATCAAACATCTTATTAGTATTTGTACCACACTTTATCCACCAGTTGTTACCAACCCACCTGAGATTTCAAATTGCCCTGCTGACCCAATTGAGAGGACAGTTGGTTCGATTGATGATGATGGTGTTGTCTCCTGGACTCCAGAACCTTCTGCTACATCCACCTTAGGGGAGGTTACAGTCACCCAGTCACACAATAGTGGAGATACATTCCCTGTTGGAACTACCACTGTTACATACAGCTTTGAGGATGTTCTTGGAAACCAGGCCAACTGTTCGTTCATGGTGGTTGTTATTCGTAAGTACCATACTACTTAGTAGTAGCAATGGTTGCCTGTCTCAATGTATGTAAAAAACAGCATTAAAAGGGGGATGAATTTGTCAAGATTTTATTGGCAGTTTGAGTGGCCAATAATATGAAGATGTAAAAAAAGTAATCATCACCATGAAATACAAAGCCAGATAGTTCATTCCCCTCAGGTAGGCTGCATTGTAAATATGGAATTCATTTTTTTCTGTTTTCCTCAGGTGGTCCTAATGCATGCTCTGGTGATCCTTGCCCAGAAGGCCAGTCTTGCTTCTACGCAAGTGATCAGTTCCTGTGTCGACCTGCCACACGTAGAAGACGTGATCTTTTGAGTAGTGATGGTGAGTTGAACATTCTTATGTAACAGTTTACTAAGTTTTAATTTTCAAAGAATACTAGTCAAGAATAAATTACAGCATGATAAATCCTAATTTTCATCAAACTTTATTCAGCCTTTGAACATAGTTGCAAGAAAACCAACTACTTTTGTTACTCACTCTCATAGCAACTATATTACTTTTTTTGCATTTGTAGAAATTTGTCCATGCAAAAACAATGGAACTTGTCACAGGCAGGAGAGTATCCCAGGTGCCTACTGCAAGTGCCCACCAGGATTTTCTGGCATCTTATGTGACAAAGGTTTGTACATATATCTAGAACTATATCAAATACTGCTCTATATTCCAAAAGCAAAATTTCAACCACTACTTTTTGCTGAGTATTACATAAGATCTATGCTTAGACCAGCTTCATCAGGAACCCCCACTTTTGCAATTTCCCATCTCAAAACTATGCTGAAAGTGACATCTTTCACTTTCAAAACACAGTACCTAGTACCAGCTTTGCACCAGGACCCATCAAGGCAGTAGACTCTCCTTTTCCAAATCCTAAGGACTATTAATTTCATGATAAAAAATAAATTCTCAAAACTGTATAGCGACTTTTTGAACACTAACAAAAGGTCGTTTTTTGTATATGCACAGGTCAACATTGAAATGCATGTTTTTTTTTTTTTATTTTCAGTTGAAATTTACATGAAGAAGGGTGAGCCACAGGTGAGGATTGACAGTCAGTGGTCCATGGTTGCAGTAATGGGTATCCTTGTTGTGGTGATCCTTGTACTTGCATTCACCCTCTACTCAATGTCAGCACGAGTTGCAGCAGCTGGTGGCAAGCGCCCTGATGAGGTCGCTATAATTCACTGAACATTTCCACATAATTTGTGAATGTATTTTAATTACTTAGAACTCTTGAATTAATTTTTATTTCTAAATGAGAATTCCTAAATGTATTTTTGATTCCTGAATGAGAATTCCAGAATTGATTTTAAAAAGAGGGGATTTGATACTTCTGTACTGTGTAGCACTTATTTATAGAATCGGTACTGATGCGGTGTTTCATTGCGAGTTGGTTTCATTAGCAGCTTTTATTTATTGATAAGATTTTAGATATTGATACAGCCTTCCAAATAACAATGGTGATGTGCAAATGTTTGTATATGTTATATGAATTCTATTCTGTGCACAATCTTTCTACAACCAGTTCTTTCAAATGACTGCTTCTGCTTGTGGGTACCAATATTTAATGATTCCTCTGAGTGATAATCTATATTTGTATTTTCTGTTTTCACTTGTCAAATACAAACTGTCCCACATTAAAGTGCTTTGTTTCCATTTTTGTACTTTGTGAATCCATGGTTTGTAGTAAGCTTCAGCTTTTGCAAACTTCAACCCTTATCAGAACAGCGAGCTGTGAACACATAAAATGTAGATATAGGAACAAAACTATAAGCATTAAGAAATGCAGCCAGCGTAGAATGGTGTCACATATGTGAGAATCTGACAGCTGAGTAGAGGCCACAAAGCCATAGTGTCCCATTAGAAGACGGCACCTTTGGGATCAGTTTTCCTTCTGAGGTAACATATGGGTTTTGCCATCTGGCATCCAGACTTGGAAGAAAGCACTAAGAAATGATTCCATGCCAATTAGGAAAACCTAACATCTCCCTTCGTACCAACACTCCTCCATGGATCCAAAATATATGGGTTTAAGAGTAGCTACAAACTACTGTTATCTGGACACAAAGGATGCAAACAATAATACTTAGGTCAAATATTTGTGAAGATCAACTTTTCCAAGCACATTATCTTCAACACTAATTTTCAGATTTCTGAGCAGTAATAAAATCCAGTACTTTCTGGATCAAATCAGCTTTCTTTTCTCTGCTCTTTACATAAATGTTCTTTCCCTTCAGCCATGTTGATAACGTCACTGTATTGACCTTGTGCAACTGCAAAAGAGCAAAAAAAAATAAACATTTTCCATTTCTAAACTAAGAGGGAGTTCCACATGGTATCAACTTACCACTTTGTCAAATAATGTGACATCATTCTACCAATAGTAGCTACACATTTGATAATCCTGTCTAGCCAAACTGTTACCATGCATGCTTGGTGAAATTTGTAAAAGATTTTGCTTTTTACCCACTCTTTCTGCTCAATATAAATAGATTTCCAACAATGTGACAGGTGTTCTTAACGTGACCACCTGACCTACATAATCTGGACAGTATTATATGGTAACAAACTCTATAATGCACTAGAGCAGCGCTTCTCAACCTTTTTAAACTTGAGGACCACTTTGGCTCTCAGAATTTTTCTGAGGCCCACCTTACAAAAAGTTTATTCTTTTTTCATTTTTTATTTATGGCGAATCTCGCGGCCCACCTGGGAGAGATTCGCGGCCCACCGGTTGAGAAGCGCTGCACTAGAGGCTCCAAGGGAAACTTGCCCAAGAAAATGCAAGCCCACAAGAGGTGTTTTGTATAGTAGACATGCAATACAAAGACAAATTCAAATGCCCTGATGGACACTCACTATAAAATTTACAGCACATTAATTGTATAAGATCATTGTAACACATATTACACAAAGCTAACAACATATAGTTTAGTCAAATTTTACATCCATTCAGATGATTTTTTTAATTTTTGAGACAGATGAAGAGTGAACTGTTACTGATGCAGTTTTGCTAGTGACATGACTGGAGTAATTCACTTACCTGGTCATTGACAGCCATAAGTTCAACATTGGGTTGTGCCTGCACTGGACCTATCCTGGCTCTCTTCACAGTTTGATTACTCTCACAGACCTTTCAAACAAAATGTGCAGAATACAATTACACTAAAGAAAATTTTTAGCCCTACCCACCCATCAATTTCTGTGATATTAATAATAATAGCATCTTAACATCTTTCAATATGTCCTCCATGTATAGTGCCCACCTGAGGCAGCACTGCTACTGCAATTCACTTACACTTGGGTGTATTGCAAGAAGATTTTTATTATCCAGTTGTTAGGCTTTCTTGGACTTCTTTCCTCTATTTGATGGTTTCACTTTAGTTTTTAAGGCCACGAAACACCATGCTGAAAGTGTCTTTAGTAGAACAATGCTTGCATGTCAAGCCAAAATTGCCAGCACTCTAAGGGCCAGGCCTTGACAAAAATTTTCAAAACAACTCGCCATTTGGCGAGCGTGGGGAAAAATCCACTCGTCAAATTGCAAAAGTCACTCGCCAATTTTAAAACCAACTATAACAGAACATTGTGCAATAATAGGGTCTACAATTTAGGCCCCGGTTTGTAGCCTAACTTTTACACTTACACTACTTGGCCTAACGTTACGTTAGGCCAGTAACTGACAGTGTTTAGCTAAAGCAGAGAGTTTCAGTTAATTGATATTTTACTTACTTTTTAATCAGAGAGGGAAGGATTATTTCACAAATCACCAGATAAATCCAATGTTAATCCGGCCATTTCTTGGTTTCCTAACTCCAGTTCCTATCTAGGTGAAAGTAGCGATCGATAACGACACTAACTCACAATAAGTCTCATACCCATGATACCCTGTACGTAATACTAAGCGTAAAGGTGCATATCATGTATTGATCACGGCAAAAAGTTTTGTCAACTATCACCTGTCACTGTTCACAGTCAAAAAATGTCAATAATACTGTAACTCCGTTTTTAGCTTTGGCTATACTCAATAACGTTAGATACACACTAACTACCAAAGCTAGTGGCACTGGGTATACTGCACTGCAGCCGGCAGCTCGCTGTGCACAGTCCATGTTACGCTAGGCTGGCCAGCCTTTGCATGCAGTTCTCAGTACGTGCGTGGCAGTTTGTTGCCGTTGCGTGAGTACAAGTGATCTTGTGATAAATGTAGGGGTGTTTAGACGTGCTTTGAACCAACAGCATATTATTTTCTACATTTATCATCGTTTAGAAATTTTGGGCGAATGATGTAGGTAACAGATAAAAATAAAATACTAATGTCGGCCATTTAGTTAGGCTTTACAGACCGTGTAGGCTGGACAATGCATGGTCATAGGCCTAGCCAAGTAACTCGCCAATGTGGCGAGCACAGTGCATTTACTGGTCGCCGTTTAACAAATGTAACTCGCCAACGGCGAGTTGGCGAGCGTGTTTGTCAAGCCCTGCTAAGGGCATCTTCTGTTTAACTTGAAAGCCTACTGAATTTAAGTAATTCACAGGAAGCTG
Organism: Holothuria leucospilota; assembly: GCA_029531755.1. Lineage (NCBI taxonomy): Eukaryota > Metazoa > Echinodermata > Holothuroidea > Aspidochirotida > Holothuriidae > Holothuria > Holothuria leucospilota. The sequence continues at coordinate 61,313,267 of CM055965.1, forward strand.
GCACCCTCAATTACAAGGGACTGTATGCAAATGAGCCAAGTGACAGAAGATAAACTTTTGCAGGCTTATTAAGTTATTATTATATATTAAACAAACTATAAGTTAAAGAACTTCAAAAAGATACTAATAAGTTCTTTTTCCATGATGACTGGTTGAGGCCCCTGGTACTACTCTTGATGTAGTAGGCACTAATCCTTCTTGTGCTAAATTTTCACTTCAAGGACACCCAGTGAAGTCCTACAGAAACTGGGACAAACTACCAAATTACTGGCTGACCATGATATTTTTCAGGTTCAGCTTCAAACAAGGGTATTTCAAATACACCTGCTTCATGTGGTGTATTGAGCTAAACACCTCTCAATGGCTCTTTTGTCAGCACAATGACACTCTGTGTTCTAGTTACAATATTTCCATCTTCATTAGTGGGATAAAGGTTACAAATTTATTGACAACTCCACTACTGAAAACTAATTACATGTTAGAAGCGGGAGCCACATACAACACTGTCAACACTCACATGGGAATTAAGATTAAAGCAAAGCTTGTCATACCTCTTGGACCTTTTTCTTCTGATGGGACCTACTGATATCTGGTGGGAATACCTCTTGCTGTTGTGATGGATATGATGGGAATGGACAACTCTCTGGAAGACTGTCTGCCGAAACCAACACCATAGCAGATGCAACTGGGGTCTTTTCCTGCTGAAAAGGAGTAACATTCTTGATGGCACAGGGATCTGTTTCGGGCATGGTACCAACTGATGATGAATGGTGGTGCAGTCCTGCAACTACTGGTACAGTCATAGAAACAGATGATATCACACACTCAGACACAGCTGAAGTAACATACATGGGTGCAGATGAGGTAACATGTATGGGTAAAGATGCAGAAACATACATGGGCCCACATGAAGTAGTACAAATTGGGGTGAATGAGGGCAGCTTTTTGCTCCTAACTGGTTGTTCTCTGGGAGCCATCCTCTGCTTCTTTTGCATCTGTATGATATACTCCCCACATTGTGTTTTGTTTGAGGACTTCTGAAAATAAGTTGCACTTTTCTCTGAGACTGGCAATGACCTCTTCTTGTTGGGTTTGAAGGTAGGTACAATTCTTGGTCCAGTGCGGTTTGCTGGTGGTTGAATGTGTTGCACAGTTTTAACTATCTCTCGTGGTTGAAACATTGGTACTATCCTAGAGGAGCTGATAACGCTACGAGCAGTACTGGAAATATTACTCATGTGTTGCTGTTCTTCCTGGAAGCTGAAAGGCTTTCTAAAGGTTGGACAAGAGGCTTGAGAGCTACTAAAAGTATGATGTGGCACTGGTAGAGAAGGACGAATGTCTTTAGATAAATGGTCCACAGAAGTGCCTGATCTATCAGTTGTTGGTTCAGATTCTGACGTCATGCATCCTAACATGTTGGGAGGGCAAATTGCTCCAGGAATTGAGTTGAGACTCCTCATAGGTAACTTTTTGGAAGACTGTGGTGGCTGTGATGTGAGGGTGTTTGAGGACAATAAATGTACCTGTAGATTAAAGCAGAAGAAATAAGTATGTGAGAGGAATTCAAAGCAAATACCAAAGCAACCAATTGTGGTAACGGTGGGAATAAAAATACAAAGTGTAATTCACTACAGCTATCTTGTAATTGCACAGGAATTGGAGACTGATGGGTAATAATTTGTATACATACCCTTTGCAGCAGCATAACCAGACTTTTTCATCACTGAAGGTGGGGGAGGAAAGGGGTTAGGGTGGCAAAGTTATGAGCAGGGGCAAGGAAGTATGTGAATGCTATGGTGGGGGTAGAGGGGGGAAATGCCCCCAGAAGCCCCAAGGTATTTAAGGAATTAAAACCATTAGAATAAAGCATTTGGCTATTTTAAAATTCATCGAATAAGCACCCTAAAACAGATCACAAAAATCACATTGTGACCATTCTAATCATACCCTTACTCAGAATAACAGGTCATTTTTATGGTGAAGGGGTTTTGGCTTATGGGTGGTAACAATTATAATGGATGAGTTTGCACAAAGCTATGGAAGACAATAGATGTTCTACAGGAAGTAATCAGGAAACAATATTTACAATGGGTGCGCGAAGTGCACCAAAGAAAACAGCGTTCATTTTATTGTAGCCTATTGTTTCTCTTTATTTTTTAAATGCAATATTATCCATTAGATAAAAGATTTTCCTTCTTTCCCCAGCCACTCCTGCTTTCTTTTATGTTTCACTTTTGTCAAGGGTTTCCTCAAGTTCTTTTATTACTGTGAAAAATAAGAAAATACAGGTTAACATATAATTTTGTAAAATGATCAAATTTGAGGGTTATAGGTACCTAATACTTTCCAAAGTCAATGAAATATTACTGGTAGTTCTCATAGGGACATGGCCATGGGTGTCTGCAGTAAACATGCCAGGACAGCAATTTTCATTGGAGGCTACATCTTCATACAGTGTAGCCAGTGAAGCCTTTAAAAGTGAGCTCCAAAGGCACAAACCCAGAGGCTTTGGACCAAGGGTCCTCTCTGAGAACTTTTCTTAATTTGAAGGCATTCACTGCCACTCTGGACCATTTCTAGAGGAATTTCCGTGTCACCCAGGTGTAATTTGAAATGCTACTGAAATGTTTTTCTTAATTATGATGGTTGCAAATTTGATGAGGGTGGTGGTAGTTGGTGGGGAAAGTGGGAGGGTTTGTGAGGGTTTGGAAAATAGTAATTTACTCAAGCTATCCTACGGGATGTAATAATGAGGCATCTCCACAAACATTTCCTATGGACTGAGGCACTAACAAGACACCTACGTACTTATATCAATCGAGCTCACACGAATCACACCAAAAAACTTGTTGAGAATTGCAATTCTCTACATACACAAGTAGTTTCCGAATTATGTATGTGAGGACCATATGGTGAGTGTAATGACATACATTTAGTACTGTCACTGACCCTTATTTCTTGGCTTCAAGTCAGAAAATCAGGCTGGGAGCCTATGCCCATGCTTTGAAAGAAATTTTAATTAACATGACAATTGCCCCTTGCTCCCCACCTTTACGCTTCGCCACTAAATTAGTTTTTATTGCGAGTGCACGCAAGCAAACCGAGAATTATCTTTCTGGCATTTTTATGGTATATGATATGAATTTTTCCCTTCATTTTATCTTGCAAAATTTACCAAAATATTAAAATTCCTCTTATAATTGCTATGGTCTCACTTCCTTTTGTTCATTTTTAAAATTATTTTTATTATATTTTTTAAAGGTCTGGAAAAAAGGAGTGGCAGTGCCCCCCAAATCCTGCCTATGCATTACCAATACTTTTCTCAATACTAAGTCTCTACACAGAGACGATCCTGGAAGCACCCTCATTCTAAACACTCAATTTTAACTTGGTGAAGAATTTCCTTGCAACTGGCCTCTCAATGTGTCTACTTACCAATGTGTACATTTGCGAAATATGTGAGAAATGGTACAGACTTAATGTCTAAATCATACAACCAATCAAAACCGTAAGACTACACTGAAGATATATCACTGGAATCTGCACAAACTTTTGTTTCACTGAAAATGTTGTTTGAGGCTTTTTCCCTTTCTGGTCTGGCTGATTTCTCCTTGCCAATAATGCAGCAGTCTCTAGCAACTCAGCAAATGATCTTTAGGAGCTCATGAGCCTCCTCAACAATGTTTGTCAAGACTACCATTGATCTGAAGAAAACACAAGTTATGGGTCAAGATGTGGTTCTCTCCACCCAGCATCAAAATTTTGGACTACAAACTTGACACTTAACAATTAGCTAAACAAGTGCATCAGAAAGGCTGCTATGTACCATGTCTACCATAACAAAGATAGTAGGGACTAACAGTAAATTGTCAGAGAACACTCAGATCCAGGTCTACTGAACATGTGTTGTAAACTCCTTGTTTGGCAGAGAGTCCTGAATGTTCCATACTCTACAGGAGTATACCTCAGCATTTTTATAAACAATGTCTTCTCACAAACTATAGACATTTTCTGACAGGCCAAAGGGAAAAACAAAACCATCCTGCACAGAGAGGGCTACAACCATAGTATGCACACTCTCTGCTGGGAAACACAATTGCATGTGCTGACATGGCCATGTTTTGAGAATGAAGAGTAAAGATTTTGGGCAGGGCATGCACAACTTTACATGCCAGAAAATAGCTCTTTTGTGATCATAAATGTTACCATCCACAGCATATTTCCTTCATGTTTAAGGTACTTTAAGGGGGAAAGGGGAAGATGTTTGACAGGGGGAAGTATAAGCACTCGATCTGCCTCCCCCCCCCTCCTCCAGTATATGCCACTGATTCTTGGAAACTTTTCAAGAGTAAAGTAAAGCAGAACTATACCTATGATACACATTGACATACCACTGACACAAAATAGTGGATACATTCCATATTGCAGTTGAATTAATTAGGGTCCACAAAACTGGATGTTCTGGTCAATGCATATTGCCCAGTTTGATCCAAATTTAATAAGAAAAGTTTTGTGCTAGAAAATATATGGGTTTCCCATTAGAAGTTCTGAAATAAGGTTCACAATTACAAAGAAATCCAAATTTTTGAGCTCAAACAATTCCCATCTGAAATGAAGCAATAATTCCTAAACAATTAAGACTGGTTAATACTTCCAAATTTCCACATGCCATGAAGCATAAGAACCATATATGGTCATCTGTTGCTCTTCTGGGCAAATTACAGAAGCTCAGAGCTCCCAGTGTTCAACCTTTCACAGTTTTATAGCAATATACTGGAGTATGAACTGGCCATTACAAATTTACCACACATTATGATACCTATACTGCCCCGGTGCAACCTTTTATTTGCCAAAGTAATTTACTTGGATGCTCTTTTAAAGGATGAAACTTTGCTTCACAGTACTGATACACTGGGCAGCAGCTGTCTCTGTAGTGCAAACCCATAAGTACAGCTTGACCAATGAGCTGCTAATTTTGATCAATTTACCTGTAAAGTGGCCTCGGCCATCACATTCTTGGTATACTTTGCTTGGTCGCAGAACTGCAAAGGTAGTCCACACACAGAAGGCATTTTCACCTTAACATCTTTGAGAAAAGCTTGCAAAATTGACTTTGGGTCAACCCTTGGTATGATCTGGGGCTCTCTCCTCCGAACACATAATGAAGGATATCTGTGGAAGATACTTAAGGACTCTAAAAGTACCATGATGTTACTGAATACACAGCTATGTGTGTCCCAGTGGACTTGAAGAGGTCAAAAAGTTTCATCATTCTTAGATTGAACATTTATAAAAAGTAGTGCTAACAAAACAAACCTTCCTATACAATCAAATCTTAAAGGATACATGCAGTCCCCGAATTTGAATTAGTGTACTCTATCATCCTAAGTCAGGAATGGCTCCTATCAATCATGTGACAATATTTTTGTTACTTCTTTGTTGAATCCATGCGTGCAGAATAATTCCTTGGTTTACCTTCAATATTCAATGATTTTATACAGGAACATTATGAAAAGTAATTGTGAGAGAAATAAGAGATCTGTAAGATTTAGCAGATTTTTAAAATAAAATTAGGGCAACTGCTTTCTCCCTTTAATTCAAATGCCTCATGGGAAGGAAAGGATGTTTATGTCTCAAATATTTTCCAAAACAAAGTATCATAATATAGCATAGCATATATCTAGTGCTGCATTTAGTACTCTAGTACATTTTGCGAGTACCTATATTCACACTTAGATGTTCAAGTACTCATACTCTTCAGTTGATACTCATACTCAGATGTAAAAATATTCCTAGTCAATATTAAAGTATTCAGGACAATTACTTCATGCGTACTCTAATCAAGATATCTCCTCTCATTTCAAACCAGTTTACATCAACATCGTTTGATTTGGAATCAGAACAGCACCATATCTCATACACTGAAAAGGTAGGCTGATTTATTAAGCTACATGTACATAGCCGTTGATTTTTTGCATTGTAAAACGAAAATTCATTTTATAAATTTGTGATTTTTCCTTTCTTCTTTTCTCTTATATATCTTATAAATATCCTGTGTTGTAAAACAAATTACCATTTTACTCTGTATGGTTTAATACTTTCTAAACGTGAACAGTAATCAAGTGAATTCAGCAGTGATAGTTATTAATAACATATTATGCATGTATTCAGGGATCATTGCCATGGCTATGAATGGGATACTCTTAACAGTACTTGATAAACTCCCGTTTCTCTGAGATTTGAGTTTTTCATTCCATATTTATGATTTCTAAAATTTCTTACTTTAGAGTCCTTCTGATTTTCTTGATGTTTCTTATTTCCCATATGAAAAAGCTATCTTTAGCTATGTATATTCACCAGATATCTTGCCTTAATTTTCAGACATGAAATGTTTGGCATGGTTATAATTACTTGTGTCAATCATATTCCATTTTTTTTTTATTGTCAAATGCTTATCATCCAGAAAAAAGAAAATCCAAGTAATTATAAACTTTAAGTTTGCTCATTTGTCTGAATATCTTACAAACACTGAATATATTTAGAGCTAGGGAAGTATTAAATCATGTTTCATAATATGATAAGCCATACAAATTGGCATCATGATCAATACTGTTAATGCACTAAGTTCCTCAATACTGAATAAATCAAAAGTACCTGAGAGGTGCTTAGACAAAAAGTATTTGTATTTGGATTCAAAAGGGCTACATTCTTATCCTAATTGGTACTCTGGTTTAAAATACTTGAACCCTGATAATTCATGCCCAGATCCAAAAAGCTGTACTTGAAAAATGGTAGTTTACAAGCAGTAAGTACTTGGAAGTACTTCTTGGCACTTGAATAAAAGTACTGGACTACAATACTGCATACATCTAATTGTCATGGCTACACATAGAATGATGAAAACAGAAAGTGTGAGGCATCTCTGTCGAGTCAAAGGATACGTAAAGATGTTGCTACCAATCATTGGGAAGTGAATATTAAAGAAATATATTCCTGTATCATTCTCTGGAAGGCGGTAGCCATACTGTGAAAGAAGATGACAATAAATCAATCAAATGGCAAATCTCCTACTGCATATTTCAAGTAAAGTTATGTCTTACCAACACCAATAAAGGTGTTAATAAAAATCAACATAAAAAATCCTTAAACTGAGGCCAATTCATCTTTTCAAAATACATCACAAAACTAACAGAAAACTAAATATGAAAGTCACAGCAGGCTTTGCAGCTTACTTTCACAGATGGTGCATCGCACTGCATGTGTAGGACACCATGCATAAGTACTGATAAAGTTAACAATGCCTTAGGCATGAAACTTACACTGGGAGAATGGACACTGGAAGAGTAGTGAAAGCAGAAGTCAGGTATGAATTTGATAGCACAAGTTATTTACAAAAAAAGTTGGTACTCAGGTGGAATCACAGATAAGGAGAGAAAACCCTAATGTGTCCAGAACCAAGTCTAATTAAGCGACATGAAGGAGGTGCATGAAATGAAACATGCAGAAAGTGGGGTGCAGAATTAATACATTTTGTCCCATTTTTAACCAGAGACAAGCTTAAGCACCTGCTAAGAGGGTAAGTACCACGAGCGGCAAAATGTAATTAGGCCAAATAAACTCATTGAGAGTGCGGCAAGTTAGTTCACTGGAAAAGTATGAACCTAGCTTAGTAAATGTTAGATCCTTTAAAAAATCTCAAGCTTTTTTTTTTAGTCAAAACTGCCAGGGAATTAAGTGCAAATACGTTACAGCAAGCTAGTACTTACTGCATTCTTCCAGTAACGCCTTATGTCTTTGTACTTCTTGAACGGACTGGTGTGTGGAATTGTGTGGGTAACACTGACCACCTTACCCTTCTTTAAACTGTAAACAAACAACACATTTTATCACATTATTGAAGAAAATCAACATCAAAACACATTTAAGCTGAAAGGAAGTACGAAAATATTTCCAAATCACTTAATTACAACTAAGATAAAACTGTGAATACAGTGATTGCTTCCTGGAAGGAACTACTTTCTTGCCTAGCCTACAAGTATCTAACCTTGGAAGGACATGGGACCACTTCTCTTCAATAGAAAACTCAGGAATGGTTTGAGATGTCTTCCTCTGGAACTCAGAAAGAACAGCAGGTGAAACTCTGAAACTGCTCAGCTACACAAAAAAGAAAAACAAAAACAAAAAAGAGAAATAATGAAACAAACAATACTAATGGAAAAAAAACCCAATGATAACAAAAAAAATGATATAAAATGTAACTTAGTTAAAATATATCATCAACATCTTCCTCAATAGCCATCTTTACCACCTTCATAATAAAATTAAAATTTTGCAAGCAAATTCAGCGCTGCATTTTCCTTACAGGAATTAATTGCAAAGAAATTTATACTCAGACTCAAAATCTTTTTTCCTTCAATTTGTTTTTTTCATTTTTGTACTACATATTACATATAAAAGTTGTATTTAGTCACTTGCAATACATTTCTTCTTTCTATGGAATTCAACCACCAGAATGTATTTACCTACATATACAAAATATGAAGTCCAGCAGTATGTAAGTCTTGTTCTTGAAACCCCTCTCTTAATGGGAGAAATTAGTCATGCATGAAAAAGAAGGTACTGTACACTGTACATAAACAAGGCATAAATGACATGGTAATACTTAATACTTACAGAAGGTATTGGGAAATTGACTCCAAGGCCTTTCAGAGCCAAACAGATTTCTGTTTCAGTTACATTTAAATCCAAATCTACATCAACAAAAACAAGTTAGAATAATTTTTTCAATTATGGGTAACACATACATTAACTTCATCTTCAAATAGTGCAATCATTATGAAAATTGTTCCGAAAAGAGAAACTGTCCAGTCTCTTAACTGAAGCTGCTTGCTTGGTTACAAGATAAGTACACTTGTGATTAATGAAACAAAAACCAAAAGACTGTTAAGTTTATAGACTATCTCAATGAAACATAACAGACCTTTTGAGACAGTTGTCAGCACACTCTGGTCATTACAAGGTCAATGCATGAAGATAAACCAACCGCATGCATGAAATTTCCCCACACACATGTGAGACTAATAATCCCATTATTCCACACTGAGTAGCACCTGCAATACCAAGCAATCTAAGCTTGCAGGTGAAAATACCAAGATTCTACATTCTGAGACTTTCACACTATGTACACAAAAAGGCAATTTCAGAATACATTTTTCAAATTGTAAAAAGCACACAGTACAGCATTAAATTCCATGCCACATTTTACTGACACTTTCAAGATCAAGGGCCACTATTACCAGGTTTCATAGAGCCTTGACATTCCCCTGACTTCTTTACATATTTCCTTCACTTACAGTAATGAGCAAATGACTCACAGCAATGGACATCACCAGCTTTATCCTTCAGAGCACACAGGGCAAAACATTTTTTTCTGACTTCTTGAAACTATTTAAATCTCTTATCAAAACTCTGTGATACATACTTCCTCTGTCTTCTGAATACTCTTTTTACTACAACTAGTAGTCTTGCAGGTATTGCTCACCTGGCCTGCCTTTTTCTTTTCTTTGATAAAACTGCATTAAATGGCACTGGTACATTACACTATGTTTAATCATTGGTATCTTCCCTGGGTATATACCAGTACGTAGCAGGGCCAGCACAAACCACTATATTAATGTATACATACTCCAGAAAATTACCGCAATATTTAGGTGACATTTCAATCACATAGTACTGCATGAAGTATCCATCCCCAAATGGTTCAGAAGTTTGAACTGATGACTGTCATTATTTCTTTTGCATATTACTTACTAGTAAGTCAAATTCAACACTGCAGGCCACTAATTGATAACATGAACACACATAGTGAGTGTACATATATGTAAAACAATCATTAACAAGCCTGTACCATTCCTGAGCATACAAGCAGACCATCACTCCATACAGAGATTTGATTCCAATTTGGTGTGTTATTTTGAGTTAAAACTGTCAGTTGTGAAGGGGTCGAACAAGCCTTAAAATATTAAGGAACAAGACAAGAGGTGCAAGACAATGATAAATGCTGCTTGAGCTGAACTAACCTATGGCTGGGAGTGGACCAGAGTTGACCAAGAAATCTCTTCCATGTATGTAGAGTTCTCCCACTTTGTTCCACAAAGGTGCTAATTTGGCTTTTAGGGTGTATGAGAAGCAGGACTGGAAAATAGTTGGGATGACTCTCACTGGTTTCATAAACTACAGGATGAAAGGTAATGTTGATGATGATGAGATAATTATGTCAAAATAAATTTATACATCCTAATATAGAAAAGAGTGAGATGACCAGTAAAAGAGATATAAGAAAGCAGGTAATTAGAACAAATTGCATGATTAAATAATTCCTTTAATTTCCATGTTCCACGGTCCACCCTATTAAATGTAAATTATATCACAGTACCTTGAAATTTAAATTGTCAATGTATTGCCATTTATTATGGAAATTAAACTAAGCTGATAAAATATTTGGGTGTTTTTGGTACTCCACCCAGGTTTGCCCCCCTCCTTCACTTTCAGATATCAAATCCCACCCCTGGCAGACATGCATGTTCAAATCTGAAGTTAGTGTCTGTGGAAAAAAGAGAAAGGGTGTATGGTGTCTTCACTCTAGAGTACTGGTAGTGTGCTGTGATCAAGGGCTCAGCTTGACCACACTCTTTGTTTTGGGGTAAGAGATCCAATCACCCCACTGCCTACCAAGAGTTCTGCTAAGGAAGTAGTAGTGTACATTTTATACTCCAATTTTTAATGAAAGGACTGGAGCAAACATCTTGTCAAAAGCATCATCTTTGCACTGACTGAAATTCTTATTTGCAGAAAATAATCTGGCCAGTGGTCAAATTTTCCATGATCTTTGATGTTCTAGTTATATTTTTGACAACGTTTAGAATGACAGAGAAAGTTGCTGTGACAATACCTCAAGGTTCAATTTCTTGCAGAGTGCTTGAAACTGGCCAGTTTTCCAGTAGCTTTGCTGTACAATGACATAAATGTGATTCCTCTCTTGCAAAGATGGTGAGGCAAGCACCCTGTCATCTGTGAATATCAGCTCCCTGTTGGTACAAAAACTTTCTGATATAATCCAATGCCTTGTATATAAAGAAAGTTATGTACTTTGCAGCTCTCACTGTTAGCTTTCTTGCAGTTTATTGCTTGTATTTTTTATTCCTTGTTCTGAATGAAGTACCCTAGTAGCAATCTACCAAATGACTGGCTTTTATCAGAGAGAATATTTAAACTATTCATCAGCACATGTTACAGGTCTGTTTCTTTCAAAGAGACATTCTCCTCATCAGTTGTTGCTGAAGCTGATCTTCTTAGACATCTAAATGACATTGCATATGCCCCTGTTGGAGGCTGGCAAGGGAGAACCACCAAAACTAGACAGTAGATCTAGCTCCCATCTCTGTTCAAAAAGGGGTTCTGTTCATGTTTGATAAACACCTCTCACTTTGCCTGGAATAAGTTTTCATTTGCCTGGAATAAGTTTTCATTTGTATTCTTCAAGGGCTAATTAATTGGCAGCAGGACTTTACAGTATTTACTATTCTCTCAAACTCGTCAACCTCTGTCAAGATGTCACAACGTCTAGGAGTCTCAGAGAATAAGATGAGCTTAGGGCTTGAAGCCTTAAAATCACCAACCCCTGATGATGGAAAGTGCTTTCTTCAAAATATGCAGACCAAAATGTGAGGACTGACTGACCAACAGCTTTAACCTCCTTCTGATATCATATGTCTACCATCAACACATATAAATCTATTCTTGTGAGGTTGATGTATACTTCAAAACAAATTGTTACTTAAATTCATCAAACTTTGAATTATTTGACACAAACCTGCATCTGATGACCTGAGGTTGAACTTTGAGTGCTGTTGAGTTATCACTGCTGTGGTCACTCCCTAATTTGACAAGAACTGTGCACAAGCTTTGTAGATTTGGGGTGGAAGCAAAGTAGAGACAGGACTGCATCTCTTTTGAGGTATACTACAAATGGCAGAAGATCAGAGGCACCCAGCTTAAACGGAATAAAAGAATAAAACATGTGCATAATATTACTAATTTAGAGAGGGAATGCACCAGATTGCATCTAAGGATCTTCAATTGTTCAAAAATATCTCAAAGGGGAGGGGGGACACCCCTCCCCATATCAGTCACAAATGTGCTCCCCCCTTGCAAATTCCTGGCTACTTCGTTGTTTCATACTGCTGCAGTTGGCCAGGTTGTCCACAATTTTGTCTTTTGTTAATGGTAGATGATGGCTTTGTCATAATTTTCATGTAGGCCTAGAGCTGTCCTAGCTGCCAAGGTGTGAGGGTGGGGTATTCTAAAATCTGTGACGGCGTCACGGCCGTGATGCATGGAATTTGTCATGGCTGACGGTCACATCAGGTACCGCGCTGAATTACCATTTCACTGACTTAATCTTGTGTTGCAACTTCAGAAACATTAGGTTATTGTAATATTTAAGTAAGGCTGGGCTGACGTGTGCCCTACTTCGTAGCCCATGAAACCTACTTACTATGCTTACACACGTACAGATCAAAAAAGAATATTTCTAAATTAACAGAGAAAATAATGTTATTGTCAATAAGGGCTAGTGTTCATCTCATCCTTGCATGCAAAAAATGCTTGGAAATGAACATTTTACTAGAAAAATGGGTGAATTTGACCACACTTAGGGACAAGAAAGGGAAGAAGCAAGGAAAATCAGGCTGTAAAAAGCCAAGACTTGGCGATTATGATATTGTCCCAGCAAGCACCAAGGAAGGAGACAACAGAAATGATACCTCAGCAAATAAGCAGAACGTCACAGAAAGTTACATCACGGAAGTCCGTGACGATCAGGAAAATGCAAAATCATTTCAACTTTCGGAAACTGTAGGCGGTCGTTCTCTGAGTATTAATGATAAGATTATTATGGAATCACAGTCAGAATGGTGCAATGATAAAATTATTGATGCTGCCATGGGTTCAATTCAAGAAAAATTTCCTGACTTGTTAGGGCTGGAGAGCACATTGCTATCGGAAAATTGGGCAACATGTCATCAGGTCTGAGAGAGTGAACATTCACTGCTCTTGCAGGACTCTTCCAGGACTCTTCCAATTCCAGTGTGATACAGTAAGTGTGCAATATGGTTCCATCCTGAATGTCAAGGAACAACTGTGCAAATAATCAAAAGGAAAAAGAATGCATACTGTACATCTTGTCAGATTCGCCGAAAGTCCCAAAACTCTTTTCAGATTTCCAAAATGTGCGACATTTAATTCTGTGACTCATACTTTAAATTCACATGGCTCTTAAAGTACCATATTAATTTTCTATGTCTTTGCTGTGTATGTAGAGTGTGCTTTAGTATGTATGATGTACATGCTCGCATATAGGCCTAGCCTATACATATATAAGTATACGTATTTGACTCCAATCAGCACATATGTACTTGCAGACAATTCGGTAAGAAGATACTGAACAAACCAGGATTTTCCCGGATAATGCTCCCATGAGAAAGTTTTAATTTCATTCAAAGACTGGACGGCTCTAATTCAGACATGAAAGCTTGACCATCACAGTAAAATTAAGTGTCACTCTATTGCAGTAGGGCCTAGGCTAGGTTAATGTGCACTATCAGCCCCTACTGAGCTAGTTATACTATTGGTACCACTAGCCTAGTTATTGTCATGTATCACCATGGATTTTAAAGTGATATTACCTGTTTAAGAAAGGGAAATACATAACACTGCCTTGTCCAAAGTGTTGGAATAATGTTTAAGCAGTCCATCCGAACAAAAAAGATAAATAAAGATCCCTCACAGAAGTAGTTGGTCCAAATATTGTTTCAATTATCATAAAAATAAGGATAAAAACTATGAAAATCGAAAATGATTCCACACAATCTTTATGCCACTCAATCCCACCCCTGGATAAACAAACCAATGGGAGTGCTCTAATACATGAATATGCAAAAGGTAGCACAATGAAAGGTGCCCACGTATATGCCAGCGAACGAACACTGAACACATGATATTCACGCTACAGCCTAAGTACTTGAAAACTGACTGTAGGCCTATGGAGCTGATATCCGAAAGGTTTTATTGGTTTCATGATAGTAAATCAAAAGGAGAAATTTCTGTTGAAGCCCACCCGACCAATTTCGGAACAAACTACAGCCCTCTTGAGCTACTCGATAACACCACAGCTTGGGACTAAGTATCAGCAAGGGTTGCCATCTGGAAGGGAAAGGACTTTAAAATTTGTCCAGTTAGTGAGCTTTCCCTTACTCCAAATCCAGATATGGATTGATATCTGGATATATCTGGCTAAATACAGTCTTTATATGGCCATATCAAGCCAGATATACAGCCAGATTTAGATGCCTTGATACATTATATCAAGTTTTATATGGCCATATCAAGCCAGATATAACTTGATACAATGCAATTCCAGATATGCAAATAAAGTTTTATATGGCCATATCAAGCCAGATATAACTTGATGAAATGCCAGTCCAGATATGTAAATACAGTTTTATATGGCCATATCAAGCCAGATACTCAGTATAACTTGATACAAGGCAATTCCAGATATGCAAATAAAGTTTTATATGGTCATATCAAGCCAGATATAACTTGATGAAATGCCATTTTTGAAATGGCCATATCAAGCCAGATATAACTTGATACAATGCAATTCCAGATATGAAAATAAAGTTTTACATGGCCATATCCAGCCAGATATAACTTGATATGCTAGATATGCAAATGAGCATTTTGTTAGTTTGTTTTATTACTTATTTGATTTGATTCTTGGATTATGCTTGTTACAAACTAAGACATGTTTCGGATACAGCATCACCTTCCCAGACATTGCAGTTATTTAGTGGCTATACTTTTGTTAATACCGCAGTGTACTGAGTGAACTTAGGCAAATGATTTGCATATTTGGGCGGAGCTTGTAAAGTTGTATCTAAACCTACATTTTTCATGATTTAGGAAGTTGAAAGTAAAATATGCACTACGCAGTACACAAAATTTAAAGTCAAATACGTAATAAAGTTTACAATAAGAAGCCTATATCACTGTGATTACATAAAAGAGGAAACTTCAAGGCATTTTTCTGTTCACTGTTATGAAATAAGTTGAATTTAGGTAATAGGCAGTTGCCCCAAAATTTTCTTTGAAAAATCGGCAAACTCTTGCAGATCTCCTCTTATTGCATTACATGCACCTCTGAAAATATTTTGAACATAACTCTTACAAACAATAGGTAAAGCAAGGAAAAATTCTCCTTGAATTTCATAATTTGCCAACAAAAATATTATCACATGATCAAAATAGGCCAATCATGAACTAGAGTGACAGGATACACTCACTCTGATTGGGGTGACTGCATACTGCCTTTAAGTCAATTCAACCCAATACGTACATTAAATTCTAATTCATGGAGCACTTAAACATTGTTTGCTGGTGTTCAAAGTCTCCATGAACAAAGATGCTTAAATTAATTTGAAGAAATCGCTACGGTAATTTTACGAAAACTTACAAAAAGAGTTCAAAGTGTATTCGTACCCGCAGAAGGGTTCTCTGTTTTGCCTTTGTTTTTCTCTCTTTTCATGTAAATAGCGTGAAACCATGATGTTTATTTTCAAGTACAAAGAAGTTTGAGTGAATTTGAAGAAAACCTTTAAGTTAAGACGGGCTTTAGTATTCACAACTGATTTTCTCTGCAATTCTTTATTTTATAATTGATGTAAATAGCAATAAACATTTGTGTTGTAGATTATCATGTATGAAGTTTGAATACAATTGAAAGAATCAAAGTCTCCATGAGGAGTGTGGTCTAAAAGTCCTAACTATGATTCATAACTAGAGCAGATATGGTGCAGATACAATTTTATCTGTGCCATATAAAGGCTTGATCCAGATAGAACTTTATATGGCCATATATGGTTTAGATCTGGTTCTGGTTTAGATCTGTGTTATATCTGCCTAAATTTTTATCTGATCTGATATAAATTCATATCTGGTGCAGATATGGGCCATATATGGAAATATATTCTGCTCATATAAGGACCATATCTGGTCCAGATAAAATTTTATCTGCTCCATATAAAGACTTGATCCAGAGAAAACTTTATCTGGCCATATATGGCTTAGATCTGGTTCTGGCGTAGATCTGGGTTATATCTGCCCAATTTTTTATCTGGCCCAGGTATAAATCCTATATCTGCAGCAGATATGGGCCAGATATGAAATCCATATCTGGCCATATATGGAATTTCATATCTGGCCCATATCTGGATTTCGAGTAAGGGTTCATTATCATCGAAGAGTGTTTTTTGCATGATTCTGAAGGCAGACGGACTCAAGAAAATACGAGCAAATCTAACTCAGTTTACCCACGAGACTGGCCATCGATATAATATGTGAGTACTACCTCCGACGAATAATATATTGAACAATTCTTGAGTCATTCAAATCATCGATGGTCAATGATATCAGCTGGAGTCTGTCATCTGAGATGATTACCCTCCGTCGGAAGGTCATACCATGGAGCTACTTCTACCTGGACATTCTTTCCCTGTTACGTTTCCTACCTAAAATGAACACAGTTGTCTCGATTCAACCAGGGAGTTCTAATACAACAGACACAAATTCTTTTACATGTTGGAAACCCTTGGAGAAACCATCGACAACAATCGAAGTTGACCGAGGGAAATAACACATTACTCACAGAGGAAATCGAATAGAGCCATACGATTTTACGACTATTGTCATACTTCAGGTTAGTACCCTTGTATAAACTCGACACATTTTTGGTCGATTAGTGCAGGGGTTGCTAGCAACTCCCTGATTAGTGTATCTTTGTCCAGTTTATGTAGTTTATGTGATATGTAGACCTAGTCTACTACTCAAGGACAAATACTAGGGATGCGGGGAAGTAAGCAAGTGTATAGAGGTGTAACTGGTTACCGTTACAAGCGTTAGTATGCAAGTGTCTTCTTGAATGCTGTTAGGGTGAAATCCACTAACAAGGGTATTATGATGAAAACATGTGCTTTGTTTCAAAACCTCAAGTGTGGTGTGCATGCAGTATACAACCTTCAAAATCACTCTATTCCCGGCTAATGCATGAATAACCGAGGGAATATAAGCCCATGTACAGTACTTTGGTACACACAGCTGCGTGATCATTGAATATTCATATAGTGTTGTGGTAGGCGTGGTTTGAGCTATTTGTAAGAGGACGTTTTTTTTTCAAAATAGCTTGCAGATTTTGACTGTTTTCGCACTGTTTCTTTACATTTTGCCATTCACACTACCATTTTCAGTCACTACATAAACAACTCCATCCATGAATAGTATAGTTAGTGTATTGACAAATAAAGAAAAACACTAGGCCGTATGTATTTCCCTTTTCTTGAACAGGTAATATCACTTTAACTTTTGTCATGGCAGATTTTTGACGATCCTGTGAGGGTTGTTGTTTCATTGGCATTGGGCCTAATTTCAAGTAATTTGTGCAGAATATTGTGGCCATTTGGAAAACAGTGCTTTAGTAAGTTGTGTTTTTTTTTCACTTTCTGATGCTCAGTACTTCTGCTAGCCTAATTTATTTTCTATGGCCTGGGAATATAAAATAAAACCAGCCCTGTTGCCAAGCGGATAACAGATAACGGCGGTGGCATTTTGAAGCATTAATGCAGCAACTGGGGGTCTCTAGGGTTTGATCCATGGACGGGTCAAAGGAAGGTTGGTTTTTCATCCAAGAACAATCATGTGTTTTCTACATGAGAAGTTGATCCCACAGAAGACACAGTCGTACAATCCCATAAAATACCCGTCATCCTAAAATCTATCTAGTCATAAAGCAGAGCTCATAAACGAGGTGTTCCTTAGCTGCACCCACTCGCTCACTTGACTGAGTTTTATTGACCTTGCAGATCGTTTTATACAAATATTCCATTTACCAAGTCGTTGCCAACCACAGAATTCTGTGGTGCTAACTCTCTTGACGGCAGGGAGTAAGTTTAATAGCTGTCGAACAGCTGTCGCTCGGCTGTCAAGCTATTGTGATTTATTGCTTACTTTTCTTCTATCATTTGTAACGTTCTGGGGGCTTGAATTTGACAAAAATTACATCAAGGAAGGTGTAAATTTTCCACAGAATCTGATTTTTAGAATAATATTTTTGACAAATGTGTACTTTTGAAGGAAACTCTGTGTCATAATTTAGCCACTACCAGTCAACCTTGAGAAAGCCCATAGGCCTAAAATAAAGTGGTAGGCCTAGGCCCCCTATTGAAGGGCATGTCTCCCAATTCGTTGCCAATTCATTGCCAGGCTCTCACGACTGTCAGTTCTGTGGAATCATCTTGGCATGTAACATCACCCGGATAGTATTCTATGACTTTCATTCCCTCGACCTTACAATTAGGCCTAGGCTAACCAAACTTAGGCCTAACGTTAGGCTTACTGTTAATTATAAAACTTAGGCCTAGGCTAGGCCTAGCCTAATTACTTGATACTGATACTAGCCTAGCCTAAGTTAGGCTAACGTTTATGTCAAAACGAGTCTAACGTTAGACGCAATGGTTCAACAAAGGTTGCTAGGTCTAGTACACTAGTATCGAATGTAGCGGCTTGATTACATAAAATTAATATGCCTTCCCTAACGTCATTTTACCAAAAAAGTTCCAATATCCACCTGCGAAAAAGTTCGTATTCGTATAAGTTACTGCCAGTAGCTTATGTCACTAGCTTGCTAGGGGCGCTGGGGCTCGGCGCGACATGTAGGCTACATGTTGATGTATGCACACGATCAGGGCAGCACAGTACTAGTGTAGGCGGGCGTACGTAGAACTAGGTTTGTACGAACGGTCGGTCAGGTATAACCAGTGTGTAAAACATGCAGTACAAAACGCATGGAGCATACAGCTTGATCTGAGATAACCACTGAGCTATATAACTGGAGGACGCAAGTCAATGCGGAATGCGCGACGAAACTGAAGCCGACCTGGTGGGTCACGTGATGTAGGTTAGCTTACTCAAGTCGATTCCCATTGCCCTAGAAACGCGCAGCTACAAGTGAAAATAATGTAACGCCAGAATCATTGATGTACACGCTAAAGCAATCCTTTGTTACTCATTACGTCGCTAGTGCTTTTGTTGTAATTACTTAGTAGGACATCTGTACACTATGATTCATGATTGTGTGATCAAAAGATCACAAACTTTTTACAAACTTTCCTTGTATTTAGGAGTGGTCCTGCCTATTTGAAGGACAGCGCGTGTGACCGCATTTCGTATGGTGCGTCGAGACGCGATGACTGCGTAACATTCGCGATAGCACCGTCACTGAACAGTACACAGAGTAGGCGCGCTTGTAACTGACTGTTCATACCTGTGCACAGATAATCTGTACAACGCGTCGAACGCGTCCTCTTGACAAAAAAGGCGCACGAAGGGAAAGTAACACGCGCGCACATGCACGCGTGCATTTTGGCCAATGATGTGCCTCAAAGCTTCCTACACGGTAAGCGTTTGGTGCTCTGTATGTTATATGGCTATTGTGATGTATGCCTTTTCAGGAAGTTGCTAAGGCAACTTTACCTCGGCGCAATGGTGTGCATGCTAACGCGTGTTAGCTGGCAAATGAGCGTCCAAGAGGCTGAAGAGACGCTAATTAGGCCGACTACGACGCGTTAGCATGTACATCATTGCCTAAGCGTTTTCACTTCTAGGTACGCGTACGTATCTACGGCGTTGGCGACTTGAGTAAGCTAACCTACATCACGTGACCCTCCATGATGGCTTCAAAACCTTATTGTGGAATGATCCTTCCTAGCATATAGTTCAGTGGAGATAACCTGTATACGGTAGCCTCACTGATCTCTGTGGGTAGCCGAGTAATGACATTTTACAGCAGTCATGTTTCTCAATACAACCATTTCCAATGTATTTGTTATTAAGGTAACAGCAGGATAGTTCCTATATCCTGCTCTATGGGAGTACTTCAAAGAAATCTGTCTTTTTGACCTAGCGATGTGAAGCTAACTGCTTATCAAAGAAATAGTTTTAGTAAAGAAATTGTACTAAAATCTGTATAAGCAGTTGGTAACCCTTACTCAAAATCCATATCTGGCTTTATATCTGGAAATATCTGGTTGATTAAAGACTTTATATGGCCATATAAAGTACTTTATATGGCCATATAAAGCCATATATAACTTGATTAAAACACAACCCAGATATGCATATAAAGTTTGATATGGCCATATAAAGCCAGATATAACTTGATATAATCGTGATCCAGATATGTATATAAAGTTTGATATGGCCATATAAAGCCAGATATAACTTGATATAATCATGATCCAGATATGCATATTAAGTTTGATATGGCCATATAAAGCCAGATATAACTTGATATAATCGTGATCCTGATATGTATATAAAGTTTGATATGGCCATATAAAGCCAGATATAACTTGATAAAACTGTGATCTAGATATGTATATAAAGTTTGATATGGCCATATAAAGCCAGATATAACTTGATATAATCATGATCCAGATATGTATATAAAGTTTGATATTGCCATATAAAGCCAGATATAACTTGATATAATTGTGATCCAGATATGTATATAAAGTTTGATATGACCATATAAAGCCAGATATAACTTGATAAAATGGTGATCCAGATATGTATATAAAGTTTGATATGGCCATATAAAGCCAGATATAACTTGATTAAAACATAACCCAGATATGCATATTAAGTTTGATATGGCCATATAAAGCCAGATATAACTTGATATAACCGTGATCCAGATATGTATATAAAGTTTGGTATGGCCATATAAAGCCAGATATAACTTGATATGCTAGATATGCAAATGAGCATTTTGTTAGTTTGTTTTATTATTTATTTGATTTGATTCTTGGATTATGCTTGTTACAAACTAAGACATGTTTTGAATACAGCATCACCTTCCCAGACATTGCAGTTATTTAGTGGCTACACTTCTGTTAATACCGCAGTGTACTAAGTGAACTTAGGCAAATAATTTGCATATTTGGGCGGAGCTTGTATCTAAACCTACATTTTTCATGATTTAGGAAGTTGAAAGTAAAATATGCACCACGCAGTAAACAAAATTTAGAGTCAAATACGTAATTAAGTTTAAAATAAGGAGCCCATATCACTGTGATTACATAAAATAGGAAATTTCAAGGCATTTTTCTGTTCACTGTTATGAAATAAGTTGAATTTATGTACTTAAGTCAATTCAACTTAATACTTACATTAAATTCTAATTCATGGAGCACTTAAACATTGTTTTCTGGTGTTCAAAGTCTCCATGAGGAGTGTGGACTATAAGTCCTAACTATGATTCATAACTAGAGCAGATCTGTGCCATATAAAGGCTTGATCCAGATAGAACTTTATCTGGCCATATATGGTTTTTATCCGATCTGATATAAATTCCATATCTGGTGCAGATATGGGCCAGATATAAATTTCCATATATGGGCCAAATATGGGCCATATAAAGAGTGAGCCATATAAAGTTTTGTATGGGTCATATATGGCACAGATATGGGCCAGATATAAATCTCTTTATATGTGGCATATATGGATTTTCCATATATGGGCCAGAAATGGAGTAGCCATATATGGGGCATATCTGGGCCATATAAAAGTGAAACTTTACCTGGGCCATATATGGCCATATATGGCCTTTATATTATATTTGCCCAATTCTTGTACAAGCCAGATATGAATTCCATATCTGGCCCAGATATGGGCCAGATATGAAATCCCATATCTGGGCCATATATGGATTTTGAGTAAGGGAAGAGCCCACCTCGACTATGCAGCCCGCGCAATTTTTTTCCCCACGAGATTATAGGCAAATCATGCAAATGGACCAATCAGCTTCTTGAATAGGCCACACCCCTAATTCCAAAATGACAGCTTTTCGACCCTTTTCTTGTAATTCTGACACCTAACCGGATTATGAAAGAACAGGCCAAATAACCCCAGTCCACTTAACCCTAACCCTACAATTAACCCTAACCATGATTTTGAAACATATTTAAAACATTTTGCAAATCAAATTTGCCCATAACCTCGTGGAAAAAAATGAGGCATGCAGCCCAGGCTAGGAGTCCCTTCTATGAAAAGGACAAGTTTCTTTTAGACCAAGTTCAGAGGAGAGCCACTCGCCTTATACCCGAGGTGAGACATCTACCTTATCCTGTTAGACTTAAGCATCTTTAGCTTACCACCCTGGAGTTGAGAAGGATCAGGGGGGACATGCTTCAGGTGACAAATTTCTCTCTGAAAGGAATCCTTTGTCATCTTGTAGTTATTTAAAGGTTCAAAGTAATTCTTGGGTTCGAGGCCATTTTAAGAAGCTAGTTAAGTGTTTTGCAAGGCGTAAACTGACATTAGGAAGTTCAGCTTCACTCATAGAGTTGTCAACGAGTGGAATAGTCTGCCTGAGTGGGTAGTTAACTCCACATCTGTGAACTGCTCTAAGGTTAACATTGACAAGTTCTAACTGTGGTAGAATCTAATTGTGCTGGGTTCGTTTGGTGCTGGTTGTTTGTTTTCAGTTAAGGTTGTATGGACTTCAGGGCATCTTATGGGGCCTTAGCCCTCCTTTGCCCTTTACGGTTATGTTATGTTGATAAAGGTCTTCTTCTGTTTTGCAATATGCCAGTAGTGTGGGATCCACACCAATAGTTTACCTACAGGATTAAGCTGAGGAGTATTTAAAGGAGATCGGCTCGTTTTATCAGTTCGAACTTCAAGCGAGAGCCTGGGTCTATGCAGGGGCGTATGTATGCTCATGAATTCACAGGGGGGGGGGGGTGAACTATTTTTGGTCCGACTACATTTCTTGGAGACCGACTCCTTCTGACACGCGCCGCGAATTTTCAAAGATATTTCTTTTTTTTTCTTCTTCTTCTTTTTTGCTTTTTTGCACTTCAAACGTTGTTCATGTCTGGTCTACTGTTACAGAGGCACGCTGAGCTGGATTTGAGACCGACTTTTTGGCGCTCAGCGACCGACTTTCCATTTTCACGGGGGTGTCACCCCTCCGCCCGAAATTTCGCCACTGGGTCTATGACTTCTGTGTTGAAAGACCTCGATCTCCCTACGTTATCGGAGGTAAAATAGACTAATTCTTTTCACTTTGGGTGTTTTCGATAAGGCTCAGATTCCTATATTGATAGACTTCGACATCCCACCCGCAGGATGCATAACCTGCACTTTTACCATCTTTATATATAGGACAAACTGCTACAAATTTAGTTTTCTGCCTAATACAGTCAAGGATTGGAACATAGTCTCCCTGCTGCTTTTTGATTCCTTGCGTAAGCAAAAGGAATCTATGCGATGGTGATGTCGTGTGTGTGTGTATGTGCGTGTGTGTATGTGACGCTGCTTGTAAACACGATATCTCAAGAGTTGTAACCGTGAGTGATCTCATACTTGGCATGTAAATACCCCTTATTAAGTAGATGATCCCTATTGTTTTTGGTGGAGGTCAAAGGTTATTTGGGGGCAGGAGAGGTCAAAACGTTAAAACCTTGTAAACACGATATCTCAAGAAGGGTAACTGTGAGGAATGTCATTGGCATGTAGATTGCCCATATTAAGTAAATGATTCCTATTGTTTTTGGTGGAGGTGAAAGGTCATCTGGGGTCAACAGTGGTCAAATGGTAAAAACCTTGGGAATTGTTTGTAAACACGATATCTCAAGACGGATAAATGTGAGGGATCTCATACTTACCATTTGGATTGCCCACATTGATTAAATGATCCCTATTGTTTTTGGTAGAGGTCAAAGGTCATTTGGGGTAACCAGAGGTCAAATGGTAAAACTTGGGAATTACTTGTAAACCGATATCTCAAGAATGATAAATGTGAGCAATCTCATACTTACCACGTGGATTGTCCATTTAGAGTAAATGATCCCTATTATTTTTGGTGGAGGTCAAAGGTCATTCAAGGTCACCAGAGATCAAATGGTAAAATCTTGGGAATTAATTGTAAACGCGATATCTCAAGACGGATAAATGTGAGGGATATCATTACTTACCATACTGCTCACATTGATTAAATGATCCTACTGTTTTTGGTAGAGGTCAAAGGTCACTTGGGGTAACCAGAGGTCAAATGGTAAAACTTGGGAATTACTTGTAAACCGATATCTCAAGAATGATAAACGAGAGCGATCTCATACTTACCACGTGGATTGTCCATTTAGAGTAAATGATTGCTGTTATTTTTGGTGGAGGTCAAAGGTCATTTGTGGTCACCAGAGTTTAAGTGGTAAAATCATAGGAATTGCCTGTAAACACGATATCTGAAGAAGGATAAATGTGAGGAATCTCATACTTAGCATGTGGATTGTCCATATTAAGTAGATGATCCCTATCATTTTTGGTGGAGGTCAAAGGTCATTTGCAGTCACCACTGGTCAAAAGGTCAAAACCTTGTAAACACCGTATCACAAGAAGGGTAACTGTGAAAGATCTTATATGTAGCATGGAGATTGCCCATATTGAGTAGATGATCCCTATTGTTTTTGGTGGAGGTCAAAGTCATTTGGGGTCACCAGAGGTCAAAAGGTCAAATCCTTGTAAACATGATATCTCAAGAAGGGTAACTTTGAGGGATCGCATACGTAGAGTGCGGATTGCCCATATTGAATAGATGATCCTTATTATTTTTGGTGGAGGTCAAAGGTCATTTGGGGTCATTAGAGGTCAAAAGGTCAAAACTTTTCAACACTATATCTCAAGAAGGGTAAATGTGAGGGATTTCATACTTAGCTTGTGTATTGCCCATATTGAGTAGATGATCTGTATTGTTTTTGGTGGAGGTCAAAGGTCATTCGGGGTCACCAGAGGCCAAAAGGTCAAAGCATTGAAGAAACTATATCTCAAGAAGGATAAATGGAGGGGATCTCACACTTGACGCTGGATTGTTCGTATTGTGTAGATGGGATCCTATAACTTTGCGTGGCAAGGTCAAAGGTCATTTGAGGTCAAAAGGTCAAAGTTTAGTAAACATGATATTTCAAGGAGGGTAACTATGAGGGATCTCATACTTGGCCTGTGGATTGTTCATATTTAGCATGTAGGTCATTTTGGGTCACAAGATTTCAAAAGGTTTTGACCTTATAACATGATATCTCAAGTAGGATAACTGTGAGGGATCTCATGTTTGTCATGTGGATGATTCATGTTTGTTACAATATAACCATATGACAAGGAATCACTAAGCCTTTTGGCTTTCTGGTTAGTTGAAGGTTCTTTGCATCATAAAGACCCCGCTCAGTTTATTGTAAATAGCATTAGGGTTTAGGCACCTCCGTCTCGACTCATGCGTGGTGAAGCCTAATGTCCCTTTGGATGTGTCACCGTTTTTTTCGAAAGAAAAAGAAGAACTGGTACGTTAGACCATGGCCATATGTTGGCCGAAAGGTGGGCCGCGAAGTCGGTCAAAAGAAATGGATAGGTGTTAATCATTCCTGTCATTACATCACCCACCATCAGGCACCATCACCGTATAATACTACCACCACCACCACCACCACCACCACCGTACCACCGTACCACCACCACCACCACCACCACCACCACCACGTCTGTATAATCAAACACTCCCGGTTTGTTTTTCCAATGATTATCCACTCTAGCCTTAAAAATGTTGATAGAGAGTGCACCTCTACAGTAAGAGTAAATCGGCAATAGTTTGTTTTCAATCATCAGTTATAGACAAGTTTCAGTTCAACGTTTGAGGGTAAGGAAGCCAATCATGGCTCATCGAGGACCCTATGCCAGAGTGAACGTGGATGAACCGACCGGCGAGATTCGCCTTCTCTTTTCGGCTAGTGCTCGGAGTTTAATGAGGCAGGCGTATATCGATCCCAGTCCTGCTTATCCGGGACCGTCATTTTTTGTCCCCATCCGACGAACGTGAGTGTATCCCCAGTCTTTAACCCAGATGGGCCGCCAGGGTTTGGTGATTGGGGGCATGACCACAGATGACGTTGTAATAATGCCACCTTAGTTCCCCCCCCCCCAGTCTGCGTAAATTGTACATTTTTGTATGGGCCCTGCGTTTTTGTATACAGTAGTTTGGAATCCTTTCTTTGTCACTACATAAAGGTGCCATCCTGGGGTAGGGGTCTACCTCCCCTTTGAGAAATTTTTGTTAATTTAAGGTTGCTTAGATGCAAAATGGTGCTATCTTTGGGGTATTTTTAGGAACTGATCGTATGTGGCTGGAAAATATCCATAATTTAGTGAATTTTAATTTTTGGTTAGGTCAAAGAGGAGAGTATGCGTCCCTGCGATTGTACACAACAGTGTGGGATCCTTCCTTTGACACTACACAAAAGTGCCGTCCTGGGGGAGGCAAGGGGAGGGGGTGTCTTGAGATATTTTTGTTAATTTAAGGTTGCTTAGATGCAAAATGGTGCTATCTTTGGGATAGTTTTGGAACTGATCATATATGGCTGAAGTAGAAGAATTCTATTAGATCCCCCTGAATAGGTATGGCTGCGCGCGAAGCGCTCGGTAAAAATTTTTGAAAAGTGTATAACGGCAAATACGTACTCTTAACCTCCCACATCATGCTACAAATTAGACTGAAAGACGGATCCTATACTCCCTACAGAGGTTGGAGATGTAATTCTGTTTTTCGGAAAAGTGTTGTGATCGGAATAGTTACATGTATTATAACCTTAATAATGGTCATGAGAGAGAGTGCATGCATACTGCGACGAATGCGCCAAAGCGCGCCAAAACTTTTCATTAAATAAGACTACCATGACAACACCTGCATTCATGCTCTGCATCGAGACGCTTTCAATTCCCTCTACAAACCTATATATGCCAATCTCAAAGCCAGTCCTCTTCCTGAGAATTCATAAACAGCTTTCAACTTTTATTGCTGTCAGTGCTTCAGCGGGAGTTGCTGCCGGAAATTATTGATAAGGACAATATTGAGGTAAGGTTTGAAGCGCGCGGAGCGCGCGAAAATTTTGATAGTTTGAGAAGGATTTGCGATAATTCTGATAGTTTGAGAACCATTTGTGATAAAAAATGATTACACAATAGATCCATTACTCGGTCGAAAACACACCTCACCCTACCCTCTACAGAAATCTATAGCTTAAACGCCTTCTGAGATCATTTTAAAATTTTCGAAAAAAAAAATCTGAAATCGATTGTGGGGGCACGCGCCCCCCATGCCCCCCGTGCCGGCGCCACTGCTTTGGCCACATTGTCAAAGGCTGGGAGGCAGGGGCGGCGCCAGGGTTTTTCGATAGGGTGGCAAAGCATGCGCCGTCGACCCCGCTTTTTTTTTTTTATTGTTTGGGGGTGCAGGATTGAAGAAATAAGAGCCTACCAGCCCTACCCCCCCCCCCCTCCCCGTGTCAGAACCTGCGTTTTTGGTGTTTTCATTTTCTTGGACTTTATTTTTCTCTAAAAAAAACTTTTTTGTCTGAAATACATACGAACTGTGAGAAGGGTTGTTCGTCTGTCAGTGAAAATCGGCCCCTCACTGAGTGAGACGCTTCAACTATGCAGCAGGCGCGGCGGAACGAAAAAATATTGGGGGGTGGGGCTGAGTGCAGCAAGACTATCTAAGCGGAGCGCCACCATCGGTTGGCGCGGAGCGTACAAGAAAATTTTGGGCTTTACAAACCCTCCAGATGGCCGGAAATGGCACTTCCAGAGTGTTCTAAGCTGCATGTACCCAGCCTTGAAATATGGATCTTATGTCTGCAATTTCTCAATTAAGGAGAAGAAAAAATAAATCTATGAAAAATGGTAATACATATTTCTAAGCGGAGCGCCACCATCAGTTGGCGCGGAGCGTTTAAGAAAATTTTTGACTTTGCAAACCCTCCAGATGGCCGGAAACGGCACTTCCATAGTGTTCTAAACTGTATGTATTCATCCTTGAAATATGGATCTCATGTCTGCAATTTCTTAATTAATGAGAAAAAATTAATCCTCATTATGTGATTTTTTTTCTTGCTTATAGAAAAGCCGAATCACTGAGGAAGAGTTATACGCAAAATTGAATTTTATAAAAGGGAGAGGAACCATAACTCTTATGAGATAACATTAAATTTTTACCTATAGTTTTTCGAGTTTTTGAACCAATGATGTAACCAAATTTGCAAGCTAGAGTAAACTTTACGCAAACAGGAGTGACGTCATTTCCTCACATTAATAGACTGAATTATGTGTATCGTTAAATTTAAATCCGATTTAGTGTGCTTCATAATCGTATGGTATCATTACGTAATATTCATAGGAGATATTGAAATTTTGCAAATTGCACCCTTAAGGGTCTGTAAGCCAACATGATTGAAAGGCACAGAAAAGGGAGAACTGCTCATCAATGTGAGAATGTGAAATCGCTCCAGCTTGCTTTGAGTTCACTTTGCTTTGAAAATACAGTTACATCAACTTTTTATGTTGAAAGAAACGCACATAGAAAATGCATTTTTGTGGTCTACAAAGAACTGCCAAATTTTAGCTAAATTTAAAGTGTACCTAAAGGCTAAAAATTCAAAAACATATGTTACAAAGCTTGAAAAAATGAATCCAAATGGTCTAACCGCCATCTTTATGGGAATTCCTGAGCTGAGATATATAAAATGTTGGTGCTTATTCAATTCAATTTAAAATGGTAGATGGCGCAATAATTTGTAATGTCATCCTTGTACTACTCAAATTACATTCTTTGTTTTCTTTATTTTTTCGAAAGCCTCTGCACCTTGTGCCAAAATGTGATCACTTTCTCACTGTTATAGGGTGACTTGACTATACAAAACCTCACCGTACAACAGCAATTTTTGCAAGGTTATATAAACTTTTCAATTTCAAAAGGAAACAAAAGCAAGTAATGTGAGTTTTACAAGAAGATCATCACAAATTATTGCGCAATCGACTATTTCAAATAAAATGTATAAATTTTAACTTTTCATATCTCAGCAACAGGGTGAGCTATGAAAATGAGAGATGGATGAGTAAAATTCGTTTCCAACGTCTAAAATATATATTCTTATAATTCTACACTTTAGGTCCACTTTAAACTCCTAAAATGAAACGTGCATGTATGGGATAAGAGACAAAACTGATTGCAATTTGTTTTATTGCAGTATTATTTATGTAAAATTTGGACTTAAATCTTAAGAATGAATTCACAGGCAGAGGTATAAATAATTGGTTGGGATGGCGTCACCAGGGAGGGAGGAGGGAGGGAGATACCGTACCATAACATAACAGTCTTTAAGCGCCTGTCACACCTCACCGGATTTCAATAACGGAGAGGAAACGAAGACCCAAAATGTCACTCCGTTGATGTACGTTAGTATCCGTTTAGTCTCCTGTTCTCCTCCGCCAACTTCGTTTCATGACCGGGAACGTCCGGTATGAACGGCGAGAGATTTTGAACATGCACAAAACTTGGACCAGACGTCGACCGAAAAAGGTCCCCTTACGTATTCGTTACTTATCCGCTAAGCTTCCGTTTTATCATTTTCTCGTGCGTTTCTCATACTGGACTTCTCCGTTAGTATCCGTTCGTCTCCAGTGATTCAGGGAGTTGTCAGGGACAACTCCCTGAGTGATTGCTATTGCTCACCGGATCATTACCGGACCAGGGAGTTGTCAGGGACAACTCCCTGACCGGACAACAAACGGATGAAACGTAAAAGCAGGGAGTTGTGGTAAAAGTACAGTACCTGTACCGAATGTTCGACGGATACTAACGCATAAGTAACGGAAGCGTAAAGGAATACAACTGACAATGAACGGATAGGTAACGTACGTTTAACTGAAGAAACTAAAAAACACAGGCAAAGAAAAGTGTAGGGGACGGACATAGACCGAAGATGCAGCGTACTTGCATCCTGTCCCATCCTCATACTATAGCTTAACAAATGTTTTTGTCGTTTTTTCTTGAATTTTTTGGGTGCGACTGATTCCTTCCCCCTGCAACCGCCCCAGGCATGAGATGAGTGATCGCGGTTCTGAGGGAGGGGTTAAGGGGAGGGGATGTGAAAGATTTTTCGACTACCGGGAACCCTCAGACGCAATCTGGTACAATATTTTGCATCTTTTGAAGTCATATTTTTTCTCGAGAAATCTAGTTTCTAGGTAAGTAATCCAACGTTCTTTACTTTTGGCCGACTACAGTTTTCCAACTTTGTTGCACTTATTGTCGACGATTTCATAACAAACGGGCAAGGGCGGCGATTTGTGTTGGCTATTGGGGGAGGGGCGCAGAATGGAAGTTGCCATCGAAGCGGAGCCATCATAGTTTTGTGCGAAGCGTACAAGAGAATTTTCGCCCTACAGACCCCCCAGACTGCATGACATGGTTCTTCTCGGGATCTTGGAGGCAGTTTTGAACCGTACGATACTTGATAAGTGACGACTGACAGGCATGACCGTGTGAACGGGTTTGGTTGCGTTGGTATAGAAGCGGAGCTCCACTAACGTTTTTAAAATGTTGCCAAAATGGCTTCTATATCGCAATTCAATGGTCCTTCTCAGACCTTTCAAATTGCACTGAAGCCATCTTGATATGTGGCATGATTTCTATTGGCTGGCGCGGACTGCGCCGATAAAATTTTTGCCAAAACAGCTCCCAGATCGCAAGAAATGGCCCTTCCCAGATCTTTCAAATTGCACTGAAGACATCTAGATATGTTAAACGCCTCATATATATTTTTCCACTTTCACGGAACTGCTTCCTCTGGTATAACCTTCCCTGTGTACCAATTTAACCATTTTGTGATTGTTGTGACATGATTGAACCGAATGTACACGGTAGTAAAAATCCTACCCCCCCCCCCCCTCCTCCACTGATTGGATACGATACTGCACTACAGACATGTCACTGCATGTGTAGGGCAAGTGTACAACTAGAGCTGGTAAGTCCATGCGTACTGGATTTACACACTAAAATATGATGTAGGCCTACTTCTCCGTGAGCCACGGTCGTGAAGGTAGCCATGGAATTCAAAATAGATACCACATTCGCGCGTAGTCCGAGAATTTACAGAATATTGATAAATACGTCGGTCAAATACGGATTTGAATTAACTTTTAATCACTCAAATCAGTCAGTTTAGTGTTGAATACTATGTTTTGCTTGTTTTAAAATAGACAGCAATTTTCACAGAATCTCGCTAGGGGATATACTGTATTTTTGGCCCCCCTATTGTTTACGCTACTAGGTATTAACCTTTAAACGACAAAAAAAAAAAGAAACTCAGAGAGAAATTCAATCATGGGTCTTCTGGGATGTAGAAGGGGCCTAAGTGTAAGCTCTGCGGTGGATGCAGTAACGGGCTTATGTACAATGAGTTAGACAGAGAAGACAACGCGCGCGAAGCGCGCAAAATTTTCGAGGATTTACACCGAAAATGTCCTATATGCGACGGATAATGTATCACAATACTTTATTCCATGATACTGTTACACCTCACCCCACCCCCTACAAAATTATGTGTCTTAAAACGTTATTTAGACGATTTTATTTTCTGGGTCAAAAACCATAGGGGGGGGGCAAATGCCTGCCCTGCCCCCCCTGTGGCGCCGCCCCTGCTGGGAGGGGTGGCGGTTCAACCTTGCTCTGCACCACTGCTCAACAGCTGAAGCTGAATCGAGCAAAGCTCACAACTTCCTGAATCGGACAACTTCCTGAAACAATCAGATACCCAATTAAATTTCACCAATTTAAACCCCCTCAGTATCACTGTGAACAGCTATGCTGAACAAGTAAATTTTAGTCCCCAGCGGTAGAAAATTTTCAAGTGGTTGCACAGGGATTTGATCTGGTGACCTCTGGAGACCTCTAGTATCTGAGTATGCAAGGCAGCACACTCAACCACCAAGCGGACTCCACCTTGAACTGCTTTAATTAACATAACATAACACGTTTAAGGGCAAAGGAGGGCAAAAGCCCTATAATATGCCCTGTGATCCAGACCCAAAACAAAACCTAAACCAAACCAAATACCCATCAAAGCCCAGCACAATCAAATTTTGCCACAGTCACAATAAAACTTGGCAATGTTCATCTTGAAACAACTTACTGAAGTGGAATTAACAACCCACTCAGGCAGGCTGTTCCACTCATTGAGAACTCTGTGAGAGAAGCTGAACTTTCCAATGTCCAGTCCAGAGAAACACTTGACCAGCTTCTTATTATGGCCACGAATTCAGGAATTAGCACAATTAAAGCTCTAAGCAGTTACAATTGCTACGTGAAAGAAATTTCAAAACCTGCAGCATATCCCCCTGATCCTAGCTTCTTCACTCAAGAGTAATAGTCCCAGGTATTTGAGCCTATCGATATGGAGATAACGTACTTCGGGGATAAGCCCAAGTGGCACTCCTCTGAACCTGCTCTAAAAGAAACTTGTCCTTTTCATAAAAAGGATTCCAAGCTTACACAGCATAATCAAGATGTGGCCTAGCCAACTGCTTATACAGATTCAACACAATATCCTTACTAAAATTACTGAAATTCCTCTTGAGCAATCCAAGCATCCTATTTGCCTTAGCAGCAGCTACACACTTCCTAGAAGGCTTCAGATCACTTGAAATGACAACACCTAGGTTTTTTCAGAAGTCACATTACTCAAAATTCTACCAGCCATGGTATAACCATACCTCAAATTTTTAGATCCAAAGTGAAGAACTTTGCATTTATCAGCATTAAAAGACATTTGCCAAGTCTGAGACAATGAAAATAATCTAAGTCCTTTTGCAACAATGAAGCATCCCTCTCTTTATTTACTTTCCATGACATGTTGTTGATGTGTACAGGGCTTTTTTCATTTTGGTGTACGTACATTTTTGTCCAATTACCGTATATTCGAATTGTTTCTTCTTGTTACCTTGTATTTTTTGCTTCTATACCGCTTTGTACTTTACCAGTGTGAAACGAATTTCCGTTTTACGGACAATAAACTTATCATTTCCTATAGAGCTTAGTGTTATCATCAAATTTACTTATACTAGATGTGAGAGAGCTATCAGTATCATTGATGAAAATTAAGAAAAGAATTAAGTACACAATACTTGCACACAAACTCCATGACTTTACACACTACACTGGTTAGCTAACAGGTCTGTAGTTGCACGGCAAGCTCCGATTCTTTTTCTTAAAAATGTAACATTTGCAACCCTCCAGTCAGCAGGAACAAATCTTGAGTTCAAACATTTCTGAAAAATAATGCAGAAGGGAACTGACAAAATCTCAGAGCATTCATTGAAAATGGCAGGATGGATCCAGGGGATTTGCTAGCCTTTAAACTGCTAAGTTTATTACAAAGCGGTTCCTCCGAGAAAACAACATCATCCATCCAAATTAGCTGTTGGAAGCTCCACAAATTCCTATGACAGAAGACTCCTTGGTAAAGACAGAAAAAAAAATCGTTCAACAAATTAGCCATATCCTAATGGTCATTGATTAAAGTACCCCTATTATTACCTTCGAGAGCCTGCCCTCTTTAACTTTCTGCTTAAGCCTAACATAAGCATGAAATGATTTAGGATTTACCTTAACCTCCTTAGCCAACTTCCTCTCAAACTGAGCTTTAGTGTCTTCAAATAAAGTCTTCGCTAGGAGTTCCTAGGCTGGCGTTTAAAAACTGTAAAGTCAGAAGAATTCCTACTACCCCTTTAGCGACGCCAACATTTACGCTTTTCCCTAGCTGCTCTGTAAGGACCTCTCCAGAAACCCACACTCGCCTATGATTACAAAAAGCTTTCTTAAAGGTCGTGGGACATGAAAACAACATAGATGGATATTTGATCCATTAATCCAGAAAATAGCCGTAATTTCCATTAAAATCCATCAAATATTGACCATTTTACAGGTTCATTTCTATATCCCACTTGTGTCATGAATAAACATGAGCTAAATATGCAAATATGTGACATCGAAAGATGGACATACCATATATAGCTCATCATAGACGGAATTACGGGGGGCAAGCGGGGGAAACTCCCCCCACACTTTTTTCCAGAGCTTAAAATTAAAAAAAAAACATGAGCGAAAGTAAGCGAGACCAGAGAAATTATAAGAGGGTTTTCAATAGCCTATTATAATTAAATTTTGCAATGTTTAATGAAGGAAAATATTAATATCAAAAACCATAAAACTGCCAGGAAAATTTTTCTAAGCGCGCTCCGCGCGCACCTCTAGAGGAAACTGACTAATACAGTTGAAATGTTTGTCTGGCCCGTAAAATTTCTTTCCTCCAACCCGCCACACCTTTTGTGACTTGAAACTCTGAAATAAGGACTAATGTACGTCATAAAATGCACCATGGTCCTTGCAAACAAAGTCCCAAACCCTACCCATGTATAGGGAATCGCAATTCTCAAAAAAAAAAAAAAAATGGCTTGCTTCGCATGAGCCTTATATAAATCGATGTCTCATTAGTACTGCTGTGCGTAGCGAAACTTTGGTGGAATTGCCTCATTATTACTTCCAGTGTAGGACAGCTTGACTAAATTACCATTTCCAAAACCCTCGCTACACCTCTCGCTGTTCACTTTCCTCACCAACTACCACCATCTTCAGCAAATTGACAGACGGTTACTGTCCTAAATTCGCGATCATCATATGAAAACTATTTCATTAGTATTTCAAATTGCACCTGGGGCAAAAGGGTTTTCTCGAGAAATGGTCCAGAATGGCAGCAAAAGCCGTCAAATTTAAAAAAGATTTCTCTGGGAGGACCCTCAATCCCCAGCCTCCTGTTTCGCGCCATCGGCGATCGCGGTTAAATGCTTCGCAGGCCACAACTTCCCACGATACAGCCTCCAATAAAAATTACTTCCCTGGCACTTTAACTGCCGATGCCCTTGTCAATGTCCATGTAAAAACTACCCACAAAAGATTTAATTGACTTCTTTAAGTATCACATTGTCTATAACCGTCAACATCGACACTTACCTCATATTTCACAAGAATAAACTAAGTTAAGGGCACTTGTCCCAGACCATCGACAAAATGAAACATGAAAGAGAACCTCCATAGAGCAGGATATAGGTTCCCATATCCTGCTCTATGGAAAGAATAGGCACCTGAGGAAATTAGGAAACTTTTATGAAATAAATATACTGCATTTAAAACTAAAGACAAGCATCAGACTACAATTAAATGTCTCAACGCTGTTTTCTTCTGCGCGCTTTGCGCGCACCCGTTTTAAATATTGCTTCGGGGTTTCGGGTTACTTTAATCCTTGGCCCTCTGCTGTTTACCTTATATGTGGACGATATAAATAATGTATCCACTGTTTCTTTTCTTTTTTCACTTGTAGATGAACGTAATATTTTCTTTTCGGTTGACAATCAAAAAAGTGGAAGATGATATATATAATGAACTTGACAATTTCCATGGCTGGTTTAAAGCTAATAAATTATCCTTGAATATTGATAAGACTAACTATATGATGTTAGGTAAATTCCATCGCAAGTCTAATTATAGGGGAATAGGGGATATTTTTAGGGGAAATCAGACATTTTTGAGAAATAGCTTGCACGAAACTTCATTAACCCTAATACCCAGATTATTTAAAATTATTTATAAGTTTAATGTGAAGTCAATTATTAATTTCCGATCTTCAACGACTTAAAAAACTTCGTTGGTAATTAAAATAAAGTTCTGATTTGAATTACACCAGCACCTATATATTCGGTACTAATTCACCAGTGTGTTTTAATTAATGGTTAAATTTATATTATGATTATCAGTGGTGTATTTAGGGGGCCATTAGGCCATGCGCCCTCACTAATGCCGACTTTTTTAAGCACTAATATATGTAAATTTTTTAACACAAATTTTACTTCAAAGGTCGGTAGCATATGCGGCATCAGATTGCATGTAAAGACACCTGATTTTTCAAAAAATTTTCGAAGGGGGAGGGGACACCCTCCCCTTAGACCACTCCCCTAGGCCGGTGATCACACAACATAATTCATGCTCCCACCTCCTTGAGAGAAATCCTGGCTACGCCACTGATTTATTATCATTATTATTTTAATGACTTTCCCTAAAATTATAATCAATATGGAAGGGTAGTAACACGGCAAATGATTGTATGTAATTAGCATGCGGTGTGATAACCGATACATACCTACATAAATATGCATTGTTGTCGTTTCCTTTTTCTTTGAAAATTTTTATATTTTGTTGCTCAAATTACAATTGGAAAAATCAAATTGATTAAATATGATGTTCTGGTGTGGGAAGGGGGAGTCAAGGTCGAGAAATCGTGTGTGGTCTCCCCCCCCCCCCCCAATGTCAAACATCTTCCTACGCCGCTGCTTGGTGGTGCAATTTGTTCGGGAATAACTTAATCTAATCTTTACAAATTGGTGCTGTTGCAGAAAAAGGTTATCGACCACGTTACTGGAACTAACTGGTGTGCCCCCTTATTTTCTTCCCATAAGTTACTGAAGTTGCATGGTTTTCGGATGCGGATCTAGGGTCTTTTTGAGGGGAGTCCAACATGAAAAGAGCACATCTCCAAATTTTTAGTTCTCATATACGACACCGATCGTACAGTTCAAAACATATTGACAAAGAATTAGCCTAATGGGCGTACAGTGTTCTCCACTAGCTGTTTTGTCCAGGGGGCTCCGCCCGTACAAAATATACCACACTACTTTAGCGCCCGGACAAAACTTTGCCGCCCGCACAGAAAATTGACCCGCCCGGTCAAGAAGTTGTCTGTATACTCAATCACAAACACCACAACTTAGTCATTTGACTGCCTTTTATATTTGATTTGATAAGCAATGTAGGCCTATAATAAAACATCGGAGATGTAGACCCAGTTCACTTGCACCTGAGCTCTTATATCATTCATACGGTGGCCATAAGGTGACATGCGAGATGTTTAATTATCTTGCCAGAATAACTCAACATCGCGACAGTTTGCGGCATTTTTGTCGAGTTGATGACTTAAACTAACACGACAT
Organism: Holothuria leucospilota; assembly: GCA_029531755.1. NCBI lineage: Eukaryota > Metazoa > Echinodermata > Holothuroidea > Aspidochirotida > Holothuriidae > Holothuria > Holothuria leucospilota. Next base: position 61,350,365 of record CM055965.1, read on the forward strand.
CATGACAAAGTTCAGCAAACTGTCGTGATGCCGAGATAGGTGTAACTCGACAACGCGACAATTTGCAGAATTTTGTCGAGTTGACGACTTACAGTAACTCGACATCACAACAAAATTAAGCAAACTGTTGTGATGTCGAGATAGGTGTAACTCGACAACGCGACAATTTGCAGAATTTTGTCGAGTTGATGACTTACAGTAACTCGACATCACGACAAAATTAAGCAAACTGTCGTGATGCCGAGATAGGTGTTACTTGACATCGCGACAATTTGCAGAATTTTGTGGAGTTGATGACTTACAGTAACTCAACATCACGACAAAATTAAGCAAACTGTTGTGATGTCGAGATAGGTGTAACTCAACATCGCGACAGTTTGCAGAATTTTGCCGAGTTGACGCCTTTCAGTAACTCGACATTACAACAAAACTGCAAACTGTCGTGATGCTGAGATAGGTGTAACTCGACATCGCGACAAGTTTGCGGCATTTTTTTCGAGTTGACGACTTACAGTAACTCGACATCACGACAAAATTAAGCAAACTGTCGTGATGTCGAGATAGGTGTAACTCGACAACGCGACAATTTGCAGAATTTTGTCGAGTTGATGACTTACAGTAACTAGACATCACGACAAACTGTTGTGATGTCGAGATAGGTGTAACTCGACAGCGCGACAGTTTGCAGAATTTTACCGAGTTGACGACTTGCAGTAACTCGACATCACGACAAAATTAAGCAAACTGTCGTGGTGTAGAGATAGGTGCAACTCAATAACGCGACAATTTGCAGAATTTTGTCGAGTTGATGACTTACAGTAACTCGACATCACGACAAAATTAAGCAAACTGTCGTGATGTCGAGAGAGTGTTACTCGTCAATGCGACAATTTGCAGAATTTTTGTCGAGTTGATGACTTAAAGTAACACGACATCATGACAAAATTAAGCAAACTGTCGTGATGTCGAGATAGGTGTAACTCGACAACGTGACAAATTGCAGAATTTTGTCGAGTTGACGACTTACAGTAACTCGACATCACGACAAAATTAAGCAAATTGTCGTGATGAAAGAAGTATAACCCGACAACGTGAGAGCTTGAGGCATTTGGTACACACGATCATGCATGAGATGTGCGGCGGTTTGCATGGTATTTTGCATGTTCGTATGTGATACGGTTGTACTTTTGTGTCAAAACTACCTACGAGTTGCAAATTACATCTGAAAAATGACAGACACGGAAACGAAAAGGGAAAAGGTTGCCCAAATTCCGGTCCTTTTAACATTTAAGGGCCATAATAGGACAGGGAAGGTGAACTTGGGAGGGAACTTCGACGACATTCGTCAAGTATGCCTTAAGGTAAGTACCGTATTAATTTATAGATCTCAGTCCTTAACGTTAGGCCGAACTTCTTTGGTTAGGCTTAGGAACGTTTTGTGGTCTACGCTAGTCCGCACTATAAACGCACTTTGATAACTGCGCGCGCCATGCTAGTCGCCGTTGTAAAGTTAAGTTATTCGTTAGCGCTAGCCGGCCGGCCAGCCTAACTCGTGTACAGTGAGCTCCCCGTTAAGTCAACACATTACATGTCTTTGATGTGCAGTCCATTGTTCGTCAAGCCTAAATTTGGCCAATAGTCGGGTAGCTTAGCTATAACATAGGAGTTGGCCAGTGTTAACGTTAATTAAGAGCTTTATCTTCATTCAATTCGCTTTTAAAGGCGAGACCTGACGTGTGTCACAGTAAGCAATACCCCGAAATACTACGTTAGGCGCAAAGGCCAACGTTGCTGACTAAATATAGGCCTAGGTCCTAGCCTAGGCTAGGCCTACGTCATTACGTGTGGTGATGAGTGTATCTAGCTTGCAGCTTGATTCGGTCTGTACTTAGTCGGACACTGCCAATGAAAAGTACCATCGGAGTTCTGTAGCCTTTTAATAAACAAATTCTACTCGAGAATCTCAAGGAAAAAATGACAACAGCTCAAAATCTGTTAAAAGTAAAAAGTTAGGCAGGCTAGGCCTATAGCCAGGCCCTAGCCTAGGCCCTAGCCCCAGTTTTAGAGGAAATTTGCACAGGTTAGGCTAGCCTTTCAATGGCTTTGTCCTAGGCCAAGGCCTAACGTTATATCCTGGCATATGGCCTAGGCCTAGGCCTATGATACCTTAATAAAGAGGTTTCAGACATGACCCAAAATAGTTGTAAAATTTTTTGAAGTCAGTCAAAGTACACTAGGCCTAGCTACCAGCTTAGACCTAACGTTAGGGGGCCTAGAACCAAAGACATCCGAAACTTTTGTTAGTAATTTCTACTTGTCTTACATGTTTGTATGCCCATGAAAAATGCTCTTACTTGGAAGAATATACCAGCAGGAAGGAATATTTAATTAGAACATACGGCAAAATATAAATTGAATAGGCCTAGCCTAGGCCTATTTCTTTTAAATAGGTAGCCTAATTAATTTTTCGATAAAATTTCCATTGGGTGACTGACTCATGGTACAACCATGCTGCCTAGCCTGGACTATAGTATAGGCCTAGCCTGGTTTACGGTCAATTTACCCCCCTGCCCCTGCTTACTGACTGCATTTGGCCATTTTCAGAATGTCACATGTAAAGTGGAACACTAAAAAGCCAGGAGAATGGCACATAAAACTGGGAGGAGGGGATTGAGATCTGGATAAAAACTGTGAGTCTCTTGTTAAAACCGGGAGAGTTGACAGATCAATTGAAACACAAGTAATAGTATTGAATACCAGTTTGTGGAAGGATACGCACATACAATGGGCAATGAAAGCTCGGTTGACATTAACTGGGTCAGGGGAATGGTGTGTGATTTCACGATATAATTTAGTGTTCAAAGTTTGCATAGCAAAATTGCTGCCTCTGGGCTTCTTCATTTGGAAAAAAAAAATTACCCTATGCTCAACCTCATCAAGAACTGTTCTCAGTTACCAATTATATGCCCATTGAAGCATTTGAAAATGAACATAACAGTTGATATTTGATGCCAGTTTATCTCAGTATGAACTGATAGGGGATGTAGCCATTCAATGCACCAGAAATAATTTTATCCTTTTTTTTGCCAGCACTTATTTCAGAATTTGTTGTGAGCTGTTGTCATTTGAACCCCAAAGTTGTTGAGCTCCTATTGTACCACAATGGTAATCAAAATTGATTGGTCGGGTACTATAATTGGCAACCGCAGTTTTCCCTTAAAAACTGCGGTAGCCATGACAGATCTCCTTAAAGGCTTATATTTCGTCATGCTATCACAAAATCATTAAAATCCCGTATATAGTAAGACAGGGTAAAACAAAAGGGGGGTAGTTGGGGTAAAACAACACCCCACCCCCCTCCCCTCCCACAAGCCCCAATCAATATAGTCCTAATCAATATTGTCCTTACTTTTTGTTTACTGCATACCTTAGTCCTATGTGTCTATTTAATTTAAACATGATTTGTAGACTTGTGACTGACTCTTAATTCTTAAACTGAACACCTGGTAGAAAATTTATTTTTGTTTTGTTTCTAGTCCTGAAAGGCCTGTCTATCTAATTCAGTGGTCCAAGTTTTTTCCACTATTTCCCTTTCCCTATGAACCATCTTGTTTTTTTTTACCCCAAAACTACGTATGGGAAGGGGGTAAAAAACGGCCTAATGTTATAATTACATAGGTGTAATCTAGAACAATACCTAAGGTAGGCCTACACAGAAATAACATAAACCACTAATCCTGTGGTCATATTTTCATGATTCAAGTTAGTTCTGACTTCTTATGATACAACAACACCTCAAAAATATTTTTGCTATGTTGTAAAAGGCATGAACAAAGTAGTAAATAACTGAAATATGTTGAAAAATATGTAAATTTTTAAAAAAAAATTAAAATGACCTTATTTTTTCCGTTTACTCTGAGGGTGTTTTTTTACTCCGAAAATGGAAATTTGTTGGGGTAAAAATACAATTTTTCAAATTTTTGCCTTAATCCTTTACAAAAGTAAGATTTTTTTTATTATGTGTAAAGATGTTCCCACTAGGTAGTTGACAAGAAAAAAATATAAAAAAATCATACACCTGTTACTTTTTATCCTAAAATTTAGGGAAATTGTTGATTTTACCCAATCTCGCTATATTTTATGTACAAAATCCGCTATGTACACAATTTTACATTTGTGTAGCAATTCCAGTTTGTCCATTTTGTGTAGCAAAATGCAATGCCATACCAGGTAAATTATTCTCTGTAATTCCAAGCAATTTGTTAATAATTAAATGTGTTGGGGTGTTACTGTACTGTACATCAAGATGTGAACCAACATGATTGTTGACTGAAGGTCTTGACAGTGTACATGCATGCATGGCCATGTAAGCTCTAAACAGAGATGCCAGCCAGAACAGTTTTCCCGTATTTTGTACGGATTTTGGTACTATATGCTTTGTCCAGTAGAAATACAGGAATATGATCACGAAAAATACGAGAATCTCTAAAGCACTGTTATAAGATCTAGCTAGTAAAATAACGTAAATACAGTAGAAGTGCGACTGGAGTGGGAGTTTACACAGTAGAGGTCGTATTATCATGACCCGATCTGCGCTGCTTGCAGTAAAAAGTAAAGTACGTTCTTAGTATACACTGAATTGCACAGCCACATGTACTTACGTCCATGGTACTACGTGCAGGCTTGGGGTATCGCGCTCTTGCGTGCGGCTGGAGCTGTGCAAGTCTACATTGTGTAGCTGTGCGTGTGGATCTATTAACCGTATTTAGCATACCGTGATTGACTCGAGCAGTCGATGGAATATAGCATACGAACTGGAATTAGGACACATCGTTATTTGTTTCAAAAATGATGAAATAATGCTGACCAAGCCAATAAAGTAATCTTAGGAGTATGGAGCAGGTAGCACCAATACAGGCTTTACTAGGCTTCCCATACTAGGTCTGCAATATTGCCATTTACAAAGTTGGGCTACCACACCTTAAAAGTTTTGACAGACCCATTCTCTCTCAAATTCTTATTCTGTATCCTCTTCAGTAATTGATATGCACAGACCATCAATATGTTTTAAAACCTTTTTGCCAAAAATATGTGCACTTAAAAGTCCAAAAATTTGATTTACACAAGATTTGCTGTTTTGTTTTTAAGACGTTCTATCAAACTGTTCAAATTTGGTTACTAAGATGTTCACACTATTGTTTGCTAAATAGCACGCATTGCTGTTCAATTGTGACATATACTCCATAGCTATGGCTATGTTCATACACGTACTTGCGCGTATATAGCAACAACAGTACTGCAATAATGCACGCAGACGCAGGATCCCACAGGGATCTTTTGCGGTCAAAAAGTTGTATGGCAATAACCTAGGCCTAGTTCAGGGAACAAAGTGTACATTAGAACTAGGCCTAGGTACCCTAGGCTACATTTGTAGCAAACATTAGGCCTAGCCTAACATGTAACGTTAGTTGGCCTAACCTTACGTGTTTTGACCGGTTTTATGTGAATTTGAATCGTTTCAAGAGAATGCACTTTTGAACATCAAAATACTCTTTTTTGATGTAAAAAATACTGGAAACCATTTTTGAAAGTTGGCATCTCTACTTTTGGGACATTGGACAATATTAATTTTGCTAAATTAAGTTCACTTAAAGTGGACCTAAAGTCTAAAAATTCAAAAATATATATTCTAGAGGTTACAAAATTAATCTTATTGGTCCAACTCCCATTGTCATAGCTTATTCCATTGCTGAGATATTAAATGTTAAAATTTATTCACTTAAATCCAAACAGTTCATTGCGCAATAATTTTTGACATTCTTGTTGTACAACTCACATTAAATGCTTTGTTTTCTTTTAAAATTAAAAATGTTTATATGACCTTGACCGCTTCCTGTTTTCTTGCATGACATGCTGTACAGAGAGGGCTTATATAGTCAAGTCACCCCAAAGCAGTAAGAACGCGATCACATTTTGGCACAAGGTGCGGTGGCTTTCAGAAAAACAAAGAAATACAAAGATTGTAATTTGAGTAGTACAACAATGACATCACAAATAATTGCGCAATCTACCTTTTTAAATCGAGTGAATAAACTTCAACATTTTATATCTCATTTTAAGAAAGTCCTGTGAAGATGGGAATTGGACCATTGGAATTCAGTTTTCATGCTCTGTAATATATATTTTTGAATTTTCAGACTTTAGGTACACTTTAAGTCTTAGGTGTGCTTGTACAGTACTGTTTGTAATGCTAAGTATGCATATGTACAATGATAATGGGTTTTGATGTAAATCACCAACACTCAAAAGGAATGTAATCTGTAGGCAAATATCAAACAGTCATAGTTTGAAAAAAGAAGTTATTTTAAACATATGCGATGTTGTGTTTTCTCTTAACAGACTTTCCGTGACTTGGGCTTGGTGGATGCGGGCTTCACACTGAAGCACTTTTCACATGAGTGGGAAGTTTGGGTTGATGTGACAGAAAACTTTGAGGTAACAACAAAGGAAAAATTCCTCATAGGTATGTATGCCCCTCAGTTTAATTCCTACAATGTTGAAAAAATAGATGAATCTTAAAAAGACTGATTGTGTTAAGAGCATTACGGTCATCCACGAATACCACCATGCATTAAAATGGGAGACTATACATCTACCCGAGTTTGGTAACATTAGCTCCATTAAATGCATAATGAGTACAATCATACAGTGGCTGGGCCAATTATATGCACTCAAGGGTGAATACTACTGTTGGCAGAACTTTTGGTAGTTAGTTTACTATCAAGTGTCAAATTATTACACCTCCAGTGAAGTTTAGGACAATTAAGTTCAAATAGGGCTATAGACTAGTGGTTGTCATGGGACATTTCTTTTTGATTCCTTGACGTAGTCATAGGAATCTATGCGATGGTGATGTCGTGTGTGTATGTGTGTATGTATGTATGTATGTATGTATGTGACGCTTGCAATTGGCTTTTAAACGCTCTATCTCAAGAATGGTAAAGGCAATAGATCTCATATTTTTACATGTAGATACTCCTTATTGAGTAGATGATCCCTATTATTTTTGGTGAAGGTCAAAGGTCATTTGGGGTCACCAGAGGTCCAATGGTGAGCACTCTATCTCAAGTTGTGTAACTTAAAGGAATATCTCATACTTAGCATGTGTATGGCCCATATTGGGAAGATGATCGCTATTTTTTTGGTGGAGGTCAAAGGTCATTTGGGGTCACCAGAGGTCAAAGGGTCAAAACCTTGTAAACACTGTTTCTCAACAAGCATAACTGTGAGGGATTTCATACTTAGCATGTAGATTACCAATATTGAGTAGATGATCCCTATTAATTTTGTGAAGTCAAAGGTCATTTGGGGTCAACAGAGGTCAAAAGGTAAAAATTTTGTAAACAATATCTCCACAAGAGTTACCTTGAGGGATCTCATACTTATCATGTGGATTGCCCATATTGAGTAGATGATCCCTATCATTTGTGGTGGAGGTCAAAGGTCATTTGTGGTCACCAGAGGTCAAAAGGTCAAAATCTTGTAACACTATATCTGAAGAAACGTAACAGTGATGGGTCTCATACTTGTGTAGATTGCCCACATTGAGTAGTCGATCCCAATTGTTTTTGGTGAAGCTCAAAGGTCATTTGGGGTCACCAAAGGTCAAAAGGTCAAAATCCTGTAAACACTGTATCTAAAAAAGCATAAATGTGAGGGATCTCATAGTTAGTGTGTGCATTGCCAATATTGAGTAGATGATCAATATTGTTGCTTGTAGAGGTGAAAGGTTATTTGGAGTCACAAGAGGTCAAAAGGTCAAAATCTTGCAAACACTCTATCTCCATAAGGGTAACTGTGAGGGATCTCATACTTACCATGTGGATTGCCCATATATATTGAGTAGATGATCCCTATTGTTTTTTGTGTAGGTCAAAGGTCATTTGGGGTCACCAGAAGTGTTAAGGTCAAACCTTGTTACCACTATATCTCAAGAAGGATAACTCTGACGGATCTTGTACTTGGCATGTGGAATGCCCATATTGAGTAGATGAGCCCTATTGTTGTTTGTGAAGGTCAAATGTCATTTGGGGTCACCAGAGGTCAAACGGTGAGAACCTTGAAGTTGAAAACACTATAGGCCTATCTCAAGAAGGGTAACTGTGAGGGATCTCATACTCCCTGTTATTTTTTGTGGAGGTCAAAGGTCATTTGAAGCCATGAGAGGTCAAAATGTCAAACCTTGTACACATTATATCTCAAGAAGGTCAACTGCAAGGGATCTCATACCAAGCATGTGGATTGCTAATGCTGAGAAGATGATCCCTGACATTTTTGGTGGAGGTCAAAGGGTCGTTTTGCTTCACCAGAGGTCAAAAGATCAAAACCTTGTAAGCACAATATCTCAAGAAGGATAACTGCAAGAGGTCTTATAGAAATCGTATGGAATGGTAATATCGAGTTTATGATCTTTATCATTTTATTGTGGAGGTCAACGGTCATAATTTGGGGACACAAAACATCACAACTTTGTAACTATATTTTAAATAATTGTGAGGGGTCCAGGGAATAATTTATCCGGTATCGCATTGCAAAATACGATGACAGATTTGCGACACAAATAAAATTAAGTGTAGCAAAATTTGCGATACAATTTTCGAGCAAAAAGTTCCTCTACTCGACGAATGGAAATGACAATGGGAAAACTGCACATACAGTACTGCCCAATATTTTATTTGTTCATGCATGCTTGTCAAGCAATGAAACATGCACTGCAAAATACAGGAAACACAGCAAAAAAGTATCCAGTAGGGATCGCAAGCTCGAAATTTAGGAACAGTCCCAGGATTTAAGAAGCATGCAAACTGCTTATAATCATGGTGGAAGAAAAGCAATTAGGTTAAAGATTGAAGTCTTCTGGCTCTGTTGCATTTTGTTAGCTGTATCAAGTTTGTTGAGTGAATGCTTTTTACACACTTTCTGGAGGACTAAGCTGATATTGTACAGCACAGCAAAGAGCTGATAGTCCTGTTTGAAATTGAAGTCAGTACTTAGTGCCTTGTTTCTGCAGATCCACAGACATTAGAACCATAGGACCTTTTGTGGAATAATGCAGTGACATCAAGTCCATGGTTAGGTTTTAATAGTTTCAGTGGTTAGGGTTAATTCTAGGCCTGCCCTCAAGACTAATTGCTCAGAGGTCTAAAGGAAAGGGTAATCTGTCACAGTTGCACCATGAAATAGTTGTAAACAATTTAGGCCAATGCACAATATTTTTCGAAACTTTCTTAAATTCCAAGTGATTGGAATCCTTTCCGAATAGATTTGTTAGTTAGATCAGGTTTAACGGCCCAGTTTCCAACCAATTGGTTCAAGTCGAGCCAGCCACAGCCTTTTTTCCAGTTGTGGCTCACTGGCTTATTTTCCCTCCTCCATTGCTTATACGGAGCATTACGCACAATGGCAGTAAGTTAAATTTTTTAAAGTCTTTGGTATGACTCCACCTGGGAATCGAACCCAGGCCTTTGATCAATGTGGAGGTTCCCCAGTAATAGCCTAAGTCTATGCAGCTGGCCTTACACCCACGGACGACGCAAGTCCACGATCTTGAAAGTGCCCGGCGCTGCAAAAATCCTGGGGACATTCCTGTCTTATTTTGCATGAAAGTAACAAAAGTTCAAAAATAATGGATCACAATAAAAGAATCAATTCTGATTACAATTTCTCCTCCATATGTTATTATAACATTGTATTTACTTTGAGTGATTAAACCCCACCCACCAAATATAACTTAACACATGTATCATAGCAAAAGGGAAGAGCAACTGGGCATGAATCAGAGTATGTACCGCATGAAACAAGAAAAGTAAGACAGTCAAAATTGCTATGAAAATTTTGAAAACTGCTACACAAAATGGAAAGTTCTTGTATTGCAAAAATGCTATGCAAAATTTCAGTACTAAATTATTCCCTGGGATCCAGGTCTGTGGATGTTCATATATTGTTCATATTTAACATGTAAATGACCATGTAGGGTTGCTAATCCTGTTGTTTTAAGTGGAGGTGAAAGGTCATTTTTGGTCACAACATTTCAAAAGGTCAAAACCATATTAACATTATATCCCAAGTAGGATTGCTGTGAGGGATCTCATGCTTGTCATGTGGATGATTCATGTTTGTTACAATATATATGTCAAAAGTCAAGGAGTCACTAAGCCCTTTGGCTTTCTGGTTTAAGCTGGATTACCTTAAAGGCAATCACTTGTCACTGACCTCAAAGTACAACTTCACCCTAAGTATATAAAATTCCTAGTTGGTGCTGCTCTTTGATAGACACCTAATTCAAAAAATGCAGAGTATAGCTCATATCACACAGCATGTACTAAGATTGTTCTGATATACACATTGAGGACTTGTATGTTCACTAGGATATGCCTTGAAGCAATAAACTAGGATTGTGTCTGCATGGATGAATTTTAGCTTGATGTGGGAGGGGCTACGGTAGAAGTAAGTATAGGTTGGGAGAATTGGAACTGTCTGGGGATATCCTCCTTTTTTGCAGTATTATGTGATCAAAAACACTGAAATTATTGTATGAAGGTCGGTATCTCTGATATGCCCCAGGATGACCATATCCTGTGAGGCACATATAGGTTGAATTCCTTGGCTTGGATCACTAAATACATTAACAGTTATCTGTGCTTGAGGGAATTTGCAGTTTAGGTACTATATAAGCTATCTCCGCATTGATATACTTGTTACAGTATCATTAGTACATTAAGTGCATTTATGACATACTATCCTAATTAATGGTGTACTGCACTGTGTATTGTTGGTGGAGAATGTATTGTTACAGTGGTAGCTATGAGAGCAATTGCCTTATATTATCTTACAGAGACTGCAGATCATCCCGAGTCTGATGACAGTAGTGGTTCTCCAACAGGTAAAAATGTGGACGTACTTTGTAGTTGCATGCATTTTGTAATATACTGTACTGTAATGTTCAGTGTAGGTACTGTAAGAAGATCCTGGCAAAGCATTTGTCTGACAGATATACACACATTTCTCCAAACTTGCACTACAAAAATCAAGGTCCTTTTTTCCCTTTCACCTGATATTTTCATGAGAGGTAGGGTAAATACTGGGGTAAAATTTGGAGTTTTTTTTTTGGTGAAAAATTCTGTGCTCTTTGCAGACTCCAGGAAACTAAAGTGTGGCTTTGTGTAATACATGTCTCTTTTATAATTTGCTCATGTAACATCATGGTCATGATATTGATTAGGAGGATTTTTTTTTTCATTTTTGACACCAACTTTGGCGGGCGTTTTTACCTGGGCTGCGAGGTAAAAATGCCCACCCATCTTTACGTAAATGATGACTACATAAAACGTTCCCCTGTTTTAGAGTTATTTTTTTCTTTCATTTTTTATGTAATTTTGGGAAATCCAACTGCCACAGACATCTTAAGCAGAGCAGGATTATGATTATGAATTTATTTACACTCCAGAAACAAACTTACGTACATACTGTATGAAAGTGAAAAATTTACAAGTCCTGTACAGTTCAGCATAATCAACATATAGTAGTAGACTTACTGTGAACACATTGGCCTTAATTTTCATTCTGGAGAGCTCTACAGTGATACAGTTGGTTATACAGTAAAGTCCTAGTGAAGAGCCTCTTCTAGACTTTACTATGGTAACTTTATGAAATTCTTTACTTGGACTGCATCTTCATCTCCTACAGTGTTAAAAAAAAAAACCAGTGTTCCAATAATTTCCTGCTACAAACCCAATTAGTTATGGGCCAGCTGTTATGAGAATGATTGGCTGAATTTGCAAAGGATTGTACTTCGTAACACTCATACAGTCACCTGAATTTAAACAATGGTTAGCATCACTTCTTTGATTTATTCCATTCTCATTATTTACAGCTAGATTTTATCCCCCCTCCCCCTTTACATGATAATTGGAAGTTTTAGTGTAAATGTTACAGTATATGTCTCCTTTACAGTTGCAGTATACCACTTTTCTTAAAGCTTAAGGATGCATAAAATATCCCTTTTCAATGCCTATACTGTACTGTACAGTTGTAGGACTAGAAGAGATCACTGTATGTTGCCACTATATACTTTTTAATCTTTGAAGTGTTGCTTGAAGATTTGTTCAAGGGGCCTTTCCAGACCAAACACTCACACATTGTAGCAGAACATACTGTACAAACCATGTACTGTAAAGACACACTAGGAATTAGCTTTGGCTGTGATTATCTGATATCTACAGTGATGTACATGACTGCTGTAGATGCCCATCAAATGTAACAAGAACAGCTTTGTTGATCTGTTTTGTATGACCACATACTGTAAGTAGAAGTATTTTTCCAAACCACCGCTCAAGGGTTGAGCTATTGTAATTTCATGGATCCTGATTTTAGTGACGAAGTTCCCCATACTCAGCCTTAAAGGGGGATACTCATCACCCCGAGTATGGCTTATAGGGGTCTCATTTGGTGACTGTTTGATTAACATTAGACTTACAAAATTCCGAAAATTCAGAGTAGCTCATATTGCACAGCAATGCACAGAGAGTGTTGTAAAATGCCTTGAATGCTCTTCAGGACATCACCTTAAACTTAGGTTTGGGACGGCACAAAGAGAGGCTAAAGACGGTTGTTGGCAAGCGCATAGAAGTAAGGGGAATCAGAACTGTCCAGGATGATGATTACCCAGCTATAACTTTACAGTGCTTACTATAGACAAAATATTTTAAAGCAGTTTCTGAACAGTAAAATTATAGAAAAACTAACCTACATAAATTTCCGATGCTAAAGGAATAAGTGTTTCTCAAAGTACTGTAGGCTACGCTACACAGCAATTGAACAAGGTACTGTAAGCTACAGTAACAGTACTATGAATTCAGTACAGTTGCATCTTTGTTCTTTGTCATCAAAATGTGAAAGCACATTGCGCTAGGGAGAGAAATTTGCGTACTGTTCATGCTGTCATCACGATGCAAGAATGTGCAGAAAGTCCCATATTAGTTATGAACGTTTTAAGTTGTAGGAAACATGGTCCGAAAATAAATTCATGCCTCATATTAGTTTATAGCAGGTTGATTGGCAAATTGTAACCCATTAATCATCAGTGTGCTAAATAAAATAAAGGGTGAGGGTTATCCACATGAAGATTGACAAAACTCAGTTACACCAAGAAAAAATAAAAATAAAAATAAAAAAATTCTAATAAACTTGGAATCTACATAAAAATTTGTGGGGGACAATATTAGTTAAAGTAATTGCTTTCTGTTGGATATAATATTGATAGGTTAGGCCAAGGCTTAAGCGAGACCTGTCCAGCCATCATTTGGACGGCCTGGCCTTGAGGGGGAAAATTTGTTAACCAAAATTTTAAAAGCAGTTAAAGTAAATCTTACCGGTTTCTGTCAAAAGTTGGAAGATTTGGATTTACCAATTCTTTATGTTGAAGGGCGCCTGGCGGTGGTTGCGGCTCTTCACAATTAATGGCTGACCTTCCATCAACCTAAAAGCTGCAGGGAGGGTTTTTCAAGAGACCAGTCTTTAGGAGTTGGGAGGTGAAACAGGGAAATGTTTAGTATGTGATTTCTGTGTTTACAGTTTGATTTCACTGTTTTAAGCATGTATGTCTGGTGTAGGCAACTCCCTGTTGGAATGAAGGTTTTGTGTCAAAGATGATTGAAATGAATAGGATGCAAAATGTGAAAAGGGAATTATGTTGTAACTCAAAATAGTCTGTGTAGACCTATAGTTTTTCACTTGGAAGATCAGGGTTTGCGATTTCTCCAATTTTTGAGAAGGGGAACCAAGTCTATTTATCCATAGGAACCATGCCTGAGGGGAACCCTGCTCAGGCATTTCAGATTTATAAAGTTCACCAGTGTATACCGAGAAGGGAAGTTTTACTTAAAATTGCATCTTTTTTCACCTTTTGGCAGCATGTCCAGTAGCCTACAATAACCTTAATTTCAAGGCCATCTCTATAGGCCTAGGTAACATTTCAGTTAAATTTCTCACCCATTTCCCATCTGAGAAGGGTCAAAATTGAAAAATTTTCTGCAAAGGGGAGGGGAACACCCCAAGGGGGATACCCCCTCCCCTTAGATACCCGGCCTGTGATATGTGGACTACCTGATCCGAAATTCTGGCCAAAGCCATGGGTTAGGCAATATTTAGGAGGTTGAAGATACCCTAAAAACTAAGTTGTAAGTGAAGAGACTGGTGGGCATTTTTACCCCATGGCCATTGATTTTGCCTGGGGTAAAAACGCCCACATCAATTTGGCATGTAAAGCATGAGTTAAAATAAATTTTTAAATATTGATTAAATATTATACCACACTTAACCCTTCTAAATATAAATCAATCAAAACCATAAAAAGTAAATAACATAATCAAATGATGATATTATAAACTGACGAAGGCTAAATCTGCAACGGGAATTTTTCAAAACTTTTTTCGTCATTTATTTTTGAACAGTTCTTCAATGCCCCTGAAATACTTAAGCGTATCGATTTTTTCCCTATATCATTACTATTAGCTAACATTGTTCTCAAACTAAATATATCTAATTCTATCAAACATCATGTAATTTTTTAGTTGCAGGGAAAAATAGTTTACTGGGGGTTTTACCCCAGTTTACCCTATTCCAACATTTACATTATTATTCAGTTTTTATGGATTAAAAATTTGTTTTCGTTGCTGAAGGGGGCTCACAGTGCTCATGAAGCAGCATGTTTTTGTGTGCATAGCTTGTATATAAATACAATGCCTCAAGACAGGAATGAGGGGTATGCTTCTTATTTGGTATGTGAATTGATCACACTGAGAAAAATTGTGATGGAGGTAAGAGCTAGATCAGTTGAGGTCATAGGGTCAAAACCAAAATTCTCGTAAATTAACATGGCAATTTCTCAATTAACTAGGTACACAGCAATAATGGATGGTAGATGAATTAATGTAACAAAAGTAGTAATTTGAGATCACGAGAAGGGAAACAAGGAAAGCTATGTAAGTATGAAGTTCTCTGCACTGCCCGTAAGGAATATACCAAAGAAGTTAAATATCCCCAAAGAAAGTTACTGTGGGGGTTGTGGAATGCAATAATAGGGCATACCCTTTCAATATACTATAAAAAAGCTTACTGAAGAAATTGGTTGCCTTGTTGTGTCCTTTTGTCTAAAGAGCAACAAAATTTTTATATCATATAATTTGTGTTTTTCCCCATTTAAATTTTCCTTTCCTCAGTAAATTAAAGTACAGATTGTCTATACTTAAAAAATGTAACAGTTATAACTTTTGCATATTTCAAGTGTGACTTGGTATATAATTTTCAGGTCCTGGAATGAAGAAACGTTTGTCAGCTATTGTGGAAACTCTAAAAATGAAAAAGAGCTCAAGGGAAGATGACAGGGTAAGCAATAAATTACAAGTAAGTTTTTGATGTGCACATGCACATATTTGACTGGAAACCCTGCAAGAATTATGAAAATATAAATCTGTCACATAGTAAGAACAAAGTTTAACCACAGCTGCAACTTTTCTAGGTTGAACTCAGGTACAGACAGGATTTTGTTAGGAGCTTAAAATAAAGGTCATATTTTTTAAGTTGGTAAAATTGGCTATCTGTTAATGTTGGCAGATTGTTGTATGTAAGCTTTGCTGTAAACTACAGTATGAGCAAGTATGTAAGATTCTTTGAATCAAGAAACTAATGGCGTTCGCTCTTTTAAGGTCTGCCTCATTGAATATTACTATTGTATACGTAAGAACATGGTAACATTCAAGCCTGGAGAAGGAGCATATAGAACTAAACTTTTAATACGTCAGTATACTAGAATCACACCAAATGCCCTCTTGCCTTCATCTGTATCTATCATGATGCAATTAAATGGTAATCCAAGGAGTTACTTATGTGTGAATTTCACAATTTGATGGAACTCATTGAGTTGGTTCACAAAATTCATAATTTTTGTCACACATGTTGAGTTTTACTCATAGTTTGATGCTAAATGGTCAAACTAAGAGATTCTGCATATTTGACACACATCTGATATGGCAAAGGTAGGGTCATGAACTTGAATGACTAAAACTAATTATTTCAAATTTGTGACCAGACACTTTTTACCATTGTGTGGTAATCACATAGAACCCATGTTCATAAAAACTTCAATTTCTCACATTTTTGGTAGCTATAGGAAGTGACACATCAGTGGTGAGGTTAATTAGAAGCATTGTCATGTAATTCTTTTCTTCAAACTTGTCACAAATAATGCATATCAACTCAATGAGCCCCTTTAATGAGAAAAAAAAAATATTGTCTCACAAGTGTTTCCATTCATGATGGGATGCCCAACCATGCATATTGAAATGAGTATAACTCTGCATTTTCCCTGCATGTAACACTCCTAAATAAGAACCCTGAGTTTTACAATATGAGGTATATTTCAGAGACATGAGGGAAACTATAGGTACAGGTAAATCTACATCTGCACTGTTTTTACAGTGATGTCTCATGAATAGCATAGTACTAGACTGAAAAACAATGGTGGTGGGTGATTTTTGTGCAAATAGTCACAATGTGCAGTAAGGTTTATTCTGCTCAGTGGCCACCAGATATTAATTATTAACAACAAAAAATTTTACATTGTGTCAAACAATTGTCTATTACCTTAATTGTCATCTTGCTTTTAAGTGCTACCCTAAGTTTAGTCAAATCATATCACAATAAAATGATAATGAAAGTGAAAAGACAAACAAATCCATCATTACATGAAAATCTCCCAGTACAGTAAGATGGGGTAAAAAAAAAACAACCCCCCCCCTCACAAACCCTAATCAATATAGTCCTTAATTTTTGTATACTGCATACCTTAGCCCTATTTGTCTATTTAATTTTAACATGATTTATAGACTTGTGACTGACTATTCAACTGAATGCCAGAGCTTCCAAAATAAAATCCCGGGCTAAGATTGACTGCACCAGTCTTGAAGTTTGCACCCCTTGTCCGAAACCTTTTACTGTATAAAATATTTACATGGTAGAAAGTTTATTTTTGTTTTGTTTCCATTCCTAAAGGCCTGTCTGTCTAATTCAGTGGTCCAATTGTTCCCACTCATTAGGAACTTTCCTCCTTAAAAATCTGAACTTTCTGACCAGACTTCACAAAGGGGAGGTCGGGTGTAATAAAATCCTACTTATCTGCTCATTTCTTTGTTGTAAGAAGCCACAGTCACTTCTAGGATTACACTTAATCCCTGGCCAGTGAGGAACTTTTGTCCAGTTGGTTACACAACAGATAAACTGTTGATTTTTCCTCCATATAGCACAGTTAGATCTTTTATGTGTGGTAAATTCACAGGAAGTCCAAGACCAAGTGAAATTGGATTAGGTAAAAGATAAACAGTTAAAATGGTTACAAAACAGGGTCTGAATCTTTAAGGAGAGGAGTTCCTAATGCTATTTCCCTTTCTCTATGACCCATCTTGTTTTTTTACCCCGAAACTTTGTATGGGAACAGGGTAAAAAAAAAAAATGCCTAATGTTATAATTACGTACGTGTCACCATTGAAAAAATACTTAATGTAGCCTAACACACTTTAGATCTACATAGAAATAAAATTTATACCATAAACCACTAATGCTGTGATCATATTTTCATGCTTAGTAAGTTAGTACTGACCTCTGAAGGTACAACAATACTTCATTGCTATGAAAAAGGCATGAACGAAGTAGTTAAGAAATGGAATGTTGAAAAAAAATTGTAAATTTCTTAAAAAACTATGAAAATGAGGTTTTTTTTTTTACCTCGAAGAGTTTTTTTTTTTTTTTTTTTTTGTTACCCCGAAAATGGAAATTCGTTGGGGTAAAAAAAAAAAAACATTTTTTCAAATTTTTGCCTTAATTGTATACAAAAGTCAGGTTTTCTTTTATTATGTTGAAAGATGGTTCCCAGTAGGCAGTTGACAAGATTAAAACAAGAAAGAAATCATATACACCTATTACTTTTTATTCTAAAGTTTAGGGAAATTGTTGTTTTTTACCCCATCTCGCTATATTGGTGTTTAATTGACCCGCAGAATTCCTAAATTCTGGGGGTTGCATTCAGTGTACTAAATGATGGAATTATTCGGCCCACACAGTCTGTGGCTATGCATTTCATGCATGAACAAGTTATCTAGCTCCCTCCTTACATTCTATAATGACCAGGGTGTGCTCACCATTAAAAGGTCTAGTTTGTTACATGAGTAGTCGCAACAACCTGAACACTGGTGGCATCAGATAACACATATCTAGCCTGAGCTATATTAAATCCAGCAAGCAGCTTTAGATAAGGGGAGACTGGAAAGTTTATCTATTGGGAAGATTTCACGAAATGACTCGGTCCGATACATTCAGCTTTTTTCATGACTGCACATCTCATTCTATTGTGCTTGAGAGCTTGTAAAATAAATTTTAAAGCTACAAACTCATTTAAAATTATTCATATTATGATATATTCAGAACGGGTCAGGCATTAATTTTTCTGCTTCTTTGGTGCATGATGAATTGGTTACTTTAAAGAGTCCCCTTCGAGTTCATTTCATGCCTGGTTACACAATTTGATGATAGGCAAAAAATAATACCACATGCATAGACATTTAATCCAGCTACAGGAAAACCTAGCTACAGTATGCAGAGCATACAGGGGGGGGGGGGGAGTTTTGTTTACAATCCTGCCTAATCTTCCGTGTAATTGCTTGCAACCTTAGATGGATAGAACCCAGGTTTGGTGATAATAATAGACCTTCGGTGGTGGGGTTGGAAATTTGATAACCTCACTTAGACAATAGGAAAGTGAGGTTGGAAAATCAACATTTTAAGTGTCCTCAGTTCAGCATGTGAATGCATGGTACATGTGAGAAGTCGAATAACCAGCTGATAGTCTTCACTAAAGGAAGACATTTCTTTAATTTTCCACAGGACTCAAGTAGCAGGAGAAAAAAACCAGAACTGACTGTACAAGTAGGTTGGCAAAACTGCAAAAGTGAAAGATTTGGTCACTATTCACAAGTGAGAGCTGGAAATGGAGGAGGAGTAACAATGATCAAAGTCAAAAGAACAATCACCTATCAAGAGCTCCTCAATAAGGCAAAGGAATTATTTTTCCCTAATGGTGATTCCTTCAAACATGGTCCTGCTGCTAACTATGCATTCCATTTGAGTAATTACCGTGGCCAGGAAATACTGGATACAAACTTTAGTATAGATGCTTTGCAGGAAGAGGGTGGAAGCCGCATCCGGGTTTATCTTATGTCCAAACTAAAGGTAACGGGGAATTATTAAAATTTTCTTATATATTTTCTTTCTTATATAAGTACATAATGTATATATCAAGACTGTATGTCATATGTATATATATATATATATGTATGTATGTATGTATGTATGTATGTATGTATGTATGTATGTATGTATGTATGTATGTATGTATGTATGTATGTATGTATGTATGTATGTATGTATGTATGTATGTATGTATGTATGTATGTATGTATGTATGTATGTATGTATGTATGTATGTATGTATGTATGTTCGTACGTACGTACGTACGTACATACGTACACAATGTAAGAACGGATGCAATAAATAGCATAGCTGTTGATTAGAGGAGCTAAATCTTTAGAATTTATTCACAATTTTCAGTTCTCCCTGGAACCGTCGTCAGTGAGATCATACAGCAAAGTGAGTGACTTAATCAGGACTAAAACATGACTAAACAAGCAAAGTGTTGGGGGTAAAACTAAACAGAGATAACAGGATCAATGAGTTTGAAAGGTGTACTAGCATGAGAAGACCGAGGTCTTCGTTGAGTCCAGTATGGTGTGCTTGAAATTTAATTATCCAATTAAGTTCAGTACGTTTGCGTTTCTCTGTGTAAACAAAGTTCCTAGCTCTGGTAGTTATTTTTAAATTATCAAGGGAATGGCCCGGAAGATTATTAAAGTGTTCAGCTATGCATAAATCCAAAACCCTAATCGGCTTAGGAGACTGGTCACTCCATTTTAATTACCGACCTCTAGGCAGGCTTCCATTGGCAATACTTATTGCAACTGGAAGCAACGTTGTCAAATCTGTAAACATCAACACGGATGAGTGTGTCACCATCCCCAAAGTAAAATTCCAGTTACCCCCCCCCCCAACCTTAATTGCAACCCCACCAATGTATTCTACATTTTTCATTGCAATCTCTGCATGCACGGCTTCTATATTGGCAATCTTAGAATTCCTTCCGTCTTAGGTTTAAATTAACAACCATAGAGAGTATATAAGAGACAATACTATTGGATTTCTAAGCATGTAGCTGAACAGATTTAATCTTTCCACCCATCCCCTTGATAATTTAAAAATAACAAACACTACACAGATTGACATGTCTCTGATCATTCCTTTGTTTACAGAGAATGATGACTCCAGTTTATTCCGTTAACATTGACAAAAATTCTGCCCCTTGCATTCCGTCTTTTGCCCTTATTGTCTTTGGAAAATTGCATCACACCAGTACCCTAAGTTACTGTAGCAGTGAGATTTTGCAAACTCCTTTGAGTCAGTATCACAAAGTTGATTGATCTAATTGGTATAATACATGTTGTAACTTGTACTCAACTCCCTCAAAATTCAGTGATATTGCTAATTATGAAACCAGCAGTTTTTCCCATATTGCCCCTCGTGCCAATTAATGTTGTTGCTGTGGTAACATGATAAATCTTATATATGTTTTGATTCCATAACTTTTTCATTTGTAGTCTCTTAATAAAATAAACAGTTGAAAGCTTATTACTCAAGAATATTTTTTATTAGAAAAATGAAAAAATGCACTGAAAGTTCATTCCTGGCATGCACCTGATAAGGGTTTTGACTTTGGCCCACATAGACCAATTTTAAGTCTCCCCAGATTTAACTTAACAACAGGGAGCAGTATTCCTTAAAGTGTAGAGAAGATAGTCATGTTTGAGTGCTGTCCAGAATACTTGGTTATGTATGAAACAAGTACTGTATGTGCTTAAATTTGATTTGTGCACAATGTCCTTGTATGAAATTGTAACTCGTGAATCTTACAAGTAGGGGCTATGTGAAAATGAAGTATAGAAGAATAGGCTTTGAAGATTTTTGCTTAGAGCATGTATTACATAGTGGACAGTCTTGTAGATATTGCATTTGATATGAAGTAGTGTAATATGTTAAGAGTATGTACATGCACAGATGTAGCTACACCCTAATTCAAAGCTGTTTCTTGAATGTTATCAACGTAACTTTCATGTATTACAATTTTTATAACGGTGCCATGACTGCTGATTGAGTCAACAAAATATTATATGTAAAACAACTAGAGATTAAATGTTACTTCAGTATGCGTTTTCCTCTCTATCAGCCTCATCCGACCAGTATTGACCCCCCCCCCCCATCCCCAAAAGAAAGACTAAGTGGGGATATTAAATTTTACCAGACTTACTCCTGCTGATGTAAGTGACTCAAGCATACTCCAAGAGACCAAATAGAAAACAGTGAAGCTGATTTACACAAAGTTGTGTCGAGGAGGTGACATATACTGTATATCCAGGTTTACCAATTATCACCTCCCTGGAGTGTATTTGTCCATAAAAGTACTGCTCTCGAGTACAAAAGCAAAGTGATGTCAACTTCCATGATGAATTGGTCCCTCCATCAGAAATGCTCATGCCCTTTATATCGGTTTCATCTTTGCCCAATTACACAATTTGGTGATAGACAGACATTAAGTATCCCATGCATAGACATTTCATCCAGCTCCAGGAAACCATATAGCCACATTATGCAGAGCTGAGGGAGTTTCTTTCCTGCCCAATCCACCATGTAAATGTTTGCAACCTAAGTAGGATGAAACTTTGATGAGTTGATTAGTACACCTCTGGCAGTGGGGATAGAAATTTGAACCTTCACAAGTTCATTTAGACAAAAGAAAAGTGAGGTTTGAAAGTCAACTTTTCTATTGACTCTGATTCAGCATGTTTCTGGTGTCTAGTTGATGTTCATCCAAGCAAAGGGAGAGGATATGCATAATCAATAGAGGAAAGAATTCATGTTTGAATTGCAATTATAGTATAATTTAACTTTATTGATACTTTTTCTTGACAGGAACAAGGGACTCCTCCAAATTCGCTTGCCTCAAGTAGTTCGAGTAGTTTATTTGACCCCGAGTTACAGCTCTTTGAAGAAACTGTAGAATCCACCTCAACATCGACTCCAGGGAACAGCCATGTTGTGGCCCAAAGTAACTTACAACCATCCACTAGCAGTAAAGACGAAAGTGGTACACCTTCGGTATGATCTGAATATATATGTATATATATATATATATATATATATATATATATATATATATATATATATATATATATTTACCGTATTTACTCTATTAAACGCCCCCTCTCAAATAAATGCCCCCTTGCTTTTTTCGTCGCATTAAATGTGGTGAAATTGTGAATTCCTGAGAAAAATGTAAATGGAATAGTCCTAACTTAATGCCACAAAGTCACATCAAATCTAATATAATGTTGCAAAAAGTGTTTCTGCAATTTTTTTGTTAATGTCAATCAACCTAAAACATACCCCTATTATTTACCTCTTCATTGACGTGCTTGGAGTGGTAGATTCCTTGCCGGTAAATTTGACTCTAATAAACGCCCCCCTTCACGAAAATTTCACGCCCCTGGGGCGTTTATTAGAGTAAATACGGTATATATATATATATATATATATATATATTTCTATAATTTGGGATTTAGGCGAAATATCGTATGGAAAAACGCGACTGTTGGGAGAATTTGACCTTTAGGCGAAAAAACCGTTTCGCCTGAACATTTTACACACTGTTTTATATAGGAATGCATACCACGTCTGATTCCCCACATAATATAATGTTTATGCAATTACTTCACTGCACACCAACTTACATACATGTATCCGTTAACACTAAGGAGTTACGGGCCATTGAAATAACGTGCATGTATATCTCAGAACGTAAAGGGGAAATATAATGTTTTGTATTTTATTGTTTATTTTTTCGCAGGTTGATGGTATACCGATTTCGCCTAACAGGTCAATCTGGTGTTATATATATACATATACATACAGATATACACACATACAGACAGACAGACAGACACGTATATATTGAAAGGTAACAGTTACGATTATACGTTGCTATATGATTGAAACACATTTTCAATAGGAATACGTAACTCATATGCCATACATAGCACATGTAATTACTTCAATGTATACCAACTTACGTACATTCATCTGTTAAGAGAAATGTATGGGGGCCATTGAAATATCGTATGTATGTATGTATTATATATATAAATGCTAATTCCTACTATGGGGGAAATCGATATGTTGAGATTACTTTAATGCGTTAAAATAAATAGAATACATAAGCTTATATATATTTCACCATTTTGAAACCGGGATATACATCAACATTATTTCAGTGGCCCATCCGTATGTGTAATTAACAGATACCTGTGCGTAATTTGGTCAACACTGGAATAATTGCATATAGATTGTGTGGTGAAACAGACGTTACCATTCGTTTACAATGGGAGAAAAATCCTCCTAATCAATATCATGACCATGTTATATGAGCAAATTATAAAAGAGACATTTTGGTTTTTTTTTACATATTTCCTTATGAGAAGCGTGGACTTTTGGCTGATTTCCCCTTTATAGGCTGGTTTTCCATACAAACCCCTTAGTCCCAAATTAGCAAAATATATAGATTTGTCATTTTGAGGAACAATCCTGTTGTTTTTGGTGGAGGTCAAAGGTCATAGAGGTCTTAAGAGGTCAAAGTCAAAATCTTGTACCACCATATCTCAAGAAAAGGAGCATGAAACGTTCAGTTTCCATGCATGACTGTCCATGCATTTACAGTCAGGAGATGAACCCTAGGCCTATTGTTTTTGGTATAGCCAAGTGGCTATCTGAGGTCTTAGAAGATAAAAGTTGGAAAACCATGGGGATTGCTTGTAAACCCGGTATCTCAAGGCAGGAACTATGGATACTTTTCATATTTAGTGTATGGGTATATCGTATATACAGAGGAAGAACCCTATTCTTTTTGGTGGAAGTCATGGGCCATGTCACATAACCAGAGATTTAAAATTAAAACAGAAAGGATATTTCCAGGTAGGAAGCACAGATACTCTCCGTGTGAATGCTTTAGAGTAAAAAGATGACCCCTGATGAATGATGTTTATTTCAAAGGTCATGTGAGGTTACCAGAGGACGTACAAAAACTGAAACCCTTGTAACTATGATATCTCTAGCTGGAAATAATGGGTACTTTTATAATTGGTATACAAAATTTGTCATATTAAGAGGATGGGTACTTTATTTTTGTTGGAGGTCTTGTCAGGTCACCACAGGTCAAACACCGAATCCTTTTCCGAACACAGTAGTCCGACATGTGTAGGATATTTTGCTTTTGGATGTGTTGTAGCAGATGTACCCTACTCTTTTTGATGTAGGTCAAAGGTTGCATAGTGTTTCATGGGGTCAGTGTAGGTGAATTAAACAGCAAACTCCTTGGAAATTGCTTATGAATGCAATATATTTCCCAAGATGCAAAGATTGATACCATTAATATCCTTTCAGCAATGAATCACTTGCCTTTGGGCTTACTGGTACAAGACAGGTACTTCATGGTTGGTACACAGTTTACTGTATATGGCACAAAAATAGTAACATAGGAAAAGCTAGGTCCTGCTTTGAAATCATTACATAAACATCACTTTAAAAGATTCGCAGTGAACCACCCAGGTTTTTTCTATTGTGAAGGCGAATGTATCAACTTTCCCTAAACCACATAAGTGTAGGCTGCTCCTTGACCCAATTCATTGCGCTTCATTGGCAGCCTGTTGTCATGACCTGCTGATGGCAGCTCTGGTCGTTTCTGAGCATAGTTATGATTTTCAGGTTGGGTGCACAGGTGAGTTTCTAATCTACAGAAGGACTCTTTGTTTGCATAGTGCTTTACATGGTGGCCACTGATGAAAGAGAGCTGATAATCAACTTGCTCTAACAGCACTTTCAACAAAAAGTGTGATGTCAGGATAACATTATATCAAGTGGTCATTAATTAGGTATATGGCTGCTGAAATATAGGTTTCTACGAATATTTTAAAAGGATGTTTATCTAATGATCAATATGACAGTAAATTGGTAATGTTGACATGAAAGTTCTGGGGAGTTTATTTGGAAGTAAATAGTTGCCAACTTAAAAAATTTCATGACACATGCTATGAAAATGCCCATAAGCTTAATTACAATCCCATGTACTCCTGCCCCGCACAGTTTGGGAAAGTCGTATTATGGTCAGTATTATGTCTATTGAGTTGTATCATCACAACTATGCCCAATACAGACATATAGATGAGTTGTTTGTAATTTATACAATATTCGGGAGAGAAAAATATAGTTGCCAAATTTTTCATTAAAAAAAAAAACAATGGGGGTGGTTCTAATCTAAGAGCCAGTGATCTGACTCAGGTCTAAAGAACTTCCCACACGACTTCTGGGTCAGGTACAAGTACTTTTATGAATAGTCACACATGTTTAAAAATTTTGGAAGAGTTTTAATTATGATCCTGCAAGAGTTAAAAATGAAAAAAAAAAAATCAGTGAAAGTAGTATTTGCTTTTTAAAAACAGGTATTCAAGATAGTTTTGTATGTAATAAAACCATTGTAGCCTATATATCTTTAGTAGCAGTGCTTCAATAAGCAGGTAGATTGAATCAGTACCACATGCAATGGGGGAGGCAGTCGCCATGACCCCTCACCTCTATAAGTAGTGTGTGGAAATCACTTAGAAGCAGTCTGATAGATATTGGCTAAACGACAGGTGTATGTACCCTATTGACTGTCATGCTTGTTTAAATATGCTTCAAATGTTAATGATATAGCACCAGTTACATCCCAACCCTCTTCCCAAAGCAAAAATTTTCCAAAGGGGATTGACATGTCACATAACCCTCCCCATAGACTCCTCCCCAGATTAGCAAACAATTAAAAACCTGCACATCCTTTATTGAAACTTCCTGGATATTTTTCCTTTCAGTGGTTATAACCATGCCTTTATGATAGCCAACAAAACATCTGTCTTTGAGATGGCCAAAATGTAGTAGACAGCCAAAATTGCAAGGGATTGCTTCAGAGAGAGACGACCAATAAAAACGGTGGTAAAATATACCAGTCAATATTAAAAAGTCACAATGTAAAAAAGCACAAGTCACATGCAGGTAGCTGTCTACACAAGTGCTACAAGATACATTAGCTGGAGGCATATGATTTTTCATTTGGTAGGGCATCGACCAGCTTCCAGGGACCAGCAGACACCTTTCCTTTGCTCTCGTCCTGTGATGTAGATCGTAGTTGTCATCTGTAACAACTGATGTAATGGCCAAAATCACAATCTTGGCTAAAGGCTTGGTTGTGGCCACCAAACAAATAAGCCGTTCCTTATACTCCAGTACATCATTTATTATTAAAGACGGCTACCTTCTTATTGGTCATTAGCTAGGAGGCACCATTTTGCGTCTAGTTAGTTTTGATGGCAAAAATTTGCGAGTGCCCCTCCCCTTTGACCCTTTTCCAGGTCAGTTTTTTGAATTCAAGGCCTGCATGCCCCTCCAGACTCAATCCTTGTGCAGCCCACTCAGTGAGATGTTTTGCTGTATTAAATTTACGGACTTATGATAATGCGAACTAAGTCTAGTTGTAGACTGCATAAACAAATCAAATCAAACTTCTCCCACCACCTGTCATTGAGAGCCATTTAGATTCCGGAGTAGGAACTTGGGGCCACCAAGCAAAAGAGTTTACCAACCCTGGATGTACAGTAGGTGGCTGCTCTCAAGTCATTGATTGGTCAAGTCACCGTGTTTAATCCATCGGGGGCATTGGGGGCAATTAACTCCTGAAAATTTCCCAAATCAGGCGGTTTAGAGTTGCAACTTTATAACTGCAACTCTTGTGCAATGCTCTCCTAAGCATTTGATGTAGTAAGTGGCAGTGGTTGTTGGAAGTGACACTTCAGTATCCATTTTGCATGGGATATGTGGGAATTATATGTTCCTATCATCAGTTACTAAAATTATAAACCATCTTGGCTTGGCTTGAAAGAGTTCTTTGAAGCTAAAAAATGTGTGGTTATCAGTAATTGTGCAAGCCAGCTAGTGCCATGAAAGTGTTCATTCCTAAAGGCTAGGCAAACTTTTTCAATATATCAAGTTCATCAGTTTTACGTCGGTTTTGTATGTTAATGTCACAATGCCACATTCTCAGTCTACAGCATTAAAAGCTAACTTTTAATTAGGGCCACTACCGACTTGATTTGTATAGCATATTAAAGATAATGTTTGACGTACATTTTATTAAATCTATAATAACAATAATTATAAAAGCAACAACATCAAAAGTAATTTTCTAACCTCTGGAAACTGAGGTAAATATGTTTTTTTTTCTCTTTACAGGTATCATTCAAGAAAAGGACAATGTCATGTGGAATATGCGTAGACAGAGAGAAAGACTCCTTTTTGGTTCCATGTGGTCATACTATGTGTGCACCATGTGCTGTGTTCTTTGAGAACATGGAAGTTTCATCGTGCCCATACTGCAAGGCTTCAGTAGAGAGGGTTGGAAGACTTTTTGAATAACTGCCTATAGTTACTATTACTTTGTTTAGCATTTACTTTTGTTTGTGTTTCATGTTTGAATTTACTTGTTACTTGATGTAGGTCTGACAAAAGGGCCCGCAAAGTTTCATTTGGAGCATTGAAAGAACTGTGAGTGCAGCAGCTGTTATGTGAGAGCATCATGTAGTTAAGATTGGAGGCATATGGAAGCATATTCATACTCATGCAGTATGTGTATATTCAAGTTGGAGCTAGGGGATGTGGCACACATACCCTCAGACCCTTACTGCAAGTTTAAGTTGAGAGCTAGTCAACAGTGCACACGGTTGCAAAGACAATTAAGTGCCTTGTTGTTTGTACAGTTCACTGTTCATTATTTTGTTGTTTTATTCTTGTTTTCTTGTTTTAATCTGGTGTTACAAATGTATATAACTTCACTATGACTAACCGAGGGTCTGGAAAACTTTAAATTTCATGTATAAAAACTTTTAAGTACAATGGTACTTGTGTGAGAACATACTAAGGGGAAAAGCACTGAGTGCTTAAGTGCAGTATTGATAACCTCAGGCTCATGCAGTATGTTGGAGCAAATGGGACACCGGCCCCCGTACACTTACTGCCAGCATCTAGTAACTGGAGGGCAATCCAGTAATGCACAGTGGTAATTAGACAATATCTGTAGGTGCCTTAAGCTTGTTGAGCATACTATGTGACAGTGCCCTACTTTTGTTTGTTCAGTGTTTCACAGGTACTTGCAACATGACTTTTGACTAAAGGGGACTGGCAAAATTTAAAGTTGAATTTCATGTATTCAAGGAACTCCAACTGCTCTCATGAAGGATATCATGTAATAAAGGCAGAGATTAAAAATGAAGGGGGGGGGGGGGGGGTGGCAGTGTTCGAGCCCACATGGAATTGTCATACTCTTGCATTGTGTGTTCAAGTTTGAGATCCAATATGACATGGTACTGAAGGTTGAGGGGACTAGTTACATAATTTCCATAGTGCCTTGTTGAGTCATCCATAATGTTCATTATTTTGTCTTTGTAGCTTTATTCCATTCCATAGTGATGTAACTGTCCTATGACTGACTTTTGACTAATAAAGTAGGCTGGAAATTTCACTAATTTTAAGTATTAAAAGAACTTATAGTGTATATATGCAAGAGCTGCTACGTGAGAACACATGTAGTTGATAATGTCGGAAGTTGGGTTCTTAAATGCAGTACTCATGTCATAATGCAGCATGTAGTCAAGTTTGAACTAGAACATGGGACACATGACACTCGTGGATTAAACTCATGTTACTGCAAGCTAATTTGAGAACTTTGGCCAATAGAATGCAGTAATAAGATTATATCCACATATACTTTTCTGTCTGTTTTGTGTTTACTTTTGTTTTCTTGTTTATTTTTGAAGGTACATTTTTCTACAGTATTTCATATAAAATATTACAATCAGTGAGCAATATTGGCAAATTTATCCATCTTGCACCATATAGTATACTGTAACTGCAACAGCTGGTGCAATGCTTAAGTACTAAGTTAAGACATGTTGTAGGCTACATGTACATACAGTGGCAACAGGTTTATAGCTACATTGCACGTAGGGTGGTCATCTCTATACAGTGTGAAATGTAACTTTAAGAGCCTGGAGAAATTGAGTGTCAAGGAAAGGTGATGGATTGTAAAAGTTATGTACATCAAGATTTGCCATTTCATTAATTGCCAGACACTAGTTACTTTTAAGTTGTACCACAAGTTTGTAAGTGTTTTTAATCATGATTGTTTCCCATAATTCATAGAGTGATTGTGGTTATTAAATAACTATGATTTGTTACTGGCATATGATGTTACAATTAATGTTTTTAAATTTATTCTTCAAATATCAGATTAGAGAAAAAAAGAAAGTTGTCTCTCTTTCACTGCTTGCCTTTTTGATCGACTTTTTTGACTTTATACAGGGCATTTTACTATTAAGAACCAGTGTAACCATTTGAAGCATTCCTCTGTTTTTTATGTCTCCTTGTGTTATCACAGGCCTTAAATATGTTGTTTTGATGCTATTTTACACCCAGTGGTAAGGGTCGTCACCGCTGACAAAGTATGAAGAAACTCCCGGTGGTGGATTTTCGCATACTTCACAACTCAGCGTTAAGCAAAATATAAGGCGGAACCGTATGTTAGCGACGGGGGTCATATAAAGGAGAGCGCAGACACTTGCATTATTAAAATGAAGTGGCCATGGACTCCTCTAAGAGAATTTTTGGACCTTCCGCCAGTTCCACAGACAAGCCCCCCCAGCGTAAAAAAAAATCCATCATTTTGTTTGCGTCAGGGCAGCGATGTAGCCAGGAATTTGCAAGGGGGGGGGGGGGGGCTCATTTGTAACATGGGGGAGGGGTGTCCCTTTCCCCTGTGAAAAATTTTTGAACAACTGAAGTCTGGTGCAATGTTTTGCCAGTTTCATCATTATCATATGATATCCATATTATCAACATATTTTTTTTCCTGTTTGAATTAAGAACGTAATAAAAATTCAAACAGGAAAAAACTTGTGCTGGTAATATGACATCATACGAATGACGACGCTGACAAACATTGCACCTTTATACATGTTCTTTTACATAAATTACACAGAAATTTTTCTTAAGTTTAGGTGGCCTAGATGGGGAATGGAGCTATCCATGAAAAATCGTTGGAACTGCACTATTACTTTAATGATGGTCTCAAGAAATGAAGTTCGAACCATGACGATTGAGAGAGAATTGCGCTGAAATTTTGCATTACATAACATTATTTCCTTCACATACCATGCATTCAGAATCTGCATCGAAACAGTCTAAATTTCTCATCCAAACCTATCTGCAAATTACAAGGAGATTCTTCTTCCTGGTGATTCGTACAAACTTACAAATTTTTCTGCTGTGTTTCTCCGGATATCGGTATCAGAAGGTAAGTGATAAGTAGGACAATGAGGCAAGGTCTAAAGGGCCCAGAGCGCGCGAAAATTTTAATAGTTTGAGAACCACTTGTGACAGAACATGGTTAAATAGATCCATGACTCGGTCGAAAACACACCTCACCCCACCCTTACAAGAGTAAAGCTTAAACGCCTTTGGAGTGATTCGAGGGGGGTGCGCTCTATTAATTGCTTCATACAGGTGCCACTGGGTATAGAGTGTAAACCGTGAAAATTAATTGCGAACGAACGGGTCGAAATCTGCATTACAACTGTTGTAGAGCCCATTACCGTTGAACAATCTGTAGGTGCAATTTTCGGATAAGTGCCAGTCTCGGCCAGAAAACTTTATTTAATTTTATTTCCCCTGATATAAAATAGTTATAAGATATAAAGTGCGAAAATGTTTCATTAAGAATCATTTATTTCTATGACAAGAGTTGCATTCAGACTCAGCTGCGGTGAGACATCTTCAGTTTCGAAAAATGCGTTTTCCAATTACAAGGTGAATTTGATGCGTAGTCATCCAATTAGGGGATAAATGCGAGGGTGTCCGGTCTTAAATGTGACTTAAGACCGACGATGACGTCACCACCGACTGAGGGCTTAACGGACCGGGCCCTCTGCTTTTATCCCCATATTCCCACACATCAGAATGCCCTGAAAACGCATACAAAGGTAATTTTTAGAAAAGATTTCAAAAACCAAATTTTAATTTTCCCTCGGCAGTTCAACGCCCATTATGATGTAACCAGTCGGACGAACCGCCCATCAATGCACAGACGAACATTTTGAACTACTCAGCATCACGACCGATACTATTTGCATCATTTCAAATGATGCAAATAGTATCGAGCAAATGATTTGCTCGGCAGAGTTTACTTAATTTTTGAGAAAGTTGTCAAACAAGTAGATAATCTTGTCGACAGGAACCCTGAATACAACCATTATATACATCATTTTAATGATGGGGTTGAGCATTAAAAGGAAGGAAACTAGCTTAAACTAGCTATCTTTTGTTTACAGTTGTGCGTTACGTAGGCTATACAAAAGTTTCACAGCATGTGAGATGATTATACAGTGCTGTACCGTTATAGTATACTAGACTGTACAAGGAGTATTTACCGCCCCCCCCCCCCCCTCCGCTACGTCTCTGGATTATGATGGAGGTAACAGAGCTAACTACAAATTCGACAATAAAGAATTCAAGATCAAAAGAGCACTGACAAAATACCCGCCTGCAGAAACATAGTTCAAACATTTTATCGACGCTGAAAGGGGGGGGGGGCGGAGCAGTCGCGCCCTGCTCTCCCTCTGGCTACGTCTCTGCGTCAGGGTGTTATAAAAATGCTTAACTAGTGATCGTCGTGACTGGTTCAATTAAGTTTGCTTAATGATAAGGCTATATGAATACGGTTTCATTGGAATGCCCACAATTTTGTCACCTGACTGTTCATGGACTTCCCGATTTCGGTCAGCCTAGGCCACGTGGGATGGTGACCTGGACCTGAGGCCACCCGTGGGGGGGGGGGGGGACACCACCACATCAATCCTTAGAAGACCAATTCTTTGTTCCAAAGCGATTAATATTGCAGTTTCACATATCTTTCTGGACTGTTACCTATTAACATTATAGGGACCTAACGCTGCCCGGGTACTCGGACGACTGGAGGTCACCTAAATGTAGGATAAAGGTAGGATGGGGGGTGGGGTCAAGTGACCCGACGTGTGTCTCCACATCCGTCCCCGAACCACCTGTTTGTTCAATCATCCCATGAGAAATCGACCAGTAGCGCAAGGGTGGCGCCAGCGGGGTTGGGGTGACGGCACCATGCCCCCACCTCAGCAGGGAAGGCTGGCTCCCGTCGGGAAAAAGATCCAATTTCGTCTTGGAGCCATGATCTATAGGATAGAAGATGTATGCCCGATAATCTTCAGTCTTCCCCCTCCCCCACGATCTTTTTGATTTTGCTTTAGAAGACTATATTCTTCAAGGAAACCCTCACAATTCCCGATTTTCATTACAAAATTCTGATTTTCAAACATTCTGAAAAGCAAGTAAAAATGTTTTACATTTGCACCGTACGACAAAATATGATACCTCAACCAGCTTCATTCTTGATTTTGGGCAGATTGATCTTCAATACTGAAGACTCCCAATTTTTGAAGTGAAGTTTGAAGTTCTTTATCTCCACTGTAGCATATTCTGATACTAAACATAATAGCATCAACTAAATTATAGAAGATGCCGTGGAGAAGACCTAACAGAAGCAAAGCTTATTGAGG
The DNA here is from genome assembly GCA_029531755.1 of Holothuria leucospilota. NCBI lineage: Eukaryota > Metazoa > Echinodermata > Holothuroidea > Aspidochirotida > Holothuriidae > Holothuria > Holothuria leucospilota. Next base: position 61,383,359 of record CM055965.1, read on the forward strand.
CTGGGTCACCTTATACAAGTAAGAACAAGCAACAGTTAACACTTAAACTACAATTACTATGCGATAGACAGAGAAGTCGTACGGACAACAAGAGATAACAAAGAGGAGACAAAAGGAAAGATGGTGAAGGAAGGAGAAAGGGAGGGCAGAGATAAAGGCACAAAGCTAACTACTAAGCAGTGAAGACTCCAGTTTTTCAATTCGCCTCTGCAAATAAAACCATTTTCACCGTAAGACAAAACATGATACCTCAACCAACTTCAGTCTTGATTTTGGGCACATTGGTCTTAGATACTGATGACTCTAATTTTTTTCAATTCTCCTCTGCAAATAAAACCATTTTTTCAAGTTTTCTTCCATAAAATTCCTTCAATATACTTATGCGTACGAGACTGTCTCCCAAATTTCGGCAAAATTTAAAATTCGGACAGGAATCTGTGAAAACTTCGGGCAGCCATTTGAGTTTAAAAAACCTGACATGGTTTTAATTACACATAACTCATGAGCGTGCCCGAAACCTTTAAAAGATATGCCCTAAGAAGGGAAAAACATATCCAGGGTAACATTTTCATGAAAAAAATCAGCAGGATTACAAAACTTCACTGTATTGGGGCAACTCAAGGCAAAATGCTTTTATTCTTGAGCTTTTCTTCATAGTCAACACAGTGCCCCAAATGGTCAATCCGAATTCTGTCAAATAAATTTGCCGGAAAAATAACAAGTATTATAGACCTTAACATTTTCATGAAAAATAATAAAGGCAATATAAAAAAGCGACATATTCGGGGAGTCGTGGTTTAAAGGAAACAATGATTCCTCGGCCTTTTTTAATCGTATGCTACACAATGCCCGAAAGGCCGGTTATCTGAATTATTTCAAAACTTTGCGCGAAAAACAAAAAACGCTATAATAATATTCAAGAGTAACATGAGATTGACAAGTCCTTTGAAGTTTACAAACCGTGGTTAATCTAAAATAGTCCCCTGTTATCCTCTGCTTTCTCCCATCAGCGAGCAGAAAGGTTATTTGCTTCAGCTAGCAGAACAATTGATTTCCCTATCTTCGCTTATGCTTGGGTGACTTCCAACTATATTTGGTAATTGATGCAAATCCGTGGTCCTCGTCCAAATGCAGGCTGATTGCCAGGTATGAAGTTTGAAGCGTTCTAAAGCAACTGTCTGCCTAATGAATTTCAAAAAATATAACGTGATTACACAGATTTGCGACGCATTCTGGCGGTTTATGAAAAAAATCCTCAGCCCCAGTTCATAATGTAGTCTTGCAAAAACTTTGCCCGCAATGGTAAAATATTCGGACGAACTTAAAGTTTAAAAAAGGTTCTGATTTCACTGACGGACGGGAAGCTGTTCATGTATATGCAGTGCCCAATGGTTTGCTATCTGTCCTGCCTCGACAGCCGAATTCGAGCAACGGTAATGAAAACCAGGCTGTTTTCAGTTACATAGTAGTGTGAAAATATCTCCCCGTAAGTCTGATTGAAAATTCATTTGAGCCCACCTTCATTTCGCAAAATTTGCCTTTGCTCAAATTAATCATAGCTACCTCACTTTTTAGGGGAAAACTGTGGTTCCCAATTAAAGTACCCGACCACTGGTTCATTACTTCATTAGTTGCTCCAATCAGGGAGTTGCTATTTGACAAATAGCAACTCCCTGCTCCAATGGGCAGCAGCTTTGTTAGGTGTTTAAATTACGGCGAACAGCAACTTTTGCCCTGAAATTAGTACTGATAAAAAGGGATCAGATTACTCATGGTCATTAAAGATTAAACGTGACACATTTTCAAAGACGTTGGAAGTAAAATCAGTTATATTCGGGAGTTCGGGCAGTCACAAATCAAATTTCATCAAGTGGACCTTGCAATTGAATACAACAAAGAGTCGTAATAGAGTCAAAAACATGTTTTCAGTCCCGTTGTATAGTTTTCCCCCGAAAAGTGACAAGACCATCAAATTTTCATCTAATGGTCTTACCTTTTATCTGGTAATTTTCTGATCACTTAGCAAGTTGTTTTGTTTTTATTGCAAAGGAAAGCTCAAAATAAGGACTGCTTCATTTCTAGTTACAAGTCTGGGAAATGCCATTTCCGGCTGTCTGAGGGGTTCGATTTTTTAAAAAATTTTCTGTACGCTCTGTTCAACTGATGATGGCGCTTCGCTTAGATAGTCTTTTGGGAGGCTTACATTTTTCGGGCAAAGCAACCTTTTTGTCCCCCCCCCCCCCCCCAAATAAAAAATATTGAAATACTCCCGTACGCCTATGTCAATGTATAAACTATAGTGAAGGTTTTCTTCTTCATGCACCCTCTTCGGGAAGTTAAACATTTTTGACACAAAAAAAAAAACAAGTGTCAATATATGTGAAGCAACTTTTTCGGGAAATTTTCCAGTATCGTCCCCGGGCCTTAATCTGCATTATGATATTTAGCAACCCCAACAAACTACAAGTCGCCCGGCGACCTACTTGATTTTTCCCATAAATTAAGGTCAGATTCTTCAATAGAAACCTCAAAGTCTGTCACAAAATAACAATTTTTCCATGCAATATAAACTTCAGATTTTCAAGTATTTGTTAAAAATGGTAAAAGGTTATCGGAAAATATTCCAGTTTCGATGGATACTCCGTACAATAGAAACCCAACCCAACTTCTGTCAATCACCCCGACATTCTACTTAATTTTGCTCTTGAAAGGCAGATCGGTTAATAAAAACCCCAAATTTTGCAATATCTCCTTATCCAAAAAAAAAAAACAAACAAACAAACAAAAAAAAAAATTTTTCTTCCATTCAACTCTAAAGTTTCTCCAAATAAGCTCTTCATTTTCAAATCTTTGTTCCAAAATAGGTAAAAAGTTTTTGGGCAAGTTTCCAGATTCGTCTGAGAGTCTTAACACGTAGGCCTACAATAAACGGTCATTGAGTGTTGGTTTTACTGTAAAACAAAACTTTCAACACAATATCCCAAGGCAGAAAATTGTGTAGATTTCACATATAATATTTGGATGCCACATGGTAAGGGGAAGAACCCTGATGTGTTTGGTCAAATTTTTATGGGATCGTCAGGGATATAACTTCGAAAACCTTGTTAATACAGCATCGCAAACAAGTGAAAAGACATTTTTTTACACTTCAAATGTAGATGCTTAAGATCCAGTATAGGGAAAACTTCACTGGTTTCTTTGGAGAGTAAAGGTCATTTGAGGTCACAACAGGGCAAAAAGTCATATTTCCTCTACATTACCAAGTCAAATATGAACACAGTTTTGTTTCCAGCACATGAAGGTCAAATTCGACCAGGGACTGAAACGAAATGGGACATCTTGACATTATTCGGGGTTGCCCATCAATGCTGATTACGAAACAACAATGCAGTTTTCCATTCTGGTACATTGTTTAAGTTCTTCATGACACAAAAATCTCCTTTTTATTTGGAATATAGGCTATATGTGGAGAAAATATGGGGGCGAATGCTTTTTTTCACTTTGGTAATCCGGCAACGTTTAGCCTGCGTGTAGTGCCTCTGAAGCTGCCGCCCCTTTGACTGCCGCCCGTCTCATGTGAGCTGAACGAGAAAAAAAAACGAAAAAAAAAAAAAAAAAACTTCGTCCACTCTGCGGAGTGAGGCAATGTCTCGTATTGAGGTGATTGAAAATCATTTTATAATTCATGATAAAATTAAAAGTCTGATCAAGGTCAAATTTAGTACACTACGTAAGAAGCCTATCTGGCCAAGAAAATTGTTAGTCACAAGTCATACTTCTAAGGTCAAAGCTCAAATAATCAGAAACTGTTTTTCAGCCAAAATAGCTGTGACACTATGTGAGAGACAAACAGGCCACTAAAATATTGCATTTTTCTCGATAAGTGTCTTTATTTTAATTTGTAGGTCAAGTGTCCAAATAGCCTATATTTCATTAGAAATAATAAAGGAAAATAAAAAAGAGTTACGGCAACCCCACCCCCTTGAGAGTGTGTCAAAGTAAGCCTCAAACTTCATGTGTATCTACCAGATCGTTGAAACTTGTGTATGCGTAACTGATGACGGCATAGTAGTGTAAACTGCTATATCGGCATGTAGGCTACTTGAGTTCTCTGGAAGGTGTCCTTACACCATATGGCCTATCTGCCTATGGGATATCCCATGGACTTCTTGTTCAATTAATAAGGATATATTAATCTTAACTACAAAGTGAGTACTCTTTTAAAATTGGCCTAACTGGGTGTAACCGTGTTAACCCAATTGCGAAATAAATTCGTAGTCCTACTAAACACGGCGTTTTTGTCTTTCATGTAGTTAGATGAAATTTAACTACACACCAGCACGAATGTATTATATAGTGTCAAAAAGTACAGTTAAAATACTGTTTGAAATAAGATTCAAGTTTGGATTGAAATACAGTTCAAATACGGTGCAAGTTCCTCCCTTTAGTCGAGTTTTACGACAGAGGGGAAATACCGTGATGGTAGTATTTTGCAACACCCAGCCTAATAGGGGGCGTGTGTCTTTTCATGTAAGGCTTACTTAAAGATGCTTAGTGTAGCTTTTAAGGTAATAAATGAACTTCACTGCACAGGGGTCATTCATAGACACGACATGTACCGTACAGCTAAAGCATGCAAACCCAGTATTGAAGGCGAACGATAACTTACATAAATTCAACAGAAAGCATCCGTAATTACCGTAGTCAGTTCGAATAAGATGCGTTGAAAAAAATGGTCTATGAGAAAAAATATCATCCGCTTGTCCAGTTGCATAAATCAGTCTTCTCAACATTATGCTCATTCTTCTAGAAACACTTCAACTTGTTGATAAGCCTTACCAGTGGGTCAAGTGAAATCATTCTAGCAATATGTCCTTCAAAGCCACGAATAAGCGACGAGCCTCATGAATATCAGTAGGCATTTGATAATTATCGAGCCCACCCAATATATCTTCAAGGGAACGTGTAAACCATCTGGCACAACCATATTCCGGGTATTCAGAGCAGAATTCTTCCCTTACCTCCCGTATTTCCTCTACTGTAAAATCTAACGGCCTTTTGTAGTCTATAGTACCATATACCTCGGGTACAAAGTACATCATATCAGGAATACCAGCAGGGCAATCCATGTTTCTTTGACGACGAATTCTGTGCTGGTTCCACTCTTTGGCTGCTTTGTCCAGATCCTCTTGTAGCAAATGAGAGAAGCAAAACCGCATACCTTCGACTTGTACAGGATCACTATTGTCAAATATACCTTCATCCCTCATATCCTTGAAGAAGTTGATCCAAAACGCGGTGCACATTCTCCTCAGCTGCGACCACCAGCATTCAATGCGCTGGTTACTTGTAGACCTTCCGAACAAGAAACTTCTTTCCCTTGAAAATGCATCATCGTGATACCATCTAAGAGCCGCTTGAAGAGGAGCAACTAAAGTGTTCTCTGTTCCCCTGTCGGCCCTCACTATAAAAGGCACACCGTTTAGTCGACAAACGAAATTCATGAATAAATTTCCAATTATCCTTGGATTGTTATTGCTTGGTCCCACTGTTAGCCATAAAACCTTCCTCGAAAACCCGTCGATAGCTGCATGGATAGCGAAGCCATAAGGTTTCAGTTTGTCGTAACCATCAATATGAATTACGAAGTTTGGTCCGCGAGCTGTGTAAATACGTCGTCTAAAACGACGTGCCCTTCTGTTTTCAACACCGACAGGATCAAGCACATGCTGCATTAGCCTCACTGTACTTCTTTGAACATTCAGGTGATGTGTTCTTCGAAGTCTTCTTGTCATTGATCTATAACCCAGACATCCTCCACTACTTGAACGAAGCTCGTACAAGAAAGCTTCGAGAATATCCAGTGCTGGTGATTCGTCGCCTCGTCTTCTTTTCCCAAAGAAACGAAGTCGTCTTTTCACATGGCGAATGCTAATGAAAACGTTGTGGCAAACAGCTAAAAGTGCTACTATTTCAGTTATTTGATAGCCAGCATCAAAGTAGTGACATATTAATTCATCTCGAATATCGGTACCATCTATTCGATACTCAGCCGCTGTGTAAGGTTCTGGGCCCACGACGAGTGTTATAAGTGCACTCAGAAACAGGAACACCTGGTGAGAAATTGAAAGGGAGAATTACAGTGATATTTACTGTCATTTTTACTCTGCCAAGGGGGGGGGGGGGGGCTCACAAGAAGCATTTTCTGTGGTAACTTTTAAACAGCCCAACCGAAGCAAGCACACACACGCACAAAAAAACAATCCATCTTCCAATTCAAAACACTTAAAACTAGTCTAAACAGCGGTCCCTTTCATGAGCCCCCCCCCCTGTAAGCCTCCCCCCACGTACATAACCTTTGATTCAGTGTTCCGTTGACTCAGTCAGTACTTGCAATTGGAAGGGGCTTTGGATTGCCCCGTGGTATTCTGTATCGTATGTGTTTTTGGTTTGCATGAATTATCTGTTTTCTGATGTTTTGTTTTCTCCTGTAAGACACACAAACACCCACACATATATTAGGCCAACGTTTTGCATAAATGGGAGCATTTCTTTCATTTACGTATATATATATATATATATATATATATATATATATATATATATATATATATATATATATATATATATATATATATATATATATCTGTACATTGGGATTTAGGCTAAGTATCGTATGATAAAACGCGACTGTTGGGAGAACTCGACCTTTAGGCGAAAAAAACCGTTTCGCCTTAACGTTTCACACGCTCTTTTATATGGGACTGCGTATCTTTATGCGCAAGTCCTAGTTATCCTAAAATTTATATGCAATTACCTCAGTGTTGACGAAAATACGTATATGTGTCTGTTAACACTAACGACTTAGGGGCCATTGAAATATCGTGCATATATATCTCAAGACCAAAAGGGGAAATATAATCTTATGTATTTTATTGTTTATATTTTTGCCTTTTGTATTGACGGATTTGGAGCTTTGGAAAATGTTTCAATATCTGAAGTTTCAAGTCTTACTAGCTGCAATTTGGTGCAATATTTGAGTCAATTGTAAAGAAAAATTACTGCAAATTTTTGACATATTGGCAAAGGAAACTAATAAGAGGTCATCGTCCTATAATTGAGGGGACAGACACATACTTCGGACCCACCGCATTTCGAGTGGATGCTTTAGCCAAGCTCTTTCACCAAGCTCTTTGAAACGGCACTGTGTTAAACTTTACACTTGGTTGACAGTTGTACTTTATTGCAACCATCAATACTTCTAACGTCCCAGTAGCACAAACCGTAAAGGTAGACACGGTTATCATTGTAGGTTATAGCAGGGAGTTGCTATTGTCAAATAGCAACTCCCTGGTTATAGTATGAGAGCAAAAGCTTACTACCTAGCTCTGTCTTGTTCACACTAAAGACAGGTGTAACAGAGTGAAATCTCCGCCTGAGTAGAATCTCCGACCGGATAATCTGCACATAGGAGTTTTGAATCTGTCACACTCGTCATGAGTAGGCTATCCGTGCAGAGACATTCTATGATACTTGATATATATGGTGTATATCCGTTTTTCACAAGACTGACAAGTGTTATGTTCAGAGTTACGTTAGTTATTAGATACAGTAGCAGTATATACACGGTCCCTCGCCTGAATGCCCAAGAATGCCCGTCTGTAGAATGAATGCCCGATCTGTGTGAATGAATGCCCGACCTATGAATGGATTGCCTGACCTGTGAATTGATTGCCAGTGCTGTGTTGATATCAATCGATCACCGTGTAAATGGATGACCCAAACCTAAAGATGCAAACGATGAGAAAAAGTTCACCAAGTGAAAAAATTGTTTTGTCAACGACCCAATAATGTAATATCTTTTCGTTTGAAAACTGAAATAAAAAAGGGGTCTAAGAGAAGGGGTTGTCTCCCTCCCCTTTGAGAAATTTTTGTTAATTTAAGGCTGCTTAGATGAAAAATGGCGCTGTCTTGGGAATATTATTTTAACTGATATATATGGCTGGAAAATGTTCATAATGTTGTGAATTCTAATTTTTTGGTTGGGTGAAAGAGAAGAGTAGTCTTTTTTATCGAAGGAAAGGGTATGTTGTCAGCAAACCGCCTGAAGCCCCTTTGGAATACATTACTGCCTTCTATTTGGGGAAAGGCTTTACTCAAATATCCGTGCGGGGAGTCCAAAAAACAAAAACATACTCAAACTATTTCGAAATTTCCCTTCCTTCATTTGTGCATTATAGAAGGTATCTAAAGGCTGACAGAAAAGCGGAATAGGGCCTCCTGGAAGCTCTGGATTAATTAAATGGATCAGATATACGGGCCTACCCCACTCCATGGTTTTTGCTATTTTAAACGATGTCCTGTAGCAAGAATTCCATGTAGGCCTAGCCACAATTTTATTTAAAACAGCAAATTTCTTCAGTCGCGATTATGTTTTATGAGTAGAAGCAATGACCTCCTATAGGAGGTATCTCCCCTAGCACTAAAACTCGATCGGCATAATGAAGCAACCTCGCAGTCATAGTGACACGCCACTGGCGATTTTGAAGGCTTCATTCACATGATCCCTTCGGCCTTTTATATAAAGAGCCTGAGTATGCCCATTTAAATTTTGAAGCCTGTTATAACACGGTAAGTCCTAATGCATTTATGTAATCATTGTCTCTTTCACTGAAGAAACTAATTTAAATTGGATTACGTTTCATTTTAACAGTAACTCTATAAACTGTGATGGCGACCTCACTCACCTCATCGCCGATGAACATTCCGTTCGTTCCAATTCATTCACTAACCGTCGCGGTAGGAGTTTATAAATTCCTTTTCGTAACATTTATTTGACTTCCTTCGACAATACACGCCTGCCATTAGCAGGGTGACCAGATTTTGAAAAGTAAAATACGGGACACTGCATGGTTGGAAGGTGGGTTGTTTGCACGCGTAGCGCGAAGCCCCCATCAGGTGGGGTCCAGGGGCCCGCCTTAAGGCCCCTGGTGAGGTCCAGGGGCAAAGCCCCCGGAAGCTTCTAGATTTGAGTGCACTCAAAGCACCAGAAAGTCGTACTTAGAGTGGTCCAAGTTATAAATCACAAGGTCCAAAAATGTGTTGAAAATGTCAGTTACCAGACTAGTTATATTTCTTGTTGATGACAGCTTTGAGTAATTGCCTATAAGATTGGGCATATGTAACAAACTCAGAACATGTCATATAAAAGTTACAATTTGCAGTTCTGATTTGATAAGGGAGACACTACAACTATTTGTGCAGGCTACATACGACTAGTATGCCAGAGGCACCAGTGTTATGCGGGACTAAACTGCGGAACTGAGTACGGACCTCGACACTATCCTACGTTGGCCCACAACTGTAATACATAATTTGAAAAGCTGCTAACGTACTCTGCAGTAGATTTCAATTTTCCTTGCAGTAGTTGTATCCGTTCATCCTACCAGAGTTGTCTCCCTTTTTGTGTCTATTTTGTAAGGAAACCCCTTCAGCAACATGAAAATACGGGACAAATAGGCGTCCCGGGGAGGTTCAATACGGGACGCGGGACAAATGAACCAAATACGGGACAATCCCGTATTTTACGGGACGTCTGGTCACCCTGGCCATTAGGGCAACTAATAGACAGGAAATAATATCCGGTCGGATATTTCACTAGCGAGTGAAAATCCGGTCGGAGATTCTACTTGTATTTACTACCGAGTGGTTTGTCCGGTCGGAGATTCTACTCAGGCGGAGATTTCAATCTGCTTCACCGGATGACTATTCCAAATGTACACGCTATGTGGCCATCACTTCGTCTCCCAGATCAATGATAGACATAGCTCGGGCAAACTGTGTTTAACCTTCAAAGCCTAGTAAAGCGGTGCTAAAGTATGAATCTACTGGCATCAAGTGTCTGTGTTATGTTTATTTCTATCGTTTAAAGGTCAGCAACTACAGCGAGTTCTTCTTTGGAAAGGCTTATTAACTCGTTTTTCAGGACGAACCTGTCTAGCATCAACGATTCTACATACATACTGGACTAAGCCTACATATTCAGAAACACTATTCAAGTATCTACTTTTCCCATGAGCAACTGAAACTAAAAGGTAAAGACACTGCTTTTCTGAATGCACGATTCGTTTCCTCAAAACGCTACTCCTTGGTGATACGTTTTAAAAAAAATCTTGATTACTCCTATCCCAGACTTACAAAATGCATAAAAAATGCAATTATCATATGATACAGAACGATGAGAACCAAACTTACCAAACATAGACCATGCATTTTCCTCGTAATCATCTAGGCAATAGAATTCGGCATTCGTATGATCCTGCCTTACTGGGAATATTCAATAGGACACACGCCACGTTGCAAAGTACGTCGTGTTATCAACTCGAAAAATCGACAAATGCTTCAAGCTGTCGCGTTGTCGGGTTATACTTATTTCGATATCACAACAGTTTGCTTAATTTTGTCGTGATGTCGAGTTACTGTAAGTCGTCAACTGGACAAAATTCTGCAAATTGTCGCGTTGTCGAGTTACACCTATCTCGGCATCACGACAGTTTCCTTAATTTTGTCGTAATGTCGAGTTACTGTAAGTCATCAACTCGACGAAATTCTACAAATTGTCGCGTTGTCGAGTTACACCTATCTCGACATCATGACAGTTTGCTTAATTTTATCGTGATATCGAGTTACTGTAAGTCGTCAACTCGACGAAATTCTGCAAATTGTCGCGATGTCGAGTTACATCTATCTCGACATCACGACAGTTTGCTTAATTTTGTGGTGATGTCGAGTTACTGTAAGTCATCAACTCGACGAAATTCTGCAAATTGTCGCGTTGTCGAGTTACACTTATCTCGACATCACGACAGTTTGCTTAATTTTGTGGTGATGTCGAGTTACTGTAAGTCGTCAACTCGACAAAAGTCTGCAAATTGTCGCGTTGTCGAGTTACACCTATCTCGGCATCACGACAGTTTCCTTAATTTTGTCGTGATATCGAGTTACTGTAAGTCGTCAACTCGACAAAATTCTGCAAATTGTAGCGTTGTCGAGTTACACCTATCTCGGCATCACGACAGTTTGCTTAATTTTGTCGTGATATCGAGTTACTGTAAGTCGTCAACTCGACAAAATTCTGCAAATTGTCGCGATGTCGAGTTACACCTATCTCGGCATCACGACAGTTTGCTTAATTTTGTCGTGATATCGAGTTACTGTAAGTCGTCAACTCGACAAAATTCTGCAAATTGTCGCGTTGTCGAGTTACACCTATCTCGGCATCACGACAGTTTGCTTAATTTTGTCGTGATATCGAGTTACTGTAAGTCGTCAACTCGACAAAATTCTGCAAATTGTCGAGTTGTCGAGTTACACCTATCTCGGCATCACGACAGTTTGCTTAATTTTGTCGTGATATCGAGTTACTGTAAGTCGTCAACTCGACAAAATTCTGCAAATTGTCACGTTGTTGAGTTACATCTATCTCGTTATCACAACAGTTTGCTTAATTTTGTCGTGATGTCGAGTTACTGTAAGTCGTCAACTCGACAAAATTCTGCAAATTGTCGCGATGTCGAGTAACACCTATCTTGACATCACGACAGTTTCCTTAATTTTGTCGTGACGTCGTGTTACTTTAAGTCATCAACTCGACAAAAATGCTGCAAACTGTCGCGATGTTGCGTTATTCTGGCAAGATAATTAAACATCTCGCATGTCACCTTATGGCCACCGTACATTCATTATGCACTTACTGTATTTCTTTCATGTTTCCACAGTAGGAATGAGTTACCATCATACACTAAACGAAACCATTCAATTGAACTGTCCCGAAGGTTTCCCGATTTTCACCCGAAATTTCCATTAAAGTAGAAATACACCTACTAAAGTTTCTGACGCGACTATTTATCGGAGTTCCGTCCGTGTACACAGAGCCCCGCACTTGGCTGAGCCATTATGAATACCTGATTTGACTTTGTATATGTACGCAAACGACATGGGCGAAAATTATTGGCTACGCTAGAAATCTTTCAGATCGAGGAAAGAAAATAGTTGAGTTTTTAATTATACGGGAATTTTCAATCACTAGTATATTGCCGAGTTTTTTATTGCTACTTTAATCTTTCAGCAATTGAACTACTTCATTCTTGAATACGTGTTAGTGGAAACTGGAGCTTCAGATCTGCAAGTAAAGCCAAAGATAATTAGAAAATGCAATTTGCAAAAAAAAGAAAAATGGCCACAAAATGCCCAGATTTGAACACATAGGGAAGCCTAAGAACAAGGCCGTAGATTGCACTATTTGCGATCTAAGTCCTCCTAAATTGTCAAAATTTCCCAAAGGGAAGGGGGCACACGCTCCCCTTAGACCCCTCCCCAGGATGACGATCACAAGAGCCCCCGGACAGAAAACACCCAAGTGGAGAACCCTGGGCGTATACACCAAAAAACATAAACAAGAGTACCGTGCAGTCACACTCTCTTCTTTCGTGAAAGATCGAAAGCGAAATATCTTACTTAAAAGCACACTGAAAGTACTGCATTTCCAGGGCCGTGGCCATGACGAAATCCATAGAAGGGTGGAGGAGGGGGAGCAGTCCAGTCGCGTACCTAGGATAAATGGAAAACAAGCGGACCCTTCCTTTGTCACCCCGTGAACGGAAGGGAAGGGAGGGTGACATGTATGTTATGTGTCTTATTTGAAAATGGTGCCATCTTTAACAAAGCTTTGAACTGTATGCTTATATTTTTTAGAATCCTTATCAATATTCAAGAATTTTTCTTTCTGTTTTTCTTTTCTCGGCTGAGTTCAAGGGAAGGTGTTTTCGTCTAAAGAAGGGGGACACCATGCTTTTTGAAATTATTTTGTTTATGTAAGGTGGCTTAGATACAAAATGGACTTATCTTTGGGAAAGCTTTGATTTTATGATATATTTAGAAATTCTTATTATTTAGTGATTTTTCCTTTCTTTTGGCTGGATGCAAAAGAAAGAGGTGTCTTTTAAGGGGACATTCTTCTACTATGAGAATCTTTTATGCCAGTTAGCTTAAGTTGGTGTTACCTGTCACTGTCGTAACTTCTTTTTGACATAAGGAGGAGGAGACATAGTCACACTTTCTCAGGGGAGCACCATAATTAGTCGGCACATAACAAACCAATGAAATTTGTGCCAGTTATTACTCTAAGACTGAAATACAGGAAGTTACACTTGGCAGGTTATGTTAGTTACATCTAAACATTTTGATTAGAAAAAGTACGTTTGACAAACTTTATTCGAAAAATCACGTTGTAGATGAAACAGATCTCTGCTTTACTCATTGTTTTATAGCAATGAAACGTATGGTTTAACGAGATATTGTCTATTATTTACATCCTGCGGTAGCATACACGAATCCTTAATTCAGAACATGTCATATATACTATTATATGTGAAAAGATATAGTGCTTTATAGCCAGGATTTTTGCAGCAGGGTGGAAGCGGGGAGCTGAGGCTACTAGAAGCTCCCTGGTGGGAGCACCGTAGGGCACAGGCGTATGAAGCAAGATCTAGGGTCGGTAATCCCCTGAGTAATATACGTCTTTTTCAAGAACAAAATTCAGGCCAACGAAGAAAACTTTCGCGAAAAAGACCTTCAGTCGCCTCCTGAAATGTCTTTCTACACGTCTAAGCCTAAGGAGCACACATTATTTTTCTCCAAGTCATTCCTCTAAAAGTGAGGATAGGACAATGGGAAGACGAGGGCAAGTGGGGTGGCTGAAGTGAGCGACACGGGATTGGGTATGGGACGAAAGCATTTACAAAATATGTTACGATAACTTTCTCTTTATTGAGTAGGTCAATAAGGAACAATAAGAATACTTGCATTAAGGGTAAGTCTTAAATGATGCAGTGGTTATAACTTTGGTTTACAGGTGTCGCTGTTTCTTTTTAGGATTGATTGCTCACTTAAGCTTGAAAAAGTTTTTGCTTTCACTCCCTTCCCCAACTTGCAATTATAATTTGTGTACTAGGTCTTCGTTAAAGAGGCTTTAATTCATAATGTAAAAAGTTTAGTATTTCATTCCTCACGGATGAATGTACTAATTTGATGTTTAAACTTCATAAGTTTAGGTTACATAATTTATTTATCAAATTTGTATATATTTACACTACAGTTACAATTCAATTTGCCGAAAATGAAGTAAATGAAATGCAAATAAATTAATTTTCTTTTTTTTTTGGGGGGGGGGGGGCTCTTACAATAAAACGAAACTTTTCTTCCTAAAGAAGGTCAGTTGAGCTTTTTCTTAAACTACCAATCTACAAACTTTCTATAAATTTGAACCAAACTTGAAGGTACAACCAGCATTGTTTACTAGTTCGGAAAATGGATCTCTTTCGACGTCCAACTATTACAAAATATGAACACAATATGAATTAATTATTACCCGTGTATGCAGAATTTGTTATTCCTGGGGTCCATCTTCAGTTTTGACAAACGCCAAGTATAGCGACCAGTGACAGATTGTAGTAACTTTTTCTTTTTTTCGACCCAGTTCTTTTTTCGTCAACCCAGGGCACCCCAACATTTCCCCTAGCTCCTTTATTAGGCTACAACATAAAGCACATATCTGAGCCAAATCGGCACCTAAAGGAAATGCAGTCATTTGAACCCATGCCAAGCGGTGACGAACATTTCGCAGTTGCTCATGCTGAACAATAGTTCAGTTAAGTAACTGAACTATTCATAATTCCTCATTTTTACGTCTTATAAAAGTTTAAGAGCCATATATTGTCATCCCTTGTTCTTTTGAGTAAACCACGAATTGAGGGCCGAGTTGAACATTGTTCGACTGTCATAGCTTTACAGCTCAATACTGGACTGTAAGCTGGTCTTTTATCGTGCTGCGTGCACGAGAAGCTCGAGTTTGCTTCCCTTGGGCTCCTTAACGTTTTCCAACGGGGAGGCTGTTGCAACTATATCGGGTACCACCCGTGGGATTACATGCATTGTATGGCATTCACCCGCTTATCCTACAAACAGAGGTGTTTAGATCTAGTACTTTACCGTTGGCTACCCTTCTAGAATAACTTTGTGAGATGTAATTCTCGACCTTTGTTCAGGGCTGCCCAATTAAATTTTGTTCTTCTTCACTTCTTTGAATGTGCTGAGTAATCAGTATAGGGGAACTAATTTGACGTACCGTTACCAAAGTTACCAAACGATAAGACGGAAAGAATTTGCACCCTAAATCCAAATGGTCGTTGCAGTTCTACATCTGCCATAGTCTTGAGGCGCCAGTATGACCAACTTAAAATTTGGCACTCAAAATCCCTAGATTGAACTGTGGCAAAATCGCACGATCCACAGTAGACAAAATAGTCACCAAGGTTTACGATAAGTACGTACCCCGTACATCCGTCATTTCTTACCTACGTTCACACCATCGATATGTGGATGTGTACCATTGCTATGGCATTCAGCTGCTCTTAGCACATTGAATCACTCAGTCTGGTCTTCAACGCTGTCACCGTGACCGTGACTGGGTTGTTAATGGAGGAAATAAGAAAAGACCCCACCCAACTTCCTTAGGAATATAATCCATTGTAAACATTTTTTTTTGTCTTTTTCTCCTTTCACGTCCTTTTCCACTGTTTTTAATTTTTTTAATTCATTTTTCACTTCGGGAGGGTGCAGGTCCTTAGGGCCCTTCTGAATCGGGACCTAATGATGGACACTCAAAGCATTCGTAAAAAGATGTTGAATTTCTGTAAATGTGATTGTATTTGTACTCGATTATGTTTACTCCGAATAAGAGGACTAAGAATATGATCATCATGCGGTCCTTTCTCCATTTCGATTTCGCGAAGTGGGCAGAAATCCTTGATATCATCACCTGACACCTCCCTGATTGCATGCAATCTGCACTTACCATTTTTTAAAATCGTCATCCTCCCGTGCTTGCGCAGCAGACGACATGCTTAACTTTGGAGTTTGGATATTCCGCCAAATCAAAAAAGTGAGGGCAGTATGTGATCCCTATTTTTTCAGTGTTTCCACTCTTCCCCAAATTACCCGAAATTTGGGAAATCTGGGTGATCTTCGGGAAATTTTTGGGAAGGGGGATTATTTCGGGAAATTTCGAGAAATCTGGAAATAACGTATGGCGTATGGAAATGACGTATATGGTGCGCCTACCGTGCCATAAGAGACGTATGGCTTGACAGGGTGAAATCCTGGACCAGCCATTAAAGTAGCATAAAAGAAGCGTTATTATAAATATCAGGAAATACCAAGCCGATTTCAGGAAATTTTAGATTCCATTTCAGGAAAATGAATTAAGAGTGTGGAAACACTGATTTTTTCCTTTCGGGGATTCCCACTGCTTAGTGGAGATTCCCCTTTCGCGACTTCACGCTGGAAAAGGCACGTTAGTACTAAGGCTTAGTGCTCAATAGTAGGCCAGTTGCTGTTGCACCCAACAAGCCTGACCTAATGCTAAGTTATGAGGACAAATGATTGGTGAAAGTTTTCAGAGGGATTGAAGGTAGGATTTTTGTCCATTTTTTGCTAGGCCGAGGGCCAAGGCCTAACGTTACCTAGGATAACGACGTTACTATAGGCTAGGCACTTAGGCCTATGTAGGCCTAGGCCTACAAGGCAGTCCAATGTCTAATGCCGCGTTCTAATTCGGGTCGCAAAGTGATGAATTCACCACGTCTTTCTTACGACCTGAATGAAACGTAGCATAATAGGCTATAGGCAAGGCCTGTACCCTACTGTACTACAGGCCTAGTAAATTTAGCCTAGGCTAGCCCACAGGCGTTCCGATTTTATGTATAGGGCCTAGGCCTATAATACACTACCCACATAGCAAGCTGACGGCGGGCCGCCGTCGGCTAAACGACGGCACGGCGGCAGCGGCGTGCCGCTGGTTTACCGCCGGCGGCCCGGAGGCGGTGAAAAGTCGGCATGCCGACGGCGGGATTACAGCGGCATGCCGCCGGCGGCCCGACGGCGGTGAAAAGTGGGCATGCCGGCGGCGGGACTACTGCGGCATGCCACCAGCGGCCCGACGGCGGTGAAAAGTCGGCATGCCGAAGGTGGGATGGTAGCGGCATGCCTACGGCGGGCCAACGGTGGCTAAAAGTCGGCAAACCGAGGGCGGCATTGAGTCGGCGTGCCGTTGTTGGGCCGCCGGCGGCTAAAGTTTGGCTTCCCGACGGCGGCAAAGCAACGTCGGTATGCCACCAGCGGCCCACCAGTTATGAAGAGGGGAAAAAAGAAGGGTAACACGAGTTTATACCAAGGGCTGTTCATGGACTAATTGTGATTAATGGACAAGAATATGGCGGCACACAGTACAGGGGCCTTGCTTTTATGGGTAATTGCTACTATAGTGTTTTCAACTATTACTGGATGTAAAATACAGCGATGGTTTATTATTTTTTACAACCATTAGCCTACTTTGCGGCAAATCACAAGAGTAAGAAGACATTGGCGTATTGCGTGGGTCCGTATCCACAAAGCAGGCTACTGGAAGTGGCAATCGAGATAGCTTCTGGTGGGGAGGGGGAGAAAATTTTTTTAGTGGGCGAGATATAAAACTGATAGTTATTTTTTCACTAGCCATGTCGCGACAATTTTTCGGGCCCCTGCCCCCCTCTGGCTATGGGTATGATAGTGTTGGTACTTTCTATCCTTTAATGTGATCTTTTTTTTCCTTCCCCGTCTTGTCTTCCCGTCTGAGCGACTTCAGGCGATTTCCTCTCTCACGTTCCATAAAATGAGTGCGACCAGAATCCCATTAGACGGCTGCAGTTGCTCGTGCTTCATTTACACGCATTTCGACATCCCCATTTGTTGTTAAAAGTTTGCACATTTTGCAGAGATAGGTCATTTAAATTTACATGACCTCACTTGCGAATCCTCGGTGATGAAATTTAATAACGCAACGACTTTTGGCAATGAACATATAGTGAAGTTTACACAAATTAGAGCATGAGTTGCAGATTATTCTCTACAGAGCTGTCTTTGTGTATTGTGTATATGCGCCAGGCCAGGCCAGCACTCTCACAAAGTTCGCACAAACTTGGATCTGCGCTGTGCACAGCATTCATCTCGCATTCACGCATCAATTTTCAATGTGAATGTTATCCAGCTCTGACGCCTGACATAGCTACCCTCGATATGCAAATCACTAGATTTGGCTTAATGCCAACCAGGGCGCGCAGCCGGGCCAGCTTCATTGCAACGTATGTGTGAGCAGACGATAGTTTTTGCTGTACGTAATCCAATGAAATTGTATTGTGTGCGCTCTGGAACTTTCCATGCATACGAGCGCTACCTTAGCGTGTGCGCGCACATAACCATCGCTATTATATGTGCAGTGCATGCTTCGCACGAGCGCCTGGGTACGTACCCAGCCTACGAACGTACGTACTTGCATACGACCGAACGTACAAAATTATCCACACTAACTGCCATATACGTTGTAACTCAGAACTATGGCCTAGGATGGACACTGAAGGAAATATTGTTGACATTTTGATGTCGTAAACTAGAGAAATAATTGTCCATTCAACATTCATCATGTTCTAGAGTCCGGACCGGTCAGAGACCACCTGCAAGGTAATACTTTGTTTTCAGAAAAATAATAGGTAAGGTTTAGTGTGTCTAATTTCATTTCAGCTTTAGCGACGACGACTGTGAATGTTGTGAACTTGTGCCGTAAACGTTACGTTAGGATGTTAACGTTAGGCTATGTAGCCAGGAGATCGTTAAAATTATAACAGTTAACGGCTAAGAGTAAGACTTATTTAGAGTGCCAAAGTTTGGCATAACGTTACTGGTTCGGTTGGCGTCACTATGACGGTAAATTAAGGCATAACTTAAGTCTAAGTTACAGTAGGTCATCCTTCAGTAAAAACTAAAATGGCCAAGGATAGCCTATGTCTAGGCTGCTGTAGGCCAAGGCCTTTGGCAAGGCCTACCAAGGCCTAGGCAAAATCATTCATAGGTCGACCGTTAAACCAGCATTAACGTTAGAGACTATAGGCCTAGGTGCCTTGCCATTATAGAGCCACTACATGGCCTAGGCCCCTACCTAGGCCTAGACTAGATAATAGACTAGCCTACGCTATAGCCTGTTAGTAATACTGAGTAGGCTATTAGGTTATGCCATCAAAGAAATCCTAACGTTAGGCTAGACTTCATTTGTTGAGTTGTTCGCCAATTAGGTCTAGCCTAGGCTAACCATGAACTTAAGTTATGCTAGGCGTAAAGATAGGCTAGGCCCTTACGTTACAGGCTAATGTTAAAATTATTAGGCTATGTAAAGTTGAAGGGCTTGTGTTGAAACTTCATTCCGTGCAATTCCTTTAGGCTAAGGCCAGGTCATTACTGTAGCCTAGTAATAACAAATAAGCTTACAGTATGCCTAGGGCTACTTTCCTTTCTAATAAATCTTGTAAAAAAGAGGCCCAGGCTACTGTAGGCCAACAAATTTCATTTTAAAGTGACTCAGCCTACCGCCGTACCGGTTATACTGAAGCCCACACATAGGCTTCGGCCTTCAAGGAAAGTTTGTACTACTAACGTTAGATCAGGCTTAGGCTAGGCTACCTCAAAGTTTGAATAGTTCAGTTACAATGAAATTTCATTTTGATTTATTTTGGTGATGATAAAAGAGAAACTTTGATTTAATTTCAGGGTTCTAAAAGGGTTCAACATGGATGTTTGAACACAGTGACTTGGCGCAGTCCTACTCCTTTCATACTAGCAAAGGAACCAAATAATAGGCCACCTAAGCAACGGACATCATTGTGACTGATTGGAAGAGAGAAGAGCTGTAGCTTTCCAACACCTCATTGTGCATGTCAAAGTTAACAAATTTGGTAAGTTACGTATAAATAAATGATTTAACCTTACAGGATTCTTCCTGTTTCCTATTTTGTTGTGGTCAGAAGTTTATTTCCCCTCAACTATGGTTAATAATAAAAGGGACATAGTAACATCAGCAATAACACATGCAGATTTTCCAAAAAGAATTAAGAAAAACTCAAAATTCTTTGTCAATTTCTACATTTACAAGACCTTTCACTACTGAGATATTACATACTGAAATTTGACCCAAATTAAAACACACGCCTTCACACAAAACGAATTTAAAAACTAAACATGTAAACTTAATACAGTATAACAGAGAATGTGGGTTCTGATGAATGTTCAGTTTTTGATAATTAATAGCCTGCAGGGACTCTTTACATTGAGCCGGTCCCAGGTGATTTTTACCCCATGGTCCCTGAGATTTAGTGCCTGGTATGCCTATAAACAATGTGACCAGGCATCATGCCATTTTTGTACAAAGCACCTGGTTTTATCCACCCAACCACCCCCACCACCACCATTAGTTTAACATTAAACCTAATACTGAAGTCAATATTTTAATGAGTGAGAGCAATTAGGCATGCATCTTGATCAGGGTACTTAAAATTTCCTTGATTTGTGTACATGCTATGTCATTACATAAGTTTATGAGCTCATTTCTTGTGTGTATGGTCCTACATGTTCAAACTTCTTGTATCCATTGTTATTCCATCATTATGCTGAATGCACTTTCAATGATTTGAAACAAGGCCCCTGCTTGGTCATGGAATGATGACACCAAGGACAGCTGAGCCTTAAATCTACAAGACCAGGAACTTCCACATGCTCCAAATCTGCTCAGTATAAATTAGCTCCCTGCATGATGTGGGGGACAAAGTTTTTGTATTTATTTCTTTGCTACTGTATGAAGAAAAGAAAACTAACGGCAACAGCTCTGGTAGTAAGATACTACACATTAAAAGAGGGCTGTGTATAACATAACTTGGGCTGGACCTACAGTAGCTATGGCAATTCATTTCACAGGGGACATGAAGTGGATTGGGTACAATAAAAAGCCTAATTCGTCATATTACATGAAGCACCGAGAACATTACTGTTCAAAGGAATTGATTTTCAATTTACACAGAGAGCTGCGTACCAAGCACGATAATGGTCACAAGAACTACACTTGCATGGGGACCATCTGATGTGCATGGTTGATCTATTTTCAGACATTTAGTGTTTTTCCTCCATCATTGAAACTTGGATGTAAACTACTTTACAGTGTAATTAACACATTTTTATCTTTATCGCATTCCATTGTTTCAGCATTAGCCAAAATGGCCCCAAAAAATCAGAAGGGGGAACTACAGGACGGAATAGAAGCTCGACAGTTTTTACCGTTTTGGAATTGTAGGCATGCAAAGACACGAGAGTTGGAAGAATGCCCTGATTCGTCTGCCAACGAAGAGTGCAAATTATCAGTATTAAAGATCACAAGAACATCACAGCAAATATGAATGGACTGGTGGACTTCATGACGACTTCTTTTTCATTGAGAACAGTAGGTCAAGAAAACTAGTTCCTGTTTCTTATCAGAAGTTAAAAGGTACCTTCTGAATACAACTGTCACTAGTACGGTACTCATTCTTGCACTTCTTGCGAAAAGATAAAGTCAGTTCAGTAATTTATGAAAAGTGTGATACTCGTGACTTTCGAGATGCTGCACGAAAATCGTCACCGTCTCATCTAGGATAAAAATGTACAAGGAGTGTGTGGTATTCTGCTGTCTTCGCTTACCTTTGTACATGTGCTGAGAGAAATGGCAAAATGGGTGAAGGTACATTCTCATTTTTGTCATGTTACTTAATCCTAGAAGGCATTTGTTAAAGAAATGCTTTTCTGTGTTTGTGGTCACAATATTTTGTGTCGTCACCAGGGCTCGAAATAAGTTTGAAAAAGGGCACAGCCAAAATGAGCAAATTGGCTGTCGGTGGTGCTGGTTATTTTGAGCCCTGCGTCACTTTGGCTCCGAAAAATTTTGATTCTGTTTCCAAGTTCGAAAATGTTGATATCATTTAAAAGTGACTCATATTGTGAGGCTTTTTAAGAAACATGTGTTCAACATAAACAATGTGTAACAATTACGAAATTAATTGAATTTTAGAATTCATAGGCGTAGGAAGCTGTTCAAAACGAGAAGGGGGGGGGGGCTGAACATTTTTAGGATCACCGTCCTGGACGAGGGAGCCTCCCTTTTGGAAAATTTTTGAATATTTGAGGGTCCTTAGATGCAATTTGGTGCATTATTTTGGACAAATTTCAAGGAAAATTACTGCATATTTTTGACATTTTCTACAAAGGAAACAAACAAGGAAGAAGCTTCAACCTTGGATTGAGGTGGGGGGGGGGCTGAGGCATTCTTCCGCCACACCACATTTTTTACTTGAGCCCCACAGCCCCCCGCTTCCTACGCCTATGTTAAAATTTATAGTGGGTTCAGTGAAAATAGCAATGTGACATCACAATTTACTGCAAATTGCATCTAAATATTCTTGAAACAAACATTTGTTTTGAAAGTGATGAGGGCACTGACTTGTCATCCTGGCTGGCAGAAAAGGGGAACCCATTCCTGTGTTCCCTTGCAATTTGCATGAAAAAGAAGTAAGTGCCTGAAAGCAACATGGTGCTTCATGTTTCAATATTCCAATACCCTCTGAACCTTTCAAACAAGTTTTCTGGTTTGTTTCTTTTGAAAATAATAATTCTCTCTAATATAATAAAGGCTGCAAAATAATTTGAGGGCTTCATGTCAGAATAAATTAGGGGAATAAAATAAAATGCGTAAGTCTACTTTACTCAAAAGGTAAAGAGACATTGCTCCCTCCCTCCTCCTTCCCCTCCCCCACCATATCAAAACCCTTGCACATATGTCCTTTTCAAATTGGCAGTTGTAAGTATGAACTTATATTATCAGGGATCCGCCAGAAATGCAAAAAAGGGGGGATTTATTACTGCTAAACTCCAAGTCCAAATTGATGCAGTCCTTAACCAAAGTTACAAGTGGGTTCAGGGGGGCAAATGCTTGCTTCAAGGCCCCATTAAGGTGCAATATGAAGGTTCTAAAGGTCATTTATTTCAAGCATTGCTGCAAAAGTGTCCTCTTCAATAAGTAAGAAACTAAAGTGGTGAAATTTTTTTATATTTTTATGGAAATGAAGGGGGGATTTTACCTCCCTTCTTCTGGAAAGGTGGGGACAAATCCCCCCCCCTTTTCCCCCTCTGACAGAAACCTTGATTATTCAACTGTTCCAACATGTTTTCGGTAAGTAAAAATTGTGGACCAACTTACATTAAGGGAACAAGCAGTCATCTGATCTCAATTGAATTTTGAAATCAAATGTGAGATAGTAAAACTCTCTTACTTTCTCTTACTTCGTTACAAGTTTGTGATGTTTTCACATGAAATGTTCGAATATCAATAGCAAACCAAGAAGTTTCCATGCATAAGTTAAACAATTCCGTTACGATAATAATGTACATAAGTCTAAAGAGTAACTTACGGATCAGGATACTTGTCACTAATTCATATTTGGGTGACTGAATTTTCTCTGTAATAAAACTTGGGTTCTTTAATCATCAGTGATGCTACAAAAAAGGAACGACAAGGGTATGGAATGAGGGGTGAAACAGGTTCATTTCAAAGCCACCTCCTAAAACAGAATATGGCACTCAAACTTTAAAGTCAGGCAAGTAGGCCTGTCCTTTTCCGATGGATGGATCAAAAGAAGTATGACATGTAGTATTTTCATGTATAGGTGGTAACATTTGATATGGGTTTTAAAAGTGTCAGGTCAAGTTAATTTGCAGTTTAACAGTGATTTTTCCTCTTTTCATTACATATTCTTCATACTTGTTTCATTCTAGATTCTTTACTTTATGGGGGAGGTGGGTAAGGAAAACTTGGAACAAGCTTGGAGTGAGAATCAGAAAAGAAAGTTCCTTTTTATTAATTTGGGATGGCATAGCTGTACTAGTTCTGATTTTCTTATTTAATCATGTCATTCTGTAAGATGTATAGAATTGGGGTTAAAGTTTTTAAAAATACAAATCCTTGTTAAATGCTTTACATTAAAAATAATCTTGTTCTTGTTTTAATGCTTTCGCTCGGTAAATTGTACATATAGTAGTTAAAAGTCTTCTCAGACAGGAATACAACATTGCAAACTAAGTTTTCAACCCACGAACTTTTTTCTTTTTACTCTTGCGGAAACTCAATTATAGGTATAAAGCACTTAATCTTTAGGCTATCATCTGAACTTTTAAAGACTATAGTGCCTTTTGGGTAAAGTTTTGAAAAGCGAAATTGAAATTGAAAGTGAGGTTAATGTAGCATCCCCCAGAAAAGAAACATCTTTTACAAGTGATATAAGAGAAGAGTATTTTTTCAGATGGAAAATGAACATTTACATGATTTATAAAAAATTGTCCTGCATGGATAAGATAATAATGCTTTTTGAAGAAAACCTTTCTAGAAAAAGTTCCACCTTTTGAGCAACCAAAACCTGAGGTACGCGTATAATACCTCTGCCGACGGCGGGCCGCCGTTTAACCGGTCTTATCCCCGCGGTTGGCCCACCGGCGGTCCGGCGATGGGAAAGCGGTGGCAATTAACCGCCGGCGGGCCGCTGTCTTACTGACTCTACGACCGCGGTTGGCCCCCCGGCGGTCCGACGGTGGTAAAGCGGTGGCAACCGCCCGCTAGCCGCTGCTATACCGACTCGCTGGCCCGCTGTCTGCCCGCCGGTGGGCCAACGTCGGAAACCGCCGGCGGGCCGCCATCGGACCGCTGGACAAATCTACGTCGGCCCGCCGGCGGTTGCCGCCGTTGGCCCGCCGGCGGTGCCGCCGCCGGTCCGCCATCCGGCCGCCGTCGGCTTGCTATCAGGGTAGCACACTTCCGAGTGTGCTCTTGAGGGTTTTCTCTTTGTTGATACCTGGGCTGGTTTTGTAAATAGGAGGGATCTTTTTGCTAAAGATGGGTTGCACTTGTCGAGCATAGGGGCTAATGAGCTGGGTAGGCTGGTTTCTAGGGCTGTTGATTCGCAGGTGTCAAACTAGAGTCAGGGGTGAGGTCAGCCAAGAATGGGGGGGTTTCTGAGTTTTATTGTGCTCAGAGTGATTGTGTTAGTAACAAGGGGAATTATGTAAATAGGGCAGTTTGTGGAATGAAGGTCATGTTTGCCAATGTTCACAGCCTTTTCAATAAGTTCAGTGAGTTCCTTGCTCATATTTCCATAGACAATCCAGACATAGTTGGGGTTACTGAAACTTGGCTCCATAGTGATATCAGCAACTCTGAAATTCAGGTTCCTGGGTACAAAATTTTCAGGCAGGATAGGGCTGATACTGTCTGTGGTAGGGGTGGAGGGGTTTTATGTATGTTAAGGATAGCATAAATTGTGTTGATGTCACCAACAAGTTTTCTTCAGGATTTTCTAACTGCTTGTGGTGTGAAATTAGTTTTGGCAATGAGTCTTGCACTCCTTTAGTTGTTGGTATTATTTATCGTTCACCAAATTCTTGTGCTGATAATAATCAGAGTTTGTTCGAAAGTTTTAGGAAAGTTTCTTCGAAAAGGGCAGTTGTGTTTGGGGATTTCAACTTTCCTGATATTGATTGGCATTCATGTACTAGTGGGTCACATGGGAGGGATTTTCTCGAGGCAGTGTCTGATGGTTTCTTTACCCAGCATGTTCTGTTTCCCACTCGTGAGGACAATTGTCTGGATTTGGTACTAAGTACTGATGAAAACATGGTTAGAAATGTAGCTAGTGGTGGTAGGTTAGGATCTAGTGACCATGACCTCATAAGCTTTGAGTTACTTTGTTTCAGCAAAC
Organism: Holothuria leucospilota; assembly: GCA_029531755.1. NCBI lineage: Eukaryota > Metazoa > Echinodermata > Holothuroidea > Aspidochirotida > Holothuriidae > Holothuria > Holothuria leucospilota. Next base: position 61,409,107 of record CM055965.1, read on the forward strand.
TTCAAGCTAGTGACAAAACTGTTTTAGATTTCAGCAAGGCTAAGTTTACTCATGCTAAAGAGCTTCTTACCATAGATTGGGTTGCACGTTTGTCTCATTTAGGTCCTGCTGAAGCATGGAGTGTCTTTCGTAATATAGTCACTGACACTACAAAGTTGTGTATCCCACTCAAGAAAGCTGTGGTTAAAAATAGGCCAATCTGGATGTCTAGAGAGGTACTTAGAGCAGCCAGGAAGAAACGTAAGTGCTGGCGTCGATATAGGGTCAGTAAGAATTCTGATGACTTTGCAGTCTACAAGAAGCAGGAACTCTTAGTTAAAAATTTGGTTATTGACACTAAAGCTAAGTTTGAAAAGCATTTGGCCAAGGAGGTTAAGGTAAATCCAAAATCTTTTCATGCCTATGTCAGGTCTAAGCAGAAGGCTAAGGAGGGTGTTGGGCCTCTCCAAGGTAATGAAGGCACACTAGTTACTGATCATCAGGATATGGCTAATTTGTTAAATGATTATTTCGTATCTGTTTTTACCAAGGAATCATCTGTTTTGGGGACTTGTAGGGATTCTGATAATTCTTCTTTAGTTAGTGATGTTGTCTTCTCTGAAGAGTTGGTTTGTAATAAGTTGAAGAGTTTAAAAGCTAGTAAGGCACCTGGGCCTGATGGGATCCATCCTGCCATTCTCCATGAATGCTCCGAGATTTGGTCAGTTCCTCTTTGCATTATTTTTCAGAAGTTTCTGGATTCAAACTTTGTACCTGCTGACTGGCGGATTGCTAATGTTACTCCAATTTTCAAAAAGGGGGATCGGAGCTTGCCTTGCAATTATAGGCCGGTCAGTTTAACCAGTGTTGTGTGCAAAGTTATGGAATCTGTAATCAAGGATTGTTTGCTTAAATATCTTTTAGATAATGGGTTACTCAATCTGTCACAGCATGGTTTTTTACCGAGTAGATCTTGTGTTACTAATTTACTAAGCTTTCTTGAGGATGTTTCCTTATCTCTTGACTGTGGTCACAGTGTTGATGTCATTTACCTTGATTTTTCAAAAGCCTTTGATAAAGTTCCATTAGGTAGACTTACAGTATGGTTAAACTGCATAGGTTAGGCATCAAGGGCAGTTGTGCTGACTGGATAAATTCATGGCTCAATGGTAGATCTCAGAGAGTTGTTGTTAATGGTAATTTCTCTTCTTGGAAAGAAGTTACAAGTGGAGTTCCACAGGGTTCTGTTCTTGGCCCGCTTCTTTTCTTAATTTTCATCAATGATATCGATAGCTCTCTCATCTAGTATTAGTAAGTTCGCTGATGATACTAAGCTCTATAGGAAGGTTAGTGATAGGGATGATGCCTCATTACTGCAAAAAGACTTGGATAGGTTATTTTCATGGTCTCAGACTTGGCAAATGTCTTTTAATGCAGATAAGTGCAAAGTCCTTCACTTTGGTCCTAAAAATTTCAGCTATGATTATAACATGAATGGTAGTATTCTGAGTGATGTGAATTTTGAGAAGGATCTGGGTGTAGTTATTACAGGTGATTTAAAGCCGTCTAGACAGTGTGCAGCAGCTGCTGCTAGGGCTAATAGGGTGCTTGGATTGATCAAGAGGAATTTCAGTAGTTTTAGTAAAGAAATTGTACTAAATCTGTATAAGCAGTTGGTAAGACCCCACCTCGACTATGCAGCCCAGGCTTGGAGTCCCTTCTATGAAAAGGACAAGCTTCTTTTAGAGCAAGTTCAGAGGAGAGCCACTCGCCTTATACCCGAGGTGAGACACCTACCTTATCATGTTAGACTTAAGCATCTTGGGCTTACCACCCTGGAGTTGAGAAGGATTAGGGGGGACATGCTTCAGGTGTACAAATTTCTCTCTGAAAGGAATCCTTTGTCCTCTTGCAATTATTTAAAGGTTCAGTGTAATTCTCGGGTTCGAGGCCATTGTAAGAAGCTAGTTAAGAATTTTGCAAGGCTCGACATTAGGAAGTTCAGCTTTTCTCATAGAGTTGTTAACGAGTGGAATAGTCTGCCTGAGTGGGTAGTTAACTCCACATCTGTGCACTGCTTTAAGGTTAACATTGACAAGTTCTTCCATAAATGTGGTAGAATCTAATTGTGCTGGGCTTGTTTGGTGTTGGTTGGTTCTTTGTTTTCAGTTAAGGTTGTATGGACTTCAGGGCATCTTATGGGGCCTTAGCCCTCCTTTGCCCTTTAACCTGTTATGTTATACACTATACATATATAGGCCTATACTAACAAGGTACGACAATTTTCTGGACGAAGCTTACAACTTGGCCTATTTTTACACTCTTACACTCACTGTGAACCTCCCTGATTTCTTTCAATCACGTCATTCGATGAGAAAGAACATTCAACATCCCTTCGGACACAGCTGCGAGCATAAAATCACTTCTAATCAGAATTATTCGTAAAAAAATGGACTCTCCGCAACTTGGTGGTTACACCTGTAGACAGATGACGTATGATTATAACCTGCACATCCATCTATGCCGTCTCGTAAGCGAAAACACGCAGCGCAAGGTGAAGCAAATCAAAAGAACGTACGTTCGCTGTGCAGATAGATACGTGTAGCGCTAGTCCTTGAACTGCGTTAACGGTAGAACCTACTCCGTACCACGGAGCAGTGTTGCCACTCGGTAAAATGAAAATTTTCAAGATTACCACTAAAATTTTTTCAAGATTCAAATATTTTTTTTCAAGTTCACGTTATTTTAATGTAGGCCACAGTCCTCTATCAAATATGCTTTAAATGTAAAATTTGAGGCATAAAATATGCGTTTTTCTGCAGTTTCCTTGCCTTGGGAAACTGAAGAAAAACATGCATTTTTAAGGAAAATTGACAGACAAATTTAGAAACGCCAAAAATACGACAAAATGCCGTTTGGCGTTTCTTTTCAAATTCCTTATGCCAACACCATCTAAAAATGCCAAATTTAGTGGTTTTGGCGTTTAAATCACCAATATGGCAACCTTGGGCAACACCACGATACTCAGCACTGCACTGCTTGCACCGCACGTAGCCTATAGGACGTACATCCAATGTTACTTGCTGTATGCGTGCACTAACTGGGCATTGTAAATTTCATCATGATGATGGCATTTTGCGTTGCTGTAATACAGGATTAGGATTGTTACGTAGGTAACGTAGGTCTTAGTAGAACTAAATCAAGGGTTTTTCTGTGACACAGCCGGCCAAATTTACAGTAAAACTTATGGTATTTTTACAGTCTTCAAAAGATGGTCTAAATTTTTCAAGATTTGGCGATTTTGGGAATCTTTTTTCAAGTTTTCAAGATGGATCTAATTTTTTCAAGATCTAGTGAATTTTTTCAAGGGGTGGCAAGGCTGCCACGGAGTGCGGAGTAGTGCGGAGTAAAACAAAGTGTACATAGCATAGAGTCCTGTTCAAGGACTTAGTGCAGCGCCTAATTTGACAAATCCAGGTAACGTGCATTGTGACTGGCGTCGAAATAATTCTGACTTAACTACACGCCAGTCACAACGAAGGTTACATAGGATTTGTCAAATGAGGAGCTGCTACTCGTATCTATCTGCACAGCGAACGTACGTTCTTTTGATTTGCTTTACCTTGCGCTGCGTGTTTTCGCTTACGAGACGGCATAGATGGTTGCGCAGGTTATAATCATACGTCATCTGTCTACAGGTGTAACCACCAAGTTGCGGAGAGTCCATTTTTTTACGAATAATTCTGATTAGAAGTGATTTTATGCCCGCAGTTGTGTCCGAAGGGATGAATGTTCTTTCTCATCGAATGACGTGATTGAAAGAAATCAGGGAGGTTCACAGTGAGTGTAAGAGTGTAAAAATAGGCCAAGTTGTAAGCTTCGTCCAGAAAATTGTCGTACTTTGTTAGTATATATATGTATAGTGTATTATATATGTCGGAACGCCTGTGGTTAGACCTATATGATGGTGAAACCTAATAATAAGGCCACTCTATGAATGTTGTCATTTTTATTAGACAAGAAAAAAGAATGAGAATCTGTTTGTACCTAGGGCTAGGCCTAGGCCTACAAATCTTTTGGCGGACTTGATCTTATTTGCGACCTATTGTAAGATAATGGGCCAATCGTCATAGCAAAGGCTTAGGTAGGGGATATAGCCTGGGGATGAGAGGACGGTGCAGCTCCAAACTGAGAACCGATCCAGGCAAAAATTAAGAAGAGAGTTCACGTTGATTTCCATGATTTATTCGATGATTTCCATTTCCCCCAAAATGCTGATTATAGTCGATCAAAAGCCAGCATTAAATAATTTAACTAGTACAAGGTTAATGACTGCATGCTTCTTCAGAGAGGTCCGCAGCACGAGTGACCAAGCTTGCGGCCTGCCAGTATGGAAAGTATGGCAATTGCACACCTGAGATTTCTTTCTAGATTTTTATTGCACACTTGAAAATTCACATTGCACACCAGATTTTTAAGCCGACGGCGATTGCCTCGTAGGTATATGTTATATTGACTTGGTCTATTGGCTGCCTAGGGCCTAGGCCTACGTACTATGACTCAAGAGAGTGACCATTAACTTTCAATTTTCAGTCAGTTAATTGTGACAGGCGCGTGTGGTATGTTAAGGAGGCCTTCAAGAGTTTTGTTTAAAATTCTCCCAGGTATTTATTTCACACTTGACTTTTGGTGTGCACACTTGAAGTGTGCATTTGACACCTTGTTGCACACTGCACACTTCATTTTTTTTTGTGCACACCCGAGATCTCAGCGAAAAGTGCCATACTTTCCAATCCGGGCGGCCTGGGCTTGCAAACCTCGTGGGACTCTCAAAACTACAAAAACTTTAGTGCAGTCCCCTGATGGGTCAAAAGTTGTGACGAATCCTAAAAATAAATATTAATGAATGTGATGATCTTGGTTGATTAACGAGGAGGCTGTAAAGGGTGAAAGTGACTGCACCTACAAAATATGGGTTGGGGGATGTGGAAGCAGTCACATACACCAAAACACGTGACAGGAAACGGGAAAGATTACCAGGTGTGCTAGAAGCCTGGGAATAAATAAATCTGGTGAGATAAACAAGTCTGCATGTAAGAGGAGTTTCCGCCGGTTTTTACCCGGTTGCTAATTATGTTGTGAAGACCTCCCTGCTAGCTAGGTGTAAAGGTACCCTCGTGTGAGTCACTGGACATCCCTGCTGGTTGTTCAGAGGTATGCATCAATAAACACAGGGAGAGCATTGTTTTACGTCAAATATATTCATTAAGTTAAGCCATGTGTTTTCCCTGGATAAGGTAGGAAGCATGTGAAATTAAGAGAGAGAAGGAGAGTTGCATTTTAGTCTTCTTTCTATGCAGAAGTCTTGTCCCTGCCAGCTAGCTATTGCTACTGCAGTGTAGCTAGTAGGCCATAACTTCATCTTGATTATTACCCGGAACTTTGTACTGTGTTTCTATAGTAGTAGAACAAGTAATAAATTTAAAGGACTGGAGTACTGTTTCCTTAATTCTTTCCATCAGTCTCGGCTTGAACTGTAACACTAAATAAAATAGTGTTACATGCGTGGCATACTCTGTAAATTACTTGGAAAAGGATAGCATGAACTAAATATTATCTGACACTATAAATCTTTACCACAGAATTTTCCTTTGTTATCGAGAGATACACATACAACAAGTTCAGGGTTTCCATGCAACTTAAGCTGAAGATTGGAACGAACCTAATAAGGCCAGCAGGAGCTGTTAGCAATTTGTGTACAGAGCTGTATGTATACGACTCTGTGTAGGCTTTGCACATTAAATTGAGGTTGCATGTCTTTGCATGTGCGTGCTTGAAAAATCTGACCGTTCATGCACATTTGCCAGGGAGCATGTGGTAAGCATGTGGCATTGGAAATTGATGCCCTGATTGTGACAGTAGTTAAATATTGACACACATTGTTGAACGTGGCCTTATTACTCACTGTATACATAGACCCTATAGGCATATGTACTAAGAAGGTAGGACACTTGTAATGGCTTCGCAGCACTCACGAATAGGGCCTACTTGCGTAGCTGTGCATATGTACGGTCTCTCTTCACGTTCCCACAAAACGCTATATAGGCTAATGACATGCAAGGTAAAGCACAGCACAAGGCAAGTCTGCTTTGCAGAGGTGGGCTAGGTCACAGGCGTTTGGAGCATTATATATATAGAGGCCTACATACATTCACACAATACATATTAACAAGGTAGGACCCTGGTCTAAATTCCAGTTGAACCCAGTTGCTTCAACGGTTGCTTTGCGGCAGTTGCGATTCACAGCACTGACGTGAGTTGTGATTGGTAAATGACGAAGCCTACGTCTGCAAAGCGGACTTGCCTCCTGCTGTGCCTTACTGTACCTTGCATTGGGAAATGCATTCTGTGAGAGACCAAATGGATAGCTATGCAGGTAATCGCAACTGCCGCAAAGCGACCGTTGAAGATGTCCTTCCTTGTTAATATATATAAGTGTAGTGTGTATATATAATGCTCTGAATGCCTATGGCCTAGGCTTTGCCAGTCACAAGGCACTTCCCAGCTAAAAATTTACTACACTTTACCATGGTAAATTTACTACACATTTACCATGGTAAAACCATAGTAAACTGTAGTAAATTTACCATGGTATACAATGGTATTTTGGCCCATGTGACGTTGTAAACTATAGTTTACCATGGTAAATTTACATCATTTTACCACGATTTTACCCTATTTTTACCCTCTTTTTACCGTGTTTTACTACAATTTTACTATACCTCCAACTGTTCATTTAAATATGTGTTATTATTATTTTACTATGAAAAACTGCCAATTTACTATGCTTTACTTCAATTTTACCATGGAAATACCATGGTTTTACCTTCATTTTACCATAGATTTCCCATGGAAATACCATGGTTTTACCTTCATTTTACCATAGATTTCCCATCCAATACCACAGTTCTACCCTCCTTTACTTTGTTTTTACCACACTTTTACCATGAAAACACCATGTTTTTACTGCCATTTTACTATAAATTACCACAATTTTACCCTTCTTTACTTTCGCTTTACCACAGTTTTACCATTGAAATACCACGTTCTATCCCCATTTTACAGTACCATTGGCTATCTGTCCAAATACTACAGTTACGTTTACCCTTCTTTACTTTGATTTTACCCCTGTTATACCATGGGTTTTCCATCCAAATACTACTAGCAACTTCAGGGCATACACAGCAGAAGTAAACTTACTTAGTGAATCCGGCATACATAGAAAATGACAAGTGTTTAAAAAGTGACTTAAATGCGTGTTTTGTTTCTCATGCAGTCCCTGCACTGTATTTTATTGACAACTTCAAGCATTTTAAAAATGATATAACATGAAATATACACCAATAATCTTGTACAGAAATCTCATACACCAATTATCTTGTGCAGTACAATTGTGAAAATGATAACAATTGATGACCAGTTGTAAAGATGACATTTCAGGATGGTAAGCATGTGGGCAATAATATTTTATACACTTGTATTGAATGAGGTTGCTTAGGTGGGCATGTTACAACACAGATGACATGAGAATCATGTTGAAATATAAGCTTTTAGGTGCAGGGATTCCGCCAGAAACTCAAAAAAGGGGATTATTACCACTAAACCCTGAATCCATATTGATGCTACCATTGGTACTAAGTTTACAAGTGGGTTCATGGGGTCAAAGCTTGCTTCAAGGCCCCATAAGGTGCAATTTGAAGGGTTTTAATCGCCATTTATTTATGTAAGATCAGACATTGCTACCAAAAGTTTCCTTTTCTTAAGATGACCAAGATATTGACAATTCTTTACATTTTTATGGAAAATGAAAAGGGGGGATTTTCTGGAAAGAGGGGACAAATCGCGCCTTTCCCCCCTTTGACGGAAACCCTGGCCGTGGGGTGTAATCTCTCGTTGACCCTATTTTTGGCCTTTTAGAAACACATGTGTTTCATGCAGTCTTATAATGTGCTACCATGGAAAATCCCCCTCGTCAATGAACCCGTGGATGTCATATACGTCTGACTATAATTGCTTCAACTGTCAATTAATACACATTTTCATTAATATGGAAGACATAGAAATCGAAGTAAGGATGTCTAGCATACACCAGTGAAGATGAAGACTTGGCCGAGTTAAGATGGGCGAAAACAAGTGTGCGTGTTAATTATACTAGGCATATGCACATGGCTTTCAAGTTATTTTTTTTCATAAACAAAAGGTTACCCCGAATGAAAGGCTTACTTTTTAACTTGAAAGTTGCATTCGACTGGGCCCTGGGTAGCTCGAGTACACCGGATAACTCCCGTACGGGTGACAATATGTTGACAGTTGGCCTGGGAAAAAAGATAACATACTCCCGAGGCTCCCGTTGCGTGAATTTACGTCACACTTTTTACAAAATTGCGAAACATGCGGGAAGAATTAATGATTACAATGTATGATGGGAACTAGTAATATGGATAAAACCTGTGATAAACAACACCCGCTTGGGTTGCCGGCTATACTTAAGCGCTGTTGCTACCACTTTATTTGTTTTTACTCCCAGTTCCCAGGCTTCTTTGTATTCGTGACGTAATCATTTACACTAAGTGTACTTTCACACTGTAACCAGTCTATGGCGCGCGCGAAAAAAATTATTTTTAAAAAAAACATACTGTTACTTATGCGTACTACACTAACTAAATAGTTCGGTACATATACTGTACTGGCAGCGGGCCTCCAAATAGCTAGCGGAAGCAGTAGCACGTGGTTCTAATAATAGGCATAGAATGAAGACCACGAAAAGTGACACTCATTTTGTGATGGATCCGAATTACATCGTGGAAACTCACATCTTGTTTAATAAAAACACACCAAAGCTCAGGACCTCGGATTTTTAATTGGATTAACGGTTTTAGTTGGACTAACTGAAACGCGTGGAGCATGCATAGTCCACCCTGAAGTTAGTTTATAAGCACCAACTCTTAAGCGACGAACGTTAGGCTATAGCCTAAGTACTTTAGTAGTATAAATATAGGCCGCATGTCATATAGCCTGAGGCACTATATATATATCGTATATGACACTAACATAACATAACAGGTTAAAGGGCAAAGGAGGGCTAAGGCCCCATAAGATGCCCTAGTAAGTCCATACAGCCTTAACTGAAAACAAAGCACGCACCCAACACCAAACGAGCCCAGCACAATTAGATTTTTTTTTTTTTTTTTCTTTTTTTTTAACACCCCCCCCCCCACCCCAAAACCTTATGGGAAAAAGAACTTGTCAAATGGTGGAGTTAACTACCCACTCAAGGCAGACAGACTATTCCACTCGTTAACAACTCTATGAGAAAAGCTGAACTTCCTAATGTCAAGCCTTGCAAAATTCCTTAATTCTAGCTTTCTTACAATGGCCTCAAACCCGAGAAATTACATTGAACCTTTAAATAATTTGCAAGAGGACAAAAAAAAAGGGGGATTTTCCTTTCAGAGGAGAAATATTAAACTGACATGCTGACATGCATAACTCCGGTGGAAGTTACTGACATGCGCATAACTCCGTGAACATGCAGTTACGTAACATGCAACCTGACATGCATAACTCCGGTGGGATTTGTTGGATAGCCCACATTGAAATTTGAACTGAAGTCACAGCCCGGCACTCCCTAGGGCAAAATACGAATGCAAGTAGGCCTACTGTAAATAGTAAATAGACGGCTCAGCTTCTAATTTAGAATCCCTGTGCCCAACGGATCTTGGGCTTTCTGTGGGCTGAAAGCGTAAGGTGGTGTAAGTAATCAGTCCCTAAGCAGAGGTGCAGACTATGGACCTCAACGGGTCAAATTCCAAAAGTCTTGTATGGTGTCGACGGGACGGAAAATGATGTTGCATTCTCTCATGGGATTCCTTATTGATGGTAGTCATGGTTTTCTATTGTTTCATACCATGAAACCAGTCACAAATGAACTTTCATGAATGAGAGAAAAAAACATAATTTTCCTCTCCTCCCACCATTGCTGTGGTAACCACAAATTCGCCTGCGACGGGACGGAAGTGAAGGAAACAACACTTTTGTAGGTTCTGAACAGTTTTATTCAATTCCTTCAAATTTAACAAGGAGGAAAAAGGAATTCTCAAAGAGAATATTGACGTGTAACAGCTCTTCTCAAAAATGCAACTGTAACATTTACAAAAATGAACATGTCCTTGTAGATTGAATTGGAATGAAAAAAAAAATCACCTGCGACGGGACGGAATTGCGACGGGACGGAATTTTGTCCCACAGTTGCTGGAGAGATTGTGGAACATTTGATTTTGAAATTGAATAATGTGATGTCTTTCTTTAATAGCAAAGCTTGTGTCAACTAACTCCAAGTTGCCATACAAGAGTTGAAGCTTACTGGCAAAATCTATAATTATAAGGTCAGGATGAGTATGAATAATAAACTGCATGAACACTAAAAAACAATGAACACTATGATAAACTATGCCCACACGTACATTTCAATGGAAAATGGCAATGTTCATTGGTTCCCCACCACCCGCCCATTGCCCCAACTTCCCACAACTTCAAGAACGTGCACATACGACGTTATTCCATACCCACATTAGGGGGTATATCCCTGACGGTTTTGGGGAGGGGGAACCTCGAGAAGCACCCCTAGGTCTTGCGATTTGTCCTCCCATTTGACTTTGTACGTGGAAAACCGGCATCTCTGAAAAATACTCAAGTCCCGAGTGGTCACTGAGAGGTTGACTTTTCTTTTGCACCGCCAATGCCCCACTCCCCCCAGTCCCACTGCCCCAAACTTCCCACACGTCAGAACCGTGCATACGACAGTTATTTCACATACCCACATTAGGGGGTATATCCCTGGACGGTTTGGAGAGGGGTACCTACGTAAGCACTCCCTAGGTCTTGCGATTTGGGTCTCCCATTGACTTTGTACGTAAAACGCATCTCGGAAAAAATGACTAAGTTCCGAGGTCGTCACTGATGAGGTTTGACTTTTATTTCTTTTGCCCCCGCCAAGGGGGGGGTGGTGTGGTGGGGGGGAGACCACTCCGCCCAGGCCCATTGCCCCCAAACTTCCACACACGTCAAGAACGTGCATACGACGTTATTTTCCATGCCCCACATTATAGGGGTTATATCCCTGACGGTTTGGGGAGGGGGACACTCGAGAGATCAACCCTAGGTCTTTACGCTTTTGTCTCCCATTGACTTTTGTACGTAAAACACATCTCGAAAAATGACTAAGTCCGAGTGTCACTGAGAGGTTGACTTTTCTTTTGCCCGCCAAGGCCACTCCCCCAGTCCCACTGCCCCCAAACTTCCCACACGTCAAGAACGTGCATGCGACGATATTTCCATACCTTCATTCGATGTCCTATAGCGTCACTTGGAGGATGAGTTTTTTTTGCTAGCCAAGGCCACCCCCTCCTGTCCCATTGCCCCCAAACTTTTCCGACTGCATAAGCTTACCCTGTTGACACCAGTTGATATGTTACAATGATTCAATGATCCGTTTTTCCCATATACACTGGTCTTGTAAAATACTGCAGCTGACGCATGTCATAGCAACTTCCTGAATTGTTTGTTTTTTTTTTTGTTTTTTTTTGTTTTTTGTTTTTTGCCTTTTTTTTTTGTTTTGTTTTTTGTTTTGCTTTTTTTTGTTTTTTTTTGTTTTTTGCTTTTTTTTTTTGGCTTTTTTTTTTGCCTTCATATTTCAACTCTCACTTCCCCATGCGATTGGGAAGCTTTCAAAATCTGATTATGGCTGGGAGGAGACATAAGAAAGCATCATCGTAACACATGAGCACGCCGACCCCATTATGTCCACCGTAAAAAACTCGAGCTGATAATCAAAGGGAACCGTCTGTTAATGTGCGGTCACGAGTACAATCAATTCACTCACAGCAATCAGTGGCGGATTTAGGCGGGGCGCACCCCGCCCCCCCCTAAAATTTTCCAAAGCTTATTTTTTACTTTCACTAAATAGATCATTTAGCCTACTTGTTTCTACATAATGTTGTATTATCTTTTAATTTTCAAACTACCCAGGGGCGGATTTTGGGGGGCCCAGGGGGCCCGGGCCCCCCTTCCAAAACTTTTTGAAGTTTTTTTCAACGTCATAAAACAAATGACTAGGCCCTATTCCAATTAAATAGGCCTTTGTTATGTGTGATCAAGGTGAAATTTGCAAGTTGTTCATTATTTGGAAATTTCTACCTCCGAACAATCATTCTTATGTTTACTCGATTCTGTTACAGACCTCCGGCTGATTCACATTTTGGCTTATATTGGTCACAATAACGTTTTCCGGGCATTGCAAGGGGTTACCCATGAGCGCTGCATTGGACTGCTAACTTCAGTCTATTACCAGCCGGGCCCACATCATTGGGAACACTGCTTCTACTTTCAAGGGAATTTCAGAATTCTTTAATATTTAGAGGAAATGTACTTCGAATTTAGGGTAATATAAGGGACAAGAAGACTTCAATTCGGGAAACTGCCATCCTAATATGTGGACAAGAAAGGCTACTTACTCTCCTCTTTCAACCAACCAAAATTTAAATTTCACTAAATCATGAGCATTTTCCAGCCATATTTGGTTGGGTGGAAGATGCGTTTCTGGGGAGGGGTCTAAGGGGAGGGGTGTCCCTCCCCTTTATGAAAATTTTTGTTAATTTAAGATTGCTTAGATGCAAAATGGTGATGTCTTTAGTATATTTTTTTGACTGATCAAATATGGCTGGAAAATGCTCATGATTTATGTCTCCTCCCAGCCATAATCAGATTTTGAAAGCTTCCTAATCGCATGGGGAAGTGAGAGTTGAAATATGAAGGCAAAAAAAAAGCCAAAAAAAAAAGCAAAAAACAAAAAAAACAAAAAAAAGCAAAACAAAAAAAAAAAACAAAAAAAAGCAAAAAAAAAAAAACAAAAACAAAAAAAAACAAACAAACAAACAAACAAACAATTCAGGAAGTTGCTATGACATGCGTCAGCTGCAGTATTTTACAAGACCAGTGTATATGGGAAAAACGGATCATTGAATCATTGTAACATATCAACTGGTGTCAACAGGGTAAGCTTATGCAGTCGGAAAAGTTTGGGGGCAATGGGACAGGAGGGGGGTGGCCTTGGCTAGCAAAAAAAACTCATCCTCCAAGTGACGCTATAGGACATCGAATGAAGGTATGGAAATAACATCCCATACACACTGTTGACGTGTGTGAAGTTTGAGGGCAGTGGGACTGGGGGAGTGGCCTTGGCGGGCAAAAGAAAAGTCAACCTCTCAGTGACACTCGGACTTAGTCATTTTTCGAGATGCGTTTTACGTACAAAGTCAATGGGAGACAAATCGCAAGACCTAGGGTGCTTCTCGAGGTCCCCCTCCCCAAACCGTCAGGGATATACCCCCTAATGTGGGTATGGAAATAACGTCGTATGCACGTTCTTGACGTGTGGGAAGTTTGGGGGCAGTGGGACTGGGGAGTGGCCTTGGCGGGCAAAAGAAAAGTCAACCTCTCAGTGACACTCTGACTTAGTCATTTTTCGAGATGCTTTTTACGTACAAAGTCAATGGGAGACAAATCGCAAGACCTAGGGTGCTTCTCGAGGTCCCCCTCCCCAAACCGTCAGGGATATACCCCCTAATGTGGGTATGGAAATAACGTCGTATGCACGTTCTTGACGTGTGGGAAGTTTGGGGGCAGTGGGACTGGGGGAGTGGCCTTGGCGGGCAAAAGAAAAGTCAACCTCTCAGTGACACTCGGACTTAGTCATTTTTCGAGATGCGTTTTACGTACAAAGTCAATGGGAGACAAATCGCAAGACCTAGGGTGCTTCTCGAGGTCCCCCTCCCCAAACCGTCAGGGATATACCCCCTAATGTGGGTATGGAAATAACGTCGTATGCACGTTCTTGACGTGTGGGAAGTTTGGGGGCAGTGGGACTGGGGGAGTGGCCTTGGCGGGCAAAAGAAAAGTCAACCTCTCAGTGACACTCGGACTTAGTCATTTTTCGAGATGCGTTTTACGTACAAAGTCAATGGTGGTACAAGCGCAAGACCTAGGGTGCTTCTCGAGGTCCCCCTCCCCAAACCGTCAGGGATATACCCCCTAATTGGGGTATGGAAATAACGTCGTATGCACGTTCTTGACGTGTGGGAAGTTTGGGGGCAGTGGGACTGGGGGAGTGGCCTTGGCGGGCAAAAGAAAAGTCAACCTCTCAGTGACACTCGGACTTAGTCATTTTTCGAGATGCGTTTTACGTACAAAGTCAATGGGAGACAAATCGCAAGACCTAGGGTGCTTCTCGAGGTCCCCCTCCCCAAACCGTCAGGGATATACCCCCTAATGTGGGTATGGAAATAACGTCGTATGCACGTTCTTGACGTGTGGGAAGTTTGGGGGCAGTGGGACTGGGGGAGTGGCCTTGGCGGGCAAAAGAAAAGTCAACCTCTCAGTGACACTCGGACTTAGTCATTTTTCGAGATGCGTTTTACGTACAAAGTCAATGGGAGGCAAATTGCAAGACCTAGGGTGCTTCTCGAGGTCCCCCTCCCCAAACCGTCAGGGATATACCCCCTAATGTGGGTATGGAAATAACGTCGTATGCACGTTCTTGACGTGTGGGAAGTTTGGAGGCAATGGGACTGGGGGAGTGGCCTTGGAGGGCAAAAGAAAAGTCAACCTCTCAGTGACACTCGGACTTTTTTCGAGATGCGTTTTACGTACAAAGTCAATGGGAGACAAATCGCAAGACCTAGGGTGCTTCTCGAGGTCCCCCTCCCCAAACCGTCAGGGATATACCCCCTAATGTGGGTATGGAAATAACGTCGTATGCACGTTCTTGACGTGTGGGAAGTTTGGAGGCAATGGGACTGGGGGAGTGGCCTTGGAGGGCAAAAGAAAAGTCAACCTCTCAGTGACACTCGGACTTAGTCATTTTTCGAGATGCGTTTTACGTACAAAGTCAATGGGAGACAAATCGCAAGACCTAGGGTGCTTCTCGAGGTCCCCCTCCCCAAACCGTCAGGGATATACCCCCTAATGTGGGTATGGAAATAACGTCGTATGCACGTTCTTGACGTGTGGGAAGTTTGGGGGCAGTGGGACTGGGGGAGTGGCCTTGGCGGGCAAAAGAAAAGTCAACCTCTCAGTGACACTCGGACTTAGTCATTTTTTCAGAGATTTAGCCATGGTAAGCGCTATAGCCCCTTCTCGAGTAGCTACAACCCTGACTCTCTATCACTTAATAAGCTTAGTTTTGAGCTGATGAATCTAAACATTTTTGCAGGTATTTTGTGTTAAAAACTGGACTATTTTCTCTAATGGAACCAGTATTGCGGTATTACCGGTACCATTTGTGGCAGTACCAAATTTCAGCGGTACCGTGAAACCTTACAGGGGACTAGGCCTATGCCACGCCAACTTATTGTTAACACCCCAGTCTCAGAAAGCATAATCCTGCAGCCTGACACTACAATACATTACTGTTGGTTACTGCAGACATAGGCCTACTGTGTATTTGGCTTAAGGTGTAGGCTAGGCTAACATTAGTGTTTGTTATCGTACCGACATTCACTTTAGTATGCCCCCCCCCCCCCCCCCAATGACGTCGCCATCGTGCACCAAAGCGGGCAAAGCCAGTACGGCATACAATTTCAATTTTTGCCACAGATCTGCATGAAAACTCTTGAACTTTTCCTGTATGGGCCTAGGCTATACTCGGCGGTAGGTCATGGCCCACCTGATATCTACAAAACATTACCCAGCTGCCTACATGTACTTTGTAAGACCCTTCATTCTAACGATACTTGCACTTAGTAACACTAACAAGTAACAGTTAGTCACAGGCTGTCCTAACGTTATACAGTAAACGAGTAAGTTAATACCTTAGGCTATATACAGTACATATAATAGTGGAAAGGTAGCGCACTTCACAGCCTTTCGCCTTTCGGTACCAACTTCGCCTGCCTGAATCACGCTGTTCATGGGCCTTATTCTCCGTTATCAATTCACAACAATCTTCCAATCGTGCCCGTACAGCACTTCTGTGGTATGACGACTCATTTGGACCGATAAATGTGTTTAAAAAAAGGAATATTTTTCTGCGAAAATTTCGTTTGCACATGATCACGTTTAGTCGCGCGCGATGGTGACGTCACTTGTATAAAGGGATTTCCCCCATCTTCGAAATCCGGTCCTCCCACTGGATAGTTCGGCCTATCGTCATGAGAGACTCACTACGTCAGGACAACTATCCAATGGGAGAGCTGAATACCATCAGCTAACAGCTATCATGATCTTCTGGATACGGATGCCCTTGGGTATGGTTAAGTTTTACAGAGCGTGTAGTAAATATACGTAGACCGTTATCACATTATTGATATGAATGGTTCATCACAGCTACCGTAGAATGAGACCTTTAAAGAAAATGCCAATTTTGACCTCAAATGACTTCTAATCTTCATGAAATTTTAGGACAAATATGTACTACATAAAAGCCAGCTACACAGCAAGTTTCAAGTTAAACCAAGTTCTACATTCAAAGATATTGGGCTTGGACGATTTTGGCCCTTTTCACCTCTGGTGACCCCAAATGACCTTTGACCTCTACCAAAAACGATAGGGATCACCTTCCTGATATGGGCCATGCACATGCCAAGTATGAGATTCCTTGAAGTTACACATCTTGAGATAGAGTGTTTACAAGCAATTTCTATGGCGTTCACTATTTGACCTCTCGTGACCCCAAATGACCTTTGAGCTTCACCAAAAACAATAGGGATCATCTACTCAATATAGGGTATCCACATGCCAAGTATGAGGTTCCCCAAGATTACCTTTCTTGAGATAGAGTGTTTACAAGCAGCGTCACACACACACATACATACGCACACACACACATACACACACACATACACACACACGCCATCACCATCGCATAGATTCCTTGCCTGCCTTCGGCAAGGAATCAAAAAGAAGAGGTGTATTACAATTTTCTTGTAAAATATTATGTTTTAATGCATAAATTTTTCTCTTTATACTTCAATAATTAACTAGAAATTTGAATTTGCATGGCAAATCCGACGTAGCCTCTCCGAGAAAGAGGTGTGGGAGTTGTTTTTCAATCGGGAGAAAGGAGATGGAACATAAGGCATATTAATTAACCGCGCGTCAGAGACATTTTAATTTTTATAAGCAAGCTCATGACAGTAGAGTTCATGAACTTATGGAGTTATTTTACGTAAAATGTCCTGAAAGTGCAGGTAGCTAAGCATGATAAAACAGTGGGTACCGAGGACTTAAAGATTATTAAAGATATTATTATTCAAGTGAATTGAATTTACTTTTATCAGTAGCTTCGCGGGCCAGACGAATTAGTGGTCTCGCGGGCCGGAGGCTAAACGAACCAACATGCCTGAGGTTCCTCACCCTTTGCTGTATTGCCGAATCCACCGTACATACCCTAATGATCTAAGTGCTAGTGCCCCAATAGGCTACTTAACATATACCGCTGTGTTGTTTTAACGATGGACGTGAATTCATTCATTTTACATTGACGGCGGCAGGAACGTCCCCATTTTTTCCCTCCAAATCTCAAAGTCGTAACTTCTGGCAATTTAAATAAACTAGAAACGTCGGCATGGCCGATTTATTATCTCAAAATTAAGCATATAGCCTAGTAAGTTTCAAGTTTCCCGACGAAAATCGCCCGCGTCTAAATACCTCGTTGCTAAATCAAACAGGCTTTCCGCTGCCAACTTCCCGGCCGGCCTGCTCCTGCTGGAATTAGCGCTACTCGACTCGCCTTCTGCAACTCCAGCTGTCCAGTGACACTAATAGCTGGTAATACCTTTCTCAAAGTGTTGAAAAAAAAAGTTTCGTCTATATTCGGACGTGACAGAGAATCACTCCGTAACGATTGGTCATCATTTAAAATTCCCACTTAAGATTGGGTCAATTTAAAAATATTCAGACTATCCCGCATGCGCGGAGCTGCAAATCGAATATTTTTTTTCAATGTATCAGACAGTCTCTTCGATGCATTATTTTGGTATCGTAATTTGTTTTTATAGATTCCCACCGTTCGTACGTTTCAAGAAGTCATTTGAGCATTTAAAATCCTTCAGTTTAAGTCGAGGGGTGACAATGAGAATACGAAAAACTTTGAGATTTGAAAATGAAGGATTATGGTCAACCAAAATTCAAAACGAACAACTCGTCTCGAAAGTAGCTCCGTACATACTTTGGTCTATGCAGGTCATGAACAAGCGTGCGTTTGTCTGATGTGTCTAGTTAATTATATATGTCAATGGTGCGTTACACAGTACGTGCTATAAAGGTAGACCTATAAAAATACAAGTAAGCCACTACATCCTAGGAAGCCATTTTCTAAGTCTCGTTGTCCGGCCCATAAGGGAGCCCAATCATGAATCTTTCGTCCAAACAAGCCACGTTCGACGTCTAATTGTGATTAATTTTGTAAAATATATGAGCAGTGCGAAAGTTTGCAAAGATACTCATATTTCTTTGCTCTATTGCTGTAAATTCCTTAAATTTCTTCGAGTTATATTCTGTTCGCACCTGAACATTTGGAAGCTGAGTGATCTTGGTAAAACATCGTCAATGGCGACTTAACGGAATACAGGATTCTTCCGCCTTTAATTCATACGCTCAATGGAGTTCGCGTAGTGAAATGGATTACTTTCTTTTGCGCAATGTTAAAAAATGGTCTATTTGGGAGTAGTTTGCCTTCCTAAATGATTAAGATATAGGGATCTGAAATACGATTCCATACACGTAGCCTTAGAGGCTACGTAATGACAGGTGACAGCAATCTGGAGGTTACCCTTATACAGGCAAACCCCCCTGGGTGGACTGGTACCTTACATAAGCAAACCCCCCTGGATGGTGTAACAAAACTAAACCAACCCTTCATTCATTACCTCCTTTATATCACTTGTGTGATTTGAATTTAGCTTTGTTCTCTTTCTAGACTGGAAGGAGTCACACAAGGCCTTGAACTAACTTCTTTAAAATGCTGTTGGTGCCATACTTCCTGTTGCATTGCCCCTTAAAATCATGGCTAACCAATGTCATTAATTGCCATCCCCTTTCTTCAGATCATCATCAGTGCCTTCCTACAAAAGATTTACAGCAGCTTGCATAATAGGAAATATGTCTGTAAGATAAATCCTTTTGTTTTCTGGTGCATGACCTACACAGCAATTACAGTGTTACTAGGTCTCACTAACTAAAGACTGCAGTATATAGTAACCCTGGGAATGGGTATTATTTTTTTACTTTTCTTCCTTTCAAAAAAGTGCCTATGGTGCTCTTGTTTAAATTTTGGGAGTTAAATCTTGATGCCCTTCTAAAATGTTAAAAACTGCCCTGGTGCCCTGATCTTTTCAAGAAAGTTTATGGCAATTTCTAATTTGTCCCCAACCCTACCCCCTCTTCCTGACCTTCCACACTAATTCTAGGTCTGTAACCAACACATCTTTCTACATAAGACACACAGTGCACAAAATAATAAAGTGTTCCCATGATTTCATCCATTCCAGGGCAACGTTTGAGCAGACAGCCTCAGGAATTTCGTAGCAGCTTATAAACACACAAGTGAAAGGTGTGACTATTGTTCTGAAAAGAAAAATGAGCCACTCTAAAAATATACATAGTTTAGGCGAAGAATGTAATGTTAGTAGTAGACATATCTGGCTGCTTGTTGAGCTATGTCAGGGGCATGAATTCTAGTTAGCTCCACTGCCAACAGCAACGGGCCAATTTGCTCTAAACGACTCTCCAATGACAAATAAACAAAGGAAATCTCTGAAATACATCACATGATGCCATAATAGGAAATATGTCTGTAAGATAAATCCTTTTGTTTTCTGGTGCATGACCTACACAGCAATTACTGTGTTACTAGGTCTCACTAACTAAAGACTGCAGTATATAGTAACCCTGGGAATGGGTATTATTTTTTTACTTTTCTTCCTTTCAAAAAAGTGCCTATGGTGCTCTTGTTTAAATTTTGGGAGTTAAATCTTGATGCCCTTCTAAAATGTTAAAAACTGCCCTGGTGCCCTGATCTTTTCAAGAAAGTTTATGGTAATTTCTAATTTGTCCCCAACCCTCCCCCCTCTTCCTGACCTTCCACACTAATTCTAGGTCTGTAACCAACACATCTTTCTACATAAGACACACAGTGCACAAAATAATAAAGTGTTCCCATGATTTCATCCATTCCAGGGCAACGTTTGAGCAGACAGCCTCAGGAATTTCGTAGCAGCTTATAAACACACAAGTGAAAGCTGTGACTATTGTTCTGAAAAGAAAAATGAGCCACTCTAAAAATATACATAGTTTAGGCGAAGAATGTAATGTTAATAGTAGACATATCTGGCTGCTTGTTGAGCTATGTCAGGGGCATGAATTCTAGTTAGCTCCGCTGCCAACAGCAACGGGCCAATTTGCTCTAAACGACTCTCCAATGACAAATAAACAAAGGAAATCTCTAAAATACATCACATGATGCCATAATAGGAAATATGTCTGTAAGATAAATCCTTTTGTTTTCTGGTGCATGACCTACACAGCAATTACTGTGTTACTAGGTCTCACTAACTAAAGACTGCAGTATATAGTAACCCTGGGAATGGGTATTATTTTTTTACTTTTCTTCCTTTCAAAAAAGTGCCTATGGTGCTCTTGTTTAAATTTTGGGAGTTAAATCTTGATGCCCTTCTAAAATGTTAAAAACTGCCCTGGTGCCCTGATCTTTTCAAGAAAGTTTATGGCAATTTCTAATTTGTCCCCAACCCTACCCCCTCTTCCTGACCTTCCACACTAATTCTAGGTCTGTAACCAACACATCTTTCTACATAAGACACACAGTGCACAAAATAATAAAGTGTTCCCATGATTTCATCCATTCCAGGGCAACGTTTGAGCAGACAGCCTCAGGAATTTCGTAGCAGCTTATAAACACACAAGTGAAAGGTGTGACTATTGTTCTGAAAAGAAAAATGAGCCACTCTAAAAATATACATAGTTTAGGCGAAGAATGTAATGTTAGTAGTAGACATATCTGGCTGCTTGTTGAGCTATGTCAGGGGCATGAATTCTAGTTAGCTCCACTGCCAACAGCAACGGGCCAATTTGCTCTAAACGACTCTCCAATGACAAATAAACAAAGGAAATCTCTGAAATACATCACATGATGCCATAATAGGAAATATGTCTGTAAGATAAATCCTTTTGTTTTCTGGTGCATGACCTACACAGCAATTACTGTGTTACTAGGTCTCACTAACTAAAGACTGCAGTATATAGTAACCCTGGGAATGGGTATTATTTTTTTACTTTTCTTCCTTTCAAAAAAGTGCCTATGGTGCTCTTGTTTAAATTTTGGGAGTTAAATCTTGATGCCCTTCTAAAATGTTAAAAACTGCCCTGGTGCCCTGATCTTTTCAAGAAAGTTTATGGTAATTTCTAATTTGTCCCCAACCCTCCCCCCTCTTCCTGACCTTCCACACTAATTCTAGGTCTGTAACCAACACATCTTTCTACATAAGACACACAGTGCACAAAATAATAAAGTGTTCCCATGATTTCATCCATTCCAGGGCAACGTTTGAGCAGACAGCCTCAGGAATTTCGTAGCAGCTTATAAACACACAAGTGAAAGGTGTGACTATTGTTCTGAAAAGAAAAATGAGCCACTCTAAAAATATACATAGTTTAGGCGAAGAATGTAATGTTAATAGTAGACATATCTGGCTGCTTGTTGAGCTATGTCAGGGGCATGAATTCTAGTTAGCTCCGCTGCCAACAGCAACGGGCCAATTTGCTCTAAACGACTCTCCAATGACAAATAAACAAAGGAAATCTCTAAAATACATCACATGATGCCATAATAGGAAATATGTCTGTAAGATAAATCCTTTTGTTTTCTGGTGCATGACCTACACAGCAATTACTGTGTTACTAGGTCTCACTAACTAAAGACTGCAGTATATAGTAACCCTGGGAATGGGTATTATTTTTTTACTTTTCTTCCTTTCAAAAAAGTGCCTATGGTGCTCTTGTTTAAATTTTGGGAGTTAAATCTTGATGCCCTTCTAAAATGTTAAAAACTGCCCTGGTGCCCTGATCTTTTCAAGAAAGTTTATGGTAATTTCTAATTTGTCCCCAACCCTCCCCCCTCTTCCTGACCTTCCACACTAATTCTAGGTCTGTAACCAACACATCTTTCTACATAAGACTCACAGTGCACAAAATAATAAAGTGTTCCCATGATTTCATCCATTCCAGGGCAACGTTTGAGCAGACAGCCTCACGAATTTCGTAGCAGCTTATAAACACACAAGTGAAAGCTGTGACTATTGTTCTGAAAAGAAAAATGAGCCACTCTAAAAATATACATAGTTTAGGCGAAGAATGTAATGTTAATAGTAGACATATCTGGCTGCTTGTTGAGCTATGCCAGGCATGAGAAGTTGATCCCACAGAAGACACAGTCGTACAATCCCATAAAATACCCGTCATCCTAAAATCTATCTAGTCATAAAGCAGAGCTCATAAACGAGGTGTTCCCTAGCTGCACCCACTCCCTCACTTGACTGAGTTTTATTGACCTTACAGATCGTTTTATACAAATATACAATTTACCAAGTTGTTGCTAACCACAGAATTCTGTGGTGTTAACTCTCTTGACGGCAGGGAGTAAGTTTAATAGCTGATGAACAGCTGTCGCTCAGCTGTCAAGCTATTGTGATTTATTGCTTACTTTTCCTCTATCATTTTTAACGTTCTGGGGGCTTAAATTTGACAAAAATCACATTGAGGAAGGTGTAAATTTTCCATAGAATCTGATTTTTAGAATAATATTATTGACAAATGTGTACTTTTGAAGAAAACCCTGTGCCATAATACAGCCACTACCAGTCAACCTTGAGAAAGTCCATAAAATAAAGTGGCATTGAAGGGCATATCTCCCAATTCGTTGCCAAACTTTCCCTATTCATTGCCAACTCTCACGACTGTCAGTTCTGTGGAATCATCTTGGCATGGGGGCATGAATTCTAGTTAGCTTTATCCGCTGCCAACAGCAACGGGCCAATTTGCTCTAAACGACTCTCCAATGACAAATAAACAAAGGAAATCTCTGAAATACATCACATGATGCCATAATAGGAAATATGTCTGTAAGATAAATCCTTTTGTTTTCTGGTGCATGACCTACACAGCAATTACTGTGTTACTAGGTCTCACTAACTAAAGACTGCAGTATATAGTAACCCTGGGAATGGGTATTATTTTTTTACTTTTCTTCCTTTCAAAAAAGTGCCTATGGTGCTCTTGTTTAAATTTTGGGAGTTAAATCTTGATGCCCTTCTAAAATGTTAAAAACTGCCCTGGTGCCCTGATCTTTTCAAGAAAGTTTATGGCAATTTCTAATTTGTCCCCAACCCTCCCCCCTCTTCCTGACCTTCCACACTAATTCTAGGTCTGTAACCAACACATCTTTCTACATAAGACACACAGTGCACAAAATAATAAAGTGTTCCCATGATTTCATGGGCGTCACCAGGGGGAGGTCGGGGTGTGCAAACGACCCCCCTTTGAGTTTTTTTTTACAGAACAGAAACGATTAAAGGATGTACCAAAAATCGAAATAGGTTTCTTCTGCCATTGCAAAGTATAAATTTCTTTTAATGTGTTGAGTGGTTAATTTCGCTGATCAAGTCCCCCAAATTACTATTTCCCGTTACCTATTTTAATGGAATAAATGACATGTACAGTATTTTCTAGGTCTTGAAGGAGAAAGGTTGAAAGTAAAAAACAAAGTAAATTGGTAAACATCACATTCTGCACAAACTTACTGTTCTGTTCTGTAGAGCCTGATAACTTAAAGGAGCTGAGTAGTGGCGTACTTCCAAAATAAATACATCATACCAAACGAGATGATTACCCTCTGTGCGGAGCTAATTTTAAAAATATTAATCCTTATGCGTTTTATATTCTCATTTAAAATAATCTTGCAAAGTAATTTTGCCATAACGTTCTTATACTATTTCTTGAGTTATTTGATTTTACACTTGCAAGATATTTTACAATTTGTTGTTTGAATTTCTAGTTCATTACTTTTTCTTCTGGCACCGGCAATTTTGAATCGTTTCCACTTGTATTGGTTCTGATCGATGCATCCACCCAGGCATGTAGTACACACAACTCACAACGTACGTACGTATGTAGTATATAAGCGTTACTAGTGGCAAGGCATGTGGCCTATTTCGTGCATCATCTGCAGGAGGTTCATGAAGAACATCGTGGATTTTGCAGGTATTAAACTGTTTTTTCGATCAATGAGTTTGTTTTTCGTGGTAGACCTAGGCCCTAACGCTAGCCTAAGTTAGGCTAAAGTTAGTACTGTTAACGACAGTAACAAGTGTACTGTTACACCAGACACACTGCATGCATGGCTTGGATAAGTATCGGTATCGGATCGAATCGATAAACCAAGAAGCATAACTGGATGTGACGTAACGAAGTCGGCGGGTCCCAGAATTTATTCTACTTTGGCGGCTACTCAGCTCCTTTAAGCAATTATGAGACGCTATTTATTGCAGATGTGAACGATTTTCTCAAATTTCTTTGGTTTGCCAGTTTGCTTAAAACTTTGCTGTGATTTGTTATTTGAGGTTAGCTATTTTTACTTCCTTAATCTTAAATCTTTCTTTATATTCCACGAGCTTCCATGGGTTTTTGTCCAGGGAATCCTTTGACTCTGGATCCTACCAGTGGGTTCCCTTGACCGAGCCCATGGTTCCCATGATAGGCCTCTAACTTTAAAAGAAAAACGTTCTGGTGCCATTGTCATTTTAAGACTTGAAAGCTTTCTCTTTGATCTCCATACATGTGTTCACGTTTTGCTTTTATATGAAATCATATTTTGGGCATTATCAAACTAGCAATATTGGCGATAATTTCACCCCATTATAGGCATTTGAAACGTCTAACTCCTCAGAGCTCCCGGGGCTTCGCCCCTGGACCCCAACAGGGGACCTTAAGCGGGCCCCTGGACCCAACGCCGTAGTGCTAGCGTTACGCGCGAACATTGCCGCTAACGCTGCAATAACTTCCTCCTTCACACAAAATACGACCCCCCTTTAAAAATGTCTGGTGACGCCCATGGATTTCATCCATTCCCGGGCAACGTTTGAGCAGACAGCCTCACGAATTTCGTAGCAGCTTATAAACACACAAGTGAAAGCTGTGACTATTGTTCTGAAAAGAAAAATGAGCCACTCTAAAAATATACATAGTTTAGGTGAAGAATGTAATGTTAATAGTAGACATATCTGGCTGCTTGTTGAGCTATGCCAGGGGCATGAATTCTAGTTAGCTTTATCCGCTGCCAACAGCAACGGGCCAATTTGCTCTAAACGACTCTCCAATGACAAATAAACAAAGGAAATTTCTGAAATACATCACATGATGCCACGTACTAGTTTTCTTCCTTACATAATTCCCTTTCAGCCTAATATTGCTTATTGGTTCAAACTGTTCAGGAAGTTGCAAAAATTCATAGTCACTAGTTTTGAATTTAAAAGTAAAAAAAATTATTTATATGGGAATAACAAAACCTTCCAGTTCCACCTGCAGTGACTACATTCATGTACAGAAGAATCCTTTGTAAACCTTGGACAATCTTTGTTATACCCTTTGGCAGATGCACTCAAAAAGAAGTCTTCTTGATGCGCATGAACAATATGGATACATAAACCACTTGCTAAACAAAGTTTGACTAGAAAAAAAAATGAAAAACAGTGTCTTCTTCCATGAACTATGTTGGACAAGGGACACTTGCTAGAGTGCTGACAGATTTTCCCTGGGTCCGTAACAGGGGTCAAAATAAACATTGTGGTGCAGCTGATGTACAGTTGATGTACCAAAATGACCACTAGATGACCACTGAACACCCTCAATGAAGCAAGTACTCAAGTTACATCACAATGATAGCTACCCAAGACTGGCACTGGATCTGTTGGAGACAAAGCATTCTTTGTTCATTCATAAAATGACCCCAACTGTGACCCCTGCAGGGCTTGAAATAACCGGCAGCACAGACAGCCATGGCTGTCGGGCCCTTACTGATGGCTGTGGGCCTCAGTCAATGTCCTATGAAATAACATAGACTGACAGTCAATTTGCTCATTTTGGCTGTGTCCTTTTTCAAGCTTATTTCAAGCCCTGCCCCTGGATGACCTCAAACTTCAATTCCCTGACTATTACTGATAACCCATTATCCATTCATCCTTGTGCCCAAGTTTATTAAAATTTGTCCAAGCATGTGTTCATGGGGCAAGTCTAACTCTCTCGTAACAGTATTATGTCCGGCAAATATAGCCAAAACCTGTTGCAATAATGCAAGAAATTTAGACAAACAATGATGTCATCCTATCCATAAATTGGTATTTCCATGCACAGTAAAATGTTAGGAAACAAATACAACATTTACAAACACTTTGCAACAAAATTATGGAAAGAATTAAATAGACCCCTTTAACTTTAGGAGTAGGCCTGAACTTGTGCAGAATATTAGGTACACATACACATGTGTAGCTTAGGCTCAATGGATAACACGTAAGGCAATTGCAAAATTTTGTTACCTCGTAGAGAAAAACTCTCAAAATGAAACTTGTGAATATATTTCAGATTGTTATTTGAGGGTGTTATGCACATGTCAGTTACATCTTCTGGGAATTCTTTGCCAACTGGGCTATTTTGGATAGTTGAATTTGGACAATCAGTTTGCTTGATTTAGACATATTGTCTACAGTAAACACTGTGTGAAGAGAACTGTATCTGGTCTGTGGAAAAAAAAAGTGTGGCTTTTGGGACTAAGCTCTCTCCTCTTTGGGAATCAAATAAGGCATACACATACTTGTCAACCCTATTGATTTGGGCAGTGGAATACCGCTTTTTAAAGATTTGAACTGGCTACCGATTTTTTCCTCCTGTCTACCCATTTTTGGCAAACCTGCCATAGAATTTATTGAAAGTAAGATTTAAGTTACACTTTGCTGTTTAAGCCTGTGTGTTGTGCATAATTCATCAGAAAACAGCTCAGAAAATGTTGATAAAAATATGATTCATTGATCGAGCTTGAGCTGGGAGATATGGATCGATCAAAATCCACGCGTGTACATATATGTGTACTGTGTTCTGCAGTAGGTTTAATATGACACAAGCATGCATGGATAGTCCGACTGACCGTTTATATCTTTTGCGATCATTACTTTGCTGAAATAAGGGGGCATACGCCTGGATCCTCCCCTGCCTTATACTTGTTTGAAGCTGTTATGTGATTCTGCATACTTATAGAATGATAAATTATTTGCCAGCAATATGTGTGTATTTGATTTCTGTATGGTTATTCCTACAACATAGTTCACAAAATACATAATAATATGTCTCCTTATGCATGCAAAATACCATATAAAGTATGCACCACATCACATATTTTCACATTAAAAAACAAAAAAGCTTTACACTGTGGGAGGGGGACACCCCCTCCCCTTCACGCACACTTGGGCTTGGTCGCTTCGCTCCCTTGCAAAATCTACCGTTTTGCCACTTTCAAATGTTGGCAAGTATGCATACATATTCACACATTCAAAAACTCCCACTACTAAAATATTAATGGTTTACACAATTTTTCCAGCCTTTTGAAACTGCAATGGTTAATACTTGTGTCAAAATTCTGAGGGTTGCACTTAGCAACAGAAATTGGGTATGGTACCTCAGACACATTTGTGCCATAGTGAACTGTACATTAGTGGCACACATACATGCATACATGCACTAGACTGGATCTGAACATAGAACTGTTATAGTACGACACATATCCTGCTCTTTGTTTGGAATTTGTTGCTGTCAATCAGACATACCATGCAGCTTCACAATAAGCATTAGATACTTTACTTCGAAGGGATTGAACGCAACAGTCAAATCAGGGAATGCATCGCAAAATACCCTAAACATACATTGCAATGAAGTATTATTTCCAGCCCTTCATAATCCTGAAAAGCAAGAAAGTGTTTTGTTTACTCTGTTACAGTGTCTGGTGAGGCAGTTATTTAACTTCACGATGGGTAAAACAAAGATTACAATCCATTATATGCTGTAGAATCTTACCATGTATGCTCCAGACACAGGGTAGAAGTTGTTAATATACAGTAGGTTTGTCCACCAGTATTTGGGGCACAACTCTCTCACACCAAGACTCTGAGCGTAGGGTCCATGGCCAAAGTAAGGAGTTACACATACGTAAAAGAGCATTGTTATGGCTAAAACTGGAGAAAGTCTGAAATGATAAGGTTGATGTAAATCATGCTTTTTCCCTACAGGTACACATATTTTCCCTACAGGTACATATATTTTTCCCTACAGGTACATATATTTTCCCTACGGGTACATATATTTTTTCCCTACAGGTACATATATTTTTCCCTACGGGTACATATATTTTTTCCCTACAGGTACATATATTTTTTCCCTACAGGTACATATATTTTTTCCCTGCAGGTACATATATTTTTTCCCTACAGATACATACATTTTTTCCCTACAGGTACATACATTTAAGCATGTAAATATACAACTAGAACTGCATTTGCTTGCAAATACGCAGAATTGTAGTGCATGTTAGACAAGCCCTTGCAGTTTGGAGTAGGCCAGATTTAATGTGAGTTTGATACGGCGTTTATTTAATCAAATATTTTTCACTACCTTCAGAAACGTTCGCAAAATTCTTTGCATACATAGTACATTCAAGGCATAAGAAACGACTGGCACAAGGCTAACAAGGTGATTTTATTGCGCAATCATGTTTTTCTAACAAACTTCCGAGCGGCTCTGACGTTGTAGAAAATCATCTTATTTTCAAGCTAGGTAGTGTCATTTGTGTTTTTGTATAATCTTGCTAGTTTTGTGAAAAGGTAAAACACATTGTAGGCCTAAGGATTTCTGATTTGATTCCGATTTGAAGTAAATATCTTGAATTTTGTGGTTTTCGTCTTATAGGTACCTGTAACACTACTATTGAGAGGAATTTCGTTTGAGCCTATACTGTGCACATTGAAGGTGACGCATACAGTATACCATATACTGTGCACATTGAAGGTGACGCCGCCCGTATGCCGTATATATCCAGCTCCCATCACATTAAACTTTACGATAAATTCATCCGCTGATTACTTCGTTTGCTAATTTCAAATTATGTAGGCAAGTTGTGTTAATGAGAAAGCACGTGCAAATTCAACTGATTTTTTTCTGAAATAAAGACTGTCGGTATTTCATCAATCAGTAACATTCCACTCTACATTACAAGCTGTTTCTGTTAATGAACGAGTCCTTTGTCGGGACTAATTTAAAATGTGTGCAAAAAAGCGGTAAAAAATCATGGACAAGCTTAACATTAGCTGCCTGCACATTGATAGTACAGATAGTAAAAACGTACCGAACCGTGTGGAACTTCCAGTCCTCACTTTCAGTCATGTAGGTACGCCTAGCTTGTCGTGCAACGACAAGATTATAGCGCGCACGCGCACTACAATAATAACTTTGAGTGAAACATATAACAGCTACAACCATCACAATTTAAACAAATTTACCAAGTAGAAGCAGATGAAGAGATCTCAATTTCTCTTAACAAGCATCTCCGACTGGTGCTGAATAACTTTAATTTACTTTCTTATGAGCAAAAGCACCAGTGTTGTGGTCAGAGGTGGAAGCCGAACACAGCCTGCCATAAATAACAGTGCCAAAGCCTGCATCTGACCTATTCAGGCTTGTGTTATAAATAGCCTATCTTTATATGAGAGGGTGGTGCCAGGACTCACCTGAGGGGGTGTAGCAGCTTCCCCTATGAGGCGGGGGATGAAAGTTTTTGATAAAATATATTGTAAGTGCATAGTCACTGCAACATTTGACCAATCAATATCCAATATCGGTACGACATAACCTACTTGCATTTGCACAGTGTGTGGGAAGCCAGGCTGCCACTAGGCTATAATAAAAAAAAATTGGCACCCAGATATGATGAGCTATCCTTATTTTTGGATAACAATTTTTGGCTACATGATAAATTCTTGATTTGCCCTAATGGGGTGCTAAACGTACCCAACAGGTGAACTGTAGCTGCCCAGTCCAACTCCAAAGAAGCCCTCCCTACTTTGGTGCAACCCCTGTTGTATAATATTAGGGCGGATATATGGTAAAAATCTTAAACATTTTACACAAAAAACTATTTCTTGGGCAATTATTGAACAAGCTGTCCTTGTTGAGAACTCAAATGGCCTTAGCTAAAATATCCAAGGCCCAATGTACAAAACTAGGGACAAGGCACTACCTCAAAAGACTGAGCCAAGGCCTCACAATCTGGCCTAAAGAAATCCAACACTGTGACTGAGCAAACCAATGAGTGCCAGACACAGCTGCTGAGAGGAGGGATTGGGAGGTACAGGTATGGACAGAAGTTTGGCCTTGCTTACATGCCATGAAAATGCCCATGAGCCTACAATCCCGAGTATCCCGCACAGCCCGGGAAAGTCTTACTAGTGATGGTCAGTAACTTTCACATTCTGTGATTTTAGTCCAGCCAGTTGTATCTTCACAACTGTGCTCAATTCGGACATATGGTCCGGCCAAGCCCTAGTAGCCACTGGAACTACTTATTAAGCACCACAAGTCATTATTCGCGTAAGTGCACATTGTGCTGATAGAGCTGGATTTCTGTTACCTTGTTATGATGCAAGCCTGATCAACTGTGGTCAGCTTCGTAAACACGATATCTCAAGTAAAGGTTAACTGTTGACTGAGCTCATACTTAGTGTAGTGGGTTGGTCATATTGGAGTAGATAGATCCCTATTGTTTTTTGGTGGGAGGTCAAAGGTCATTTGGGGTCAGGAGAGGTCAAAACGTCAAAACCTTGTAAACACACAATATCTTCATAAGAGGGTAACTGTGAGGAATGTCCATAACTTGGCATGTAGATTGCCCATATTAAGGTAAGATGTTTCCTATTGTTTTTTTGATGGAGGGTCAAAGATCATTTGGGGTCAACCAGAGGTCAAATAGTAAAAACCTTGGGAATTGTTTTTGTAACACACGCTATCTCCAGATAGACAAATGTGAGGGATCCTCTATTTACCATGTGATAGCCCATATTGAGTATATGAATACCCCTATTGTTTTTGGTAGAGGTCAAAGGTCATTTAAGGTCACCAGAGGTCAAATGGTAAAATCTTGGGAATTAATTGTAAACACGATATCTCAAGACGCATAAACGTGAGGGATCTCATACTTTACCATGTGGATTGCCCACATTGAGTAAATGATCCCCATCATTTTTGGTAGAGGTCAAAGGTCATTTGTGGTCACCATAGGTCAAATGGTAAAACCTTGGGAATTAGTTGTAAACACGATATCTCAAGAACGATAAATGTGAGGGATCTCATACTTACCACGTGGATTGTCTATATTGAGTAGATGAAGCCTATTGTTTTTGGTGGAGGTCAAAGGTCATTTGGGATCAGGAGAGGTCAAAACGTCAAAACCTTTTAAACACGATATCTCAAGAAGGGTAACTGTGAGGAATGTCATACTTGGCATGTAGATTGCCCATATTAAGTAGATGATTGATATTGTTTTTGGTGGCGGTTAAAGGTCATTTGGGGTCACCAGAGGTCAAATGGTAAAAACCTTGGGAATTGTTTGTAAACACAATATCTCAAGACAGATAAATGTGAGGGATCTCATACTTACCATGTGGATTGCCCACATTAAGTAACTGATCCCTATTGTTTTTGGTAGGAGTCAAAGGTCATTTGGGGTCACCAGAGGTCAAATGGTAAAACCTTGGGAATTAGTTGTAAACACGGTATCTCAAGAACGATAAATGTGAGGGATCTCATACCTACCTCGTGGATTGTCCATTCAAAGTAAATGATCCCTATTGTTTTTGGTAGAGGTCACAGGTCATTTGAGGTCACCAGAGGTCAAATGGCAAAACCTTGGGAATTAGTTCTAAACACGATATCTCAAGAACGATAAATGTGAGGGATCTCATACCTACCATGTGGATTGTCTATATTAAGTAGATGAAGCCTATCGTTTTTGGTGAAGGTCAAAGGTCATTTGGGATCACCAGAGGTCAAATGGTAAAAACCATGGGAACTGCTTGTAAACATGATATCTCAAGACAGATAAATGTGAGGGATCTCATACCTACCATGTGGATTGCCCATATTGAGTAGGTGATCCCTATCGTTTTTGGTGGAGGTCAAAGGTCATTTGTGGTCACCAGAGGTCAAATGGTAAACTCTTGGGAATTGCTTGTAAACACGATATCTGAAGAAGGATAAATGTGAGGGATCTCATACTTACCATGTGAATTGCCCATATTGAGTAGATGATCCCTATCATTTTTGGTGGAGGTCACAGGTCATTTGGTTTCACCAGTGGTCAAAAGGTCAAAACCTTGTAAACATCATATCTTAAGAAGGGTAACTGTGAAGGATCTCTTATGTAGCATGGGGATTGCCCATATTGAGTAGATGATCTGTATTGTTTTTGGTGGAGGTCAAAGGTCATTTTGGGTCACCAGAGGTCAAAAGGTCAAATCCTTGTAAACATGATATCTCAAGAAGGGTAACTGTGAGGGATTTATACTTAGGTTGTGTATTGCCCATATTGAGTAGATGATCTGTATTTTTTTTTTGGTGGAGGACAAAGGTCATTTAGGGTCACCAGAGGACTAAAGGTCAAAACATTGAAAACATATCTCAAGAAGGATAACTGAGGGATCTCACACTTGACATGTGGATTGTTTGTATTGTGTAGATGTTCCTATAATTTTTCATGCAAGTCAAAGGTCATTTGAGGTCAAAAAGGTCAAAACCTAGTAAACATGATATTTCAAGGAGGGTAACTATGAGGGATCTCATACTTGGCCTATGGATTGTTCATATTTAGCATGTAGGTCATTGTGGGTCACAAGATTTCAAAAGGTTTTTACCGTATAACATGATATCTCAAGTAGGAGTAACTGTGAGGGATCTCATGCTTGTCATGTGGGTGATTCATGTTTGTTACAATATATCCATATGGCAAGGAATCACTAAGCCTTTTGGCTTTCTGGTCTCTAGTAAACATATAGGTAGTAGTCTAGACTCACCTTACTTGTGCGATAGTGTCACATAAGAAGGCAGACTATCAAAAAAGGAAAAAAGTCAGGTAAGAAATACCAAGATTAATCTTGAAATTCTGGATTTGTATTGTATTGTATTGTATTGAGAAAGATTTCCACAATAATATATACATACTTATGTTACAATATTTACATTAATACTAAATTGTGGGGGAGGTCTGAAAAAAGCTGAAAAGCTTGTACAAGCAGACCCCCTTTTAAGGGTACCATAAGGGTACATAAGAAAATACAAGCAGGAAAAAGAAGGATTACTTACAAAAAGAAGAGAAGAGGAAAATCAATTTGAGCATGGGTTGCAGTATGCAATTGTCATATTTTCAAACATTATACTAGATTTCCAAAATATTTCACCATATTGCCATGTAATAGCCTCTCAAATTGCAATTTTTCCAACTCTCCCTTCCTTTTGACCCTTTTCCATGGCATCCGTTTAGAATGTCACAGTGGAGAATCAACCTGGCTAGATCTCTGCTTATTATCAAATATCATCAAGTCAGTCTTCTCACTGAATGTTGAATTTTTCTTTTTAGTTTCTCTGGGTCCATAGAAGAAGCCTGCATATTATCAGGCAGAAATTGACTGCATAGCCATTGACATAAAGATTATTGGCCCTCTTCCTTAGAGTGTTTGAAAAAGTACTTTTTGTTAATGGAGGAAGGAAAGGAGGATGAATGAAGAGAAAAAAAGTGCAAGAACTTTCAAACAATGTATGTTTGCATGACATGAAAGTCCTTTTAGCCCAAATTCTTGTAGAAGCTGACCACAGTTAATCATGCTTGCATCAAAACAAGGTAACAGAACTCCAGCTCTATCAGCACAATGTGTGCTCTACCAAATAATAACTTGTGGTGCTTAATAAGTAGTTCCAGTGGCTACTAGGGCTTGGCTGGATCATATGTCCGGATTGAGCATGGTTGTGAAGATACAACTCGCTGGACTAAAACCACAGAATGTGAAAGTTACTGACCATCACTAATAAGACTTTCCCGGGCTTTGCGGGATACTCGGGATTGTAGGCTCATGGGCATTTTCATGGCATGTAAGGAAGGCCAAACTTCTGTCCATACCTGTACCTCCCAATCCCTCCTCTCAGCAGCTGTGTCTGGCACTCATTGGTTTGCTCAGTCACAGTGTTGGATTTCTTTAGGCCAGATTGTGAGGCCTTGACTCAGTCTTTTGAGGTAGTGCCTTGTCCCTAGTTTTGTACATTGGACCTTGGATATTTTAGCTAAGGCCATTTGAGTTCTCAGCAAGGACAGCTTGTTCAATAATTGCCCAAGAAATAGTTTTTTGTGTTAAATGTTTAAGATTTTCACCATTAATCCGCCCTAATATTGTACAACAGGGGTTGCACCAAAGTAGGGAGGGCTTCTTTGGAGTTGGACTGGGCAGCTACAGTTCACCTGTTGGGTACGTTTAGCACCCCATTAGGGTAAATCAAGAACTTATCATGTAGCCAAAAATTGTTATCCAAAAATAAGGATAGCTCATCATACCTGGGTGCCAATTTTTTGATTCCTTGCCGAAGGCAGGCAAGGAATCTATGCAATGGTGATGTCGTGTGTGTGTGTGTGCGTATGTGACGGCTTAGCTTGTTTACACGATATCTCAAGAAGGGAAAGTTGGACAGTTCTCAAACTTGGTACATAGATGGCCCATATTGAGAGGAAGAACCCTATTGTTTTTGGTGGAGGTCAAAGGTCATCTGGGGTCACTGGGGTCAAAATCTGAAAACCTTGTTTACACAATATCTCAAGTTAGAAAGCTTGGATAGATTTCATGCTTGGTATGTAGATGAGTTGTGGTGAGAGGAAGAACCCTATCGTTTTTGGTGAAGGTCAAAGGTCATCTGGGGTCACCGGGGGTCAAAATCTGAAAACCTTGTTTACACGATATCTCAAGTTAGAAAGCTTGGATAGATTTCATGCGTGGTATGTAGATGCGTTGTGGTGAGAGGAAGAACCCTATTGTTTTTGGTGGAGGTCAAAGGTCATCTGGGGGCACCGGGGGTCAAAATCTGAAAACCTTGTTTACACGATATCTCAAGTTAGAAAGGTTGGATAGATTTCATGCTTGGTATGTTGATGCATTGTGGTGAGAGGAAGAACCCTATTGTTTTTGGTGGAGGTCAAAGGTCATCTGGGGTCACCGGGGATCAAAATCTGAAAACCTTGTTTACACGATATCTCAAGTTAGAAAGCTTGGATAGATTTCATGCTTGGTATGTAGATGTGTTATGGTAAGAGGAAGAACCCTATTGTTTTTGGTGGAGGTCAAAGGTCATCTGGGGTCACCGGGGGTCAAAGTCTGAAAACCAAGTTTACATGATATTTCAAGGTAGGAAGCTTGGATAGATTTCATACCAAGTATGTGGATGTGGTATGGTGAGAGGAAGATTTCTGTTATTTTTGGTGGAGGTCAAAGGTCGTCTGGGGTCACCAGGGGTCAAACTCTGAGAACCTTGTTTATACCATATCGCAAGGTTGGAAGTCTGGATAGATTTCATATTAAGTATGTGGATGCGTTATGGTGCAAGGAAGAAGCGTATAGTTTTTGGTGGAGGTCAAAGGTCATTTCGGGTCACCAGGGGTCAAAGTCTGAAAACCTTGTTTACACAGTATCTCAAGGTAGGAAGCTTGGATAGATTTCATACTAAGTTTGTGGATGTGTTATGGTGCGAGGAAAAACCCTATTGTCTTTTGTGGAGGTCACAAGCCATTTGAGGTCACCAGAGGTCAAAAACTGAAACTTAGTAAACATGTCATTACAAGGGGGGAAGCACAGATAAATCCCTTCTCATACGTTTTATTTATTTTTTTTCATTTTTTTTGTGGTTATTCAAGTTTCGGTTTAAAGGGCATGTGACATGAGCTGATGTGAGCAGGGGTCAAATTGTGACCACATCATAAAAAATGATGTAGAAGAGAAGTATAAATTTGATGGATGAACCTCAGTGTAACAAAGCACCCCCTTTCGGCAAGGAATCACTAAGCCTTTTGGCTTTCTGGTTTTTTTTATCATAGCCTAGTGGCAGCCTGGCTTCCCACACACCATGCAAATGCAAGTAGGTTATGTCGTACCGATATTGGATATTGATTGGTCAAATGTTGCAGTGACTATGCACTTACAATATATTTTATCAAAAACTTTCATCCCCCACCTCATAGGTGAAGCTGCTACACTCCCTCAGGTGAGTCCTGGCACCACCCTGTCATGTAAAGATAGGATATAACACAAGCCTGAATAGGTTAGATGCAGGCTTTGGCACTGTTATTTATGGTAGGCTGTGTTCGGCTTCCACCTCTGACCACAACACTGGTGCTTTTGCTCATAAGAAAGTAAATTAAAGTTATTCAGCACCAATCAGACTTCTGACCTCAACACTGGTGCTTTTGCTCATAAGAAAGTAAATTAAAGTTATTCAGCACCAGTCAGACCTCTGACCTCAACACTGGTGCTTTTGCTCATAAGAAAGTAAATTAAAGTCATTCAGCACCAAGTTGGAGATGCTTGTTAAGAGAAATTGAGATCTCTTCATCTGCTTCTACTTGGTAAATTTGTTTAAATTGTGATGGTTGTAGCTGTTATATGTGTCACTCAAAGTTATTGTATATTTACATGCTTAAATGTATGTACCTGTAGGGAAAAAATGTATGTATCTGTAGGGAAAAAATATATGTACCCGCAGGGAAAAAATATATGTACCTGGAGGGAAAAAATGTATGTACCTGTAGGGAAAAAATATATGTACCTGTAGGGAAAATATATATGTACCTGTAGGGAAAATATATGTACCTGTAGGGAAAAAATATATGTACCTGTAGGGAAAATATATGTACCTGTAGGGAAAAAGCATGATTACATCAACCTTATCATTTCAGACTTTCTCCAGTTTTAGCCATAACAATGCTCTTTTATGTTTGTGTAACTCCTTACTTTGGCCATGGACCCTATGCTCAGAGTCTTGGTGTGAGAGAGTTGTGCCCCAAATACTGGTGGACAAACCTACTGTATATTAACAACTTCTACCCTGTGTCTGGAGCATACATGGTAAGATTCTACAGCATATAATGGATTGTAATCTTTGTTTTACCCATCGTGGTGAAGATAAATAACTGCGGTACCAGACACTGTAACAGAGTAAACAAAACACTTTCTTGCTTTTCAGGATTATGAAGGGGTGGAAATAATACTTCATTGCAATGTATGTTTAGCGTATTTTGCGATGCATTCCCTGATTTGACTGTTGCGTTCAATCCCTTCTCAATCATCACAAGAAGTAAAGTATCTAATGCTTATTGTGAAGCTGCGTGGTATGTCTGATTGACAGCAACAAATTCCAAACAAAGAGCAGGATATGTGTCATACTATAACAGTTCTATGTTCAGATCCAGTCCAGTGCGTGTATGCATGTATGTGTCATTTATGTACAGTTCATGATGGCACAAATGTATCTGAGGTACCGTACCCAATTTCTGTTGCTAAGTGCAACCTTCAGAATTTTGACGAAAACATTAACCATTGCAGTTTCAAAAGGCTCTGTCAAAAACTTATGTGAACCATTAGGCCGCTAATATTTTAGTAGTGGGAGTTTTTGAATGTGTGAATATGTATGCCTAATTTGATTCCCAAAGAGGACAGAGTTTAGTCCCAAAAGTCATACTTTGTTTTCACAGACCAGCTGCTGTTCTGTTCACACAGTGTATACTGTAGACAATGTGTCTAAATCAAGGAAACTGGTCATCCAAATTCAACTATCCAAAATCATAGCCCAACTGGGAAAGAATCCCCAGAAGATATAACTGACATGTGCATAACCCCCTCAAATATCAGTCTGAAATACTTTCACAAGTTTCATTTTTGATTCCTTGCCGAAGGCAGGCAAGGAATCTATGCGATGGTGATGTCGTGTGTGTGTGTGTGTATGCGTGTGTGTGGGTGTGTGTGTTTGTGTGTGTATGTGACGCTTTGCTTGTAAACACGATATCTCAAGAAGGGTAACTCCGAGGGGTCTCGTACTTGGCAGGTGGATGCCCTATATGGAGTAGATGATCCCTATTGTTTTTGGTGGAGGTCAAAGGTCATTTGGGGTCACAAGAGGTCAAAAGGTCAAAACCTTGTAAACATGATATCTCAAGAAGGGTAACTCCGAGGAATCTCATACTTGGCAGGTAGGTTGCCCATAATGAGTAGATGATCCCAATTGTTTTTGGTGGAAGTCAAAGGTCATTTGGGGTCACCAGAGGTC
The DNA here is from genome assembly GCA_029531755.1 of Holothuria leucospilota. Lineage (NCBI taxonomy): Eukaryota > Metazoa > Echinodermata > Holothuroidea > Aspidochirotida > Holothuriidae > Holothuria > Holothuria leucospilota. The sequence goes on from CM055965.1 coordinate 61,447,654, forward strand.
AAATGGTGAATATCTTGGAAATTGCTTGTAAACACTCTATCTCAAGTTGTGTAACTTCCAAGAATTTCATACTTGGCATGTGTATGGCCCATATGAGAAAGATGATCCCTATTGTTTTTGGTAAAGGTCAAAGGTCATTTGGGGTCACCAGAGGTCAAAAGGTTCAAAATCTTTCAAGCAGAATATCTGTGAGTGTAAAACTTGTTTTAAGAAGTGTGTTGGATATCCAGTTTAGGTATAGGCCTAGGCCTAGGCCTACCCTTTCACAGAGGTTTTTGATGGATGTGAGCTGGTGTTACCAACAAGGCACCCTAGGCCCACAAGACTAGAGCTAGGCCAAGGCTACTAGTACTAGGCCTAGCCTATACTTTTCATATTAGCGCAGCCGAATCGTAGTAGGCCTAAATACGATCAACAAGCCGTACATATGCTACTAGGCCTAGGGCCTAGCCTATACTTTTCATATTAGGCCTAATGTAGTGCAGGCCTATAGTTCTCAGTCTCACATACATTTTGTTCCCTGAACTAGGCCTAGACCATTCACAATGAAAGATTTAGCAGTTTGATAGAATATTTGAAAAAAAAAACCAAGATCACTTGTAAGTTGTAGGCCTATAGGCTGAACCAAAATTTATAGATATTTTTTGAACACTATCGTTACTGTTATGAACTTCAAGAGTCACCTTTGTTTCGCCCCTTTGCCAGAGATTGGAAGGGACTTGGGGAAAAAGTAGGAAAATAGGGAGTAGACCCAAGGCCTAAAGCTCGGCTTAGCCTATGTACTACAGTAGCCTAGGCCAGCACTGAGCAGCTGTTTGTTGTGTTGTAAGAAGTGTGTTGGATATGTAGCCTACATTTAAGCCTAGGCCCTGACAGAGGTTTGTGATCGATGTGAGTTTGTGTTACCAACTTAGCGACTGTTTCGGTTCGACTGGTTCTGCTGCAACATGGGTTCTCGTAGGAGTATAGGACCCACAGACATCCTATCATATAGGGCCTACATAGGCTACTAATACACTTTTCATGTATAAGTTAGGCCTAATATAGTGCAAGCCTAGGTATTGGAAAGCTTGCAATGGTGCGCGGGGGATATTAATAATGGCCAAGAGGATTGCGCGGCCGATACTATCTAAGCGGAGCGCCACCATGAGTTGGCACGGAACATGGCAAGAAAATTTAAGCCAAAACTACCTCCTACATTGCAGAAAATTGCCTTTCCCAGCCAACTTGTTTGGTTGCTGCCAACAAGTTTGCGCGGTTGCAGTTGTCAGTTGTTAAACTGCGCGGCTGGCAACTTCGAAATTCATATTTTTGCGTGGGGGATAAATCCCCTGCGCAGGGCAAACTTTCCAATCTGGCTAGTTCTCAGTCTCACATACACTCTGTCCCCTGAACTAGGCCTAACGTTAGGTCTAGCTAGGCTATTCACGATCAAAGGTTGCATGCACGTTTCAGAGAATAACATGTCTAGCCTACATGTGTTGCTGGAGTGATTGTTGCTAGGGCCTAGGCCTAACTTTGGGGCCCTAAGTGCTTGTATGAACATAACCATAGCTAGGCCTATGGGTATACTATGTCACAATTGAACAGCAGTGCTTGCTATTTATTTTAGCATACAATAGTGTGACCATCCTTGTAACAAGATTTAGCAGTTTGATAGGATGTTTAAAAAAAACAGGATCACTTTTATAAACCAGAATTTTTAGACATTTTTTGAACATTACTGTTAGGAACTTCGAGAGTAACATTTGGTTTCGCCCCTTGGTGCTTCACTGGAGAGTCGAAGAGACTTTGGAAGAAGTAGTAAAGTATGCATGGAATGGGTTCTAGGCCTAAGGTTAGGCCTAGTGTAGGCCTATACTGCTGTTTGTGTTGTTTTTATAAGTGTGTTGGATATGTACATTTAAGCCTAGGCCCTGACAGAGGTTTGTAGGTACAGTATGATTGCCACAGATGGTGGTTTGTGGTCTGTGAGTTTGTGTTAGCGGCTGTTTCGTTTCCGCTGGTTGTGCAATGTGGGTTCTCGTAGGAGTGTAGGACCCACAGATGTTGCATCACGTAGGGTCTACATAGGCTACTAATCACTTCGTAAGTTAGGCCTAATGAAGTGCAGGTCTAGGTAGGCCCTAGCCTAGCCTAGGGTACCTAGACCTAGTTTTGTATATGTGTCTGTGTGTGTTTGTGATGCTCTGCTTGTAAACAGCCTCTCAAAAAGGGTAACTGTGAGGGATGTCAGCATTGTCATTAGCCTTACAATCTCAAGAGTCCCAAAACTCTCAGCTTTCTATTTCGAGCGTCCCCCCAAAGTTTGAAGGGTTTCCAAAATTTTCAAGAGTCTTGTACTTGTACTGTAACCTGTACAGATACGTAGGTGCGTGCACAAGATATGGATACTCTTCATACAGGCATATGTATCAAGCTTCCGTCAAAACGGAATCCCATGATTGGCAACATTATATTGCTTCCAGCAGTATGGCGGCATAAATTGAAAAATTCGCTGGAAAATAGGCAGGTTTGGAGCTTCAAAGGAACTTTGACTCCAGGTGTACGGTACAGTATATTGTAGCACATTTTGGATATTTTGGCCAAGAAATCTTGCAACATTTAGAGCTACAATTTTTGTGCGTATAAGGCTGAACATCAAGCGTTCACGGGACGCACAGGATTTTCTTCCAAGTGTCTAGACCGATTGTCGTGCGTCTGAGACCGGGGAGCTCGGGTAAACGAAAAGACTGGATGTTACTAAATACATCATATTGAGTAGGTGATTCCAATTATTTTTGGTGGAGGTCAAAGGTCCCCTGAGGTCATGAGAGGTCAAGCAGTGAACACCTGGCAAACATGAGCTAGGAGTCATGGTACTAAAATTATACCTTGCAGGCAAGGAATCACTAAGCCTCTTGGCTTTCTGGTTTGAGTTTTGCTCTACGAGGTAACAAAATTTTGTGATTGCCTTACGTGTTATCCATTGAGCCTAAGCTACACATGTGTATGTGCACCTAATATTCTGCACAAGTTCAGGCCTACTACTAAAGCTGAAGGGGTCTGTTTAAGTCTTTTCATAATTTTGTTGCAAAGTGTTTGTAAATGTTGTATTTACTTCCTAACATTTTACTGTGCATGGAAGTACCAATTTATGGATAGGATGACTTCATTGTTTGTCTAAATTTCTTGCATCATTTTAACAGGTTTTGGCTATATTTGCCATACATAATACTGTTACGAGAGAGTAATAAAAAAAGTAAGACTTTCCCCATAAACACATGCTTGGACAAATTTTAATATAACTTGTGCACAATGATGAATGGATAATGGGTTATCAGTAATGGTCAGGGATTTGGAGTTTGAGGTCATCCACGGGCAGGACTCGAAATAAGCTTGAAAAAGGACACAACCAAAATGATCAAATTGGCTGTCGGTGTATGCTATTTCATAGGACATTGACTGAGGGGCACCACGGCCATCAGTAAGGGCCTGACAGCCATGGCTGTCTGTGCTGCTGGTTATTTGGAGCCCTGCAAGGGTCACAATAGGGGTCATTTTATGAATAAACAAAGAATGCTTTGTCTGCAACAGATCCAGTGCCAGTCTTGGGTAGCTATCATTTTGATATAACTTGAGTACTTGCTTCATTGAGGGTGTTCAGTGGTCATCTAGTGGTCATTTTGGTACATCAACTGTACATCAGCTGCACCACAACGTATATTTTGACCCCTGTTACGGACCCAGGAAAAATCTGTCAGCACTCTAGCAAATGTCCCTTGTCCATCATGGTTAAAGGAAGAAGACACTGTTTTCTATTTTTTTTAGTAAAACTTTGTTTAGCAGGTGGTCTTTGTATCCATATTGTTCATGCTCATCAAGAAGACTTCATTATGAATGCATCTGCCAAAGGGTATAACAAAGATTGCCCAGGGTTTACCAAAGGATTCTTCTCTTCATGAATGCAGTCACTGCAGGTGGAATTTGAAAGTTTTGTCATTCCTGTATTTTTCTTTCCCTTTTAAATTCAAAACTAGTGACTATGAAATTTTGAAACTTCCTGAAACAGTTTGAACCAATAATCAATATTTAGCTGAAAGTGAATTATATAAGGAAGAAAACTAGTACTTGGTATCATGTGATGTATTTCAGGAATTTCCTTTGTTTGTCATTTGAGAGTCATGTAGAGCAAGTTTGCTCGTTGCTGTTGGCAGTGGATAAAGCTAACTAGAATTCATGTCGCTGGCATAGCTCAACAAGCAGCCAGATATACTATTAACATTACGTTCTTGATTCTTCGCCTAAACTATGTAAATTTTGAGAGTGGCCTATTTTTCTTTTCAAAAACAATAATCACAGCTTCCACTTGTGTGTTTATAAGCTGCTACAAAATTTGTGAGGCTGTCTGCTAAAACATTGCTGGGGAATGGATGAAATCATGGGAACACTTTATTTTTTTGTGCACTGTGTGTCTTATGTAGAAAGATGTGTTGGTTACAGACCTAGAATTAGTGTGGAAATGTCAGGAGGAAGGGGGGGGAGGGTTGGGGACAAATTAGAAATTGCCATAAGCTGTCTTGAAAAGAACAGGGCACCAGGGCAGTTTTTAACATTTTAGAAGGGCATCAAGATATTTAACTCCCAAAGTTTTACAAGGGTACATGGGCACTTTTTTGAAAGGAAGAAAAGTAAAAAAATAATACCCATTTCCCAGGGTTACTATATAGTGCAGTTTTTAGTTAGTAAGACCTAGTAACACAGTAACTGCTGTGTAGGTCATGCACCAGAAAACAAAAGGATTTATCTTACAGACATATTTCCTGTTATGCAAGCTGTGGTAAATCTTCTGTAGAAAGGCACTGATGATGATCTGAAGAAAGGGGATGGCAATTTGTCTCCTTTTCTTCTTCTGTCCCTTTTCTTCTTCTCTCTTTCCCTTCTTCCTTGTCTTTCCTCTTCTGCTCGCCTTTCATCTGTTACGTTTAATATCTTTTTCTCGTTTGCTTTGTTTAAGTCCGTTTAGTTTTTTCTCATTTAATTTGTATTAACTGTTAAGTTGGTCACTAGCTTTGATAGCAGTTTCCCTGTTTTCTAGTGTCCTTCATATGTTTTTAAATCTACAATTCTTGTTGTTTAACTTTTGAAAATTTTTGTAAAACATATGAGAAATAAATTTGAATTGAACTGAATTAATGACATTGCTTAATAGCCTTGGTTTTAAGGGGCAATGCGACAGGAAGTATGGCACCAGCAGCATTTTAAAGAAGTTAATTCAAGGCCTGGTGTGACTCCTTCCAGTCTAGAAAGTGAACAAAGCTGAATTCAAATCACACAAGTGATATTAAATATAAAAGAGGTGATGGATAAAGGGTTGGTTTAGTTTTGTTACACCACCCAGGGGGGTTTGCTTGTATAAAGGTAACCTCCACATTGCTGTCACCTGTCATTAATTATTGAATTATAAAGAGAAAAATTTGTTCATTAAAACATAATATTTTACAAGAAAATTGTAATACACCTCTTTTTTAAAAAAGATTCTTCAGGCTTAATGCATAGTTTGATCATTTCTCTAATACCTCTCTTTTACAGTGCATAGGATGGGTGTGGTACCTTGCAAATGATATGCAATTTTACGTCATCAGCCCAATAATCCTAATACCTTTGTTCTTGTGAGTATTTGCTCTTTCCTTTACTTTTTAATTTTGTCTTGTAGTGATTAAAGCTGTAATGCATTAAATTATGTAATAATCAAGTTAACTGGGCAAGATAATAGGTTTTAAGTGAAGATCTAGTTTTCTTTGAAGTTAAACCCAACAAATGAAACCGTAGTCAAAGGATGAGATATTTGTACATTAAACAATAAACAAGCTGTCATGCACAGGGTGTGAGTAATGAGACAAATATGTGCTGAATGTAAAGGTGGTTCATCTTGATTTATTTCAGTACAAAGTATTAAATGATACTGATAACAGTGCTCCTATGTTTATTCATTAGAGATATGATTGCTAGTAAATCTAATTAATAGTAACCTTGAAAAAGAGACATCTTTTATCCATGGGAGATTTCAAGTTATTCCAACATTGAAAAATTAGGTTATCCTGTAATCACAACTGAACTCTGGCAAAATTGCCTTTTTTTCTTGCCTTTTATTTGTTGGCAAGCTTGTTTTAATTTCACTCAGTTCTGTGCCCAGGGCTACTAGTAAGGTCTTTATTTGGTGGACACAAACATATAGTCTTTAACCATATTCATTATGGTTGGGAGAGGTGGAGGTTTGTCTGCTCTACTTCTCAACAACTGTGCAGGAAAAATACCTGACAAGAACAAGACCTGAGTGACACAGCACTTAAAATCCCCAAACCCTTTACAACAGTTTTGAAACTCTGTCATCAGTCACTACTTATCTGAAGATCTTTTAATTGCAGAACCCAAACCCTGACCTCAGAGATACTTCTCCCCTCAAGTGAGGTTGTTGACTAAAATGTGGAGGCTTGAGCAGAAAAACATTAGATCCAGGAAAGCCAGTTGCATTTCTGTAGTAAAAGGAATAATGTGACTGTGTACTAGAAGAGCAGTGGCAAAATACCTCGTTAATAAAAACCAAACTTAAGCCAACATAAAAAGGAAGACACCTTAGGTGCAGACACAATGATTATGACATGAGGATGCGAAGGGGAAACAGAAATTGGCAATGTGGGTAGTGTTGTTTTGCTAGATAATTTTTTGAGTTAAATCAGCTATTGAATAGCTTGGCATCAATGCAGATGATCAAAATTTAAATCCATTTGAGTTTGTTTAAAATTGTACTTCAAGGCAAAACCAGTGAGCTAAAAAACTTAATTGACCTTGTGACTTGTAAGGTCAAGTAGAAGTCAACATGTGGAAGCAGTATTTATTCCTCAGGAAGTCATAGTATGAATCATGAACTGTACATACAAAGCATTCTTAGTCTCTGATTCTTATATATTCACTTAGTATAGATATTATGTAGATGTAGGTCATATATTAATCGTGATTTATTATTGATATTCATCTTCTCAGCATTCCATGGCTGGGCCTGTCACTAATAGCAGTATTGTGTGCAGCTAGCATGTCTGTCACTGGCATTCTTGTTGCAGTCTATGACTTCCCAGCAGCATCTTTACAATTCCAGTAAGTAGAATGCTTGTCAGGATACTTGTTATGTGACATGTTTAACAGTCACTTCTTATCCAACAGTTACGCATGCTACAAAATGCCCATTAAACATAGGTTACACTTAATCATATCATCTTTGTCATGCCTATTTACACATGTAATGGTTGAATTTAGAAAGAATTTATGCAAACATTAAAATTTAATTTGTAAAAGAGGAAACAAGAGTTTGGGTATCCTTCCATAACACATTTGCATTTACAAAAGAAATTAAGTGAGACTGAAGTAAGGCATAGGAGATAATGAGAAGCACATTTCAGCCAGTAGTCAGAGTCTGTACATGAGCATGTTACTCATAAGCATCAAGTTTTTCTGTGTACTAAGACTGTTTTATTTGTATTCAAGGCATGTTTTGCTTCAAGGCAGATTCATATGAAAAAGATTTTATTTTTATTGTTAAGTCTACACAGGCAGTCCTTAATTTGTTCCTGTGGAAGTATATTTCTTATTCTTAAAGCCATGCCTCTCTTTAAAAGGACAGTGATCTCACCTTAACTTTGGAAAAACAGTTGATCCCATCAAAAATTGCTTTTTGATTCCTTGACGTAGTCAGAGGTATCTATGTGATGGTGATGCTGTGTGTGTGTGTGTGTGTGTATGTATGTATGTATGTATGTATGTATGTATGTATGTATGGAACACTTCACGTGTAAACACTATCTCAAGAAGAGTAACCTCTAGGGATCTCATACTTGGCATGTAGATACCCCTTATTGAGTAGATGATCCCTATTATTTTTGGTGAAGGTCAAAGGTCATTTGGGGTCACCAGAGGTCAAATGGTAAATACCTTGGAAATTGCTTGTAAACACTCTATCTCAAGATATATAACTTCCAGGAATTTCATACTTGGCATGTGCATGGCCCATATAAGGAAGATGATCCCTATTATTTTTGGTAGAGGTCAAAAGTAGTCATTTGGGATCACCAGAGGAAAAAAAGGTCAAAACCTTGTAAACACTATATCTCAAGAAGGGTAACTGTGAGAGATCTTGTACTTAGCATGTGGATTGCCCGTATGCAGTAGATGATTCCTATTGTTTTTCAGGGAGCTCAAAGGTCATTTGGGGTCACCAGAGGTCAAAAGGTCAAAACAAAACATACTTGGCATGTGCATGGCCCATATAAGGAAGATGATCCCTATTATTTTTGGTAGAGGTCAAAAGTAGTCATTTGGGGTCACCAGAGGAAAAAAGGTCAAAACCTTGTAAACACTATATCTCTAGAAGGATAACTGTGAGGGATCTCATACTTAGCATGTGGATTGCCCATATTGAGTAGATGATTTTTATTCTTTTTGGTGGAGGTCAAAGGTCATTTGGGGTCACCAAAAGGTCAGAAGGTCAAAACTTTGTAAACACTATCCCAAGAAGGGTAACTGTGAGGGATCTCATACTTAGCATGTGGATTGCCCATATTGAGTAGATGATTTTTATTCTTTTTGGTGGAGGTCAAAGGTCATTTGGAGTCACCAGAGGTCAAAGATCAAAACTTTGTAAACACTATATCTCAAGAAGGGTAACTGTGAGGGACCTCATACTTAGCATGTGGATTGCCCATATTGAGTAGATGATTCCAATTCTTGTTGGCGAAGGTCAAAGATTATTTGGGGTCACCAGAGATCCAGACCTTGTAAACACTGTATCTTAAGAAGGATTTTTGTGAAGGATCTCATACTTAGCATGTGGATTGCCCATATTGATTAGATGATCCCTATTGTTTTTGGTGAAGGTCAAAGGTCAGTTGGGGCGACAGAGGCCAAAAATTCAAAATCTTGTAAATACGATCTCTCAAGAAGGATCACTGAGAGGAATCTTACACTTGACATGTGGATTGTTTGAGTTGAGGGGATATTTCCTTTTGGTCTTGGTTGAGGGTCAAAGGTCATTTGGGGTTACCAGAGGTCAAAAGCTGGTTAACACAATATCTCAAGAATGATAACTGTGAGGGATCTCATACTTAGCACGTGGATTGCTAACATTGAGAAGATGATACCTATCATTTTTCATGGAGGTCAAAGGTCATATGGGGTCACAAAACGTCAAAACCTTGTAAATATGATTATCTTTAAGGAGGATAACTGTGCGGGATCTCCTACTTGGCTTGTGGGATTGTTCATATATTGTTCATATTTTTAGTATGTAGATGGCCATAAAGGGTAGGTGATCCCTATTGCTTTAAGTGGAGGTAAAAGGACATTTTGGGTCATAAACTTTCAAAAGGTCAAAGCCTTATTAACATGATATGCCAAGTAGGATAACTGTGAAGGATCTCATGCTTGTCATGTAGGTGATTCATGTTTGTTAAAATATATCAATACAGCAAGGAATCGCTAAACCTTTTGGTTTGGCTTTCTGGTTTCCCTTTTCCTTTGTATTTTGTTTCTGGTGGATCTGCTTTGTATAAGCTTTGCTTCCTTCAGATCTCCCACACTTTTCTGTAGTCGTTATTGTAAACTGAAGAATTTGATTTGTGTGTGAGTCATGAAAAGTGAAAAATAAAAGAAACGAAACAAAATATCCTCTTATTTTTCTCTTTAAGTATCTTCCTTGGCATTGAACAAACAGATATTTAATAAAACAGATTAAATGAGGAGATATGTTGCATACATCTCTCAGCTTATTCTCAGAAATTTGTCAGGTGAACTTAACTCTTAATTTTAAAATTCCTCGTATGTCAATTGAAATGTCAGTGACTGACCTTTGCCCTTAAACCTTGGCAGCTCACTTATTGTTTATTTGAAATATGGCATCCCAGTTTCCCTCATAGACCAGCTTTGGATGCTAAAGTAACCTGTAAAGCTGCAATCTTGTGTTTTTGTGGGATTTCTTTATCTCAGATCTAGCATGGTCTTGTTGTGTGGTACAGTGTGTAGGAGTCTCTGAATGTTTCTGTTTCTTCCTTCCACAGAACTCAGCCTGAAACACATGCAAGTTTCTCAGATGTAATCTACAATAAGCCTTACTGCCGTATTCCTCCCTATCTAGTTGGGATGTTACTTGGCTATATTTTCTACAAATATCCTCCAAAATCAGTGAAACTTAACTGGGTAAGGTAGCTGTATCAATAATTCATATTTAAAACAAGATTTAAGCTTCCAAAGGTTTCATTCTATGTGAAGGATTCAAAGAAGAAGATGTTTAAAAGGGTTTTCAAATTTCAAAAGAAAGGTACCTGTGGAAGAATTCATGTCACTAGGGGCCATATTTATTCACAGGTCAACTTTCATGGTTCAATATATTGAGTGAGATGAACAAAAATTGTCACCATTTCTCAAACTATGAAAATTGGTTTGTATTCAACATGTGGTTACATTGCACCTGGACTATAAAATTATCTGCATGGGTGCTATTAAAAATTTGTACTTGTTTATTCTGGAATGTCATTTTTTGGTAGAGCTATTAAAGGGAGGCAATGGTACCCTGGCCAAAGGATGAAGTCACTGGCATCCAAAGTAGCACAGCAAATTCAGTTATGTGGATTGATCCTTGGCCAAGTTGTAATAAGGATTCCTAGTTCTACGATCTGAAATGACCTGTCTTATTATAAAAAACATTTTCTAACTCAAATGTTGAATAAAGGATCACTTGACATGAAGTTGTAATTTATAAACACTTGCTTCTATTCTAGTTTCTCAAGTCATTTACTGTCATTTTACTGTCATAAAATAACTGTTCTTCATCTCCTGAATTTAAATAAAAATTAAAATGATTAATTATGCCATAAGACTTTCCATCAACTTGTTTTATATTAAGGTCTCACATCCTTACAATCTGAAGCAGTTGAATGTAGTTCATATTTTTTTTTGTATCATAGTTCCTCATACAGTATGAGCTTTCACATTCATTCGAAGCATCAGAGGTCTGTAACAGTCATTTTGGATACATGTGACAGACCACATACATACTTCCATGTTAGAAATCTTCACATACGCACACTTCTCAGTTGTTCATTGTACCACTGTACACTCTTCACTACTACATGACTCTCAAAGGCTAAAGTAAACCATACCAGAAGTTGCTTTCACTACTGACCTATGCTAAATACAAAAAAAAAAATCCAAGTTTGCTTCGCAAATGTTGGACACTAAGCCACTTGACCTTAAGTTTTACTTTAGAGCAGTACAATTATGATACTTTCCTGTTTCCACATTTTCCCTGTCCAGGATCGAGGTAGATAGTATATCCTATAAATCTGAAGTCTAGAGACAGTGGTGATGACAGTGACAGTGACAGTGATGATGAAGATCTTGGAACATAGATAGTTATGATGTTGGGCTTACTTTAAACATAACGATACCCATATGTGCTTATAGGTATCATAAATACTAAAACAGTCTTATTCCTTGAAAAGATCTGCTGTGTTTAAATAGACCTATAGTCTGATGAAGTAATTCAGCGAACTGTTCATTTTTGCAGTACATACAGCCAATTGAGGTATGATTGAAAATTATTCTCCAATAAATGTTTCAATAAGTCAAAAAGGATAAGAGTATTACATCATATATTAGAGGGATTTGCTAGTGACAAAAATCAGTGACTTCAAAAAATGCAGAAAATTTTTCTCTTCTAGGAAGTGAAAACCGCATCTCAATAGCTTGTAGCGTTTGGAAGAAACTAATTTTCAAAGAAATGCAATTTTTTCCCAAGATGAAGTGCATTATGGGAAATTTGTGATGTCATCTTGGCACATTAATTTGACAAAGCATTGAATTTCTTTATGAAATTGACACTGTTGTAGGGATTATTTAGCAACTTTGTTATACCGTACATATGGTGTAGATTTATGCTAAACCTACATGGAAAGATATTCAAACATTCCAACAGCATCAAATTTCAAGGACAACAGGACATTCAATTATAAAGGAAAACAAAAGAAATCTGAGGCAATGTGCCCACTTTACATAACATTGTGTGACCTTGATGAGAACTGGAGGTATTTTTTGACAAAAACAAGTAGTCTTTAATCTAAGATATCTCGAGTTAGTAAAAGAGTATTGCTACGGGATTTAGAAGGTATGAACTGAAATTTTTTTCCCTTTCACATGGGACCCTTGTGAAAAGCCACTGGAAAATGCCTTTATAAAGACAAGGTACAAGACACTCCACTTTGTGAAGACATGTTGAGCCTGAGAGATTTTGTTACATAACAGCTCATAGTAGTATTACCATGACAAGTAGAGGATTGATGAGAATCCCGAAGAACTTAACAATATCAAATTGTCTAACGGTTTAACTTCAATACCAATACTTGGTAGATTGGGGAACTTTTTGGTACTAGTCTGGAAAAGCATGAATTTTTTTTTTTTTTTTTTTTTTTTACATTTAGAGGGAGATTGTTGGTTTTCAGCCAGTCACACATGAGATAGCCCTATGCTGAGTAGGGAAATGTAATACCTGGGATCTTTTGTTCTGATTTAGATTCTTGTGTCATCTGCAAATAGGCCACATTTGAACTTATTTGGACAGAGGTTAAGATCATTTTTAAAGGTAGGAATATCATAAATACTTAACAGCTAACAAATATATTTAAGCATTCACAGGAATTTGATTAAAGAATTTTTTTCTTCAATAGGTGGTTGCTCTCCTCGGCTGGATTTTAGCCTGTGGTATAGGTTATGCATGTGTGTACTCAGTGTATGGTAATTACAATGGAGAGCCATGGCCCAAGGCTGGTAACGTTGTCTATGAGATGCTTTGCCGCTTTGCATGGGGAGTTTTTGTAGCATGGGTGGTCTTTGCTTGCTACTATGGCTATGGAGGTAAGATCTTCCTATTAAACTTTTTTTGTGAAATTCCTTGGATTTTCAGCAGATTTTAAAAAATACTATTTATCCTAAATTATTGTAAATAGCTCTACTGAATACATGGTGCTGAACCAATTGACAGTGAGGATAAAAGAATCAGGTCAGTAATGGGACCTGACAAGTACTTTCTACATCTAATGTTGAGACACATATTTGTTATGCATACTTAAATTGTTTTGATCGTGTGAAAAAAGGGTCTCCAATTTCTAAGGAGTGGATGTTACAATTGGATTGTAGGTGAGACTTCATTTCAGGAAATACTTTTCTTAGGTACCAGCTTATTTCTAGTGACAAAACATCATCTTGATTCCTTGCCATAGGTGGAGGAATCTAAACAGTGGTGATGTTATGTGTGTGTGTGTTTGCGTGGTCATATGTGTGTGCTTTTATATGTGTAGTGACACTTTTTGCTTGTAAACAGTTTCTCAAGAAGGCTAACTTGAATTTTTCATACTTGGTATGTGAAATACCCTTATTTTGTAGATGATACCCTTGCTGTTGTTGGTCTATGGTCCAGAGGGGCCACAATCAAAACCCCTTGTAAGCATAATTTCTCAAGCAGGAAACTTTAATGAATCTCAAACTTTACATGTGGGTGCCCTATACCTAGTAGGAGAATCCTGTTTTTTTTTTTTTTTTTTTTTTTCGTGGAGGTCAAAGGTAATTTGGTGTCTGTGGAGGCCAAACAACCTTGAAAATACTTGCAAGCATTGTATCCCTGGAGGGTAACTAAACGAAACAGGAATCTCGTAGTTGGCATGTGGATAGTCCATATTGAGTAGATAATCTCTTAATATGAGCTCTCATTTGAGCTTGGTCACCAGAGGTTGAAATAAAAAAAACTTGTAAACATTGTATTCCAATATGAAGTACACTATATCTGTAATGTTTAGTGGTGGTCAAACATCATCTGATTTCACTCTAGTTCACAATATGGAAACCTTGTATACATTGAATCTTAGGAAAGAAACCTTTGTGAACCTCATACTTGGCAGTTGGCTTGAAAGTGCCCCATATTGATTGAATAATCTCTGTTGTTTTGGGGAGATAAAAGGTCATTTGAGTCACTGGAAGTGGGAAAAACCATTTTAGCTACAATTTTATTGGGATGACATTTTCAGATCTTTTATCTGGTGTGTACAATAGTTCCCAAAACCATGTTATTAGCATGACATAATTCTGTGTGATGCATATACATGGATCTTAAACATTCTCTAATGCAGTATTTACTCACAGTATTTAATGAAATACTTCTCACTTTGAAACCATATAGTACAAAACTTACATTTGAGTGGCAAGGAACCAGTAAGCCTTTTTGGTTTCGATGATAAGAGAAACCAATGCATTCATGATGGCGTATGTGTGTATGTATGTGTGTATGTGCGTGTGTGTGTATGTGTGTGTGTGTGTGTGTATGTGTGTATGTGTGTGTGTATGTGTGTTTGTGACACTTTGCTCGTTAACACGATATCTCAAGAAGGGAAACTCTGACAGTTCTCAAACTTGGTACATAGATGCCCCATATTGAGAGGAAGAACCCTATTGTTTTTGGTGGGGGTCAAAGGTCATCTGGGGTCACCGGGGGTCAAACTCCGAAAACCTTGTTAACACGATATCTCGAGATAGGAAGCTTGGATAAGTTTCATACTTAGTCTGTAGATGCGTTATGGTAAGAGGAAGAACCCTATTGTTTTTGATGGAGGTCAAAGGTCATCTGGGGTCACCGGGGGTCGAATGCTGAAAACCTTGTTAACACGTTATCTCAAGTTAGGAAGCTTGGATAAATTTCATACTTAGTATGTAGATGCGTATGGTAAGAGGAAGAACCCTATCGTTTGTGGTGGAGGTCAAAGGTCATCTGGGGTCACCGGAGGTCAAACTCTGAAAACCTTGTTAACACCATATCTCAAGGTAGGAAGCTTGGATAAATTTCATACTTAGTATGTAGATGCGATATGGTAAGAGGAAGAACCCTTTCATTTTTGATGGAGGTCAAAGGTCATCTGGGGTCACCGGGGTCCAATGCTGAAAACCTTGGTAACACGATATCTCAAGTTAGGAAGCTTGGATAAATTTCATACTTAGTATGTAGATGCGTTATGGTAAGAGGAAGAACCCTATCGTTTGTGGTGGGGGTCAAAGGTCATCTGGGGTCACCGGAGGTCAAACTCCGAAAACCTTGTTAACACGATATCTCGAGATAGGAAGCTTGGATAAATTTCATACTTAGTATGTAGATGCGATATGGTAAGAGGAAGAACCCTTTCATTTTTGATGGAGGTCAAAGGTCATCTGGGGTCACAGGGGTCGAATGCTGAAAACCTTATTAACACGATATCTCAAGTTAGGAAGCTTGGATAAATTTCATACTTAGTATGTAGATGCGTTATGGTAAGAGGAAGAACCCTATCGTTTGTGGTGGAGGTCAAAGGTCATCTGGGGTCACCGGAGGTCAAACTCTGAAAACCTTGTTAACACGATATCTCAAGATAGGAAGCTTGGATGAATTTCATACTTAGTATATAGATGCGTTATGCTAAGAGAAATAACCCTATCATTTTTAGTGGAGGTCAAAGGTCATCTGGGGTCACTGGGGGTCGAATGCTGAAAACCTTATTAACATGATATCTCAAGTTAGGAAGCTTGGATAAATTTCACACTTAGTACGTAGATGCGTTATGGTAAGAGGAAGAACTCTGTTGTTTTTGGTGGAGGTCAAAGGTCATCTGGGGTCACCGGAGGTCAAACTCTGAAAACCTTGTTAACACGATATCTCAAGATAGGAAGCTTGGATGAATTTCATACTTAGTATGTAGATGCCCCATATTAAGAGGAAGAACCCTATCGTTTTTGGTGGGGGTCAAAGGTCATTTGGGGTCACCGGGGGTCAAAACTTGAAACCTTGTTTACACAATATCTCAACTTAGGAAGCTTGGATAGATTTCATACGTAGTATGTTGAGGTGTTATGGTAAGAGTACAAACCCTTTCATTTTGGTGGCGGTCAAAGGTGATCTGGGGTCAACGGAGGTCAAACTCTGAAAACCATGTTGACACGATATCTCAAGATAGGAAGCTTGGATAGATTTCATAGGTAGTATGTGGATGTGTTATGGTGGGAAGATGAATGCTATCATGTTTGGTGGAGGTCAAAGGTCATGTAGGGTCACGGGGTCAAACACTGAAAATGTTTTTAACATGATATCTCAAGATAGGAAGCTTGAATAAATTTCATACCTAGTATGTACATGCATTATGGTAAGAGGAAGAACCCTAGCTATCGTTTTTGATGGAGGTCAAAGGTCATCTGGGGTCAAAAAGCAAAATTTTAAGAATTCCCAAGATCGTCTCATGAGTTCACCAGAAGGCAAAAAGCGAATTTTCCCAAGAATTCCCAAGATCATCATCTTGAGTCATCAGATGTCAAAATGCAAAATATCCCAGGAATTCCCAAGATCAAATATGAACCTAAAATTATTTTTCCAGCATGTTAAGATAGCACTTGACCAGTGACTGAAAGACATGGGATAGCATGGCATTATTTGGAATAGAACATATATCATCGAAACCTCAATGCATTTTTGCATTCTGGTTGCTTTCTGGTTTCAGAATAAAATGCAAAATGAGCATGTATCTGTCTCTATTAATAAGCTTTAAGTTGGTGTGCACACTGGAAAGTCAATGTGCAATAATATTCAAGTAGACTATTTTCTCTCACACTTTTAATACCTTTGTGCATGTCATTTAGGTGTCTTTAAGATGCCCAGTAAATGATGTTTTGTGAGTCATTCATGATTCTCTTCCTTCCACCAGGTTGGGTGAATTCTTTCCTTGGTCATCCTGCTTGGGCACCTCTGGGTAGACTGACCTACTCGGCATACCTTTTACATCCGATCATACTTACTATCTTCATAGCTCATCAAGGGTCAGCATTTTACCTCTCTTTAGCACTTACAGTAAGTGAAAAAGATTCCTATTTCTTTGGGTGGGAAATTTGAATTCAGCAGACGTATTACTATGTCATAATTGTTGCATCATTGAGTTATTTTTCCACACTAATACAGAACTACATTGTAGCTCTTGTTACATAGCCTATTACTATCTCTGTTTAAAGGAGAAGTGAAGCCTCAGATCTTTCAGTAAACTAGTAGTGGAGATTAGTATTCTTATGCTTTTTCCGAGTATTAAAGCCTAGCCTAAACAGCGCGTTCCAAATTTTCAATAATTTTCGCATTACTTTTTCACCCACAATATGTTATTTTCTAATTTCAAAAAGGGGACACTTAGGGTTGGCAATTTCAAATGATTTTAGGGATCCACATAAACTCACTTGCATATGTTGCTGTGGCATGCCACTCTAATCTACAGTACCGACCTTGTCATTATACACTCTATCCCTTTTTCTTTACTTCAAAATTGAAAAAAGGGAGTTTGAACAAAGAATTGTCTGCAGATATTGAGGTGTATTTGTCCAAAACTCACTGCCCCCTAAGATACAATTAGGTTCCTCGTTTGTGGCATAGAAAACACAAAATAACAGTTCCCTGCTCAGTTGCAGTTCAGGTACTACTACTACCAGTGCTAAGCAGTCCAGTGTTCATCCTCTGTATTTTCAGGCTCAAAACAGTAGAGTTTAGGTTTAGTTTGTTTGCATCCTTGTTCTCCTTTTGCAAACAATGAGGTGCAGTGTTTTAAGTTTGACTGTTTAAGACACAGATTAAGGCCAATGTCCTGCCTCTGTAAGTGCTAATGCTATATCATGTATTCTTTACTACAGTTCTACACTATAACACTGTATGTAGTATGTGAACCAGTGTTGTAGTGTACAGTGCAAGGTGGTGGTGTTGCCAAGTCATGCAGACTACTTCTTCTGCTCTTGTGAAAACCATTCATTCTCATTTTTGATTATACAATGTGTCATAAAAATACCAAACTATTTAGCATTGTATTAGCTGATACAAGCAGTGGACATGTATTATATCATTGCTTTCTTCCAAATGTGCAATTCTAATTACTTAAGTGGGTTGGTAATTGTCTGTTGAAATGAAGTATGAGGCTCAATTTCATCATTTCACATCCAGGAACTGGTAAAATTCAAACAAAAGTGGCACAAATCATTAGAAACATAAAAACCACTTTTTAAGGTTGAAAGAACATTTTCCAGCTTTCCATGTACTTCTATCTTATAATGCATGCTTTAAAATGTAAGTAGTTCAGATCAACGGTGAGTTGATAGCATAAAGTGGTTCAAAGTCGTGTAAGAATGTGTCCTCATTTTCCAATGGAAAGTGAAAATAATGGCCATCTTGGCTTTCACTGATATTACAATGACTGCCAGCTAAAAAGTACAAAGCCATATACAGTTTTCGCCAAAACATGGAAAACAGTTATTACGATCGTTTATTTCTGTGGAGTGCTGTGTGTTACATGACCAAAAAAAACACAATGTGAAGTCACAAGTATGAACTTTCACTTAGGAAGCAAGACTGAACATGTGAAGTCACAGGTATGAACTTTCACTTAGGAAGCAAGACTGAACACAACAGGAAGTTACATAACAGCATTACATTGAGTAAGAAGAGAGCAGGTTTTCAAATGTATTATTGATGACATGAAAAGATGCATTCAATTTTCATGAGAATTAGGCAACGGTTCCCATTGTAACTGATCTTCCAAATTGAGGGAAGCTATGTGTTGATTAGTCCAAATCTCCTTCAAAATATTAACTGCAGTGTGTGGACACTAAAATATTTTATCATGGCACCTCTTTATTGAAATGCTTGCTCCTCTCATCTTTAGTACTTGACCCTACCACTTCTTGGTTGCTCTGCATTAACAACTTAGTGTTTAATTAGTATGTGAAACTCAATTCTGATAATAACTAAGGAATTGAGTAAAATGTAGTATTCTTTAAATAAGTCGTAGTTTAGAGACGGTCCAGTGGTAGGGGTGCTGCATTGTACATTTGGCAGTGAAAACTAGAATGTGATATTAAATGTAGTTTGTGATGTGTCTATTTTCTGTTTCATGTATTTTTAGGCTTTCTACTTTGCTGGAGTCAGTCTAATTTCCTATGGATGTGCTGCCATCCTGTCTCTAATGGTAGAATTCCCACTCGTAGGACTTGACCCGGGCCTGGGGGAGTGGTCCTAAGAGGTTATCCCCTCACCCCTTCGAAAATTTTTTGAAAATCATGGTGTCTTTAACATGCATCTGATCCGCATAATGCTACCGACCTTTGAAGTTAAAATTTGTGGTTAAAAATTTTACAGATTTTTGCTTAAAAAGTCGGCATAGTGGGGGCGGCATGCCTAGTATGTCCCCTAAATACACCCTCAGAAGATAATCATAATATAAATTTAACCATTATTAAGCACACTGGTGAATAGTACGAATATATAGGATTCTGGGGTAATTCAAATCAAGAACTTTATTTTAATTTACCAAACGAAGTTTTTATAAGATCGTTGAAGATCTGAATTAATAATTGACTTCACATTAACCTTATAAATAATTTAAATAATCTTGGTATTAGGGTTAAATGAAGTTTCGTGCAAGCTATGGTCTCCAAAAATGTCTGATTTCCCCTAAAAATAATCCCCTATTTGCCCCTATAATTAGACTTGCGATGGAATTAACCTAACTCATATGTTAGTCTTACATCAATATTCAAAGGATAATTTATTAGCTTTAAACTGAAACGAAGTCCATGGAAATTGTCCAGTTCATTATATATATCAATCTTTCTCGCACTTGTTTTGATTGTCCACCGAAAAGAAAATATTACGTTCACTCTACAAGTGAATAACAAGAAAGAACCAGTGGATAACATTGATTTATTATCGTCCACATATAAAAGTAAAGAACCGCGAGAGGGCCAAGGAATTACAGTAACCCGAAACCACCGAAGCAGATATTGTTAAAACTCTGGTTGCGCGCGCAAAGCTCGCAGGAAGAAACTAGCGCGTTGAGACATTTAATTGTCAGTCTGAATGCTTGTCTTTCTTTTTAAATGCAGTATAATATTTGTAATTTCATTAAAGTTATACGAAATTTCCTCAGGTGCCTATTCTCTTGTCCACAATCAGAGCACATAGGGGAACCTGATAATCCTGCTCTATGGAGGTTCTCTTCTTTCATGTCTTCCTTTTGTCGATGGTCTGGGACACAGTGCCCTTAACTTAGTTTATTCTTGTTGAAATATGAGGTAAGTGTCGATGTTGAGCGGTTATAGACCATTTGATACTTAGAGACATAGCAATTAATCTTTTGTGGGTAGTTATTTTACATGGACAGTTGATACTAGGGCAATCGTGCAGTTAAAGTGGCCAGGGAAGTAATTTTTAATGGGAGGCTGTATCGTTGTGAAGGGTATTTGTGGCCTGCGAAGTCATTTAGAACCGCGATCGCTCGATGTGCGCGAAACAGGGGCTTGGGAGAATTGAGAGGTCCTCCCAGAGAATCTTTTTAAATTTGGACGGCTTTTGGCTGCCATTCTGGACCATTTCTCGAGTAAAACCCTTTTGCCCCCAGTTGCAAAATTTGTGAAATACCTAATGAACATAAGTTTTTCAGGTATTGATGATCGCGACTTTAGGACGAGTAACCGTCTGTCAATTTGCTGAATGATTGCGTGGTAGTTGTGTTGAGGAAAGTGAACAGTCGCAGATAGGGTTGTGAGCGAGGGTTTTTTGGAAATTGGCTAATTTAGTCAAGCTGTTCCCACCCTCAACACGTGTGTGGAAGTAAATAATGAGGCAATTCTCACCATACAGTTTCGCTACGCACAGCAGTACTAAGGAACATCTGTGATTTAGATAAAGCTCATGCGCAGTCAAGCGCATTTTTTGCTTTTTTGTTTTGAGTAATTTGGCGATTCCCTATCCATGGGTTAGGGGTTATTGGGAGCTTGTTATTGCAAGGACCATGGGCGGACACTCTTATGACCTGTACATTAGTCCCCTTATTTTCAGAGTTTCAAGTCCACAAATCAAGGTGTGGCGAGTTGCAATGGAAAGAATTTTACGGGCCAGAACAAACCTTTCAGACGTGTATTAGTCAGCTTTCCTCTAGTAGGTGCCGGCGCGGAGCTCTGCGCATGTAGAAAAATTTCCTTGGCCAGTTTTATGGTTGTTTTGATATAATATTTCCTTCATTACATGCATTGTGACCATTTTAATATAGACTAGGCTATTGTGAAATACTCTCTTATACTTTTGTCACTGGTGCTTGCTTACTTGCGGCTCATTTTTTTTTGTTTTATATTTTAAGCCTCTGGAAAAAAGTGGTGTGGTCGGGGGGGAGGGGAGTTTCCCCCGCTTGCACACGTAATTCCCGTCTATGAATGAGTCTATATAACTGAGTAATGGACAGTGTCCATACTTTCGATGTCACATATTTGCATATTAGCTCATGTTTATTTAATGACACAGAGTGGGTATATAGAAATGTAACCTGTAAATATATGGTGCAATATTTGCATGGATATTTAATGGAAATGTACGTATTTTCTAGTATTAAGATGTGATCAATATACTCCATCTATGTTATTTTCGATGTCACACGACCCCCCCCTTTAGAAAAGCTTTTTTTAATCATATAGGCGATGTGGTGTGTTTTCTGGAGAGGTCCTTTACAGAGCAGCTAGGGAAACAAGCGTAAATGTTTTGCGTCGCTAAAAGGATAGTAGGAATTCTTCTGACACTTTAACAGATTTATTAAACGCCAGCCTAGGTAACGTCCTAGCGAAGGACTTTTATTTGAGAGACGCTAAAGCTCAGTTTGAGAGAGAGGTTGGCTAAGGAGGTATTTAAAGGTAATCCTGAAAATCAATTCATCGCTTATGTTAGGCTTAAGCCGAGAAGTTACAGAGGGGCAGGCTCTCCAAGTATCAATATGGGGTACTTTTAATCACTGCACCATCAGTTATATGGGCTAAACTTTGTTGAACCGATTTTTTTTATCTGTCTTTTACCAAGGAGTCTTTCTGTCATAGGTGACATTTGTGGAGCGTGCCAACAGCTAATTTGGCTGACTGATGTTGTTTTCTCGAGGATGAACACGGGGGCTTTGTAAATAAACTTAGGGCAGTTTAAAGGCTAGCAATTCCCTGGATCCATCCTGCCATTTTCAAATGAATGCTCTGTAGATTTTGTCCAGTTCCCTTCTGCATTCATTTTTTCAGAAATGTTTACTAACTCAAGTTTTGTTCTCTGCTGACTTGAGGGTTGCAAATGTTATCACTGTTTATTAAGCTAGGAAATCGGAGCTTGCCGGGCACTAACAAGACCTGTTTAGCCTACCAGTGTAAGTGTGTAAATTCATGGAGTTTGTGTGTGCACGTATTGTGTACTTAATTCCTTTTTACCTTAATTTTTCATCAATGATAACTGGATAGCTCTCTCACATCTAGTAAAGGTAATTTGATGATAACACTAAGCTCTATAGGAAATGATAGTTTATTGTCGGCGTAAAACCGGAAATTCTTTTCACCACTGGTAAAGTACAAAGCGGTATAGAAGCAAAAAATACAAGGTAACAATAGAAACAATTCCGAATATACGGTTAATTTTTAGAGGGTTGGACAAAATGTAACGTACATAACCAAAATAAAAAAAGCCCTGTACACATCGAACATGTCATGAAAGTAAATAAAGTTCTGTTATATGAGAGAGGGATGCTTCACTGTTGCAAATAGGACTTAGTTATTTTCATGTTCTCAGGACTTGGGCAAATGTTCCTTTTAAACCGCTGATAAATGCAAATTTCTTCACTTTGGATGACTAAAAATTTGAGAGGCATGGTTAATACCATGGGCTGGGTAGAAATTTGAGTAATGTGACTTCTGAAAAAACCCTAGGTCTGATTGTCCATTTCAAGTGCATCTGAAGCCTTCTAGGAATTTGTGCAGCTGCTGCTAAGACAAATAGGGTGCTTGTATATGCTCAAGGATGAATTGTCAAGTAACATTTTAGTAATGAATATTAGTGTTGAAATTCTGTATAAGCAGTTTTGGTTAGGCCACATCTTGATTATGCTCGTGTAAGCTTGGAATCCTTTTTATCGAAAGGAACAATAAGTTTCTTTCTAGAGCAGATTCAGTCGTGAGATGCCGCACTTGGCTTATCTCCCCGAAGTACGTTACCGATCCATATCGATAGGCTCAAGGCCTGTGACTATTACTCTTGAGTGAAGAAGCTAGAGGATCAGGGGGGATATGCTGCAGGTTTTGAAATTTCTTTTCACGTAGCAATTCTCTGTCTAATTGTAACTGCTTAGAGCTTTAATGTTGTGCTAATTATTCCTGAATTCGTGGCTATAATAAGAAGTATGGTCAATGTTTCCTCTGGACTGTGACAATTGAAAGTTTCAGCTTCTCTCACAGAGTTCTCAATGCAGTGGGAACAGCCTTGCCTGAGTGGGTTGTTAATTCCACTTCAGTAAGGTTGTTTCAAGATGAACATTGCCAAGTTTTATTGTGGACTGTGGCAAATAAATTTTGATTGTGCTGGGCTTGATGGGTATGTTTTGGTTTTTTTGGGGTTTAGGTTTTTGCGGTCTGGAATTTGGGTCTGGATCACAGGGCATTCTTATGGGGGTTTTGCCCTCCTTTGCCCTTAAACGTGTATATGTTTATGTTAAAGTAAAGCAGTGCAAGGTGGAGTCCGCTTGGTGGTTGAGTGTGCTGCCTTGCATACTCAGATATAGAGGTACTACTCAGAGGTCACCAGACTCAAATCCCTGTGCAACCACTTGAAAATTTCTACCGCTGGGGACCTAAAATTTACTTGTTCAGCATAGCTGTTCACAGTGATTACTGAGGGGGTTTAAATATGCGTGAAATTTAATTGGGTATCTGATTGTTTCGGAAGTTGTCCGATTCAGGAAGTTGTGAGCTTTGCTCGAATTCAGGCTTCAGCTGTTGAGCAGTGAGTGCAAGAGCAAG
The DNA here is from genome assembly GCA_029531755.1 of Holothuria leucospilota. NCBI lineage: Eukaryota > Metazoa > Echinodermata > Holothuroidea > Aspidochirotida > Holothuriidae > Holothuria > Holothuria leucospilota. The sequence continues at coordinate 61,471,579 of CM055965.1, forward strand.
GTTGAACCGCCACCCCCTCCCAGCAGGGGCGCGCCACAGGGGGGGCGGGCAGGCATTTGCCCCCCCCCTATGGTTTTGACCCAGAAAAATAAAAATGTCGGTCTAAATAACGTTTTAAGACACATAATTTTGTAGGGGTGGGGTGAGGTGTCAAAACAGTAATCATGGATTAAAGTAATTGTGATACATTATCCGTTCGCCTTAGAGGACATTTTCGGGTGTAAATCCTCGAAAATTTTTGCGCGCTTCGCGCGCTTTTGTCTTCTCTGTCTAACTCATCTCGTACACAAGCCCGTTTACTGCAGCCACCGACAGAGCTTACCACTTAGGCCCCCCTCTACAATCCCAGAAGACGCCATATGAGTTGAATTTCTCTCTGAGTTTCTTTTGTTTTTTTTTGTCGTTTAAAGGTTCAATACCTAGTAGCGTAAAACAATAGGGGGCCCAAAATACAGTATAATCCCCTAGCGAGATTCTGTGAAAATTGCTGTCTATTTTAAACGAAGCAAAACATAGTATTCAACACTAAAGTGACTGATTTGAGTGATTAAAAGTTAATTCAAATCCGTATTTGACCGACGTATTTATCATATTCTGTAAATTCTCGGAGTAAGTACGCGCGAATGTGTATCTATTTTGAATTCCATGGCTACCCTTCACGACCGTGGCTCACGGAGAATAGAAGTAGGCCTACAAATCATATTTTAGTTGTGTAAATTCCAGTACGCATGGACTTAACCAGCTCTAGTTGTAGCACTTGCCCTACACATGCAGTGACATGTCTGTAGTGCAGTATCGTATCCAATCATGGAGGAGGGGGGGGGGGGGGTAGGATTTTAACTACCGTGTACATTCGGTTCAATCATGTCACAACATATCACAAAATGGTTAATTGGTACACAGGGAAGGTTATTACCAGAGGAAGCAGTTCCGTGAAAGTGGAAAAATTATATGAGGGCGTTTAACATATCTAGATGTCTTCAGTGCAATTTGAAAGATCTGGGAAGGGCCATTTCTTTGCGATCTGGGAGCTGTTTTGCGCAAAAAATTTTTATCGGGCGCAGTCCGCGCCAGCCAATAGAAATCATGCCACATATCAACGATGGCTTCAGTGCAATTTGAAAGGTCTGAGAAGGACCATTGAAATTGCGATATAGAAGCCATTTTGGCAACATTTTAAAAACGTTAGTGGAGCTCGCCCTCTAATACCAACGCAACCAAACCCGTTCACCACGGTCATGCCCTGTCAGTCGTCACTTATCAAGTATCGTACGGTTCAAAACTGACTGCCTCCAAGATCCCGATAAGAACCATTTGTCATGCAGTCTCGGGGGTTCTGTAGGGCGAAAATTCTCTTGTACGACTTCGCACAAGGAACTATGATGGCTCCGCTTCGATGGCAACTTCCATTCTGCGCCCCTCCCCCAATAGCCAACACAAATCGCGCCCTTGCCCGGTTTGTTATGAATCGATCCCGTCGACAATTAAGTGCAACAAAGTTGGAAAACTGTAGTCCCGGCCAAAAGTAAAGAACGTTGGATACTTACCTAGAAACTAGATTTCTCGAGAAAAAATATGACTTCAAAAGATGCAAAATATTGTACCAGATTGCGTCTGAGGGTTCCCGGTAGTCGAAAATCTTTTCACATCCCCTCCCCTTTAACCCTCCCTCAGAAGCCGCGATCACTCATCTCATGCCCTGGGGCGGTTGCAAGGGGAAGGAAATCAGTTCGCAACCCAAAAAAACTTTCAAGAAAGAAACGACAAAAACATTTGTTAAGCTATAGTATGAGGATGGGACAGGATGCAAGTACGCTGCATCTTCGGTCTATGTGCCGTCCCCTACACTTTTCTTTGCCTGTGTTTTTTAGTTCTTCAGTTAAACGTACGTTACCTATCCGTTCATTGTCATTGTATTCCTTGTAATTACGCTTCCGTTACTTATGCGTTAGTATCCGTCGAACATTCGGTACAGGTACTGTACTTTTTACCACAACTCCCTGCCTTTACGTTTCATCCGTTTTGTTGTCCGGTCAGGGAGTTGTCCCTGACAACTCCCTGGCCGCGTTAATGATCCGGTGAGCAATAGCAATCACTCAGGGAGTTGTCCCTGACAACTCCCTGAATCACTGAGACGAACGGATACTAAACCGGAGAAGTCCAGTATGAGAAACGCACGAGAAAACTGAATAAACGGAAGCTTAGCGGATAAGTAACGAATACGTAAGGGGACCTTTTTCGGTCGACGTCTGGTCCAAGTTTTTTGTGCATGTTCAAAAATCTCTCGCCGTTCATAACCGGACGTTCCCGGTCATGAAACGAAGTTGGCGGAGGGAGAGAACAGGAGACTAAACGGATACTAACGTACATCAACGGAGTGACATTTTTGGTCTTCGTTTACCTCTCCGTTATTGAAATCCGGTGAGGTGTTGACAGGCGCTGTAAAGACTGGTTTATCGTTATGGTACGGTATCTTCTCCCTCCCTCCTCCCTCCCTGGTGACGCCATCCCCAAACCAATTATTTATACCTTCTGCCTGTGAATTCATTTCTTAAGATTTAAAGTCCAAATTTTACATAAATAATACTGCATCAATAAAACAAATATGCAATCAGTTTTGTCCTCTTATCTCCCATAACATGCACTGTTTCATTTTAGGAGTGTTAAAGTGGACCTAAAGTGTAGAATTGTATAGAAATATATATTTTAGACGTTGGAAAACGAATTTTAATCTCATCCATCTTCTCATTTTCATAGCTCACCCTGTTGCTGAGATATGAAAAGTTAAAATTTATACATTTTATTTGAAATAAGTCGATTGCGCATACATTTGTGATGATCTTCTTGTAAAACTCACATTTACTTGCTTTTGTTTCCTTTTGAATCATTGAAAAGTTTATAATAACCTTGCAAAAATTGCTGTTGTACGGTGAGGTTTTGTATAGTCAAGTCACCCTATAAACAGTGAGAAAGTGATCACATTTTGGCACAAGGTGCAGAGGCTTTCGAAAAAATAAAGAAAAACAAAGAATGTAATTTGAGTCTAGTACAGGATGACATTACAAATTATTGCGCCATCTACCATTTTAAATATTGAATTGAATAAGCCACCACATTTTATATATCTCAAGCTCAGGAATTCCCATAAAGATGGCGGTTAGACCATATTGGATTCATTTTTTCAGCTTTGTAACATATGTTTTTGAATTTTTAGCCTTTAGCGTACATTTAAATTTAGCTAAAAATTTGGCGTTCTTTGTAAGACCACAAAAAATGCATGTTCTATGTGCGTTTCTTTCAACATAAAAAGTGATGTAACTGTATTTTCAAAGCAAAAGTGAACTCAAAGCAAGCTGGAGCGATTTTCACATTCTCACATTGATGAGCAGTTCTCCTTTCTGTGCCCTTTCAATCATGTTGGCTTACAGACCCTTAAGGGGTGCAATTTGCAAAAATTTCAATCTCTCCTATGAATATTACGTAATGGATACCATACCGATTAATGAACAGCACACTAAATCGGATTTTAAATTTAAACGATACACATAATTCCAGTCTATTAATGTGAGGAAATGACGTCACTCCTGTTTGCGTAAAAGTGTACTCTAGCTTGCAAATTTGTTACATCATTGGTTTCAAAAACTCGAAAAAAACTATAGGTAAAAATTTAATGTTTATCTCATGAAGAGTTATGGTTCCTCTCCCTTTTATACAAAATTCAATTTTGCGTATAACTCTTCCTCAGTGATTCGGCTTTTCTATAAGCAAGAAAAAAAATCACATAATGAGATTAATTTTTTTCTCATTAATTAAGAAATTGCAGACATGAGATCCATATTTCAAGGATGAATACATACAGTTTAGATAACTATGGAAGTGCCGTTTCCGGCCATCTGGAGGGTTTTGCAAAGTCAAACAATTTCTTAAACGCTCCGCGCCAACTGATGGTGGCGCCTGCCCGCTTAGACAAATATGTATTACCATTTTTTCATAGATTTATTTTTTCTTCTCCTTAATTGAGGAAATTGCAGACATAAGATCCATATTTCAAAGGCTGGGTACATGCAGCTTTAGAACACTCTGGAATTGCCATTTTCCGGCCATCTGGAGGGTTTTGTAAAAGCCCAAAATTTTTCTTGTACGCTCCGCGCCAACGATGGTGGCGCTCCGCTTAGATAGTCTTGCTTAGCACTCAGGGCACCCACACCCACCCCCAATATTTTTTCGTTCCGCCGCGCCTGCTGCATAGTTGAAGCGTCTCACTCAGTGAGGGGCCGATTTTCACTGACAGACGAACAACCCTTCTCACAGTTCGTATGTATTTCAGACAAAAAAGTTTTTTTTAGAGAAAAATAAAGTCCAAGAAAATGAAAACACCAAAAACGCAGGTTCTGACACGGGGAGGGATGAGCAGTTCTCCCTTTTCTGTGCCTTTCAATCATGTTGGCTTACAGACCCTTAAGGGTGCAATTTGCAAAATTTCAATATCTCCTATGAATATTACGTAATGATACCATACGATTATGAAGCACACTAAATCGGATTTAAATTTAACGATACACATAATTCAGTCTATTAATGTGAGGAAATGACGTCACTCCTGTTTGCGTAAAGTTTACTCTAGCTTGCAAATTTGGTTACAAATCATTGGTTCAAAAAAAAACCTCGAAAACTAACTATAGGTAAAAATTTAATGTTATCTCATAAGAGTTATGATTCCTCTCCCTTTTATAAAATTCAATTTTGCGTATAACTCTTCCTCAGTGATTCGGCTTTTCTATAAGCAAGAAAAAAATCACATAATGAGGATTAATTTTTTCTCATTAATTAAGAAATTGCAGACATGAGATCCATATTTCAAGGATGAATACATACAGTTTAGAACACTATGGAAGTGCCGTTTCCGGCCATCTGGAGGGTTTGCAAAGTCAAAAAATTTTCTTAAACGCTCCGCGCCAACTGATGGTGGCGCTCCGCGCTTAGAAAATATGTATTACCATTTTTCATAGATTTATTTTTTCTTCTCCTTAATTGAGAAATTGCAGACATAAGATCCATATTTCAAGGCTGGGTACATGCAGCTTAGAACACTCTGGAAGTGCCATTTCCGGCCATCTGGAGGGTTTGTAAAGCCCAAAATTTTCTTGTACGCTCCGCGCCAACCGATGGTGGCGCTCCGCTTAGATAGTCTTGCTGCACTCAGCCCCACCCCCCAATATTTTTTCGTTCCGCCGCGCCTGCTGCATAGTTGAAGCGTCTCACTCAGTGAGGGGCCGATTTTCACTGACAGACAAACAACCCTTCTCACAGTTCGTATGTATTTCAGACAAAAAAGTTTTTTTTAGAGAAAAATAAAGTCCAAGAAAATGAAAACACCAAAAACGCAGGTTCTGACACGGGGAGGGGGGGGGGGGTAGGGTGAGGCTCTTAATTCTTCAATGCCTGCACCCCCAAACAATAAAGCTGGGTCCGACCCAGCATGCTTTGCCACCCCTATCGAAAAACCCTGGCGCCGCCCCTGCCTCCCAGCCTTTGACAATGTGGCCAAAGCAGTGGCGCCGGCACCGGGGCGGGCATGGGGGGCGCGCCCCCACAATCGATTTCAGATTTTTTTAAGAAAATTTTAAATTGATCTCAGAAGGCGTTTAAGCTATAGATTTCTGTAGAGGGTAGGGTGAGGTGTGTTTTCGACCGAGTGATGGATCTATTGTATAATCATTTTTTATCACAAATGGTTCTCAAACTATCAGAATTATCGCAAATCCGTCTCAAACTATCAAAATTTTCGCGCGCTCCGCGCGCTTCAAACCTTACCTCAACATTGTCCTTATCAATAATTTCCGGCAGCAACTCCCGCAGAAGCACAGCAATAAAATTTAAAAGCTGTTTATGAATTCTCAGGAAGAGGACTGGCTTTGAGATTGGCATATAGGTTTGTAGAGGGAATTGAAAGCGTCTCGATGCAGAGCATAAATGCAGGTTTTGTCATGGTAATCTTATTTAATGAAAAGTTTCGGCGCGCTTTGGCGCATTCGTCGCAGTATGCATGCACTCTATCTCATGACCATTATTAAGGTTATAATACATGTAACTACTCTGATCACAACACTTTTCCGAAAAACAGAATTACATCTCCAACCTCTGTAGGGGTTATGGGATCCGTCTTTCAGTCTAATTTGTAGCATGATGTGGGAAGTTAAGAGTACGTATTTGCCGTTATACACTTTTCAAAAATTTTTACCGAGCGCTTCGCGCGCAGCCATACCTATTCAGGGAGATCTAATACACTTCTCCTACTTCAGCCATATATGATCAGTTCCAAAACTATCCCAAAGCTAGCACCATTTTGCATCTAAGCAACCCTAAATTAACAAAAATTTCCCAAGACACCCTCTCCCCTTGCCTCCCCCAGGACGGCACTTGTATGTAGTGTCAAAGGAAGTATCCCACACTGCTGTATACAATCGCAGGGACGCATACTGTCCTCTTTGACCTAACCAAAAATTAAAATTCACTAAATTATGGATATTTTCCAGCCACATACGATCAGTTCCTAACAATACCCCAAAGATAGCACCATTTTGCATCCAAGCAACCTTAAATTAACAAAAATTTTTCAAAGGGGAGGTAGACCCCTCCCCCAGGATGGCACCTTTATGTAGTGACAAAGAAAGGATTCCAAACGACTGTACACAAAAACGCAGGGCCCATACAAAAAAGGTACAATTTACGCAGACTGGGGGGGGGGGGAACTGAGGTGGCATTATTACAACGTCATCTGTGGTCATGCCCCCCAATCACCAAACCCTGGCGGCGCCTCTGGGCTAAAGACTGGGGATACTCTCACGTTCGTCGGATGGGGACAAAAATGACGGTCCCGGATGAGCAGGACTGGGATCGATATACGCCTGCCTCATTAAACTCCGAGCACTAGCCGAAAAGAGAAGGCGAATCTCGCCGGTCGGTTCATCCACGTTCACTCTGGCATAGGGTCCTCGATGAGCCAATTGGCTTCCTTATCCTCAAACGTTGAACTTAAACTTGTCTATAACTGATGATTGAAAACAAACTATTGCCGATTCACTCTTATACTGTAGAGGTGCACTCTCTATCAGCATTTTAAGGCTAGAGTGGATAATCATTGGAAAAACAAACCGGGAGTGTTTGATTATACAGATGTGGTGGTGGTGGTGGTGGTGGTGGTGGTGGTGGTGGTGGTGGTGGTGGTGGTACGGTGCTGGTGGTGGTAGTACTATACGGTGATGGTGCCTGATGGTGGGTGATGATGATGATGATGTACGCAATCGTGAATTGCATTGCTGTCCCTCCTATTATCGAAATCATACATAATGATAGGAACGATTAACACCTATCCATTTCTTTTGACCGACTTCGCGGCCCACCTTTCGGCCAACATATGGCCATGGTCTAACGTACCAGTTCTTCTTTTTCTTTCGAAAAAACGGTGACACATCCAAAGGGACATTAGGCTTCACCATGCATGAGTCGAGACGGAGGTGCCCAAACCCTAATGCTATTTGCAATAAACTGAGCGGGGTCTTTCTGATGCAAAGAACCTTCAACTAACCAGAAAGCCAAAAGGCTTAGTGATTCCTTGCCATATGGATATATTGTGACAAACATGAATCACCCACATGACAAACATGAGATCCCTCACAGTTATCCTACTTGAGATATCATGTTATAAGGTCAAAACCTTTTGAAATTTTGTTACCCAAAATGACCTACATGCTAAATATGAACAATCCACAGGCCAAGTATGAGATCCCTCATAGTTACCGTCCTTGAAATATCATGTTTACTAAACTTTGACCTTTTTGACCTCAATGACCTTTGACTTGCACGAAAAGTTATAGGACCATCTACACAATACGAACAATCCACATGTCAAGTGTGAGATCCCTCAGAAATTCTTCTTGAGATATAGTTTTTTCAACGCTTTGACCTTTTGGCCTCTGGTGACCCCGAATGACCTTTGACCTCCACCAAAAACAATACAGATCATCTACTCAATATGGGCAATACACAAACTAAGTATGAAATCCCTCACATTTACCCTTCTTGAGATATAGTGTTGAAAAGTTTTGACCTTTTGACCTCTAATGACCCCAAATGACCTTTGACCTCCACCAAAAATAATAAGGATCATCTATTCAATAAGGACAATCCACACGCTACGTATGTGATCTCTCAAAGTTACCCTTCTTGAGATATCATGTTTACAAGGATTTGGCCTTTTGACCTCTGGTGACCCCAAATGACTTTGACCTCCTCCAAAAACAATAGGGATCATCTACTTAATATAGGCAATCTCCATGCTACATATAAGATCCTTCACAGTTACCCTTCTTGTGATACGGTGTTTACAAGGTTTTGACCTTTTGACCACTGGTGACCGCAAATGACCTTTGACCTCCACCAAAAATGATAGGGAACATCTACTTAATATGGGCAATCCACATGCTAAGTATGAGAATCCTTACATTTATCCTTCTTCAGATATCGTGTTTACAAGCAATTCCCATGATTTTACCTTTTGGCCACTGGTGACCGCAAATGACCTTTGGCCTCCACCAAAAATAACAGCGATCATTTACTCTAAATGGACAATCCAGGTGGTAAGTATGAGATCGCTCTCGTCTATCATTCTTGAGATATCGGTTTACATGTAATTCCCGAGTTTTACCATTTGACCTCTGGTAACCCAAAGTGACCTTTGACCTCTACCAAAAACAGTAGGGATCATTTAATCAATGTGGGCAATCTGCATGGTAAGTAATGATATCCCTCACATTTATCCGACTTGAGATATCGTGTTTACAATTAATTTCCAAGATTTTAGCATTTTATCTCTGGTGACCTTAAATGACCTTTGACCTCCACCAAAAATAATAGGATCATTTACTCTAAATGGACAATCCACGTGGTAAGTATGAGATTGCTCACATGTATCATTCTTAATATATCGGTTTACAAGTAATTCCCAAGTTTTGCCATTTGACCTCTGGTGACCCCAAATGACCTTTGGCCTCTACCAAAAACAATAGGGATTTTTTAATCAATGTGGGCAGTCCACATGGTAAATATGAGATCCCTCACATTTATCCGTCTTGAGATGTCGTGTTTACAAACAATTCCCAAGGTTTTTACCATTTGACCATTGGTGACCCCAAATGACCTTTGACCTCAACCAAAAACAATAGGAATCATTTACTTAATATGGGCAATCTACATGCCAAGTATGACATTCCTCACAGTTACCCTTCTTGAGATATCTTGTTTACAAGTTTTAACGTTTTGACCTCTCCTGACCCCAAATGACCTTTGACCTCCACCAAAAACAATAGGGATCATCTACTTAATATGGGGTACCTACATGCCAAGTATGAGATCACTCACGGTTACAACTCTTGAGATATCGTGTTTACAAGCAGCGTCACATGCACACGCGCACGCGCGCACACACACACACACGACATCACCATCGCATAGATTCCTTTTGCTTACGCAAGGAATCAAAAAGCAGCAGGGAGACTATGTTCCAATCCTTGACTGTATTAGGCAGAAAACTAAATTTATAGCAGTTTGTCCTATATATAAAGATGGCAAAAGTGTAGGTTATGCATCCTGCGAATTCTGCTGGTGGGATGTTGAAGTCTATCAACAGTAATCTGAGCCTTATCGAAATCACCCTTAGTGAAAAAAATTAGTCTATTTTACCTCCGATAACGTTGGGAGATCGAGGTCTATCAACACAGAAGTCATAGACCCAGTGGCGTAATTACGGTGGGGGGGGGGGGGGGTTGACACCCCCGTGAAAATGGAAAGTCGGTCGCTGAGCGCCAAAAAGTCGGTCTCAAATCCAGTTCAGCGTGCCTCTGTAACAGTAGACCAGACATGAACAACGTTTGAAGTGCAAAAAAGCAAAAAAGAAGAAAAAAAAAAAAGAAATGTCTTTGAAAATTCGCGGCGTACAACTGTGTCAGAAGGAGTCGGTCTCCAAGAAATGTAGTCGGACCAAAAATAGTTCACCCCCCCCCCCCGTGAATTCATGAGTATACATACGCCCCTGCATAGACCCAGGCTCTCGCTTGAAGTTCGAACTGATAAAACGAGCCGATCTCCTTTAAATACTCTCCAGCTTAATCCTGTAGGTAAAATATTGGTGTGGATCCCACACTACTGGCATATTGCAAAACAGAAGAAGACCTTTATCAACATAACATAACAGGTTAAAGGGCAAAGGAGGGCTAAAGCCCCATAAGATGCCCTGAAGTCCATACAACCTTAACTGAAAACAAACAACCAACACCAAACGAACCCAGCACAATTAGATTCTACCACAGTTATGAAGAACTTGTCAATGTTAACCTTAAAGCAGTTCACAGATGTGGAGTTAACTACCCACTCAGGCGGACTATTCCACTCGTTGACAACTCTATGAGTGAAGCTGAACCTCCTAATGTCAGTTTAAGCCTTGCAAAACACTTAACTAGCTTCTTAAAATGGCCTCGAACCCAAGAATTACTTTGAACCTTTAAATAGCTACAAGATGACAAAGGATTCCTTTCAGAGAGAAATTTGTACACCTGAAGCATGTCCCCGCTAATCCTTCTCAACTCCAGGGTGGTAGGCCCAAGATGCTTAACATGATAAGGTAGATGTCTCACCTCGGGTATAGGGCGAGTGGCTCTCCTCTGAACTTGCTCTAAAAGAAACTTGTCCTTTTCATAGAAGGGACTCCAAGCCTGGGCTGCATGCCTCATTTTTTCCCACTAGGTTATGGGCAAATTTGCTTTTCAAAATGTTTTAAATGTTTCAAAATCATGGTTAGGGTTAATTGTAGGGCTAGGGTTAAGTGGACTGGGGTTATTTGGCCTGTTCTTTCATAATCCGGTTAGGTGTCAGAATTACAAGAAAAGGGTCGAAAAGCTGTCATTTTGGAATTAGGAGTGTGGCCTATTTCCAAGAAGCTGATTGGTCCATTGGCATGATTTGCCCATAATCTCGTGGGGAAAAAATTGAGCGGGCTGCGTAGTCGAGGTGGGGTCTTACCAACTGCTTATACAGATTTTAGTACAATTTCTTTACTAAAACTATTTCTTTGATAAGCAGTTAGCTTCACATCGCTAGGGCAAAAAGACAGATTTCTTTGAAGTACTCCCATAGAGAAGGATATAGAGGGATTCATGTGACGTCATGCGCAATGGATTCCCAGGCACTGAAGGGCAAAACACACACGCAGTAAGCGTATTTACAGCACACGCGCACGGCATAACCATAGATACTACTGTGACACAAAGGACGCGTGCCAGTCAAAATAAAAAAGACGCGCGATCTTGCCCTTCAAAATTGCGTCTAGTTGGTTAAAGTCACGTGACTGAAATCCCTCCATAGGAACTATCCTGCTGTTATGTTATATAACACCTTATGTCGCACGAATGAAAAACATTCATTATTTGTTTTATATAACACCTTATAACTATCTAACGTTACCTTTATCTAGTCCTTGGTTAAAGTTGTGTTTTGGCTTTTGTCCGTGCGGTAGCTCCATGGTTTGTCGTTTGCTAGCTACGCGTCTACTTCGTACGGTGTGCAATGTGCGATGCCCAAAGCTGCGTTGATTTATTGAGTTGCGGCATAGTTTGTACGTACGCGCAGTGATTGTGACGTCACAGCCGTGTGTTGTACTAGACTATTGCACAACCGTGTGTTATACTAGACTATTGCATGATGGATAACACACGACCGTGATGATAGTGCCGAATCACCCATGGCATGTGACCACCAATCCTCCAATCAAATGTAGAGAAATAAATAAGGTGTTATATAATATATACTAACCCACGGTCGTTGGTCAGTATACAAATAATGAATGTTTATGAGTGCGATAGTATGAATAATTTCATGAGTTGAAAGATAAAACGTTCTATTCAACGAGGCGAAGCCGAGTTGAATAGAACGTTAAAGCTTTCAATGAATGAAATTATTCATACTATCGCACGAATGAAAAACATTCATTATTTGTTTTATATAACACCTTATAATTTTGATCTAGTCGTTGGTTAAATTTGTGTTTTGGCGGTCACTATGGATTCGTGTTTGTCCGTGTAGTGGCTCCGTGGTTTGTCGTTTTCTAACTGCGCGTTTATGTACCTAATAAAGAGGGATTCTTTGTGACGTCAAGCGCGCTGGATTCTCAGGCACTGAAGGGCAAAACACACATACGCAATAAGCGTATTTACAGCACAAGCGCACGGCATTACCACAGAGACTTCTGTGACTCAATGGACGCTTGTCCTTCAGAACCAAAAGAGACGCGTGATCTTGCCTTTCAAAACCAACGAGACGCCCGATCACTTGACGTCGGTGAAACAATGTACGATCCCCAATGCAATGCTACAGTGATTTTTTGAGACGCGGCATAGCGTGTACGTAGCGCGCTCAGTGCATCGCTGACTCATTGCTGTGGGCATAAGCGTACGAGGCGGGGGGGGGGGCAGGGGGGCATATGCCCTCCCAATTCGGGCAAAAATAGTGGATCCATTCGGGCAAATGAGACAGCCGAGAAAACAAATTATGCCTTTTTGGAACCGACACAACGGTATCAAAATTCGGGCAACTTGGTCCAAAATTTTAAATTCGGGCAAAAATTTTCCCTGACACCCCCCCGAAATATTGACCCCTCCCCCCCCCCCGTACGCCTATGGTCGTGGGTTAGTATATACTAAGCAACGACCGTGGGTTAGTATATACTAACCAACGGTCGAGCACCACAATCTTGATGATAGTGCCGAATCACGCATGGCATGTGACCACCAATCTTCCAATCAGATGTAGAGAAATTAATAAGGTGTTATATAACAAACAACTAATGAATGTTTTTCATTCGTGCGATAGTATGAATAATTTCATTCGTTGAAAGCTTTAACGTTCTATTCGACTCGGCCTCGCCTCGTTGAATAGACCGTTCAATCTTTCAACTCATGAAATTATTCATACTATCGCACTCATAAACATTCATTATTTGTATATTATGTTAAACTGTTACCTTAAATACATTGGACATGCCTGGTTGTATTGAGAAACATGACTGCTGTAAAATGTACTAGGCTACCCACAGAGATCAGTGAGGCTACCGTATACAGGTTATCTCAGATCAAGCAGGGAGCTGTTATTTGGATAACAGCTCCCTGGATCAAGCTTGTATGCTTCATGCGTTTTGTACTTTACACACTGGTTATACCTGACCGACCGTTCGTATCAACCTAGTTCTACGTACGTACGTACGTACGCCCGCCGCGCCTACACTGTGCTGCGCTGAGTGTGCATACATGTTGCCGGCCTACATGCTGAGTCCTAGCGCGCCTAGCTAGTGACATAAGCCACTGGCAGTAACTTATACGAATACGAACTTTTTCGCAGGTGGATATTGGACCTTTTTTGGTAAAATGACGTTAGGGAAGGCATATTAATTTTATGTAATCAAGCCGCTACATTCGATAGTAGTGTACAAGACCTATAACAACCTTTGTTGAACCATTGCGTCTAACGTTAGACTCGTTTTGATATAAACGTAGGCCTATAGGCCTAAGCCTAACTTAGGCTAGTATCAGTATCAAGTTAGGCTAGGCTAAGTTTTATAGTAAGCCTAGGCCTAGGCCTAAGTTTGGTAAGCCTAATTGTAAGGTCGAGGGAATGAAAGTCATAGAATACTATCCAGGTGATGTTAGAAAAGACATGATTGTTCTTGGATGAAAAACCCACCTTCCTTTGACCCGTCCGGGGATCAAATCCCAGAAACCCCCAGTTGCTGTGTTAATGCTTCAAAATGCCACGGCCATTATCTGTTATCCACATGGTCACAGCGCTGGTTTTATTTTATATTCCCAGGCCATAGAAAATAAATTAGGCTAGAAGTACTGAGCATCAGAAAGTGAAAAAAAACACAACTTACTAAAGCACTGTTTTCCAAATGGCCACCATATTCTGCACAAATTAGGCCCTATGCCAATGCAACAACAACCCTCACAGGATCGTCTAAAATCTGCCGTGACAAAAGTTAAAATCTGTGGTGATACGTGACAATTGCTAGGCTAGTGGTAACAGTAGTGTAACTTAGCTCAGTAGGGGCTGATAGTGCACATTAACCTAGCGTAGGCCCTACTGCAATAGAGTGACACTTAATTTTACTGTGATGGTCAAGCTTTCATGTCTGAATTAGAGCCGTCCAGTCTTTGAATGAAATTAAAACTTTCTTATGGGAGCATTATCCAGTGAAAATCCTGGTTTGTTCAGTATCTTCTTACCGAATTGTCTCCGAGTATGTGCGTCCTGATTGGAGTCAAATACGTATACTCATATATGTATAGGCTAGGCCCAGACTGCATAATTTGTCAGTCGCGAGGAAGAAGTTCCGCGCGCATTTTCAATTTACATACTGATTTTACCACAAATGTGGCACGCAATAATTCAGTTTGGTGTGCGGTGCGCAGAGCAAGACTCCATCCCGGCATAGCGGTGGCAAAACGGTTACAGTACCTCGGTCTGTCGGCGTACTGAGCAATGCAAACTAGCCTTATCCAATACACACACGGCAGCCATGCAATTTTGTGTTGTAATGTGCCTCCACTTAATTCCCACTGAGTACCACACAAAGTATGATTATTTCCTGGCAAATAGGAAAAATGTACATAAATTTTGGCAGTAGTATGATATGTAGCGTACTGTACCTACGTACAGTATACGTACATATAGTATGTAGTATACATAAATATAGTATACATTACATATGCGTATATGTATACACGTACACATATAGTTAAATGTATTGTGTGCATTCAGTTTGTAGCGGCATGCATTGGCGCGCAATTTCGAACTTTACAATTACATTCCGCGCGCAATTAACAAACTATGCAACCTGGGGCTAGGCCAATATGCGAGCATTTACATCATACATACTAAACCACGCTCTACATAACACAACAAAGACATAGAAAATTAATATGGTACTTTTTAAGAGCCATGTGAATTCAAAGTATGAGTCACATAATTAAATGTTGCACATTTTGGGAATCTGGAAAGAGTTTTGGGACTTTTGGCAAATCTGACAAGATGTACAGTATGCTTTCTTTTTCCTTTTGATTATTTGCACAGAACTTGTTCCTTGTCATTCAGGATGGAACCATATTGCACATATATCACACTGGAATTGGAAGAGTCCTGCAAGAGCTGTGAATGTTCACTCTCTCAGACCTGATGACATGTTGCCCAATTTTCCGATAGCAATGTGTTCTCCAGCCCTAACAAGTCAGGAAATTTTTCATGAATTGAACCCATGGCAGCATCAATAATTTTATCATTGCACCATTCTGACTGTGATTCCATAATAATCTTACCATTACTGATAGGGAATTTTGTAAGAGGGACCGAAGGAATAGGGTAACGATTTGTCTCCCTGGTGCTAGAATTGAGGACATCTTGGCCAGAGTTAGCAAAATTGTTGGGGACGAGGAAGTTGTAGCTGTGCAAGTGGGCAGGAATAATCTCAGTCGGGACAAACAAATTTCACTTAGGTCAAAGTATAAGGAACTGATTTGTAGGCTAAAGTCGACACGTACGAAGGAGGTTGTTTGTGGTATTCTCCCTCGGTTTGATAGGAAGGTCTCTTGGGGCAAAATTTTGGGATTTAATAAGCGGTCGAAAAACGAGTGTGCTCTTGAGGGTTTTCTCTTTGTTGATACCTGGGGTGGTTTTGTAAATAGGAGGGATCTATTTGCTGAAGATGGGTTGCATTTGTCGAGTATAGGGGCTAACGAGTTGGATAGGCTGGTTTCTAGGGTTGTTGATTCTCAGGTGTCAAACTAGAGTCAGGGGTGAGGTCAGCCAAGAATGGGGGGGGGGGGTTTCTGAGCTTTATTGTGCTCAGAGTGATTGTGTTACTAGTAACAAGGGAAGGCATGTATATAGGGCAGTTTGTGGAATGAAGGTCATGTTTGCCAATGTTTGCAGCCTTTTCAATAAGTTCAGTGAATTCCTTGCTCATATTTCCATAGACAATCCAGACATAGTTGGGGTTACTGAAACTTGGCTCCATAGCGATATCAGCAACTCTGAAATTCAGGTTCCTGGGTACAAAATTTTCAGGCAAGATAGGGCTGATACTGTCTGTGGTAGAGGTGGAGGGGTTTTACTGTATGTTAAGGATAGCATAAATTGTGTTGATGTCACCAACAAGTTTTCTTCTGGATTTTCTAACTGCTTGTGGTGTGAAATTAGTTTTGTCAATGAGTCTTGCACTCCTTTAGTGGTTGGTATTATTTATCGTTCACCAAATACATGCTGATAATAATCAGAGTTTGTTCGAAAGTTTTAGGAAAGTCTCTTCAAATAGGGCAGTTGTGTTTGGGGATCTCAACTTTCCTGATATTGATTGGCATTCATGTACTAGTAGGTCACATGGGAGGGATTTTCTTGAGGCAGTGTCTGATGGTTTCTTTACCCAGCATGTTCTGTTTCCCACTCGTGGGATAATTGTCTGGATTTAGTGCTTAGTACTGATGAAAACATGGTTAGAAATGTAGCTAGTGGTGGTAAGATAGGATCTAGTGACCATGACCTCATTAGCTTTGAGTTACTTTGTTTCAGCAAGCTTCAAGGTAGTGACAAAACTGTTTTAGCTTTCAGCAAGGCTAACTTTACTCATGCTAAAGCGCTTCTTACCATAGATTTGGTTGCACGTTTGTCTCACTTAGGCCCTGCAGAAGCATGGAGTGTTTTTCGTAATATAGTTACTGACACTACAAAGTTGTGTATCCCACTCAAGAAAGCTGTTGTTAAAAATAGGCCAATCTGGATGTCTAGAGAGGTACTTAGAGCAGCCAGGAAGAAACGTAAGTGTTGGCATAGATATAGGGTCAGTAAGAATTCTGATGTCTTTGCAGTCTACAAGAAGCAGGAACTCTTAGTTAAAAATTTGGTTATTGACACTAAAGCTAAGTTTGAAAAGCAGTTGGCCAAGGAGGTTAAGGTAAATCCAAAATCTTTTCATGCCTATGTCAGGTCTAAGCAGAAGGTTAAGGAGGGTGTTGGGCCTCTCCAAGGTAATCAAGGCACACTAGTTAGTGATCATCAGGATATGGCTAATTTGTTAAATGATTATTTCGTATCTGTTTTTACCAAGGAATCATCTATTTTGGGGACTTGTAGGGATTCTGATAATTCTTCTTCAGTTAGTGATGTTGTCTTCTCTGAAGAGTTGGTTTGTAATAAGTTGAAGAGTTTAAAAGCTAGTAAGGCCCCTGGGCCTGATGGGATCCATCCTGCCATTCTCCATGAATGCTCCGAGATTTTGTCAGTTCCTCTTTGCATTATTTTTCAGAAGTTTCTGGATTCAAACTTTGTACCTGCTGACTGGCGGATTGCTAATGTTACTCCAATTTTCAAAAAGGGGGATCGGAGCTTGCCTTGCAGTTATAGGCCAGTCAGTTTAACCAGTGTTGTGTGCAAAGTTATGGAATCTGTAATCAAGGATTGCTTGCTTAAATATATTTTAGATAATGGGTTACTCAATCTGTCACAGCATGGTTTCTTACCTAGTAGATCTTGTGTTACTAATTTACTAAGCTTTCTTGAGGATGTGTCTTTATCTCTTGATTCTGGTCACAGTGTTGATGTCATTTACCTTACGATTTACGGTAAAATCTTGATTTTCAAAAAGCTTTTGATAAAATTCCATTAGGTAGACTTATGGTTAAACTGCATAGGTTAGGCATCAAGGGCAGTTGTGCTAACTGGATAAATTCATGGCTCAATGGTAGATCTCAGAGAGTTGTTGTTAATGGTAATTTCTCTTCGTGGAAAGAAGTTACAAGTGGAGTTCCACAGGGTTCTGTTCTTGGCCCGCTTCTTTTCTTGATTTTCATCAATGATATTGATAGCTCTCTCACATCTAGTATTAGTAAGTTCTCTGACAATACGAAGCTCTATAGGAAGGTTAGTGATAAGGATGATGCCTTCTTACTGCAAAAAGACTTGGATAGGTTATTTTCTTGGTCCCAGACTTGGCAAATGTCTTTTAATGCAGATAAGTGCAAAGAAATTGTACTAAATCTGTATAAGCAGTTGGTAAGACCACACCTCGACTATGCAGCCCAGGCGTGGAGTCCCTTCTATGAAAAGGACAAGTTTCTTTTAGAGCAGGTTCAGAGGAGAGCCACTCACCTTATACCCGAAGTGAGACACCTACCTTATCATGTTAGACTTCAGCATCTTGGGCTTAGCACCCTGGAGTTGAGAAGGATTAGGGGCGACATGCTTCAGGTGTACAAATTTCTCTCTGAAAGGAATCCTTTGTCATCTTGCAATTATTTAAAGGTTTAATGTGATTCTCGGGTTCGAGGCCATTGTAAGAAGCTAGTTAAGTGTTTTTCAAGGCTCGACATTAGGAAGTTCAGCTTTTCTCATAGTTGTTAACGAGTGGAATAGTCTGCCTGAGTGGGTAGTTAACTCCACATCTGTGCACTGCTTCAAGGTTAGCATTGACAAGTTCTTCCATAAGTGTGGTAGAATCTAATTGTGCTGGGCTCGTTTGGTGCTGGTTGGTTCTTTTGTTTCAGTTAAGGTTGTATGGACTTCAGGGCATCTTATGGGGCCTTAGCCCTCCTTTGCCCTTTAACCTGTTATGTTATGTTATTAATACTCAGAGAACGACTGCCTACAGTTTCCGAAAGTTGAAATGATTTTGCATTTTCCTGATCGTCACAGACTTCCGTGATGTAACTTTCTGTGACGTTCTGCTTATTTGCTGAGGTATTATTTCTGATGTCTCCTTCCTTGGTGCTTGTAGCATTGGGTGCTGGGACAATATCATAATCGCCAAGTCTTGGCTTTTTACAGCCTGATTTTCCTTGCTTCTTTCCTTTCTTGTCCCTAAGTGTGGTCAAATTCACCCATTTTTTGGTTTCGATGAAAAGAGAAACCTATGCAGTCATGATGGTGTGTGTGTGTATGTATGTGTGTATGTTCGTGTGTGTGTGTGTGTGTGTATGCGTGTATGTGTGTGTGTTTGTGACACTTTTCTTGTTTACGCGATATCTCAAGAAGGGAAACTCTGACAGTTCTGAAAGTTGGTAGGTAGATGCCCCATATTCAGAGGAAGAACCCTATTGTTTTTGGTGGAGGTCAAAGGTCATTTGGGGTCACCAGGGGTCAAACCCTGAAAACCTTGTTTACACGATATCTCAAGGTAGGAAGCTTGGATAGTTTTCATACTTAGTGTGTGGATGCATTATGGTAAGAAGAAAAACCCTATTGTTTTTGGTGGAGGTCAAAGGTCATTTGGGGTCACCAGGGGTCAAAGTCTGAAAATCTTGTTTACACGATATCTCAAGATAGAAAGCTTGGATAGATTTCATACTTGGTATGTGGATGCATCATGGTGAGAGGAAGAACCGTAGTGTTTTTGGTGGAGGTCAAAGGTCATTTGGGGTCGCCAAGGGTCAAAGTCTGAAAACCTTGTTTACACGATATCTCGAGGTAGGAAGCTTGGATAGATTTCATACTTAGTGTGTTGATGCATTATAGTAAGAGAAAGAACCCTATTGTTCTTGGTGGGGGTCAAAGGTCATCTGGGGTCACCAGGGGTCAAATTCTGAAAACCTTGTTTACACGATATCTCAAAGTAGGAAGCTTGGATAGGTTTAATACGTGGTATGTGGATGCATTATGGTAAGAGGAAGAACCCTATAGTTTTTGGTGGAGGTCAAAGGTCATTTGGGGTCACCAGGGGTCAAACTCTGAAAACTTTGTTTACACAATATCTCAAGGTAGAAAGCTTGGATAGATTTCATACTTGGTTTGTTGATGCATTATGGTGAGAGGAAGAAACCTATTGTTTTTGATGGAGGTCAAAGGTCATTTGGGGTCACCAGGGGTCAGAACCTGAAAACCTTGTTTACACAATATCTCATGGTAGGAAGCGTGGATAGATTTCATACTTGGTATGTGGATGCATCATGGTGAGAGAAAGAACCCTATTGTTTTTGGTGGAGGTCAGAGGTCATTTGGGGTCACCAGGGGTCAGAACCTGAAAACCTTGTTTACACGATATCTCAAGGTAGGAAGCTTGGATAGATTTCATACTTGGTGTGTTGATGCATTATGGTAAGAGGAAGAAAGCTGTTGTTTTTGGTGGAGGTCAAAGTTCATTTGGGGTCACTGAGGGTCAAAGTCTGAAAACCTTGTTTACATGATATCTCGAGGTAGGAAGCTTGGATAGATTTCATACTTGGTGAGTGGATGCATTATGGTGAGTGGATGCATTATGGTGAGAAGAAGAACCCTATTGTTTTTTGTGGAGGTCAAAGCTCATTTGGGGTCACCAGGGGTCAAACCTTGAAAACCTTGTTTACACAATATCTCAAGGTAGAAAGCTTGGATAGATTTCATTCTTGGTGTATTGATGCATTATATTGAGAGGAAAAACCCTATTGTTTTTGGTGGAGGTCAAAGGTCATTTGGGGTCACCAGGGGTCAGAACCTGAAAACCTTGTTTACACAATATCTCATGGTAGGAAGCTTGTATAGATTTCATACTTGGTATGTGGATGCATCACGGTGAGAGAAAGAACCCTATTGTTTTTGGTGGAGGTCAAAGGTCATTTGGGGTCACCAGGGGTCAAAACCTGAAAACCTTGTTTACACGATATCTTAAGGTAGGAAGCTTGGATAGATTTCATACTTGGTGTGTTGATGCATTATGGTAAGAGGAAGAACCCTGTTGTTTTTGGTGGAGGTCAAAGGTCATTTGGGGTCACTGAGGGTCAAAGTCTGAAAACCTTGTTTACATGATATCTCGAGGTAGGAAGTTTGGATAGATTTCATACGTGGTGAGTGGATGCATTATGGTGAGAGGAAGAACCCTATTGTTTTTGTGGAGGTTAAAGGTCATTTGGGGTCACCAGGGGTCAAAACCTGAAAACCTTGTTTACACAATATTTCAAGGTAGGAAGCTTGGATAGATTTCATACTTGGGGTGTTGATGCATCATGGGGAGAGGAAGAACCCTATCGTTTTTGGTGGAGGTCAAAGGTCATTTGTGGTCACCAGGGGTCAAAGTCTGAAAACCTCGTTTACATAATATTTCACAGTGGGAAGCTTGGATAGATTTCATACGTGGCATGTGGATGCACAATCTTTAGAGGTACAAAGCATACAATTTTTGGTGGAGATCAAATGTCATTTGGGGTCGCCGCGGGTCAAAGTCTGAAAACCTTGTTAAACATGACATCTCGAGGTAGGGAGTTTGGATAGATTTCATACATAGTATATGGATGACTTATGGTGAGAGGCAGTACCTGTTATTTATTATAGTGGAGGTCAAAGGTCATCTGGGGTCAAACTCTGAAAACCTTGTTTACGAGATAGCTCAAGTTAGGAAGGTTGGATACTTCACATGGTGTTGTATTTAATCAGTCAGAAAATCCCTACGAGTTTTGTCAGAATCAGAGGCTAGTTGAAATCACTAGAGGCCAAAAAGCAAAAATTCTGAAGAATTCCCAAGGTCAAATATGAACATGAGACTGTAATTTTCCAGCTCTTTAAGACCACATTCAACCAATGACTGAAAGGAACAGGACATTTTGGCATTATTTGGGATTACACATTAAATGCTATATTCATCGAAACCGCAATGCCTTTGTGCATTCTGGTCTAGTAAAATGTTTATTCCCAAGCATTTTTTGCATGCAAGGATGAGATGAACACTATATAGCCCTTATTGACGATAACATTATTTTCTCTGTTAATTTAGAAGTATTCTTTTTTGACCTGTACGTGTGTAAGCATAGTAAGTACCATCCGTAGGTTTCATGGGCTACGAAGTAGGGCACACGTCAGCCCAGCCTTACTTAAATATTACAATAGCCTAACTATTACAAACAATAGGTAAAGTGAGGAAAAAGTTATTCTTGAATTTCACTATTCACTAACAAAAACATACGTCACATAATCAAAATAGGCCAGTCATGAATTAGAGTGATGGGGCATACTAACTCTGATTGGGGTGACTGCCTATAGCCTTTAAAACGTGACGTATTGTTGAATATGCAAACAAATAACTATTTTACAAAGACTTCATTTTGTATTCCGTTTTTTTCTTAGCGTAGCTTAGTAGTAAACTTCACTGAGAGATGACAATGTTGTGATCGGACTTCCAGCACAATATCAAATAATTTCGCAAACAGTACTTAAATTTTAATTGCACAAAAACAACTATGTTATTATGTATTTACACATAAGCGCTGAGGACGAACACATCCGATGGGACATCTGCCAATTTGGATCGGCCAGTACAAACCGGTGGCCTCATCATTCGGAACTAATTAAACGCGGCCCACTACAAAAAGAAAGAGAGCGCTAAAGCTAAAAGCAAGAGTGTCGGAAGTGAAATTCGCGAACAGCACAAAGCTCCCTTTTACGTAGGAGTGCAAATAACTTGACATTTTTTTTACATTGGCAGCAAGTATTTCCTTGTCACAATTTAAGTATGTAGGGTACGCCCTAACTTTTAATATGAAGCTACACGCTTATTTGTATGGCTTTACTGTTAGTAGGCCTGATACACTAGATTTGATAGTAATGACGTGCACAAATATGTAACAGATCAAAACCGATCATTGGTAAAGTAAAAGTGATTACAACGAAAACAATTGGCACCCTCAGTTATTACAACAATGTTTCTATTATGGTACACTTCCTTGGACCCTTTGAAGACAAGTGTAGTTAGTTAGATGAGGTTTTACGTCCCAGTTTTCAACCAATTAGTTCAAGTCGAGACGACCAAGTGTAGACCGTTACCTTTGTTTTCTGCAGTAAGTCTATGGTTGATACATAGAATCTGAAGTGTGACAGCCACGTTCCTCACACGATAAGGAAATTAAGGGTAACGATGATGACTGCACGGTCACAGATTTTTCACATTATTCTTTTTCTTTCAAACGTTAGCAAATACAAGGTTCTTCTTACTTGAGCATATAAATAGACTATTGGTAAAAACTTCCTTATATACACCAACAATCCTATGCAGTGCATTTAGCAATTTTGATCCTTTATAACAGGGAGTTGTAAGGAATGGAGAAACAACACTTGTTCATCCTTTGAAACAAGGTGTTTTGCCTACACTTAAACTTCGCATTGTCTGGTTCCTGAAATTCTTCTAACGCTTAGAGGGATTAGGCAGTGAAGGCAATTGTTCTTGTCGTCTGCTACATTTGCGGGAGCTCATAGGATGATTTTCCCCATTGGTATCACATTGCCAGCCGTCAAGGACAGCAAAATTTGTTTCAACTTGTGCCGCCAGGTGCCACATTTAAAAAGGGGACAGCGTATCTTTTTGTTACTTTTTGAACATCATTAGCGGCTCGCCATAGGGGCACGGGGGGCACTTGCCCCCCCCCCAAAAGTTTGCAAAGCATGGTCTTCAATTTTCAAAAATAAAAATAATAAATAAAAAAACATGTAATTCGAGATGGGTTAGGCCCTCCCTTTTCCTTGAGTGGGCTTAAAATTAAAGGAGTGAATAACTTTTTAATGCAATGCGAAGGTTAAACATTAATAAAGTGCTTTCAAAACGCCATTTTTTCTGCGCGCTTATACCTTTTATAAGCAAAAGGTTCTCCGCCTCTGTGCTAAAGTATATACCGTTTCAATTGATTTAAAATAAACACACAAAACAGTCAATCTAAGCTCAGTGTGATGAGATTTTTGACTAGTGGCCTAGCTATTTGTATAAAGGATGAGACGTCATTCTGACTTAGGGGAATTCCCCTCCCCCTGTAAAAAAAATTCGTTTCGGAACGGTACTGACATCCAAAATAGTGCTATCATTTCATCGTTTTTAAGTGTCTTCATGCTCGAAATTTTCCTTAGTTTATGAAAACAATCCAGAAAACCAACATTTTATGGCCTCTTGGCAAAGTTGAAACATATTGTGGCACAATGAAAGAAACAATAAAATATTAAAAGGTGGGGCTCATTTTATACAAATGGATCAAGCCGCTTTGCCCATTTCACCTGGCTCTTACTCCACCCCTATGGTAGTACGGTAGCGACAGGTTTATATGGTTGTATTTATTTTTAAAGTAGTCTTCTCATGACCAACTGCCTGAAATGGTTTTTGAAGAGCTTTTGAAAACTACATGGGGGATCGCTGTAATACATAATAATAACCATACTCCCATAGGCGTAGGAGGCAGGGGGCTGGGGGCTGCAGCTCCCCCAACAAAATATTTTTGTGAAAATTCGGGCAATATCCTGAGAATTTTTCGGGCACCTACTGAAAGAAAAATAATGCAATATGTAGCTTAACGGAAGTCGATACTTTAAAAAAAACTTCCTTGGTAATTAAAACATAGTTCTGATTTGGATTACACCAGTACCTATATATTCGGTATTAATTCACCAGTGTGTTTTTTAAATGGTTAAACTTATATATTATGATTATCAGTGGTGTATTTGAGGAGCCATTAGGCCATGCCCCCGTCCTGACGCCGATTTTTTTTTTTTTTGTACCTACACTAAAACAAAATTTTACTTCAAAGGTAGCATATGTGGCACCAGATTGCATGTATGGACACCTAATTTTTCCAAAAATTTTCAAAGGGGGAGGGGGACACCCCCTCCCCTTAGACCCCTCCCCCAGGCCGGCGATCACACAACATAGTGCCTGCCCACACCCATGAGAGAAATCCTGGCTACACCACTGATTATTAGCAGCATTTTTGTAACGACTTCCCCCAGAATTATAACCAATATGGAATAGCTAGTAACGTGGCAAATTATTGTATGTAATTGGCATGCGTTGTGATAACGGATGCATGCCTATATGATATGTACATTAACATTTTGGACGAGCGCGGAAATTTTTGTTTCTATTTTTCGGGCAGATCGTTACAGCCCCCCCCCCCCATCAACTTGGGCCCCTACGCCTATGCATACTCCTATTGAGGCTATATTACTATCCGGAGCTGACCATTAATATTGCTAGGGGGGTCTTCCGAACCTCCCTGAATACGGACTTGAGTTTGCCCCCCCTCCCCCAAACAAAATTTCTTAGAGCCGCCCATGTTGAACATAGATACATTGTTCGCTATTTCAGGAACTCTCCGGAAACATTTGAAAAGTCATCATCAAAATTTAGACTCCCATTGGTTTTCATTGGTTATTCCTCTCTTAATGAAGAAATTAGAATAATAATGGAATTGTGCAACTTAAGAGTGGGTGAACAGTCGTTTTGATACAAAATGGTGAAAACGTTTCACATTTATCGGCTGCGCAGTTATCTTCAAAGCAACATCTTGACAATGCTCTTTGTTACAAGGTTACTGCGCTTTGAAAGAGGGAGATCATCATTAAGAAGTAAAGTCAACAAAAGTCAAACAATAAGAACAAGGAGACCTGTCAATCAAATTTGGCTACCTGAAAAGGATTAAATTATTCTCATGTACATATTATCTGACAGATTTGGTCGATGTTTCTCCATCTGTCACAGCTCCCTGGTCAAACCTTTAATATACTGCAATATATCCTGATCCTTAGAGCATACTATTAAAGTTTTCTCTCAACAAAGTATTACATTCTCTAATACTGTCACGTAAGACTAAATAATCACTTTCTGCTTTGACAAGAAACAGAACATTAAGTTATTTGTGAATGAACCATCGTTTACTACTTGTTATACGTCAGTCCCCTGCTGATTAATGCCCTTCAATTTACAACCTATTTGCTATTCGGCCGATTTTAACATCGTTTATCCAGTTGCAATGTTACCGGTGTTTCATTAGGAAATTAGTCTTGTTTGAGAACGATCTCTGTTAGTGGATAGTTTCGTAAAGATAACACTTATTTTCAAGTTGTTACGTTTCCATTCATACTCCACTCTCAGGCATTGCTTAATATGGACTGGAGCCCAATTAAATGAAGATAACTTTCCTGCACTCTTTGTTTCGTATCCGTGTGGCAGTATCAGTGATTAGCGTCATAAGTGAAAACGTAACCCCTTAGCTGGAACTGGCTATGCGCATATGTATCCTTTATATAGGTCCTATGTACAGGTCCGTAGCCATTGCGGTGCCAAAGGGGAGGCACCCTCCCTGAAAATTTCGCCCCATAGAAAATTAAAAATTACTTTGCGTCAATGCGTTGGCATAATGCGCCCCCTAAAAATATTATCCCCTCTGGAACTTATCTAGCCCCTTCATTACCTTGTCTGGCTACGGATCTGCCTACAAAGACGCTTAACACATCATACAAAGTTGCTAGAATGAAATCAAACTGAGTGTTTACTTTTCGAGAAGACATAAACAAAGCAAGGCATGTCTGTGCTGCAGTACAAGTTGGACGCTATTCCTAATCCACTTTAGCCATCATATCTACCCACAACATTATCCGACCAACAATAGAGAGAGATGGAAGAGTGTATTGTACATTGTAGCCAAACGACTACCTTGAAGAACATCACACCCTTTCACCATCCCAAGCAGACTTCAGAAGAGAAAAGAATACCACAGACTAACTGTTTAGAATACTACAACAATTGTCACCAACGAAGGAGAAAGGACAACAAATCATCGTAACATTTTTTTGACGCTGAAAAGGCATTCGACCGAATCTGGCATAAAGGCCTTCTGCTAAAAATGAGGAAATTCAAAGTAACAGCCACTTACGTCAGATGGGTATCCAACTATCTTCAAAATCGACAGACAAGGTACAGAGTAGGATCAATGCTTTAAGCACCACTCAACATCAACACAGGAACACAACAAGGAAGCACCATCAATCCGATACTATTCATTATGTGCGTAGCAGACATCCCTAAATCTCAGAAGAAAACCAGCTCTCACCTTTCACAATTCGCCGACGACATAGCCATTTGGTCTACTGCAACCCGAACAGGCATAGCAACTCCGCCTACAAACATACATAACTCAGCTAGAAACCTGGTGCAACGACTGGACGATATTAATCAACGCACAAAAATCACAGGTCCTATACGTCAAAAACGGCAAAAGATAATTACGAGGGCCCCCACCTTATCTTTTACGACAACAAAATACCAGTACACAAACACGTCAAATACTTGGGAGTGACCATGGATAAGAAACTAACGCTTCGAACACATCACAACAACGTCATCAAAAGAATGAGAAGACAAGTTACAACGCTGAAAAGGATAGCAGGGACACAGGAACAATCACTTGCTTCACCAGAAATCACAATAAAAACCTACAGCACCATGATTCGACGAGTGGTAGAATATGCACCAGTCCTCATTCACATCGACGAAAAATCACTTACAAACTGTGAAAAACTCAACGACGGGCATACCGAACCGCACACTATCTCTACAGGCAATATCCATCTGATGACTTTCACAGACGTGAGACCGGAAGAACCGTAACACAAGACCGCACCTTCAAGATGTTAACTTGCTTGCCGTCTTCCCATTCTGGTCGAGGACCTAACTCCTTGTTCAGAACCTGTCACTAACCGTATTACGCAACCCGTTTTTACCCACTTTTCGGAGACTCACTATTTTCCAGCCTTCCGGCTCACTCAGGCACCTTCGGGTGGAGCACTTTTAACGAGTCGTATTGATTGATTGATTGGATCAGATCATCAGACCAGATCAGTTTCGATCATGGCAGGGTAGGGTGGCACTGAATGCGCGAAGCAATATTGCAAAAGTTTGTAGATTATGCGTTTCGACATCGGATAACGAGACAAGTGTAAGTGCGGCAGGATCAGTGCATGCTATGATGATTGGCAATAACAAGTTCCAATCAGTTCTCAAAAATGGATTTTTAAATTCCATTTTTAGTCATCATTTACATGAAATATGTCTGTTCTATTGAGATTCATGCCTAGAATACCCGAGAGAGTGCCACTTTTACCAATAACTCCAGACTGTTTTCGCACGTGCGACAAGGAGTCTGTCCTTGTCTGAGAGAATGCCATTTTTGCCAATAACCTCCGACTAATTGTCGCAAGAAGTCAGTCCGTTTCCATGGAATAGCGTATGAGAATTTCGTATTTGGCTGTAATTTTGTCAAGGTTTGGCAAGAAGTTATGCAAACAGAGCTGTCTAGATAAAGGTAGGAAATCCATTTTGAAAATGGCACGTGTTCAATATAACCTTAAAAACTGGAAGATCATATCATGGCTAGTATAGTAGTGCAACTTGGGAAAAGACGCAGTTAAAACATGTACAAGGGATGGATTCGACAATTTACTCACAAAAATTATGCTGTTCTCCTTATATACAGTTCCCTTAAGCTCTTTGCCCTTCTTCGGACTCTCTCTTTGGCATAACTGACCTTCTCTTTTCTGTTCTGGTGATTCTCTGCACATACATAAATAATATTAAGGAAGCCCTATATTTTGGACCACCGTCCCTTCGAGCAGTAACTTAACAGTACTGTAGTACTCGAGACCGGTCTCGGACTCGAGACCGGTCTCGAGTCACGAGTTTAAGGACTCGGACTCTTGACTCGGCTCTTAATTTCCCGAGACCGGGCTCGAGACCGGCAGAATTTGGGATTCACTTTTATGAAATAAAGCCATCGTCACATAGCATTTACATTGTCCTCTGCAGTTTCTGTACCACTCAACAAGTTATCTAAGTGTTTGCAATATATGTTGTATTATATAGACGATATTCATAAAAAATTCTACTGTAAAATCGTATATGGGGGGTCCTTAATTATTTTCGCTGGTGGCCCACATTAATAATAGGGAAGACCTCACGGGTCACAGCCAGACGCATATACATGATTTTGCCTTTGGGATTCATTCTGAAATAGTTAGCTTTCCACCTGAATGCGTGAAGTCCAAGGGCCCCTGGTTCAGAGTAGAACAGAGCAGAATGGAATAAAAGGGCGTAGCCCTGGAAGTTCTGGGGTATTTACAAAATAGTGGACGTAAAGCTGGACAATTATCTATCTGTAAATGACACTGAATGCACACTCAATAGATGATTACACCTGGGAGTTGCAACTCCCTGATTACACATATCGCAATTTGACCATTATTTTGTAATACCCTCAATCCAGACTGACAGAGCGGGTAACAAATAAGATTATGTCATATTAATTGGCGCAATTCTATGTTGAAAAGTGTTTAGCTGAGGAGAAGGTGGTTTGTCGTGACTTTATCTGAGCGGAGCGTGACTATCCCTAGGCTCATATAGCGAAACAAGAATATTGTCTTGGTCATAATGTCTCCTGTATTGCCTTGAGTGGCAGGTAACCAGGCTGTGTAAGTTGTAGCTTGACACGCGCCATATTCTTTACTATGAAATATTATCACTAGCAATCGCACAGTTCAAATAATAAAAGGCAAATTAGAGAAAAATGTCGGCCTACATATGATTCTGTCAAAGGGCATATCGTCTCTTCAAATGTCGTAAGTTCATTTCAACTGGCCTGCTACCCCCTCACCATCACTTATGTCAGAATAATGGCCCGTCGATTTGAATACAAAGTGAGCATGTGAGTGGGGGATTATTGATGATGGTATGGTTTGCACGGAGGGTGTAGGCTGAGTGTTGTCGAAGCCTATACCTGTCAATCAGTCAGACAGACAAGGAACTGAAGGGGAGAAATATTTTTTTTTCAGAGGGAAGCGAGACGCATAAAAATGCATTACGGCAATGATAATTTTTTATCTTCTTGGGGCAAAAATATTTCGGGGGGGGGGGTCGCCCCGGCTACGGATTTGCCCGTCAATCTTACTTCACTTTAATCAAGATTTAGCCAGTCACTACTGTATTAGCGCACCCACTTTGGTTCCAAAACTGATGTGATGTCATGTTGTCAGCACAATTGTTTTGTTTAGTTGGAAAATGTGTATTCTTGATGCGCCTTCTTCATAAGCGTTCGGTACTCAGGAGCGGAGACGGTTTGCAGAAATGGGGCTCATTCGTAAAGAAGAGTGACGCTCTCATCAGGTGGCTGTGAGAGCCCCCTGCTGTTCTCATAGACCCATTTCCACATAGCAGTTTCAAAGGATTGCGGGGTAGAGTTTTGGTAACATCTTTGTTGTCAATGGCATTTTACTGTGGCAAAAGACGACCAACACCAAAACTCTAAGGCTATCCCACAATGCTTTGTAATTGCTATGAAGAAAAAGGTGTGTGTTAAGATTACCAAAGGTATGTCTTCGCGTGCAGGGTCCGGTGGGCTCCCGGAACATTTACAGAAAAGGCCGATGCGATTTTCCTTTCCGATACGAAACTTAATGAGCAATAAACGCGAGAAAATTTTGACAGCTTTCAACAAGTCTTAATAGAAATACTAAATGATCGATCATTGAAAAGACAACCACCTTACCTCTAGGAGCAGCTTTCACGCCTATACCTACAAACCTATACGTCAGTTCCTGCCTATCCGCTTATACGAAACAAAAGCAGTACGATGTTTGGCATAAATGCAGTAATAACACATGACCAATAAACAGATAAAAGGAGAACCTTCTCCAGCAAAGGGTGCGATGTTTTATGATTTTGACAGGCAGAATGTTCATTTCCCTACCAGTGAACCGATTTTTTTTTGTCACAGGCTTGAAGTTGGAAACTGGGAGTTCGGCTGTCAAAAACTCAGCCTTCACACTTCCATTTACTAACAAGGCCTACTGAAAAATTTACCAAGATGGGAGGGGTGTGGACTTCCTCTGGCGATATTCTTGGCCTCATGAGGCGTTGGAATATTAACTGAATGGCTGTCCTAAATGACGTAATCGTATGATGACTAGTTACAATAGATGTAGGAAATTTTTTCTTCCCTTTTCATTCCAGAAATTTCCCCTTTCTAAAATGCCTTCAGCCTTCAATACTAATTCTCTATTGTTGGCGCATATTTTCAACCCTCTTTTTTAGTCTCAGTTTGCTTGACGGGCTGGACTGGAACACCTAGTGGGCCGAATGTGGCCCACGTGTTGTCATGCAGACACCAGGGCCTATATCATAACACACAATAAAATTGCATAAAAGGCAGTGTAAAATTTGATCATTTGTGAATTCCTATACTTAGTGTACACTTTTCCATAGCGGGGACTAGGGACTCGGACTCGGAGCTTGTGACTCGGACTCGGACTCGAAAGGTGGAGACTCGACTACAGCACTGTAACTTAATAGAAAGTAGCATACCCAGGCGCGGCGCCACAGGGGGGGCAGGGCAGGCATTTGCCCCCTATAGATTTTCAACCCAAAAAATAAAATCGTCTAAAAACTTTTTAAGACACATAATTTTGTAGGGGGTTGGGGTGAGGTGTTACAGTATGTCATCCATCTATCACAATATTAGTTAAATTGTTCGTTACAAAACTCCTGAAACTTGCAAATCCCCGCACGTATAAAGTTTTTTTTTTTTTTGTTTTGTCCATTGTTTACGTGAATGCAGGTTAAGTATTACATAAACGCTAAGGTCATTATACATAACGTGCAAACAAAAAGAGCATAGGAACCGAGAGTAAAGCTAAAACAATACAGTAGTATACCCTAACGCCAAGTTATTGTGAGACCTTACACATATGGCGTCACAGAGCAAGAAGTTCTCCCTCTCTTGGAGAAAAGGTGCGTATCATTGCAAGTTACACCAAAAAAATACAGACAGCTAATTTGTGCTTCAGGGGATACCCCTGATCCATGAATATCTGTCTAACCAAAACCCCAACCCTACCCGTAACTAGGAATATATCTTCGTCCGGGGGAATCTTCAGTCTTTAGTGAACCTTCGACCAAGTGAACCTTTCATCTATGGGTATTCCCCCCTGTCCGGATTATGTAATATTTGGCAATCTCAAACATTTACTGTCTCTCCATTCGCAGCATGTGACCATTTAAAGTTTAGAACGTGAACACATATATTGGGGTATCATGAGTCAATCACTTAACGAACATTTTGACAATAAAAATATAAAAAACATTTAATAAAATGAATTAAACTTTGAAGTAATATTATATGTCTCCCTTATTGCATAAGCGTAGAAAGCGGGGGAGGGGCTGGGGGATAAAGCCTACAGTCAAAAATCTGGGGGGCTGAAGTATGTTTCTTAACCCAATATCCAAGACCAAAAACCCCTTATTTGTCTCTTCAGTAAAAAATGTAAAAAAATTGCAGTAATTTTCCTTAAAATTTGCCCAAAATGTTGCACCAATCTGCATCTGAGGACCCTCAAATACCCACAAATTTCCAAAGGGGAGGGGACACCCCTTCCCCCTTAGACCCCTCCCAAGACAAAGCAAAGGTTTAGCCCCCCAGTCTCGAAAAGTTACCTACGCCTATGCCTTATTGTGCTTTATTTTGGTGTTGTCTCGACTGAGTAATCCATAGAAAACGAATTTTAAATAGGTGCATGGCCGTACACAACACAATCTTTACTGTATGAAGAAATCTTGAGTCAATCAGAAAAAGAGCAAAGAAAATCAGGGCAATGCCACATGGGGCAGGGGGTAACCGCCTCCTAGCTATCATTTGCAAGAACAAGAGAAAGAGAAGAAAAAGAACAGGAAAAAATAAAAGGAGAAAACGAAAGAAAAGAAGGGGAAGCGAAGGAGAAAGAAGAAAGGAGGAGGGTGGGGTAGGCATATATTGATCCATATAATTAGTCTAGAGCTTCCAGGAGGCCATATTCCGGTGTCTGCCAGCCTTTAGATACCTTGTATAATGCATATATGAAGCAACGAAAATATTCGTAATAGTTCGTGTTTCTGTCGGCTCAACGCAAGTATTTTTGAGTGAAAACATACCTATACATAAAAGGGGGTGGCTTCAGGAGGTGTGTTGACTACATGCATACCCTTCTCTTAGACAACAAAGGCTACTGTCCTCTTTCACTAAACCAAAACTTAAAATTCAATAAATTATTAACACTTTTCAGCCATACGTGATCAGCTCAAAAATTACCAAAGACATCACCATTTTGCATCTAAGCAATCTTAAATTGATAAAATTTTTCAAAGGGGGAGGGGACACCTCTTCCCAGAAAAGCATCTTTCCTAAAACAAAAATTAAAATTACTAAATTATAAACTTTCCAGCCATATATGATCAGTTGAAAATATGTACCCAAAGACATCATCATTTTGCATCTAAGCAACCTTAAATTAACAAAAATTTTCCCAATGGGGAGGGGGACACCTCCTCCCCTTAGACCCCTCCCCCAGGACGGCGATCACTCATCTCACGCTTTGCCCCCCTGTCGAAATACCCTGGCGCCGCTCCTGAGCATACCACTATACCACATGAACGAACGTTTCGATATAATAATGTAAGCTCGTTGTTTTATGTTACGTATAACCTTATTTTTTTAGTTCTTTTCAAATACAATTTTCATGCTATTTTCGGACATGTTAAGTTTGCTCCCTTTTTGACAACTTGCGTGAGAGGGTTTTGTCCCACCAAGTATTTCGACAGTTTTTTATTGACTTAACTGTGACATGAGTGTATTGAAGTGTCTACTTCGAGTTACTAATGTGTAACTTGTATCAGTCAGGTACAGCGTGTGTAGTCTGTGCGGTGTGGTTCCAAATACACATACCGAGTAGTCCATATCCCACTCACACAATTTAAATGTGTTTCGTATCACTCATAAAGATGGTCCAAATTACACATTGAGTATGTAATTTGGAAGAATAGATCACATTTTTTCAAATCCAATTTTCATCCAGTGTATACACATTCTGGTCGAGTTATTCTATTAGAAGTATTTGTTATTTACAAGAATTTTTTGGTGTTTATTGTTTATACTTTCCTACTTGTCCCGCCATTTTCGTTTTACAAAGTCCTCATTCCCCCTATGTATGGGACACACCTAAACTATTCTTATGTAAATTATATTGCTATTTAACAAGACTCAAAGCTAAAGACATACTAAAACTACAAGTGATTAACAACAGAAAACGCAAATCAAGAACAGAAATCACAGACAAGTACAGAACCACAGAAGAATAATTGACAGTAGCACTCCAACGACTGTGTGCCCAGTACCTCATTTTCTGAATTGGTACCATTAATTTGATTAAAGATGACGGATTTTTCTGGCCCTTTTTCTCCTGTTCCTGTTTTTCTTAGATGGGTTACCTGCAATATACCGGTAATTGTAGTTCATAATTGTAGTTCAGTGTGTAATTGTAGTTCATAACGACACATCAAGTTGCAACGTTACAAGGTAAAGTAGGAAAAGTCAGGATTGAATAATGGCTCCAAGACAGGTTGCCTTTCGGTATGCCAAGGAGGTATTAAATCTGTTAATTTGAAATAGGGAGGGGGGGGGGGGTGTCTTGGAAGTTTCATGACGGTAACGAATGCTTCAATGATGCATGAAACTTTCAAGGAAGAAAAGAGGAAAGCAAATGCCAATTGCGGTGTCTGAATGGTTTAATACCTAGTTAAAACTTACACCGTAGTAACAAGGTGTTGATTCTTTATTTGTAGAGCTAAGTTTTAAAGTTATTTCACAAAATAATGGAGCTAGTGTACTTAACAGCTAACAATGCTCTCATTTAGTCAGAACTTACAATGACTGCATTCGTGACATATTCTTTTTCCTGAAGAGAGAAACGATATTATGTTCTATGTTTACAAAACAGCCACATACACCCAATTAATAAACAGAGAAAATATGCAAGACATTGCATTAAAAAGACCAACCTTTCTTTTCTGAAGGTACGGATGACTAGCTTTCGACACCTGTCTTGAAACCCCCTCTCTACCCAGTTGTGTACTCAACGCTACCACACTTCACCGTCAAGGACTTCCTCCTTTTCATTACACAGTTTAGACCGTCGTGGTGGTACAGAACACTCTACCAGGCATTTCCAGCAACACAAATTTCCTTCTGGGATACCTTGAGAAAGAAGTCTAAAAAAGGCAGAAATAGGTATTTGTTTTCATTTAGACAGTTTTAAAGTTTTGAGTTTTGACTTTTCTGGATGAGTTTTAGATTGTGGTAGGGTTATATTACTTGACTATTTTGAATACTGAATATGGAAATCAAGATCGGCCTGCAATTCTCCTGCTTGACATTGTCGAGTGTATCATCAAATTATTGAGACTCCGAAAATATTTAGCATCGAAAATATTTGGATGAATACAAAATACTTCATTTTATCTTTCAAAATAATTTTGTGACATAGGTTACCCACGTTATGGCAATTGCATGAGTATGTTTCAGAAGCCTTTTATTCAATGGGCAACTGCGCAAGTCATTTCGTGGTATAGCCTTTTCCGTGATTAGAGTCAAACTATATTATAGGTTGTGTTTACAAAACGGCCATCCACGTCCTCTTTACTATATTATATACATGGATTGTTAAGGACGGCAATGTGTAATGTTGACATGAATAACTAAATTGATTTATGAATATCATGTCACTGGACAGAACCTCTTAATCTTCTGATATTATTAAGAAAGTTTTTCATCGTAATTAGAACACTCACAATAGGTTACACTTTTAAACAACAGTGGCAAAATTATGCGAATTATTTTCAAGTGGAAGCATGCAATTCGATTCTTTCGAGTCATAGGTTCTCCAATGTAGGAGGCCTTTGTCAAAGAAAAGAACAAATGATGATGTCAATAGTTTCCATTCCTTCCGCATGTTTTCTTTGTTGTCAACGCAAAAATAGTAAACGTATTCTCACAACTGGTGGGATCTGTACCCTGTTCCAGCTTCGGCCTGTTGGCAAATTTATATAGTTTTAAACTGCTATATGGGATTTATCGTTTGAAAATTAATCCAAGAGGATTTCCCCCTGTATCATAATTTCGCGCTATGCAGCGTGTACCATGCAGAAAGTAGACGCACAGTTATCAAGTTTAAAATGAATAATTTATAATACCCTACTTTCTCTTTCCTTTACCAAATGTATATTTATGTTTGTTTGTTTTTAGCAGCCTGTACCCTCCTTGTGTTACGCCACAGATTTGCTGCAGTAACTGACTGATGTGTAACAGTCATCAGCAGCAAAGATGTGAACAGTAGTTTTGTCACGTAAAAGTGTCATGTGAACAATTACTTAAAGTGTCGCTTTCTATAAAAATTACTTTGAAAGTTGGATCGATTAAATAAACCTCTGATTTATTATGTCTTTTCGAGCCCCCTCCCCCCCCCCCATGGTCAATATGTACAATTCAGTTTCTAATTTAATTAAGCATAATCATATCAGTTAACTTATCAGTAAGCAGCTTTCTACTACGATGGCATTTTATATGAGGAAAATAATTTTATGCGATTTTGCGACTCAGATAGTTTTCTTCTGTCATACTTACCCAAAATGACAGCTATTCGAATTGAATGATGCAATTATCTGCTACAGAGTCTGCCGAATTCAAAAGTCTGTTACATAATGCTTTAAAGAAAGGGCTTTAGGAAAAATTATTTTTAATATGTGCAGGAGGAAGCAGATCCAAACTTTTGGTAAGGGTTTCATACATTTCCTGCATGGCCAAGTGGTTAGAGCATCCGACTTGCAGCCGGAAGGTCTGCGGTTTGCCACCTGGCCG
This sequence comes from Holothuria leucospilota, assembly GCA_029531755.1. NCBI lineage: Eukaryota > Metazoa > Echinodermata > Holothuroidea > Aspidochirotida > Holothuriidae > Holothuria > Holothuria leucospilota. Next base: position 61,508,160 of record CM055965.1, read on the forward strand.
GGTCATACCAAAGACTTTAAAAATGGAACCTAATGCCATTGTGCTTGGTACTCAGCATAAGCAACGGAGTAGGGAAAACAAGCCAGTGTGAGCCACAACTGGAAAAAAGACCGTGGCCGGCCCGACTTAAACCAATTGGTTAGAAACTGAGCCGTAAAACCTCAACTAACTAACTAACTAACTAACTAACTAACTAACTAACTAACTAACTAACTAACTAACTAACTAACTAACTAACTAACTAACTAACTAACTAACTAACTAACTAACTAACTAACTAACTAACTAACTAACTAACTAACTAACTAACTAACTAACTAACTAACTAACTAACTAACTAACTAACTAACTAACTAACTAACTAATTAAATTCATACATTTCTATGTATGTGCGGCTCTCATCATTTAACAGATAAAGATGTAATGTATGTTACCTTTAGTAAACTTGAAGCAAGCAGAAGTTTCACACTGATGAAAAATGCTTTGTTATGTTTATTTTTCAATCTATTGCTACAACCTTAAAATAGACAGGAATATGAGTTTTTCTAATGAAAAATGTAAAGTTGGTAAAATATCCATGTCTTTCATGCATTCATATTGCAAAACACAGGATGACGGAGAAGATTGGTTGTAAATGATTTAATATTTTACAACTTTATCTGTTAAGACCTAGAAAACCGTAAGAAAGAAATGAATACAAATTTCACTAGAATGATTAGATTAAGTATCCTCTAACATATCCCATCTACATTTGAGCCAAACGTTTTCATTTCAGACAGATGATAAATACGAAATCGTCAGACATAGAGGTTTTACTGCTGAATTTAATAAGTCCATCTGAAAAGATATGTTTTCCCCTGATCGGACCATTTTGATGTGCTTATTATGTAAACAAATTTTCTATTTCCCATACGCAGTTTGTATTATTCATTGATTTCCAAAAGCAAGTACCTCAGCGCCATGGTGATGCTTCCAACTGTCGAAGTACAAAGAGAAAATGCCTCGGCACTTGGTTTTGCTTTGTCATTGTGTTAGTAATATAATTATTTGTAATTCAAGTTTATGATTTGATGATGTTTTACCTTTTCTTCTATTCCAGATAGAACATGAAGAGCCTTGTTTGTGCGATTTTTCTTCTTGCTGCTGTGTTTGATGGTAAGTAAAATTTTAAAATACAGAACTGACCATTTCATAAGTTTACATCTTTAAGCGCTAGAAAACACTAATTACAATGGCCACAATAAGTTTGAATAGAAAGGAAGTGCTGCCCTTAAATCTGACCACACCGTCATGGAAAAAGTAAAATCCTTGGGGAATAGGTAATAATATCGGGCCCCTTTCGTTCAGTACACTATACTCGCTTGATATAAAATTGACCACAATTGTGAAGTACGGGTAATTTGCCCCACTACTGGTAAATATGACTGTTAATATAACTGGAATTTTAGGTATCGATCCCCTAAGATTATATCAAGTTAAATGGTTGAAAATGTTTTTTTAATGAAATTAGTGTTTCCAACACTAGTTAATGGAACCGGGATTTATGGTACCGTTATGCAACCCCGGTATGTATACTATCTTCTCTTTGTCTTACTCCAAATAAGTGACTCTTATTTGAACTGTTTTGAAAAAGGATCTGAAATGGAAGTTTTGATGCATGTTACCCTTGCTACCGTCTTCGCACTCAATGCATTTTAAAGACATGGCGATAACTTCGTGGTTTTTTGTTAGAATACCCAGGGGCGTCGCCAAAGCATTTATCATGGGGGATGTGGTGCCGTATTTGCCGACTGAGAAGAAACAAATGCCAACTGAAAGTGTTGATAAGAGATGCAGTTAGAGCTGAGAACCGTTAGTCCAACCGGTAGTGGTCCAGCGGGGATGGCGCCAGGACTTGCCCAACGGGGGGGGGGGGCAACGACCCGAAGCCTCGATAGCCCCGATGCCGTCGAGTTGGTGAGGGGAGATTTGAAGAAAACCTGTGTACTATACATACCATTGCGGGGCATATATTGCATAAAATTTTGAATATACTAGAGGAAAATAGTTCCTCCCGATCTACGGTTTTTCCAGAAATCTAAACCGTGAAATTGCAAAGCGCGGGAAGCGCGCGAAATTTTTGGGTAAGCTTACACTAAAAAGAATCTGTACTTATTTAAAGCTTGTTTAGGTCAATCAGTGGCGTACCCAGAATTTCTCTCAAGGGGGGCATGCAATATGTTGTGTGATCGCCGGCCTGGGGGAGGGGGTGTCCCCCTCCCCACTGAAAATTTTTGAAAAAAGAGGTGTCCTTACATGCAATCTGGTGCCATATATGCCACCTTTGGAAGTAAAATTTGTATTAAAACATTTACGTTTTTTTAGGACCTGGAAAAAATTGGCATCGTGAGGGGGACATGGCCCAATGGTCTCCCCCTGTGTACTCCACGGAGGTCAGCTGTCCAGGCAGTTGGGCCCTATCTGGCACAACTTAAATTGTACTTCCCTCTTCGAGTCACTAGCCGTACCGAAAGACAGACTCAAGAGAACATTAACTTAGTTTAGCGAAATGAGATGAGATTTCCGGCATTTACATAAAACGATAGATTCTACTTAAGTTACTTGAAAACATGGAAAAGATTTGTTCTATGTTTAGCTATTAGAACGAAACTCAGGAAGAGTGGGTAAAGCATACCGAAAAATTGGGGTTTTATTGCAGAAATGACCCTTTTGAAAGGTAAAATAAGTAAACCGAGCATGGGTGGCGACAGAATTGTCCCAACATCGGGCCGGGCCTTGCCAGTGACCGCAAGTTCCGACAGCATGTCGAGGGGGGTGAGAAAGGGATATGAAGGAGCCTAACTATCCCATGCTATTGCAGAGTACCGTATATTTAACATTATATCACTTAATATGTCAAGAGACGAGTTACGCACTGATACTGTTCTTTTGAGTCTGAATCGTGAAATTGCGGAGGGTGTGAAAATTTTTGGTATAGGCTGACACAAAAACATGTTATCATTAAGAACAAAAAGAAAAACGTAAAAACTGTAAGGGTTGTAGACTGTATCGGGGACAGCATACATTGTGTCGAAACCAACTGGACTACCCGATGAAAGAGCCAAACTTTGCTCCGTGACTCCGTGAGTCGCTCACCAACTGACCGTACCTCATGACACACACTAGAGAACGGCAACTAGGCTTTGCGATATGGGATGAAATTTACGACCTCTACATAACCTGTGTACCCTGCCTACATGTTACTTGGTAAGGTTAACAAGACGTATGCTATCTAGCTATGTGGAATGGAACTACTGAAGAAATTGGAGTGACATTACAGCGCGCGTAGTGCGTCGAAAATTTTGGGTTCTGATTACAGAAATTGTCCTCTTTCTTTCACTTCTTTTCCTCTTTCTTTTCCTTCATTTTGTCGACTGGTGCAGAATTTACCGACTCAATGCCAGAAACCACATGAACGATGAACTCCTTAAGTACATAATGATACTGAAAAGCCCTATGTAGCTTTTTTGCCAACAGAATATGTTTTAAGTTTCAAAAAGTGTTGCTTACGGACTTTTAAAGTAATGTAATAAACGTTGTCTACAAATGCATTCCAATCTCCTGTCTTCCGTCTGCACCAGCCCCTTTCTCTTGCCCTGCTTTGTTACTCCTCCCCTGTTCTTTTCTCTGTCCGCTCGGTCTATCTCTCTCCCTCTTCTCTCTCTCTTCTTTTTCCTTTTAAGAATGTCTAGTTTTGAAGACATACTCATTCTATGTGTAAATGGGTGGGTAGAACAACCATTAAAATGGGAAGGATAAAATTGTTAAGGTTTATCTTGGAGTTTTAATAAAATGTCAAAGAATCTTAACAAGTATGAATTATACCTATACTTGTTGTTGCATAAAATTAAAACTGAGTACATGCAAATTGTCGGCGGAATTTCTGCACACGCTTTGAAAAAGCAGATTAATTCACTGTCAACTTAGTATTGCAGTATTACATTCTTAAGATCAGTTCTTAAGTTCTGCAAACTGCTTACTAAGATTGCGACCACTGCAATCATTCTCTTTACCACCCCCTTATTCCTGCGTACATCGGTACGGCGGCGGGAGTGCTCGTACGATCTGTTTACTAACTTCCCTTAGTCTTTTCCTAAGCATAAAAAATTATGCAGCTACATTTCTTTGGCCACTGTCATTTCTTCTTCCCCTAAAATGTTCCAATTTCAAATCAACTCGCAGCCATACCTTAGGTGTGCATCCCGAAATAACTTAAAGGTGGCTTCTCGTATCCGAAATGTTAAGAATCCTCATGACTGCAGGAAGTTTGCTCAGGACCAAAACGGGATCAAAAGATCATACATTTCTACGCATTCACAAAAAGGGTTCCGCCCCCCAGTCGTTTTTAAGCCAACGATATAAATAAGACTGACGTCACTTTGCCAGAACCCACCGAAAATATTTAGATCTAACATTGTACCACATGTTCGGCTCCACTGTCTATAATACATTGTGGTCCCATCACCTTTGAGTGTGTTGTAAACCCATTTGTCAGTCTCCCTCCCCACCCCTATCCTCCCCAAAACAAGCTTATTTTCTTATAAATTATTCAGAAATTGTTGTTATTGTATATGGTAGTTGACTACAGGCTGTAATCCGTGGAATTTGTAAGTGTCGCCAATGTGGTTCACCATAAGTACTTCCAGAGGCTTGGCTACCTGTTGCATCCTTTATGTCGGCGTTCTAATGGACCAGAGTGAGTGTCCTACATAGGGCCGTAAGGTGGATGACCATGAGCACACAGTTCAATTGCACTTTGCGAAGGTTCTCGTAGCACCTTCTAAGATGTAGAAATGCTGATATGCATTTCACTATTTAAGATCATATAGTGTCCACCTCTCCCATTCCAAACACCTTCAGACTGTATGTGCTCTAAAGGGTCTTCACGTACATATTTATCTGTGTCAATTTTTGCCTGGTACACCATTAACAACGAATTGTACTGCGAATCATATCTTATATAGCCGTTCCTTTGTAATTGTAAAAAACGTACAATTTTAGACAAATTCATTACTTAACATTTCCATGTTTTTCTATTTTGGAACTTACCCAAAAGTAAAAATGCTTGTAACCTTCCTTCATATATACAGCTAAAGCTATCACATGTTACAGCATTTCGGAAACTGACTGCACAGCCTACGATTCGAGGCTTCTTTCAGCATGCCAGGATTTGGAGGCTGGGAATACAAGATACACTGAAACTTGTCCTTCTTCATCAGACTCTTGCTATTACTCTACATTCTATATTTCAGGTACGTTACCCTAAAACGTGGTTTGGTACAGAGCAAGCAAACTGTAGTAAGAGCCCACTGTGAACTACAACCTTTTTATAGCCTGATATGTACATAACTCATGAGAGAACAGCTATGCGTGGGCCCTTCGTTTGCTTAATGTCCTCTTACAAAAAAAAATCGTTCAGTGATGACTGCACATTTCAGCTTTTCAAATTTAGCTATGGATTTCTCTTTTATAGTATATATTTGATCCTTTCTTGCTTATCATTAACAACCTAATGCTCAATGTATATTTTTGTGTTTCATCTTATAACAATTACTATAAGAGGGAGGGGAGGTTTTAACTTTTCTAAGAGCAGCATTCGAAAAAATAAGCCATTATGTATAGCGAAAAAATATTACAAGTCATGTTCAACCTCTTTGAACGTCACGGCAATGATATGTGAAATATACGAAGCACATATTTACAAGACTTCCTTCTATGATTAAAACGATGCACAAGTAAATATATGACAAGCATAACGTACTGTGATTCAACTTCAAAACCAGTATTTGTTGCCATGATATTGGGTCCCCAATTGTACAGAGCTTATGTATCTTTATCGATTATCAAAATGAGGCAGGAAGAAAATTCGTTACTCTATCTGTTTCTTTTGATAACAGAACCTGGACTTTATAGACTGACAGCAAGGATTGGTGGATGCGAGTATGGTGCTATCAATGGCTGCTACTCCCGATCAGAATTGTCCAGCATAGACCCTAGCATTGAAGTTGTACTAGATGACTTAGAGGATACTCTCGGCTCCAACATCCAAGGCCTGCAAGCCTGTTTCTGCAACAGTAACCTGTGTAATACTGGGCTCTCCAACAACTCTCTGCTTCTGCAAACCAATTATATGATCGTCGGGTTGTTGGCATTGCTTGCACTATTGCCTGTGATTGAGTTCACTGTGATGTGAAGTTCATTAGCATTTTCAGTTTCTACCCATATACACAGAATATTTCTTTGCTTTTACGAAGTTTACTTCTGGTAAAATTCTGTAACAAGAAACGGCCAAAATTAATCGGTATTACGGGAAAAAACAAATTGAAAGAATTATATAGTGACAGGATAAATAAGACTTTACCTATTTAGCAATGAAAACTTTGAAAATAACCCTCAATTTGAGATACTATTAATTATAGGTACTATTTCATTCGAAGGTTTTCCTACCTATAATATCTAAATAACATCTATATGAAAAATGTATTCAGTTTACTTTCATGCTGAATAGAATCCGCTAACGATGGGGATTTTCCAACCTCACTTTCCTATTTTCTAACTGTGGTACATCATATAACCAACCCAATCTCCTTTATGGAACAAATTCGCAACTAAGGAATCTCTACTAAAGCTCAGACTCCTTTGTTCTACTACATTGTTGTCACATTTTTCGGTTACACCTATATGTTACTTACTTTGTCTTATGTTTCTTTGTGTGGCAAAGACTATGGATTTTCCAAAGAATGACCTCTTACTGAACGTTACCCGTATTAAGTGATAAGGCAGTGTCCTTTGAGGTCACAGACGCAATTAAGGAAGATGTTACTGCGGAAAACTTTTTAACGCAATCATTTGATCATGTTAATTGATGAAATATGCAGGGAGGCATTACTTTAATACACTTCCCACTTTGAATCTAAGTTTAAATCCCTTACAACAATGCATAATTCACATTTACATCCAATGAAAAGCACGATAGAGGAAAATGACTTACCCAGCGGTGTAATGCTGTTATGGCATATTGTATTTTTGTTCCCATTAAGTTCTAGTTCATTAAGTTGTTAATAGCTTTAGGAAAACAAAAGAAGAATTCACCTTCATATGACCCCGTAATCTTCACAATAATGGGTCAGTTGGCATTCAAGGCCAGTGAACGTCCGCCTCAGGCCACCGTGCCACACCTCAAAAAGCATGTAAGTTGTGATATTTTTGGTTTGAAATTTCTTTCTTTTTTTTTTTTTTGATAAGCAGCTTTCTTGATTATGTTTTATTATAGGCATCATTAACATATAACATCTCTATTTTCATGGAAATACGTCTACTTTAAGTCTGGCACGACAAAAACTGATGTTCTGTAGGAATTCTTTCTTCATATTTTTGGGAAAAGGGTAATATTTCAAATATAAGTACTCATATCAAATAACATAGGTTTTCATTAATACTTCATAAGTTTGAAAGCATTCTGTCTTCATGAAACATAAATGGTTGCACTTTCCATGTCGCCTCCCTGTCGCTCTTACTAAACAAGACTCCTAGCATCAGTACATGCAGATAGTTATTGTGATTTAAATCTCAACAAACGAACTTCATTGAGATGGTATGCTTCCAATACTTGGAAACTAATCATTTTCAAATCATTATTACGTGGACCAAACCTAAAATTAAGAAACATTTGACAAGTCGTATTCCATATGCATAGAAATCGACGGTGAAACTTCACATGTTTAATTTTCTAGTCTTGCTAAATTGCCAAGCTACAAAACACATGAATTGTAGCCTAAGTCAAAGGGAATGGGGTCACGCAATAGATCTTTTAGACCACAGTTAAGTCTTTATCTTAATCAGTCACTGTCAGTCAATTGTGGTTAACAGTTAAATTACATCACAAACAAAAATCAGATATTGCTCAGACCTACAATGAGCAAAGTTTACTGGGTCTGATAGACACAATGAAAGCTTTTAAGAGACTAAACCGTTATAAACCGCTGTCTACTTTCTGTTACCGTATTAACAGAATTTGTAAAGCCATATTTGAGCTAAACAGGTAAGTTAGGTTTTAACCAGAAAGCCCAAAGGCTTAGTGATTCCCTGCCGAAAGGGGTTGCTTTGTTACACTGAGGTTTATCTCTCAAATTTATACTTCTTGACTATATCATTTTACGATATTTTCACAATTTGACCTCTGTTGACCTCGCATGCATGACCTTTGAACCCCACCAAAAATTGAATAACAAAAAATGAAAAAAAAAACCCCAAAAGAAAGTGTCTTAGAAGGGAATTGAAACAGGGCCGTCTGCGTGAGGAACAGAGCCCTAATCCACTACACCATCAAAGAACTCGTTAATCTTAAGGTAGTCTGACCATGCTATAGTCACAGCATTCTTTACACGTGGTCATAGTTAGGTAATTCAAATTAGAATTTTTACTGCAACAGTTATATAAAAAATGTTGTTCTCTGTAATTTAAATTTGGAATGATAGAAAACTTTAGCTCTAACTTTTCGTTGGTCACAAAACGGATGATACAATCTGGAAGTACCACCATTGTATATTTACTTTACAAGGTTTTCGTAGTTACATCTCTGATGACCTCAGGTGACCTTCAGCCTCCAACAAATCCATAGGATACCCTCCCTCTTGAAGTAACACGTCTGTGTACCAAGTATGAAAAGTGTCAATCATCCCTGTCTTGAACTATTGTGTTTTTTTCGAGGTTTCAGTTTTTGACCTCTGATGACTTTAAGGGACCTCTGACCTCCACTTAAAGAAAGGGCCCCTTTCTCTAAATAGGATAAAGTTATATACCAAGTATGAAAATTGTCTATCGTTGCTACCTTGAGATATCATGTTTACAAGAAGTTTTAAGAATATCGTGTTCTGACCTCCGGTGACCTCAGATAACCTTTGAACTCTACCAAAACCAATAGAGTTCATCTTCTGACTATAACGCAAGCCATATAATCTCCTAACCTAGAGATATCGTGTTTGCAAGATTCTCTGTTTTTGACTCTCTTGACTTCACATAACCTTTGACCTCCACCAAAAACGATAGGATCTTCCTCTCAATATGATAATTCCAAATTCCAAGTATAAGAAGTATCCATCTTTGTTACCTTCAGGTATTGCATTTACAGCCAAGCGTCATAAACAAATACACATACATACACACCCATACACACGTCTATACACTCGCGTGATTGCATAGGTTCCTTTCGCCTTCGGCAAGTAACCAAATGGTGTCTACCTTGAATCACTTTATGTAAACCTAACGAAAACAGTTAAGACCGGCAAATTGAAGGGGGCTTTAAAGACAGGCGGTCGTCACCCCGAAGTACATTTTAGGTGTGGGGGTATCAAAATTCTCAGTTGGTTACTGCTATTTGATTGACATCAAAGTTTGAAAATTCAAATGGTGCAGAGTAACTCACATTCCACACGATCCAGAGAGAGTGTTTGGAATACACATATAACCTTGTATGCTCACCCGGACATGGCCTGGAGCAATAAGGAGTTTCATACAGTTATGGGAGGAGCTACAAGTTGCCTAGTTGGGAGAATTGGAACTGTCTGGAATAATGAGAATTGCCCTTTAAGCATATATGTGGAAAAACTTTTCTCTTGCTTAAAGGACACTTACAAAAAATGGTTATAAAATAGCAGCAAACCATCCCTTTAACTTCCCCAATCAAACTTGAACATTGATGTACAGTGTATAAAATGTATGTTTGCATCGCTAAGAATACAAGTGGTTTATTATTTCTACAATGGGAAAGGTTGTGTTAGAGTTTCAGTTAGCTGAATAAAAAGTTTGGAGTAAAAACTAAAGATAACGTTAGGCAATTGCCACCAACCCGTATTGTAAAAGAAGTTGGAAAAGTCATGTAAAACTTGATGTGCTGTCACGGTCAGAAACACGGTCAGAGGTACTTGCAGGGGTTTAGTGAGTGAAGTAAATAAACCTCTGTTTGAAATCTAAGTGTACATTTTTTTGGTTCGTAAAGCATCATGAAATGTAACATTCCTGCGACCTTTATTTTTGTGTGTTGCAATATGCACTGCGTATGTGTTTTATGACATTACTTTCTCGTAGTACTTGATTAGTCGAAGGGTTTTTACGTTTTGTTAAAATAAGCTGTAGGTATATCGATGGAAGCATAGGACACGTAATAAAGGTACTCAGAAATTTAAATCTTCTGTGAATCTTTGATTTTTGTAAGTTTAAGTACCACTATCAAAATAAAACTACATACATGTGGATTTCGTATAAGTATCGATCTTAACGTTTGAGTACGCGACCTTGGAAAACCACGGGGTTTAGTGGCGTCTCTGTGGATGCCGCCCCCTGAGCTGTTTTTTTTTTTTGTTATGACAAGCTGAGCGACAAAAGTGTTTCCGCTCTGCTGGGTAACCATGAGCCATAATCATGTTTTACAACTAGTGTAGGAAAAAATTACTTTACATCGAATCCTCGTGTTGAAAGGGAATAGACAGAATAAACAAGTGCTACAGGATGACATGGCCTATGCTGTTGACATTGTTCTCTATAGTTTTCAGAAATTTAAAAAATAAACTCGACCTTCAAAAATTCTGCTTTCAAATACCTTAGCAGGTCTAGCCTGGCCAATTGTAACAGACACAAAAGAGTATCACAACTTAATGAATACCGTTCGTGTAAGGGACTTTTACAAAAAAATTGTGTTACCCCACAGAGATCCACGAAGAGTTCTAATTGCAACAGTTAGTAAACAGCCTTTAAACCAATGCAAATATAGTGCAAAAGAGAGTCTGAAGCTAATTAACTCTTCCTTGGTTATGAACCACTGGATCCGTTTTGTGTATCTTTTGATCTGGTGTGATGCTTATATATAAATATAGATATTATTTTTTATATTATATATATATAGATATATATATATATATATATAGATATATGTTTATATATATATATATGTATATATTATTTTTTATATATTATAGATATATATATATATATATAGATATATAATTATATATATATATATATAGATATAGATATAAGGTCGATTACTGCGAAGCACTTGTGAAATGTAATGGTCAATGAAAATAGTAAAAAGTGCTTAAAGTTTAGATATATATATTAATATATATATATATATATATAGATATAGATATAGATATAGATATAGATACATAAACAAAGGTATAGCCTATACATCTGCGGGTACAGGGCCCGTTGGGTCCGGAAAATTTACAGAAAAGCATCGATATATCCCGATTCAAATCGTGGGCAAAAAATGAGCAGAGCAAGGATCGCAAGAAAATTTTGACAGTTTGCAACAATTTTTTAATATAAAATATTAAAAGATAGATCGTTTAAAAATGACTACCAAGCTACCTATAGCCACGGCTTTCAAGCCTACACCGATTTTTCCAACAGACCTATTCGTCAATTAATGCCTTTTTGCCAATACGAAGGAAGAAACGAAACAAAAGTTCGGCAAAAATTCAGTAACACCACATGACCAATAAAAGAACTCAGACTCGGTCTTGGATTCGAATGCCTGTGACTCGGTCTCGGACTCGGAAGGTGGGGACTCGACTACAGCACTACTGACCGCTGAGCTATTTGGGCCCATGGGAAGAACGAGGTCATTTTAGCCTTTAAATACTGTCGGGTTAAGTTATATATTAAAATCGACATCACCAGCGCACAGACTTTAGTATGTGTGTAGGTTTGTATGAGCGAAAGCTGTGTAAGCCATGATTGCCATAATTGTCCTGTGTTTTCCCTGCCTCGAATGTGTAAGAACGTTGTCAACTGGGCTAAAATACGGTCGGGGTAAGTTACATACATACATACATACATACATACATACATACATACATACATACATACATACATACATACATACATACATACATACATACATACATACATACATACATACATACATACATACATAATAGTATGTATTAGTTTCGATCTAAATATTTCGATAGTATTAGTTTCGATCTAAATTATAACAATCCTAACACAGAGCATATTAACCCTTATCAAAGAAGGAAAGGTTCAACCTTTCCTTCTTTGATAAGGACTATGCTCAATCTTAGGATTGATATAATTGGGATCGAAACCAATACTATTTACACCTTCGACCTACATATTCTAAATTATATATATTCTATAGTTTTTAAGCGGATACAGAGGTCCGATAGTGCTTTAGCTAGGACGTTTTCTCAATGGGACATTTACTGATTTGTGGCCTGGGGGAGGGGTCTAAGGGGAGGGGGTGTCTCCCTTTTGGAAATTTATGGAATTTGTAAGGTGCGTAGATCGCAAATGGTGCAATAATTGAGTGGATTTCTGCCCTAATGAGGAATCTCAAAATTTACACCCGAGTAGAATTTGCTTGTCAGATCTTTTTTTTTGTGCGACATTTGTCGCCGTTTATGCAACATTGCCGCACAAATAGGGGCTGGCTAAAACACTGGGCCCGCCTAAGGACCCCTAGTGGATTTCGGAGGGCGAAGCCCCGGAAGCTCTGAGGTTTAAGTATATCTCTTGGTGACAAATTAGGTCTCAGGATGGATATATTTTGGTTCATAATGCATCATCAAATGCAAAGATTCCTATTAATTTTAATGTATTAGGCTATTCCTCTCGTCAGGCCGCTATAGTTTTTAAGCGGATCCAGAGGTCCGCTAGTGCTTTAGCTAGGACGTTTTCTCAATGGGACATTTACTGATTTGTGGGCTGGGGGAGGGGTCTAAGGGGAGGGGGTGCCCCCTCCTCCTTTGGAAATTTTTGGAAATTTAAAGGTGCTTAGATCGCAAATGGTGCAATATTTGAGTGGATGTCTGCCCTAGTGAGGAACCTCAAAATTTACACCCGGGTAGAATTTGCGTGTCAGATTTTTTTTGTGCGACATTGTCCTACAAATACGGGCTGGCTAAAACAATGGGCCGGCTTAAGGGAGTCCCGGAAGCTCTGAGGTTCTAGCCGTAATCTCTCGGTAAAAAATTAAATCTTATGCAGGATTGGTGTATTTTGTTTCATAATGCATTATCCAATGCAAAGATTCCGGTAAATTCTAATGTTTTAGGCTATTCCTCCCGTCATGCCACTATACTTCAGAAGCTGAACCCGTAGTTCAGAACTGGAACACTATGTGTTCAGCATTTGAATACTAGACGCTACGATAAGTGGATAGGCGTCCGGCGTTCAAAAAGGGAGAGAAAGTGTTCAGAATCTTACCACAAGCGTTCAAAATATGCTTTGAACGCCAGAATAGATGGGTTCTGTATCTGTTTCATTTCGGTGTTCAAAAGTTAAAAGCCTGAGATTGCAGTGAAGGGAAGACACGCATTATTTTTCCCAGGATGTTTGTGGGTAAGCCGCATCCTCAGAAGTTTGCAAAATGTGTTTTAAGTCAAGGTTAGAGTTTAGATGACGGGCTAAGGATACCCTCTCCATGAGTAATCGGGTGCTGCTCCCCATGCTGATGATAAATGATAAAAGTGAGGAATAATGTGCAGAAAGTGTTTTTTCAAGAATGTCATATGACCCGAAATAAGTGCACCGATACGGAAACCGTTAAGTCCCTTTCTTTTCCCGAGTTGCCGACGGACTCAGCCACTCGTCCAATTACACCGACGGCCGTTGATACGGCCGTATACGGCCGTCACATGCATAATCAATTTGCCAACGGGTTTTCAACTTGAATGGGCCAATTAGATGAAGAGCCGAAAATCGAAAGAGTCGAAAATCGAAATAGCCGATAACAGACTGGCTCGTTCTCTCTTTCTCTTTTTTCTTTTCATTCTCCGTCTTCCCTTTTACTCCTTTCCTTTCCCTTTCTTTTCCCTTCTCTTCTCTTCTTTTCCTCTTCTTTTCCTTTCCCTCTCCTCCTTTTGCCGACAGACCGCAAATTTACCGACGGGCGACCAAATATTGGGGGGGGGTGACACCCCTCACACCCCCCTCTCGCTACGGCCCTGGAAGATGGTTATAAGGGAGATATTCAACGTCTCCCTAATGTTTCGGTACTATTTGTACACGTTTTTATTGTCGGAAATAGTTTAAGAATGAGTCTTTGGACTCTAAATATCATGTTTTGTTAGTTTCAGGGTTAGGGGTTAGAAATTCGTTCGAAATTACTGTGTAATGTGTAAGTCAATGCAAATGTCTCCCAAATATACAATTTATATATATGTATATGTATATATATATATATATATATATATATATATATATATATATATATATATATATATATATATATAAACGTTTAGTCTCCTTGTTGATGGTTCGAGTATTGTGGCTTTGTATTATGGACTTCATGTTTTTCATGCAGCTGTAACTTATTTTCACCGTGTTTCTAATAAAGATCTTGTACAGCCTGTGTTCTGGGGCAAAATGCTTTTCGAAGAGTTTTATAAAAGTTTTTTCCGACAGCAGTTTTTAATGTCTTGCTGTATGGGGGTTGAACCATATGATATGATATGATATATGATATATGTATATATATATATATATATATATATATATCCATAAAAGTGGTAAGAAGTGTTTAAACCCTTCATCAGCTGGTAAAAATGCAACTGAACAACAATGAAATGGAAGTAGAGAAAACACACATTAAACTTGGGATCGACCAACCAGTTGTAAAAGAGGAAAACGACGAAAAAGCTGCGGTATGGAGTAAAACTAGTAAAACGAGAATTCAGAAAAGGAGCAAATTCAAAAAACTTCCATCCTTACGTTAAGACCATGTGGAGAGAGGGTTCTGAGCTTCATGATAGGCCGGTGTTTTTGGCAGTTAGACAGACGATCACGTTCTGAACCTCTGCACATAATTGCTGCGGTAACGGCAATGTCCTTTATCGAGCATGGTGATGTGGGCTTGAAATGTGTGTCGCTACATAACCTTGGAGGTTTTTTGATGGACTTGAAGTGTTCAGTGACTCGGTCTGCGAGGCGACGTTTGATCTCTCCCACATACAACGAGTTGCAACGTCCACAAACTAAAATGTAAGCCACATTCATGGAAGTTCAGGTAAAGTGCTAGTTAACAGTGATTCGGTTGCCGTTAGGGCCCAAAATGTTGAGGAAGGCCCGGTGTTTTTGCCATCCACTGGACATGTGTTGCATTTCCCACGGTTACAAGGGAATGTTCCTTGGGTGTTTGCCAGGAGCTATTGTGGATGTGAAGCCCGAACTAAATGATTGTAAATATTTTTTCAACTCTGACGGCTGTAATGGGAGGTTCGGAGATACGGTTACGGGTTTAAGGGTCTTGCCGAAGGGTCTCTGCATTAGTTCTTGTACCGATGGGTGATAGGAAATAACCAAAGGAATGCGTAGATTGGTAGAAGTGTTGGTCTTTTTGTTAAACACCTTCTCTCTGTTAGTTCCTCGGATTCTATGTAGAGCGTCAGAGAGGATTTTTGTGGGATACTGACGATTTTCAAAGGAGGATTACGTATGTTTGAAAGCTGTCGAAAAATCAGAATCTTCAGAGAAAATCCTTCTGGCACTTAAAAGTTGTAAGTATGGGATGGATTTGGTACAGGATTTGGGATAGTTGTATGGGTAAAGAAGGTAGTTATGAGAATCGGTGGACTTGAAATGTAAATTTGACTTTATTTGACGGTCGCAAATTGATAATTGAAGGTCAAGGAAGACCACTGAAGAGTCCAAAATATAATGTGTAAATTTAAAAAAAAGGACAGAAGGACTCCACAAACTGGATGAAAGACTCTAAATCTCGACGGGACCCTGTTTCTACTCCTACAGTATCATCAATATACCTTTTGTAAAGGATAGGGCGAGCGCCAGCATACTAAGAAAAAAGCTGTTCTTCAAAGCGGCCCATGGTGAGGTAAGCAACAGTCGGACCCATTTTGGTTTCCATGGTTACTCCTTTAACCCGGATGGAAAAAGCGCCCGTTGAACTGAAAACAGTTTTGGGTGAGACCAAGTTACGTCAAGAGGAGGAAAGTATACTTTGCGGTTCAGGGCATTAGACACGGAATAATCCATCTCCGTAAAATCAAGTCTAATCTCCGCTTAAAACTCACTGACTCTCACAACTACCTCATGTACCCTTCCAACCACCCCAGAGCTTGTACCGACTCGATT
The DNA here is from genome assembly GCA_029531755.1 of Holothuria leucospilota. Classification (NCBI taxonomy): domain Eukaryota; kingdom Metazoa; phylum Echinodermata; class Holothuroidea; order Aspidochirotida; family Holothuriidae; genus Holothuria; species Holothuria leucospilota. The sequence goes on from CM055965.1 coordinate 61,524,315, forward strand.
CCTTACTCACAACTCACAGATGGATTTGTTCCGACTACCATGATTTCGCTAAAGTTTCCAAGAAGATGATGTCATTCGTTGAGCAACCCCAGTATCCACAAAAAGTGCTCGCCAATGCATACAAGGAATTGATAGAGCCTCTGCCCTTGCGCCCAAAGCTGACCACACACCCACCAGACGTAATCCGTTGGTCCTTATGCTTTCACTCATCTGTAGCTCCCATTGTACGTGCCATTTACATGAATGTAGAGACCCTCCACCCTCCATCATCATGACCCATCCACTCGTGAACATTTCCCAGAACCCCCCCCCCCCCCATCACAGCATTCAGAATTGAAAAGAACATATCTAAGCACTTGGTCCGTGCCTCCCAACCTCAAGCAGTAGTGCCTAACCTCCAGGAACTTTTTCTTGCAACCGTGGGAGATGCAGTACTTGCCCAGTGGTCAGTCATAACAAAATTCTCTCCATGGCAGGTCCCAACAACAACCATTAACATTCATCAGCACTTTACACCCTTAAAAAGTTGGGTAAAAAATTTAACCAACTTTTAACCAACACTGGGCACATATGTATTCTCTCAAAAATTGGGTACAGTTTGCCCAACAGCTGTTGGGTAACGCATTTACCTGGCAGTTGGTTACATTATTTACCCAAAATTGGTTAATGAATACTTTGCCCAACAGTGGCTGGGTAAAATGTTTACCCAGTATTGGTTAATGAATATAGTTTAGATGCAGTGTTTTAAAGAATCGTTGGTTGATTGTTGAATGTCCGTTGGGCCCGATATATATATATATATATATACATATATATATATAAATATATATATATATATACATATATATATATATATATTGTCGCGTTGCCGGCCTTCTGTCTTCCTTCTGACGTTGACAAATGTAGTAGGGGTATGAGATCTTCTGGGCGGACACGGGAGCAAGGGGAGCCCGATTGAGGGTTGGGTGTACTGGTAGCCTGATACCCCCCTTCAGCTGTTGAAACTAAAACTACGCATGAGACAGTGTCACTCAAATAACAGAAAACAGGAATTGTCAGGTACCATTTCTCTTATTTAGACTGACGTTCAAGAATCTAAAATCTTCGCTTCTGACAAAGGTCTCTCGGAGATCGAAACGTTAATCAGTTAATACACCTACGTGATACTAATTCTTGTTGTTTTTTTGTGTTATATTTTTTTGTTATTGATATATATATATATATATATATATATATATATATATATATATATATATATATAACATAAACAGAAAATGGTGAAACATATTTAAATTTTCGGACCACACAGGGCCCTTCATCAGTTTTAACGGAAGCAACTTATAAATATATATATATATATATACATATATATATATATATATATATATATATAAATATTTACACACGTATATATGTATGCAAAAATAATAGCAAGAAACACAACTTTTGCTGCTCCACCCTGGCATCCTATTTGGATCCTTTTGTTGGGAGTACATTGTTTGGGTACGTGAACTTTCTTATTCTCGCTATATATATATATATATATATATATATATATATATATATATATATATATATATATATATATATATATATATATATATATATATATATATATATATAGGAAATAATCTCTAATGTGGGCATGCCATACATTGTATAAATCTCAGATTATCAAAAATAATGGGGGATTGAGACTCGACAATTGTGTTGAAGTAAATACGAGCACAAGGTACAAGGGCGTAGGCTGAATTTGGCATGGGGAGGTGCACATTTCAGGTAGGTGGAACTGGAATGACTATCTAAGCGGAGCGCCAGCATTGCTTGGCGCGGAGCGTAGAAGAAAATTTTCGGTTTTAAAACCCCCCAGATGGCCGGAAACAGCATTTCCCGAGCCTTAAGCCACATGTACACATCCTTCAAAAAGTGATCTCCTGTCTGCCGTTTCTCAATTTAAATGATACACGAATCGTTAATGCATGACTTTTTTATTCAAATTGAAATGTGGCCATATTTATATTCTAGCTTGAAATGTTTTCCCAAGGCTTTCAGACTTTGACCTCCGCTGACCTCAAATGACCTTGACACAGATTAAGAGGTCAGCTATACTCTCATGTACATCTTACATGTCAAATAGGACCTCAATCACCTATTTTGTTCCTCAGATATCACTCCTACTAGGTTTCAGAGACTTTTTTGTTCTTCACATATTCCTTCTATAAGGTTTTTCAAGACTTTGACCTCGTATGCGTGTGTGGATTCAGTTAGTTGCTCGTGTATGAATGTAACCATAGCTAGTACTATGTCACAATTGTACAGCAATGCGTCCCATATAGCATATAATAGTGTGGAGGGCCTAGTAAGAAGATTTGCATTTGGATAGAACGTCTGGAAAACAAAGTAGCATCGCTTGTGGAAATAGACATTTTAAGGACATCTTTGGAGACGCTAATGACCATAACTTTGACTAAAGAAGTAGCCAACATCACTTCTGTCACGAACAGGGCCTTAAAATAATGGAAATAATAATTTTAAGGGAAGATTTTACATGACACTAGACCTTCGTAAGCTAAAGTACAGAGACTTCTATATTTAGAGCTCTGATATAGAGGGCCCGGCTCTGATACCGTGGCTCTATAGACCTTCATATATATTCAAGGCGCATCCTGTAATTCAATTACCAAACTTACCGATGTAGGTTGGTGTGTGGACAAAAGTCATGTTCGTCCTTGTTTTCACAGCTGTTGAAAACAGAAGGAGTGCATTTTTCTGTTTCCCAGGCCAGAGCGGAACTCCTCTGCCTCAACGGGTGGGTGCATGTGCACCCAATGCACCCCCCCAGCCTACGCCCTTGAGGTATCATGCGCAGTATTCAATACTTGTATCGAACTTATAACCAAAACGATTAGGGAATGAGTTTTTGCTGCTAGTAAGCCTAAGCCTACGTCTTTAAGGTAACCTAGTCTATGCTAACCTAGCCCTTGAATAGTGTTGTGTGTTTCCGTTACACTCCATCACAACGAGCATCTCTAGAGCACTGAATTGTGGCTGTAAAGCCGCGGTCACACTACAACGAATTCGGATCGGATTCCGATCCGATTTTTGTGAGTTTTTATTAAAATGTTCTCCATTTCGGGTCGGAAAGAACCCAAAATTAGCCAAACTGTGTAATTATATGATTTTTATCGCAGGACTAAGAAAATTAAATTTACACGAATTATTTCGTCACGTCACATCGACAGACAGCTTTTATCGGACTACGCGTGTCCGATAAAAGCTGTCTGTTGGTAAGACGTCACGAAAAAATCAGTTAACATTTCATTTTCATAGACCTCTGATGCAAATCATGTATTTACACTAGACGCTACGATAAGTGGATAGGCGTCCGGCGTTCAAAAAGGGAGAGAAAGTGTTCAGAATCTTAACACAAGCGTTCAAAATATGCTCTGAACGCCAGAATAGATGGGTTCTGTATATGTTTCATTTCGGTGTTCAAAAGTTAAAAGCCTGAGATTGCAGTGAAGGGAAGACACGCATTATTTTTCCCAGGATGTTTGTGGGTAAGCCGCATCCTCAGAAGTTTGCAAAATGTGTTTTAAGTCAAGGTTAGAGTTTAGATGACGGGCTAAGGATACCCTCTCCATGAGTAATCGGGTGCTGCTCCCCATGCTGATGATAAATGATAAAAGTGAGGAATAATGTGCAGAAAGTGTTTTTTCAAGAATGTCATATGACCCGAAATAAGTGCACCGATACGGAAACCGTTAAGTCCCTTTCTTTTCCCGAGTTGCCGACGGACTCAGCCACTCGTCCAATTACACCGACGGCCGTTGATACGGCCGTATACGGCCGTCACATGCATAATCAATTTGCCAACGGGTTTTCAACTTGAATGGGCCAATTAGATGAAGAGCCGAAAATCGAAAGAGTCGAAAATCGAAATAGCCGATAACAGACTGGCTCGTTCTCTCTTTCTCTTTTTTCTTTTCATTCTCCGTCTTCCCTTTTACTCCTTTCCTTTCCCTTTCTTTTCCCTTCTCTTCTCTTCTTTTCCTCTTCTTTTCCTTTCCCTCTCCTCTTTTTGCCGACAGACCGTAAATTTTCCGACGGGCGACCAAATATTGGGGGGGGGGTGACACCCCTCACACCCCCCTCTCGCTACGGCCCTGGAAGATGGTTATAAGGGAGATATTCAACGTCTCCCTAATGTTTCGGTACTATTTGTACACGTTTTTATTGTCGGAAATAGTTTAAGAATGAGTCTTTGGACTCTAAATATCATGTTTTGTTAGTTTCAGGGTTAGGGGTTAGAAATTCGTTCGAAATTACTGTGTAATGTGTAAGTCAATGCAAATGTCTCCCAAATATACAATTTATATATATGTATATGTATATATATATATATATATATATATATATATATATATATATATATATATATATATATATAAACGTTTGGTCTCCTTGTTGGTGGTTCGAGTGTTGTGGCTTTGTATTACGGACTTCATGTTTTTCCTGCTGCTGTAACTTATTTTCACCGTGTTTCTAATAAAGATCTTGTACAGCCTGTGTTCTGGGGCAAAATGCTTTTCGAAGAGTTTTATAAAAGTTTTTTCCGACAGCAGTTTTTAATGTCTTGCTGTATGGGGGTTGAACCATATGATATGATATGATATATGATATATGTATATATATATATATATATATATATATATACATAAAAGTGGTAAGAAGTGTTTAAACCCTTCATCAGCTGGTAAAAATGCAACTGAACAACAATGAAATGGAAGTAGAGAAAACACACATTAAACTTGGATCGACCAACCAGTTGTAAAAGAGGAAAACGACGAAAAAGCTGCGGTATGGAGTAAAACTAGTAAAACGAGAATTCAGAAAAGGAGCAAATTCAAAAAACTTCCATCCTTACGTTAAGACCATGTGGAGAGAGGGTTCTGAGCTTCATGATAGGCCGGTGTTTTTGGCAGTTAGACAGACGATCACGTTCTGAACCTCTGCACATAATTGCTGCGGTAACGGCAATGTCCTTTATCGAGCATGGTGATGTGGGCTTGAAATGTGTGTCGCTACATAACCTTGGAGGTTTTTTGATGGACTTGAAGTGTTCAGTGACTCGGTCTGCGAGGCGACGTTTGATCTCTCCCACATACAACGAGTTGCAACGTCCACAAACTAAAATGTAAGCCACATTCATGGAAGTTCAGGTAAAGTGCTAGTTAACAGTGATTCGGTTGCCGTTAGGGCCCAAAATGTTGAGGAAGGCCCGGTGTTTTTGCCATCCACTGGACATGTGTTGCATTTCCCACGGTTACAAGGGAATGTTCCTTGGGTGTTTGCCAGGAGCTATTGTGGATGTGAAGCCCGAACTAAATGATTGTAAATATTTTTTCAACTCTGACGGCTGTAATGGGAGGTTCGGAGATACGGTTACGGGTTTAAGGGTCTTGCCGAAGGGTCTCTGCATTAGTTCTTGTACCGATGGGTGATAGGAAATAACCAAAGGAATGCGTAGATTGGTAGAAGTGTTGGTCTTTTTGTTAAACACCTTCTCTCTGTTAGTTCCTCGGATTCTATGTAGAGCGTCAGAGAGGATTTTTGTGGGATACTGACGATTTTCAAAGGAGGATTACGTATGTTTGAAAGCTGTCGAAAAATCAGAATCTTCAGAGAAAATCCTTCTGGCACTTAAAAGTTGTAAGTATGGGATGGATTTGGTACAGGATTTGGGATAGTTGTATGGGTAAAGAAGGTAGTTATGAGAATCGGTGGACTTGAAATGTAAATTTGACTTTATTTGACGGTCGCAAATTGATAATTGAAGGTCAAGGAAGACCACTGAAGAGTCCAAAATATAATGTGTAAATTTAAAAAAAAGGACAGAAGGACTCCACAAACTGGATGAAAGACTCTAAATCTCGACGGGACCCTGTTTCTACTCCTACAGTATCATCAATATACCTTTTGTAAAGGATAGGGCGAGCGCCAGCATACTAAGAAAAAAGCTGTTCTTCAAAGCGGCCCATGGTGAGGTAAGCAACAGTCGGACCCATTTTGGTTTCCATGGTTACTCCTTTAACCCGGATGGAAAAAGCGCCCGTTGAACTGAAAACAGTTTTGGGTGAGACCAAGTTACGTCAAGAGGAGGAAAGTATACTTTGCGGTTCAGGGCATTAGACACGGAATAATCCATCTCCGTAAAATCAAGTCTAATCTCCGCTTAAAACTCACTGACTCTCACAACTACCTCATGTACCCTTCCAACCACCCCAGAGCTTGTACCGACTCGATTCCTTACTCACAACTCACAGATGGATTTGTTCCGACTACCATGATTTCGCTAAAGTTTCCAAGAAGATGATGTCATTCGTTGAGCAACCCCAGTATCCACAAAAAGTGCTCGCCAATGCATACAAGGAATTGATAGAGCCTCTGCCCTTGCGCCCAAAGCTGACCACACACCCACCAGACGTAATCCGTTGGTCCTTATGCTTTCACTCATCTGTAGCTCCCATTGTACGTGCCATTTACATGAATGTAGAGACCCTCCACCCTCCATCATCATGACCCATCCACTCGTGAACATTTCCCAGAACCCCCCCCCCCCCCATCACAGCATTCAGAATTGAAAAGAACATATCTAAGCACTTGGTCCGTGCCTCCCAACCTCAAGCAGTAGTGCCTAACCTCCAGGAACTTTTTCTTGCAACCGTGGGAGATGCAGTACTTGCCCAGTGGTCAGTCATAACAAAATTCTCTCCATGGCAGGTCCCAACAACAACCATTAACATTCATCAGCACTTTACACCCTTAAAAAGTTGGGTAACAAATTTAACCAACTTTTAACCAACACTGGGCACATATGTATTCTCTCAAAAATTGGGTACAGTTTGCCCAACAGCTGTTGGGTAACGCATTTACCTGGCAGTTGGTTACATTATTTACCCAAAATTGGTTAATGAATACTTTGCTCAACAGCTGGCTGGGTAAAATTTTTACCCAATATTGGTTAATGAAAATAGTTTACATGTAATGTCTTAACCAATCGTTGTTGATTGTTAAAGTCCGTTGGGCCCGATATATATATATATATATATATATATATATATATATATATATATATATATATATACATATATATATAAATATATATATATATACATATTATATATATATTTCGCGTTGCCGGCCTTCTGTCTTCCTTCTGACGTTGACAAATGTAGTAGGGGTATGAGATCTTCTGGGCGGACACGGGAGCAAGGGGAGCCCGATTGAGGGTTGGGTGTACTGGTAGCCTGATACCCCCCTTCAGCTGTTGAAACTAAAACTACGCATGAGACAGTGTCACTCAAATAACAGAAAACAGGAATTGTCAGGTACCATTTCTCTTATTTAGACTGACGTTCAAGAATCTAAAATCTTCGCTTCTGACAAAGGTCTCTCGGAGATCGAAACGTTAATCAGTTAATACACCTACGTGCTACTAATACTTGTTGGATTTCAGTGTTATCTTTTGCTGTTTTTTATATATATATATATATATATATATATATATATATATATATATATATAACATAAACAGAAAATGGTGAAACATATTTAAATTTTCGGACCACACAGGGCCCTTCATCAGTTTTAACGGAAGCAACTTATAATATATATATATATATATATATATATATATATATATATATATATATATATATATATATATAAGCAAAAATAATAGCAAGAAACACAACTTTTGCTGCTCCACCCTGGCATCCTATTTGGATCCTTGTTGGGAGTACATTTTTGGGTACGTTGAACTTTCTTATTCTCGCTACATATATATATATATATATATATATATATATATATATATATTATATTTATATTCCATCACCTCAATATATATATATATATATATATATATATATATATAGGAAAAAAATCTCTAATGTGGGCATGCCATACATTGTATAAATCTCAGATTATCAAAAATAATGGGGGATTGAGACTCGACAATTGTGTTGAAGTAAATACGAGCACAAGGTACAAGGGCGTAGGCTGAATTTGGCATGGGGAGGTGCACATTTCAGGTAGGTGGAACTGGAATGACTATCTAAGCGGAGCGCCAGCATTGCTTGGCGCGGAGCGTACAAGAAAATTTTCGGTTTTAAAACCCCCAGATGGCCGGAAACAGCATTTCCCGAGCCTTAAGCCACATGTACACATCCTTCAAAAAGTGATCTCCTGTCTGCCGTTTCTCAATTTAAATGATACACGAATCGTTAATGCATGACTTTTTTATTCAAATTGAAATGTGGCCATATTTATATTCTAGCTTGAAATGTTTTCCCAAGGCTTTCAGACTTTGACCTCCGCTGACCTCAAATGACCTTGACACAGATTAAGAGGTCAGCTATACTCTCATGTACATCTTACATGTCAAACAGGAACTCAATCACCTATTTTGTTCCTCAGATATCACTCCTACTAGGTTTCAGAGACTTTTTTGTTCTTCACATATTCCTTCTATAAGGTTTTTCAAGACTTTGACCTCGTATGCGTGTGTGGATTCAGTTAGTTGCTCGTGTATGAATGTAACCATAGCTAGTACTATGTCACAATTGTACAGCAATGCGTCCTATTTAGCATATAATAGTGTGGAGGGCCAGTAACTAGATTTGCATTTGGATAGAACGTCTGGAAAACAAAGTAGCATCGCTTGTGGGAATTAGACATCTTTGGAGACGCTAATGACCATAACTTTGACTAAAGAAGTAGCCAACATCACTTCTGTCACGAACAGGGCCTTAAAATAATGGAAATAATAATTTTAAGGGAAGATTTTACATGACACTAGACCTTCGTAAGCTAAAGTACAGAGACTTCTATATTTAGAGCTCTGATATAGAGGGCTCTGATACCGTGGCTCTATAGACCTTCATATATATTCAAGGCGCATCCTGTAATTCAATTACCAAACTTACCGATGTAGGTTGGTGTGTGGACAAAAGTCATGTTCGTCCTTGTTTTCACAGCTGTTGAAAACAGAAGGAGTGCATTTTTCTGTTTCCCAGGCCAGAGCGGAACTCCTCTGCCTCAACGGGTGGGTGCACGTGCACCCAATGCACCCCCCCCTACGCCCTTGAGGTATCATGCGCAGTATTCAATACTTGTATCGAACTTATAACCAAAACGATTAGGGAATGAGTTTTTGCTGCTAGTAAGCCTAAGCCTACGTCTTTAAGGTAACCTAGTCTATGCTAACCTAGCCCTTGAATAGTGTTGTGTGTTTCCGTTACACTCCATCACAACGAGCATCTCTAGAGCACTGAATTGTGGCTGTAAAGCCGCGGTCACACTACAACGAATTCGGATCGGATTCCGATCCGATTTTTGTGAGTTTTTATTAAAATGTTCTCCATTTCGGGTCGGAAAGAACCCAAAATTAGCCAAACTGTGTAATTATATGATTTTTATCGCAGGACTAAGAAAATTAAATTTACACGAATTATTTCGTCACGTCACATCGACAGACAGCTTTTATCGGACTACGCGTGTCCGATAAAAGCTGTCTGTTGGTAAGACGTCACGAAAAAATCAGTTAACATTTCATTTTCATAGACCTCTGATGCAAATCATGTATTTACACTAGACGCTACGATAAGTGGATAGGCGTCCGGCGTTCAAAAAGGGAGAGAAAGTGTTCAGAATCTTAACACAAGCGTTCAAAATATGCTTTGAACGCCAGAATAGATGGGTTCTGTATATGTTTCATTTCGGTGTTAAAAAGTTAAAAGCCTGAGATTGCAGTGAAGGGAAGACACGCATTATTTTTCCCAGGATATTTGTGGGTAAGCCGGATCCTCAGAAGTTTGCAAAATGTGTTTTAAGTCAAGGTTAGAGTTCAGAAGACGGGCTAAGGATACCCTCTCCATGGGTAGTCGGGTGCTGCTCCCCATGGTGATGATAAATGATAAAAGTGAAGAAAAATGTGCAGAAAGTGGTTTTTCAAGAATGTCATATGACCCGAAATATTGCACCGATACGGAAGCCGTCAAGTCCCTTTCTTTTCCCGAGTTGCCGACGGACTCAGTCACTTGTCCAGTTACACCGACGGCCGTTGGTACGGCCGTATACGGCCATCACATGCATAATCAATATGCCGACGGGCCTTCAACTTGAATGGGCCAATTAGATGAAGAACTGAAAATCGAAAGAGTCGAAAATCGAAATAGCCGATAACAGACTGGCCCGTTCTCTCTTTCTCTTTTTTCTTTTCATTCTCCGTCTTCCCTTTTACTCCTTTCCTTTCCCTTCCTTTTCCCTTCTTCTCTTCTCTTCTTTTCCTCTTCTTTTCCTTTCCCTCTCCTCTTTTTGCCGACAGCCCGTAAATTTGCCGACGGGCGACCAAATATTGGGGGGTGTGACACCCCACACCCCCCGCTCGCTACGGTCCTGAGAATTTACCTTCAGGTCTGAGCGTGGTTTAATGTTATTTGTACCCAAAAACGTGTACCAGACGGGGGGGGGGGGCGGAAAAAGATATTGACGCCCAGCCTGTCCAGAGCCTTAGTACTCAAGCTTTTGTTTCAGACCTGGGGTAATTTCAGGAGCCTACAGGCTGACTTACTTGTTAAAATGACCAATCATGTATTGCAACACCATAATCATATTAGAATATCATTTACGCATTCAGCAATTCACCATATTCTTCTCTTGCATAGCTCGATCTTGGTACCTGAAATGCTACTTGGGGCAACTCGGTCTAAGTCTGAAATCAAACCCATGGGCTATTTTCAGGAAAAGCACCCCTAGTCCATGAGATTTTGGCAATAACCAAGTAAAATTTTTGGATGGGGAGTGAAGTTATATGGGTTATCGGGGGCAGGGCCGGATTTACCTTTGGGTCGCCTTGGGCACAGTAATGTGGGACCCTCCTTCGACCATAATTCTCCACAAAACTACAGTGGCAAAAGTCACGAAAAGAGGGCAAAGGTTGTGGTCACTTTCACCCGTCCCCTGCCCTACTCGAAATGAACGCCATAGATTTCCTTCTTACGTACATGTAAGCCTACGAAACGAAAATTAGCACAGATGATTTCCACAAGTTACCCCAAAAATACAATTATGTAATTTTACGGGGGCCCCTAGGCACGTGCCCTGCTGACCTATGCCTAAATCCGACCCTGATCGGGGGATGGGGTGGGTAGCGTTCAGGTAACTACTACCGTCTTTTATTGGACTATACTAGGCACGGATCCAGGTGGAGCTCGGAGGAACTTAGCCCTTCTCTTCATAGCCATTAGTCAATTTTTGGTGTTGGAGCTGTCAGTAGCAAATAATTAAATTTCATATTCGGTAACATAGAACTCTCGAAAGCTAGAAAAGATATTTTTTCTTTGTGCACTAAGCGTGCTGTGAAACATTGCTGTGCTCTTCTATTATTTGGTCGGCCCACTTTTAGGAAATTGTAGATCGTGTCTTATCCGTTTATGTTCATGAGGAAATCAGTGGTCTTTGTTTTGTTAAGTTTATATATTGTTTACATCTATGGCCATCTTTAATATTAGGAGAAAGGATAAAGGTTAGAAAAAAGACTATATCATTGTAGTTATCGTCCTCTTGCACTCAAAACAGAGCAGTTAGAGCCCAGTTAATTTCAAAACAGTCTCTCCCTTGTGCAGGACCGTAGCCAGAATAATCAATTTTGGAGTTTCGCCGGCATGGGTGAGGGGGTGTCCCCCTCACTTTTGAACATTTTTGCCTATTTCAACGACTGTAGATGCAAAATGGTGCGATATTTTCCATTTTTCTTCTTACATTTGTATATGAAAAATGCTAGTCTCGTAATAAATTTTTACTTCTTCAGTGCAAGACCTTTTATTAAAAACTGGGGGGGGGGGGCACGTGTCCCCTCGTGCCTGCCCTCGTGCAACAGACTAATTATGAGCTTGACATTCTCACCATAGTTTTACGTCGTTAAATTGGCTATGCAGTGGCGTAGGAACGGGGGTCAGAGGAGCCATGGTCCTCTCAATATTTTATGTGGAAGGCCAAATCCAAATATCGCGATCGTGTTCAGTACATATAAAATAGATATGTACAGACTGTAATAAAAGCAGGCCCTGTCGTCTGCTTATCTGATGTCATGAAAATACAGTCGTGCCTGCATCATACTCTAATACAATAATGTGATTATGTTACAAGAAAAAGCCATCAATAGTACATCTCAAGGTCAATACTGATGTTATAAAAAGTCAGTATTTCAACTTTCAAGGAAATTTCCCCCAAACGGTCACTTTAGGGAATTCACATTGAGTTCGGAATATTTTTTAGGAAATCAGACTTTTTTGAGAAATAACATGCAGGAAACTTAATTAACCCTAAAACCCAGATTAGTTAAAATTATTTGTAAGTTTAATTTGAGGTCAATTACATTAATTTCCGATTTTCAACGACTTAAAAAACTTCCTTGGTTATTAAAATAAAGTTCTGATTGGAATTGCACCAGCACCTATACATTCGGTATTAATTCACCAGTGTGTTTTTAATGGTTAAACTTATATTATGATTATCAGTGGTGTATTTAGGGGGCCACTGGGCCATGCCTCTCTCGCTGATGCAGATTGTTTTCTTTAGTACCTAATATACGTAAACCTTTTAACACAAATTTCACTTCAAAGGTAGCATATGTAACATCAGATTGCATGTAAGGAGAGGGAGACACCTTCACCTCAGACCCCTTCCCAGGCCGGCGATCACACAACATAATGCATGCCCATAGGCGTAGGAGACGGGGGACTGGGGGGCTGCAGCCCCCAACCAAATTTTTTTGTGAAAATTCGGGCAATATGCTGAGAGTTTTTCTGGCACCTACTGAAAGAAAATAATGCAATGATGTAGCTAAAGGTAATCAATAGTTAAACTGCCTTGGCTATCAAAATAAAGTAGTTCTGATTTGAATTACACCAGCACCTTTATATTCGGTATTAATTTACCAGTGTCTTTTTTAATGGTTAAAATTATATTATGATTATCAGTGGTGTATTTGAGGGGCCATTGGGCCATGCCCCACCCTCACTGATGCCGATTTTTCTACCTAAAATACGTAAATGTTTAACAACAAATTTTTCTTCAAAGAGAGCAAATGTGGCACCAGATTGCATGTAAGGACACCTAATTTTTCAAAACTTTGAAGGGGGACACTCCCTCCCCTTACACCCCTTCCCCACGCCGGCGATCACACAACATAATGCCTGCCCCTCACCCCCATGAGAGAAATCCTGGCAACGCCACTGATTATTATCTTTGTTATTGTAACGACTTCCCCCAAAATTATGGAAGGGTAGTAACACGGAAAATGATTGTATATGTAATCGGCACGCGGTGTGATAACTGATGCATGCCAGTATATAATATGTATTGTTGTTGTTTCCTTTTTCTTTGAATATTTTTATTTTTTGTTGGTCTAATTAAATTTGGAAAAATCATATTGATCAAATATGATGCTCTGGTGTGGAAAGGGGGTCAAGGTCGAGAAATCGCGTCTGGTCTGCCCCCCCCCCCCCAATGTCAAACATCTTCCTACGCCCCTGCTACATAAGGCCAGAGAGTTGCTATTTGACCAATGAGTGTTATCTGAACTAGACCACCAGTGGTGTAAACTTCGACTTCGGCGGATTCAGGATTTCAAGCACGAAAGGGAGGGGACTTACTCCATAAGGGCAAATTCTGCAGCTACGAGCACCAATTGTACGAAGCCTCGAAAGAGTGAGTGGTGGTCTAAAGAGAAAACTTGAAATTTATACACTTGATTGGCATTTCTGACATCTGGAAATTAAAATGAACACCACATACTGTCAAGCAGCTTTAGGACCGTCTTAAAAAGGTAGTGTCGAAAAAGGGCCCGCTACAGCCGGGAAAGCCTCGTCTGGATCTGCGTCTCAGTGTAATTGCAATTTTGGTAAATAAACATATTGGAAGGTGATTGGACAACATCTGGACAATTCGCAGTTGTTGACATTCGAAAACGGGACAATATATTCTCAACACGGGAACTTTCGCTTGGACAATCCACCCAGTATGGCTACACGTGAAAACACTACTTGTCAACAACCATTTACTGCCCTTCAATGGCATCTCATTCAAGCGATTTCTTAACAAGAGAAGGGTTGGTCTTTGGGTAGTGATTTTTCAGGCAGTCTAAAACCCTGGGTTTATTAAAAATATGTGTAGCCTATAACTTTGTAATTCCTGATTCGATTGTATAAATTACAGCATTTTAGAGCAAAGACAATATTCGAAAGGAAATTGAATCGTTTGTAAGCAACCGGCGCAACGAAATAGCTCCCTTCATTGCCATTGCTTACGTGGCAGGCTGCACCGCATATTCGTTGTTCAGGCATAATTATGTTTGGGAAGCCCTAAAGAGGAGATGAGCAAACAGAGTACGCTTCGTGGGGTACGGTACTATTTTCATTGTTCGAACAGGGAGCTGTTACTCTGTGGCAGCTCCCTGGTTCGAATAACCCTGTGCAGGGGGGTGTACTTAACAAATCCCTGCCTTGTGCAAACACTAGCGAAACTGCAAACAATGCATAGCTTCGTGTAGCTTTGCTTTGTATGTAAACAGATGGATTGCAAGCCCGTGCACCTCTATTGGCTGCACGCCAAAGAGGAGTACATATTCGACACCTGCTATGAAGGTAAACAGATAGACTACTCGGCAAGTCCTGTGTTTTTTATCATGGGTACATTGGCAGGGAAGATGTTCGTTTGGCAAATTCATGCGCGAAATATACAGCGAAACTGAATGCCAAATAATTTCACTTAGCGTTGTCTTGGCGCTCTTGGCTTCAAAACGCCAAACAAGTGTTGGCACTTAACAGAATCGGTCGTTTTGGACGAAAAGAAGGCAAATTCATTTCGGATTTTCTCCAATACACTTCCATGAAATGAAATGAAATTTGCAAAGAAGATTACTGACAAGATTTTCAAGCAACTGGCACCAGTTACATGCCAAGATAATTCCACAGAACTGACAGTCGTGAGAGTTGGCAATGAATAGGGAAAGTTTGGTAACGAATTAGGAGATATGCCCTTCATTACCACTTTATCATGAGGTATTGGTCTCGTTAAAACTACTTAAAACCTCTTTCCCCTTCTCTTTTAAACCAATTGCCTCAACGCTGGACGTTGCCATTGTTCAGATCATGACATGTGATACAGCTTGTTGGAAAGAGATAATTAATTAGCTCGGTGATGGAGATAGCCTCGGGCGTTAGAAAGTGACATATAATCCTACCCCACGAAAGTCAAATTTTGTGGGGTAGGAAATCTAACATTTTTAACGGGTTCAATACGGCATGTGGACTTTCTCAAGGTTGACTTGTAGTGGCTATATTATGACACAGGGTTTTCTTCAAAAGTACACATTTGTCAATAATATTATTCTAAAAATCCGATTCTATGGAAAATTTACACCTTCCCCGGTGTGATTTTTGTCAAATTCAAGCCCCCAGAGCGTTAAAAATGATAGAAGAAAAGTAAGCAATAAATCACAATAGCTTGACAGCTGAGCTACAGCTGCTCGACAGCTATTAAACTTATTCCCTGCCGTCAAGTGAGTTAACACCACAGAATTCACAGAATTGCTGTGGTTAGCAACGACTTGGTAAATAAAATGGAATATTTGTATATAAAAACGACCTGTAAGGTCAATAAAACTCAATCAAGTGAGGGAGTGCAGCTAGGGAACACCTCGTTTATGAGCTCTGCTTTATGCAGGGAGTTGTCAGCCCTGACAACTCCCTGGTGAGATCAACTCCTCATGTAATTTTTTATTTTTTGATCCAATCAGGAGTAAATCCTGCCAACGCGGAACGGTCTATTTTTAATTCAAAATTGCCCCCGAAAAACATCGTTTATCGTGATATCGATTATTCCTGAAGAAGATATGAACATGGGCGACCCATGAACAAGTGTGCAAACTTTCAGGCGCAGATATCAAAATCCCTAGAGGAAGATAGGTTTTATGGCCAAATATTGAAACATAAGCTCTAGGGACGTCATATAAGCATCGATCAACACAAAATTTTAGAGGTAAAATTTAGGTAACATGTTATACATCCTCTCCAAATTTCAGATCCATACAGGGGTGGCGCCAGGGTATTTCGATGGGGGGGGGGGCAAAGCATGAGATGAGTGATCGCCGTCCTGGGGAGGGGTCTAAGGGGAATTGGGAAATTTTTTGTTAATTTAAGGTTGCTTAGATGCAAAATGGTGATGTCTTTGGTACATATCTTGAACTGATCATATATGGCTGGAAAGTTTATAATTTAGTAATTTTAATTTTCGTTTTGGGAAAGATGCTTTTGTGGGGAGGGGTGTCCCCTCCCCTTTGAGAAATTTTTTATTAATTTAAGATTTCTTAGATGCAAAATGGTGATATCTTTGGTATATTTTTTTAACTGATCATATATGTAAGAAAGTGTTTATAATTTATTGAATTTTAATTTTTGCTTTGGGAAAGATGCTTTTCTCGGGAGGGGTCTAAGGGGAGGGGTGTCCCCTCCCCTTTGAGAAATTTTTATCAATTTAAGATTGCTTAGATGCAAAATGGTGATGTCTTTGGTATTTTTGGAGCTGATCATATATGGCTGAAAAATGTTAATAATTTATTGAATTTTAAGTTTTGGTTTAGTGAAAGAGGACAGTATAGCCTTTGTTGTCTAAGAGAAGGGTATGTAGTCAACAAACCTCCTGAAGACACCCCCCTTTTATGTATGGGTATGTTTTCACTCAAAAATACGTGCGTTGAGTCGACAGAAACACGAACTATTACGAATATTTTCGTTGCTTCATATACAGGGGCGGCGCCACAGGGGGGGAGCAGGGCAGGCATTTCCCCCTATGGTTTTTCAACCCCCAAAATAAAACTTTGAAGTAATATATTATATGTCTCTCTTATTGCATAAGCGTAGGAAGCGGGGGGGGGGGCTGGGGGCCAAAGCCCCTAGTCAAAAATCTGGGGAGGGGGCTGAAGTATGCTTCTGTCCCCAACATCCAAGGCCAAAAACCCCTTATTTGTCTCTTCAGTAAAAAGTGTTAAAAATTTGCAGTAATTTTCCTTAAAATTTGCCCAAAATGTTACACCAAATTGCATCTGAGGATGGGGAGGGGGACACCCCTCCCCTTAGACCCCTCCCAGGACGACGATCACTTATCTCATGCTTTGCCCCCCCCCCATCGAAATACCCTGGCGCCGCCCCTGTTCATATATGCATTAAACAAGGTATCTTAAGGCTGGCAGACACCGGAATAGGCCCTCCTGGAAACTCTGGACTAATTATATCGATCAAATATATGCATACCCCACCCTCCTCCTTTCTTCTTTCTCCTTCGCTTCCCCTTCTTCTCTTTCGTTTTCCCCTTTTCTTTTTTCCTGTTCTTTTCCTTCTTTCTTTCCCCTGTTCTTGCAAATGATAAGAGGTGGTTGCCCCCTACCCCATGTGGCATCGTCCTGATTTTCTTTGCTCTTTTTCTGATTGACTCAAAATTTCTTCATACGGTAAAGATTGTGTTGTGTACGGCCATGCACCTACTATTTAAAATTCGTTTTCTATGGATTATTAAAATTCGATTTCTGTGGAGTCGAGACAACACCAAAATAAACTGAAGCAAAATAAGGCATAGGCGTAGGTAGCTTTTCGAGACTGGGGGCTGAACCTTGTTTCGGATCGCCGTCCTGGGGAGGGGTCTAAGGGGAAGGGTGTCCTCCTTCCCTGTGGAAAATTTTTGGGTATTTGAGGGTCCTCAGATGCAATCTGGTGCAACATTTTGGGCAAATTTTAAGGAAAATTACTGCAAATTTTTTACACTTTTTACTGAAGAGACAAATAAGGGGGTTTTGGCCTTGGATGTTGGGGGGCAGAAACATACTTCAGCCCCCCTGAATTTTGACTGGGGGCTTTGGTCCCCAGCCCCCCCCCCCCCGCTTCCTACGCTTATGCAATAAGGGAGACATATAATATTACTTCAAAGTTTAATTCATTTTATTAAATGTTTTTACATTTTAATTGTCAAAATGTTCGTTAAGAGATTGACTCATGATACCCCCAATATATATATGTTCACGTTCTAAACTTTAAATGGTCACATGCTGGGAATGGAGAGACAGTAAATGTTTGAGAATGCCTAACATTACATAATTCGGACAGGGGGGAATACCCATGGACGGAATGTTCACTTGGTCGAAGGTTCACTAAAGACCGAAGATTCCCCTTGACGAAAATATATTCCGAGTTACGGGTAGGGTTGGGGTTTTGGTTAGATAGAGATTCATGGATCAGGCGTATCCCCTGATGCACAAATTAGCTGTCTGTATTTTTGGTGTAACTTGCAATGATACGCATCTTTTCTCCAAGAAAGGGAGAACGTTTTGCTCTGTAACACATGATGTGTAAGGTCTCACAATAACTTGCCGTTAGCATACTACTGTATTGTTTTAGCTTTACTCTCGGTTTCTTTGCTCTTTTTGTTTGCGCTTTATGTATAATGGCCTTAGTCTTTAGGTAATACTAAAGCTGCATTCACGTAAACAATGGAGAAAACAGAAAACGTTATGCGTGCGGGGATTGCAATTAGTTTCAGGTATTTTGTAACGAACAATTTAACTAATATTGTGATAGATGGGTGACATACTGTAACACCTCACCCACCCCCTACAAAATTATGTGTCTTAAAACGTTTTTTAGACGATTTTATTTTTTGGGTTGAAAAACCATAGGGGGCAAATGCCTGCCCTGCCATCCCCACCCAACCCCCCCCCCCCCGTGCCGCCGCCCCTGGATCCATAGCTTACAAAACGGCCAGGAAAACGCAATTCAAAGACAAAATCTCTGAACGCTCCTCCAAAAACCGCTGTGACCTTCGCATTACTTCGACTAGAACTTTTCTAGTCGAAGTAAAAATAGCTAGGCTACTCCCTAATGTAGAATCACTGGCTGACGTTTACTATTTCGCAATCGGGGATTTTCCTGGACTTTCGGTCGCACTTAACCGTGACTGTACGCACACAAACATGCATCAAGTACATGTTAGCAGGAAGATGTACGTGTGCGTTCTGGTTATAATTAACATGTATCCGTGAACATGAAACGACGAACATTTTATAATCCCGGGCTTTCCAGGTGAGCAAAATGACAATATTTCATAATTATCTTCTTAAATTTTCAGCTTAATATGCCTTTTTGTAGTTTCAATTTCCCTGACTGTCTTACTAACGACAGAACTGACAGCTACAGCTAGCCAGTGTGCATATTTTACGCAGATAAGGCACCGTAACGGTACTGTAACGCGGTATACGTGCATATGAAGACTGAGGCTAATACAAAACAGCCACAATGACAACCTGTCACTCTACACTACAGTATATTCAACGGGATCTGTGCAGTGTTATGAGACTATAGGATGCCGAAGTCATGTTTGGACATCATTCAGTCTCGGCCTGGGGAGTCGTGTTTACAGTGGGTTACATTGCTGTTACTGTAGCCCGTAATCTGAGGCATAGGCCTGTGTGTCAATAGGGATGGGTATGCATAAAGACTACGGTATTTCTCCAATTTATGACGTAATGTTTTATGAGGATTTGACTTGTCATAGAACCCGGCACTACATTTACTCGTTTACATTGAGTCACGTGTGTCACTTTGTGCCCAACACCTTTGCAAGTGTTATATCCAAAGACTGGGCTGAGATGTAAACTAGCGATAGCCTATCATAATATCGCCAACAGTACACCATATTGGGTCCTAATTGGGGCCAAATTGGGCTACCGATTGGGGCCCAATCTGTTTTGTCACACGGATTTCATCTGGCCCCAATTGGGCTAACTTAGCCCAATTAATCCCAGCTGGGTCCCAACTTGGCCCAAATGAGTTAACAACATCTCTCTCATCTCTCTCATGAGCCCAATTGGGCCCCAGTTGGGCTACATGTTAAGGTTTGACTATCAATCGTTTTGGTTGCATTATTATGCCCGAATGTGTAAATACGTTTTGCCCGGGTTTGGGGAAAGGTATCAGACACGTGGTCAAGGAGACATCGGGTGGCCACCTAGAAAATGTTACTATTGCCTTAAGACATCTTAACACATCCCTCGCGCAGCAGCTATCTCGCCCTCTATTCAGTACCCGTCTTTCTGGCTAGGGGCTTAAAAGATATACACCCTTGCCCTACCTTGAAGACTAACGCCTTTGATCAGAATTATAGGCTAAACGGTTTTCAGAAGATAATGCACAACCTGTGTGAGTCCTTGCATTTAGTATCTGAAGGATAACTCCGCAGACAGTATTGTCCCGTACTTACGATTTAGTTGACCTCAAGAAAATATACCTGCAACTATTTCAGATGCAAAGCCAGTTAGGGCCTACCCTTTCATACTTGGAAACTTTAGCCCAACAGAATCCGTGCATGGATTATATTCATTGTGGATACTAGACACTAGCGTAACTGAAGGGGACAGGGGGCGGTCTCCCTCCCTGGGATGGTTTGTCGGTACATTTGCTGATTTTGTCGGTACATCCGCGCGGTCACGGTGTGAACGAAGACTAGTCTCCCCGATGGTTTACCAGTCTTTGCTCTCAAGAGGACAATTTCTCTAATAAGAACCCAACTTGAAATTTCCGGAGCGTTGCGGGCGCTTTTGGGTCACTCCAGTTTCTTCAATAGTTCCTTTCCTCATAGCTAGATAGCAGAAGTCCTGTCACCCTTACCAAGTAACATGTAGGCGGAGCACACAGGCTATGTAGAGGTCGTAAATTTCATCGCATATCGCAAAGCTATTTGCTGTTTTCTCGTGTGTGTCATGCGGTAGAGTTAGTTGGTGAGCGACTAACGGAGCAAAGTTTGGCAATTCCATCGGCAGTCCAGGTGCTTTCGACACAATGTATGTTATCCCCGATGCGGTCTACAATCCCTACAGTTTTTTTTTTTTCTTTATTGGTCTTAATATAATTACATATGTTTTTAGTGTAAGCCTACAAAAAGTTTTGCGCGCTTTGCAATTTCACGATTCAAACTCAAAAGAATACTATCAGTGCGCAAGTCGGCTCTTGAAGTTATAAGTGATATTGTGCAAATTATGCCCTGCAATGGTATGGGATAGTCAGGCACCTTCATATCTACTTCTCACCACCCCCGCAGTCAAGGAGCTGACGGAACTTGGGGTCGCTGACATGGCCCGGCCCCCTATCGGGAAAATTCTGTCGCCACATATGGTCAATTTATTTATTTTGGCTCTCCAAAAAGGGTAATTTCTGAGATAAAACCCAAAATTTTCGGCACGCTTTATCCACTGGTCCTCAGTTTCATTACTTACAGCTAAATATAGTAGGTTACAAACCCTTTCCATGATTTCAAGTAACTTCATGAGTAGAATACATGGAATGATGTAAATGTCGGGAATTTCATCTCATTTCAATAGACTTAGTTGATGTTCTCTTGTTTGCTTGTATCTGTCTTGGGGTACGGCTAGTGACTCGAGGAGGGAAGTAAAATGTAAGTTGTGCCCGATAGGGCCCAACTGCCAGGACAATTGACCTATGTAAGCTTTAAATAAGCACAGATTCTTTTTAGTGCACAGGCTCATCCAAAATAATTTCGAGTGCTTCGCGCGCTTTTTCACAGCTTAGAGTCGGGCAAAAACATTAAATAGGCGCGGAACTATTTTCCTCTAGTAAATACAAATTTTATGCAAAATATGCCCCGCAATGACATGGTATAGTACACAGGTTTTCTTCAAATTCTCCCTCAACATCCTCTCGACGGGATCGGAGCTGTCCGAGGCTTCGGGTCTCTGGTCTTCCCGTCGGCGAGTCTGTCCCCTCGTGGAACAAATCCAGGCTCCACCCCTGGGTAGATGGGGGGTGTCATGGGTGCAGGGGTGACTTTGACACTAAGTGTCGGTACATTGACTATATGCTGTCGGTACATTTAACTTATTTTCATCCCTCCCCCCCCCCCCACTTCAAGCACCCCAGTTATGCTACTGATACTAGAAGCTAAATATCTTTCTGAATTCCGTCGACCTTCCAAGCCTGTTGCAAGGGGGGAGAACGGGGTGAAGTCCCCGCCATAAAACTTTTCGCTCCCTAGAAAATTTCAAGTTGCCATTGCCTTATCACAATGTCACACATCTCCCCGTCCCCTAAGGAAACATTTTCCCCCTGGAAGCCCACCCTTCAGTAACTTGTCTGGCTACAGGCCAGCGCGGGATTCACGTGTTTTTATAGTTGTCTTACGATGTATTTCTGATATCTATTGCAAGCATTTTGCTTGCAAGCATCTATTGCAAGCATTTGCCTAGAAAGGTATGATTTTCTTCATTTTCAAAGCGCTTCTGTATAAAAGAAATCTTCGTGTGTGGTGTGTCCCTGTGGCACCAGCCACCATGCCACGCGGTCCCTTTCTGTTTTCACCAAATTTATCCTTCTGACATAGATTAAAACTTTATCCTTCGGTACACATGGGCTCGTACAGAAGGCGTGCAGGCTGAGAAAAAGGAATATTCGGGACCTGGGTCCGCCAAAGGAAGTGAAGGACCAACCAAGGCGACGCTCGCCTAGACTGTATATTTCGTGTACTGTGATGGTTAAAATAGAAGTTAAACAAAAGTAGGCTCAATACTTTGTTACTATATGTTCTGAATTGAAGATACGCAGTTAAAAAGATTATAATATAGTGTTTATGATGTAAAAATGAGACTCGTCGAATAGGAGGATGGGGTGGGGCTAGCTCGAACCACGAACATCTTTGGCTACTGGCTTGACATATGCCACCGTTAGAAATGGAAATGTGGGGATAGTTTCAATGGTTATCCCTGTCAAAATCTAAGTCGAATTATGAATCAGGGTTTCATTACACGAGGAAAAAAATTGTAGTCATTTAGAACCCGGCGCCCCGTCGAAAATGGTTTTTCTCATCGCCATCTCCTATCCTTTATTTATGAATTTCCCTCCAATTTAACGCCCTTTATTTTTTATTTTGCCCGTTTCTACAGATAATATTCACGACGGCTGGGCCTGTCATGGAAAGTTTTATACGTTTAATGCAAGGCTTTCACAATTCTTCTAATACAATGGCCGATAGAGATCATAATATCCCCATCTCGAGCCAAGAGATGCAGACCAGAGAGATGCCTGAAGAGACAGATTTCGCACAGGAGGCAGAAGAAGATCATTACGACTCAGATGAGAATAGGCATGACGTCAGGGAGAACTTAATTGATGGCACTTTTAAAGAGTCGGCGGTCGACAGAATGGACTGCGTCAGTAGCAATCATTTCCAAAACGAAGATACCCTCGAGAGCGTTAACGACCGCCGCACACCTGAAACTCAACCGCGAATGCAGGAAGATAGGGCTGTTACCGAACAAGGTGTAGGTAGGTAAAAGACTGCCCGCTGTATTCTCGCGGAAATGACGAAGCGTGTTTTTCTTCACCTCTTGGGAGACAATGACACAGGCTAGAACCAGGGAGAAATCCTTCGATTCCTAAGACATTCGACATATTATCAAAGTAGCTTTTGATTTGATTCCATCCGAAAACCGAACCGCTTGCTGTGATATCAAGTTTCGAATGTAAATTGCACAACTGATTAGTCGGCAATAATTGTAACTAATGAAACCGCCTTGTTGTATCTCTAAACGAAGGAGAAAGAATGTTCACAGGAGGGGCACACAGCCTCGTGTGTCGTGACCATGTGGCCAAAATAAGGGTTCAATCCCGGTGTTCCGACCTCTCTATGTTCCGACCTCTCTATGTTCCGACCTCTCTATGTTCCGACCTCTCTATGTTCCGACTTTTTAACGATTTTTCACGTTTTGGTCGAAACATAGGTCGGAACATAGAGACGTGATGACGTCTCTATGTTTCGACCTCTCTATGTTCCGACCGCAATTTGAAAAAGTCGAAACATAGAGAAGTCGAAACACAGAGACTTTGGACGTCTCAATGTTCCGACTACTCCATATTCCGACCTAAATTTCAAACGTGAAGAATTCGGTACATAGAGAAGTCGAAACATAGAGACGTTTTACACATTTATATGTTCCTACTTCTCTATGTTTCGACCACAAATGAAAACATGCATTTTGGTCATATTCAATCTTATGGGATAGGACCCCTACGCCGCCACCCCCTGGGAGTATCTGCGCATGTGTCTTCTATAGGATATCTATCAACTCTGCCCGTGCCCCCTTGCCCCTTGCCACTGTGGCCATTGTATGGCGGCTAGTCGAAATGCACCTTTGAATTCGTGTATATTATCACCATCGTTCATGTGAGGGCGCTATAATATCATTTTCGGGGTCAAGTTCACCCCGCCCTTGCACTTTCATCCCGATCATGATAGGTCACCCGAAACACCCTTCCCGCCCCCTTTCGCCTCATAGAAGTGAGATATGCAATTAAAAGTGCCAGTTTCGTAATCAGCGTCCTCAAATGCATATGTGCGCAAAGTTTTGGGCTGATCTGAGAGATGACCCTGCAGGGGGCCCCCAAACCATAAGGTGTAATACGTCCATGTGTTTTTTTAGCCAAAATCATCGAACGTCACCGAATTGCATCAAACTTTGCAGCAAGGTCAATTCGACTACGCCCTTCACGAATCCGAAGTTAAAATTTGCATATCTCCTTCCCCTTAAGAGATACTCCCTTTTTTCTATTTTTGGAGTATTTTCAAACCGCCATATCTCAAAAACCGAACAAGCTGTGCCAAAATAGACCTCAATTTCGTAATCAGCGGTATCAAAAATACCCAATATGTTATTTTCAAGCGTTTTCCTGACATTCGATTTTCCCCTGGGGGTGGGGGTGGGGGAATCCGTGATCCCAAACACGTATGCGATTTGAAATATGGTTTCTGGGTTTTTCGGGGTCGCCGATTTCAGAAAGGCCCTTTTCTCGGCGCACCATTCAGCGTAGAATTAGCCTTTGAAAAGTACTCTGCATGTGTCGGAACATAGAGAGGTCGAAACATAGAGAGGACCCCAAAATAAGTGATGTCTGTTTCACATGCAAGAGGACTCGGGAGCAGTCAAAAGGTCCTTATCGTCAATTATTTTATAATTCCTTGCAGAGTCCACGCCACGAGGGGCATGTGGGAATTCCTTCCAGTCAATGCCTTTCCCGCACTTCCCCAGTCAGTTACAGTATAGAGGTACAAGATTCACTCATAACTTTTTATCCCCCCCCCCCTTCCCAACATTTTTACATGTCTCATCCCCTCCCCCTCTTCCCCAACTTTTCAAATTCAAGCGGCTTCACTGATTCCGTGGACATGTATGGTTCACTTACATGGCCGTACAAAGAATTTTTCGGCAGATGAGGGGACGAAAAAGGCAAAGCAGAACACCACCATTACTTCGCATTCAGTCAGTATAGCAGGGACAAAAGTGCAAAAATGATACTCATATTGCCGGCCAACGCGTTTCGAGCATTAAAAGTTTGATCTAAACAAATGATCACCACTTTTTACAACCAAAGACTAACAAATTGATGTGATTAAAAGTTATTTTGAACATCTCTGGGGTAGGGGCTACTACCTCTACTATCCCCGATATGTGCAGTCATCAGGGCTGGTAAAAATGTTTATTTCCCGACAAGCAAGTCAAATTTCCCACAATTTCTACATGTTCTCAGGTACTAGCCAAATTTCCCTTCAACTGCTCATATTTCCTTTCAAATACCAAGTTTTCCCTGCAAGGAGCTTCCCACATTTCTGATTTTTTTCCACTCGTGGCGGCCATTTTTGCTTGCGATGAAAAGGTGAGGCTTAAAGGAAGGGTTCAAGCAAAAAGTTAATTTTCATATGTGAAAGAGGAACTAAATCTAGGCAATTTGGTGAGACTCTAATTGAAATCGGATATGTAGTACTCGAGATATCAGCAAATGAGGTTACTACATTTATGGCCCATCGTGAGCTTGAGGCAAGCAGGGGTTATACCACTTCCTCACATTGATGAGAAATGCTTTTGTTCCTTTGTTTTTTCAGTCTGTTGCGTATGGAACGCGAATTACGCAAAGTTCGTTAATAACGGCGTAATCGTTAGTAACAGTGGCATACATTGAGTTAATAACGGCGTGATTTTCAACAACAGCGTGGTAAATGTTGGTAATAACGGCCTGATTTTGAGAAACAACGTGGTTAATATCGGCAACAATGATGTAACTTTAAGTAACAAGGCGGTAAAAGTAGTTAACAGCGGCGTGTTACGAAGTGGCCTCGTACAGCAAGAGGTTAACAACGGCGTTATCCTTATCAATAGCGAGCTAAATGTCTTTAACGACCTTTCCGCGTTCAACGGGCTGATTGTAAGTAACCATGTAATATGAGTTAACAACGTGAAAGCAGTCAATGGCGCTGTTTCAGTCAACGCAAATGCAATTTACGACGATGTAAATGGGAGCAACAACACGATTGGTAGTAGGTTAAGTCAATGAGCCTATGCAGGGAGCTAGAAGACAGCTCCATGCTCAATGTTCATGGAGCTGGAAGACAGCTACATGCTCAATGTTTCATGGCGCTTGTACTTAAGCTGCTGGAAGAGTGGGTGTTTTTTCTATCGCAGTGCATTTGAGGATTTTATTGAAGCTTGTACAAAGTCATGTACAGATAGAAGGCTTATCAGACTCAGAGCTAGAGGTGTGCACGAAAAATTTTGCTTGAATAAATACAGCATGGCCTAACGAGATCCGTCTGGGATCGGGTAAAGGATCAAAATAATGCCCACCTCCGATCAGTGGCGTCACCAGACTTTTTTATTCTGGGGGAGCACAAGGTGGCACAACAGTTCGACGAGGGGCACAACTAGATAGTGGCCGGATGCAGTATGTTGTGTGATCGCCGGCCTGGGGGAGGGGTGTAAGGGGAGGGTGTGCTTTTTTTTTTTGGTTTTTAAGGGCCTAGATGCAAAATGGTGCGAGATTGTAGACTTTTTTTAATTAACCTTGGAGGTTTAGTTATGGTGGTTTATTGGGGAATTTTTTTTTATCCTTCAGTGGAAATACCTTTTCATTGGAAATGTTTTTTTTGGGGGGGGGGGGACTTGATGAGAGGGAGTGGTTAAAGGGTGTACTTTTCCCCTTGAGACATTTGTATGCACGTAAGATTGCTAAGAACAAAAGTAAAATGGTGATACTGTACAGTACTATAACTTTTTAGCAAACTTTTTCATGTTTTGTGTGTGCGTGTGTGTGGGGGGGGGGGGGGTAAATTGGAACATAAAATACCACCAGGGGCGGTGCCACAGGGGGGGTAGGGCAGGCATTTGCCCCCCCTATGGTTTTTCAACCCAACAAATAAAATCGTCTAAAAACGTTTTAAGATACATAGTTTTGTAGGGGGTGGGGTGAGGTGTTACAGTGTGTCACCCATCTATCACAATATTAGTTAAATTGTTTGTTACAAAATACCTGAAACTTGCAATCCCCGCAAGCATAACGTTTTCTGTTTTCTCCATTGTTTACGTGAATGCAGGTTTAGTATTACATAAACACTAAGGCCATTATACATAACGCGCAAAAAAAAAGAGCATAGGAACCAAGAGTAAAGCTCAAACAATATCATTGCAAGTTACACCAAAAAATACAGACAGCTAATTTGTGCATCAGGGGATCCATGAATCTCTATCTAACCAAAACCCCAACCCTACCCGTAACTCAGAATATATTTTTGTCTGGGGGAATTAATCGGTCTTTAGTGAACCTTTCGACCAAGTGAACCTTCCATCTATGGGTATTCCCCGCTGTGCAGATTATGTAATGTTTGGCAATCTCAAACATTTACCATCTCTCAATTCCCAGCATGTGACCATTTAAAGTTTAGAACGTGAACATACATATATTGGGGGATCATGAGTCAATCACTTAACAAACATTTTGACAATAAAAATATAAAAAAAAATAATAAAATGAAATAAAATTTGAAATAATATTATATTGCATAAGCCTAGGAAATGGGGGGAGGGGGGGCTGGGGCTAAAGCCCCCAGTAAAAAATCTGGGGGACTGAAGTATGCTTCTACTGTACCTCCAACATCCAAGGCCAAAAACCCCTTATTTGTCTCTTCAGTAAAAATGTAAAATATTTGCAGTAATTTTCCTTAAAATTTGCCCAAAATGTACCAAATTGCATCTGAGGACCCTCAAATACCCAAAAATTTTCCAAAAGGGGAGGGGACACCCCTCCCATTGGACCTCTCCCCAGGATGGTAATCAGAAACATGGTTCAGCCCCCCAGTCTCCAAAAGCTACCTACACCTATGCCTTGTTGTGCTTTATTTTGGTGTTGTCTCGACTGAGTAATCCATAGAAAACGAATTTTAAACAGTAGGTGCATGGCCGTACACAAACACAATCATTACTGTATGAAGAAATCTTGAGTCAATCAGAAAAAGAGCAAAGAAAAAGAGGGCGATGCCACATGGGGCAGGGGGCAACTGCCTCCTATCATTTGTGAGAACAGGGGAAAGAGAGAAGGAAAAAAAAAGGAAAAAAGAAAAGGAGAAAATGACAGAGAAGAAGTGGAAGCGAAGGAGAAAGAAGAAAGCAGGGGTCAAAATTCCACTGTTCCGCTGTTCCCAGAACAGTGCTTTTAGTGCCGGAACAGTAACTTTTCAAAAGCCACTGTTCCATGGAACAGTGTTTTTCCACAAGAAGCAAAGTGCATATAAATATACGCACATGCTAATCTCTGATAAAGTAATGACGCCGTGAATATAAAAAGTCCCCATAAATTTTGGCTTAAGTATGAAATGTAATCTCGTTCCACGGTTATCAATTAAAGTCGGTTACTTGCAGGTGTTATTCCCTATGCTCCATGGTACAGTGCTGTGCATGGGCATCCGCAGGCATGGTCAAGGGGGGCACTTGCCCCCCCCCTGGAAAATCAAAAATTTGAAAAAACGAGTAAAAATTAAAGAAAAAACTAAACAAAACATGTTTTCCTGTTTCTATTCGGTAAATAGGCTTAAGAAATGCCATTTCCAGCGATCTGAAAGGCATTTCGGGCCGAAATTTTCTTGCGCTTCACGCCAACTCATGGTCACGCGGAGGTTTTGCCCACCCCTAGAAATTTTTGCCCCCCCCCTGGATTTTTTTCTGCGGACGCCCATGGTGCTGTGTAAACGCACATACTGAAGTTTTACTACCGAACGCATAAAAACTTTTAGTACAGTATGTCATTTATTGCCCTACAAGCGAAGGGCCATCTTGCGTCACCCCTTGTCTTGCGTGGTATGTTCCAAATGACCTCTTAACTATTCATTGATATTCCCTCCACTTTATTGTGTTTTTAGGGGGTTTTGTATTAATATTCCCTCCAAGCTAGCAACGAAGCACCGAAACCTGAAATGACTAAAAGCAGTTCTGTGACTGCTGATATCTCGTAACCAAAGTCAATGGGTCCTAAGTGTTTGCTTTTCCTCGCAAGATCTTCCTTTTGACTTACTGTGTGGAATGATACTTGAATCAAGGTTATAGCGAAGGATACGACTAGAATGATTTCACATAAATTTGCTGCCAGAAAATAACAACAGTATGTGCACTCATATGTTGGAGAACACACTCATTGCTTTGCTATTGCAATAAACCGCAATGCAAAGGATGAATCAAGCAAAAATATTCCTTTACCGTGGAACTTTTTTGCTCTCACTCAAATATGACTTGCCTTGCTTGCTGTGCCTTCTGCATCAACTTTGAGTGTATTTTATCCTACAGAAGGTTTTGGGACACTGCAATGTTAGGTCTCAGGACAATGCAAGATTATTGGCGATAACTTTGTGTTTAAGAAATAAGAACCAAAAGAAAATCAGGATATCCCACTGGCTAATCCCTGCTGCAGGCGAAAATTCACCCTCCCGACATTACGGTCAAGTCGTGCAGTCATACCACTCCAATACAGTAGACAGCAATGAAATTTGCACCTTTGCAGTTTGAACGAACTGTACGTATGCCGAGGTACCGTACTCCGGAACAGTAAAATCTGATCCGGAACAGTAATTTTGGAAAAAGAGCTGTTCCGTGGAACAGCAGCAAAAAAATTATAATTCGACCCCTGGAAAGGAGGAGGGTAGGGTAGGCATATATTTGATCCATATAATTTGTCCAGAGCTTCCAGGAGGCCCTATTCTGGTGTCTGCCAGCCTTCAGATACCTTGCATAATGCATATATGAAGCAACGAAAATATTCGTAATAGTTCGTGTTTCTGTCAACTCAACACACATATTTTTGAGTGAAAACATACCCATACATAAATGGGGAGTGGCTTCAGGAGGTTTGTTGACTACATAGCCTTCTCTTAGACAACAAAGGCTACTGTCCTTTTTCACTAAACCAAAACTTAAAATTCAATAAATTATTAGCATTTCTCAGCCATATATGATCAGCTCAAAAAATACCAAAGACATCACCATTTTGCATCTTAGCAATCTTAAATTGATAAAAATTTCTCAAAGCGGAGGGGACACCCCCTCCCCTTAGACCCCTCTCCAGAAAAGCATCTTGCCCCCAAGTCAAAATTAAAATTCAATAAATTATGGACACTTTCTTCCATATATGATCAGTTCAAAAAATATACCAAAGACATCACCATTTTACATCTAAATTATAAGTTTTCCAGTCATATATGATCAGTTCAAAACAGGGTTGGTGATTTTCTTGATTTTTTTAAAAAAATCGTGATTTACTAAATCAATGATTTAAATCAAATAAATTTAAATCGATTTAAATCATTAAAATCTTGATTTTTTTCAATTAAAATCATGATTTAAATAGGCCTGATTTAAAACAACCAACCCTGGTTCAAAATATGTACCAAAGACATTATCATTTTGCATCTAAGCAATCTTAAATTAATAAGTCCTCAAAGGGGAGGGGACAACCCCAGAAAAGCATCTTTCCCAAAACAAAAATTAAAATTACTAAATTATAAGTTTTCCAGTCATATATGGTCAGTTCAAAACAGGGTTGGTGATTTTCTTGATTTTTTTAAAAAAATTGTGATTTACTAAATCAATGATTTAAATCAAATAAATTTAAATTGATTTAAATCATTAAAATCTTGATTTTTTTCCATTAAAATCATGATTTAAATCGGCCTGATTTAAATCAGCCAACCCTGGTTCAAAATATCTACCAAAGACATCATCATTTTGCATCTAAGCAATCTTAAATTAATAAGTCCTCAAAGGGGAGGGGACAACCAACCCCAGAAAAGCATCTTTCCCAAAACAAAAATTAAAATTACTAAATTATACGTTTTCCAGTCATATATGGTCAGTTCAAAACAGGGTTGGTGATTTTCTTGATTTTTTTAAAAAAATCATGATTTACTACATCAATGATTTAAATCAAATAAATTTAAATCGATTTAAATCATTACCAGAAAGCCCAAAGGCTTAGTGATTCCTTGCCGAATGGGGATGCTTTGTTGCACTGAGGTTTATCCCTCAATTTATCTTTCTTGACTACATCATTTTATGTTTTAACAATTTGACCTCTGCTGACCTGACATGACCTTTGAACCCCACCAAATATAACAAAAAAGAAAATCTGAAGTGTATTGAAAGGGATTCAACTCCAATGGATCATGGATCTTGAAAATTCTTGGAAAATTTTGCTTTTTGACCTCTGGTGACCCTAGATGACGGTCTTAGGAATACTTGGGATATTTTGCTGTTTGACCTCTGGTGATTCCTGATGACTATCTTGGGAATTCTTGGGAAATTTCACTTTTTGACCTCTGGTAACCCCATATCATGATTTTTTGACCTCTGGTGACCCCATATCATAATCTTGGGAATTCTTGGGATATTTTGCTTTTTGACCTCTGGTGACCCCATATAACAATCTTGGGAATTCTTGGGAAATTTTGCTTTTGCTTTTTGGCCTCTGATAACTCCAGATGATGATCTTGAGAATTCTTGGGAAATGTTGATTTTTGACCCCAGTGACGCCAGATTACAATCTTGGGAATTCTTGGGATATTTTGTTGTTTGACCTCTCGTGACTCCTGATGACTATTTTGGGAATTCTTGGGAAATTTCACTTTTTGACCTCTGGTGACCCCATATCATGATCTTGGGAATTCTTGGGATATTTTGCTTTCTGACCTCTGGTGACCCCATATAACAATCTTGGGAATTCTTGGGAAATTTTGCTTTTGCTTTTTGGCCTCTGATAACTCCAGATGATGATCTTGAGAATTCTTGGGAAATGTTGATTTTTGACCCCAGTGATGCCAGATTACAATCTTGGGAACTCTTGGGATATTTTGCTTTTTGACCTCTGGTGACCCCATATAACAATCTTGGGAATTCTTGGGAAATTCTGCTTTTGACCTTTGGTCACCCCATATAACAATCTTGGGAATTCTTGGGAAATGTTGCTTTTTGACCCCAGTGATGCCAGACTACAACCTTGGGAATTCTTGGGAAATGTTGCTTTTTGACCCCAGTGATGCCAGACTACAATCTTGGGAATTCTTGGGAAAGTTTGCTTTTTGACCTTTGGTAACCCAACATGACCTTTGACCTCCACCAAAAACAATAGGGTTCTTCCTTACATCATGACAAATCTATATACTAAATATGAAAAGTGTCGGTCATTCTTATCTTGAGATATCATGATTACGAGCGTTTCAGCTTTTTACCTCCAGTGACCTCAAATTACCTTTGACCTTCACCAAAAATAAAAGCTTCTTCCTGTCAACATGACAAATCTATGTACCAAATAAGAAAAGTGTTGGTCATTGCTATCTGAAGATATCGTGTTTACAAGCCGTTTACGAGGTTTTCGTAGTTTAACCTCTAGTGACCTCAGATGACCTTTGACCTCTACCGAAAACAATAGCATTCTTCCTCTCAACATTACAAATCTATATAGGCCATTCCCATCTTGACATATGACGATTTCAAGGTTTTCAGTCTTTGACCTCTAGTGACCTCAAATGACCTTTTACCTCCACCAAAAACAATAGGATTCTTTCTCTCAACATGACAAGTCTATATACCAAATATGAAAAGTGTCTGTCACTCCTATCTTGAGATATCGTGATTAACGAGGTTTTCGGCTTTTGAACCCCGGTGACCCCAAGTGACCTTTGACCTTCACCAAAAACAATAGGGTTCTTCCTCTCAACATGACAAATCTACATACCAAATATGAAAAGTGTCGGTCATCCCTATCTCGAGATATCGCAATTACAAGGTTTTTTGGTTTTTGACCTCTGGTGACCTCAGATGACCTTTGACCTCTACCAAAAACAATAGGGTTCTTCCTCTCAACACGACAAATCCATACAGGCCACTCCTATCTTGAGATATCATGATTTCAAGGTTTTCGATCTTTGACCTCTGGTGACCTCAAATGACCTTTGACCTCCACCAAAAACAATTGGATTCTTTCTCTCAAGATGACAAACCTATATATCAAATATGAAAAGTGTCCGTCATTCCTACCTTGAGATATTGCGATTACGAGCTTTTCGACTTTTTACCTCCGGTGACCTCAAATGACCTTTGACCTTCACCAAAAACAATAGGGTTCTTCCTCTCAACATGACAAATCTATATACCAAATATGAAAAGTGTCGGTCATTGCTATCTCGAGATAGCGCGATTACAAGCCATTTACGAGGTTTTCACAGTTTAACCTCTGGTGACCTCAGATGACCTTTGACCTCTACCAAAAACAATAGGGTTCTTCCTCTCAACATGACAAATCTATATACCAAATATGAAAAATGTCAGTCATCCCTATCTCAAGATAAGGCGATTACAAGGTTTTCGGTTTTTGACCTCTGGTGACCTCTGATGACCTTCGACCTCCTCCAAAAAATATAGGGTTCTTCCTCTCAACATGAAAAATCTATATACCAAATATGAAAAGTGTCGGTCAATCCTATCTTTAGATATCGCGATTACAAGCAGCTTCACAAACACACATACACACACACGTTCACACACACACACACACACATACACACACACACACACACGACATCACCATCGCATAGATTCCTTGCCTGCCTACGGCAAGGAATCAAAAATCTTGATTTTTTTCAATTAAAATCATGATTTAAATCTGTTACTGTTAAAGATGGTACTTTGATATTCTCAGAAATACTGGAAAATTTGAAAATATATGAACACCGAAGAATTAGTTTTGCTGATGGTACCGTTCTGTCTGTACTATGTAGTTTGTGAAAATTGTGACTAATGGTCTGAGCACAACATGTGACACTTGAAGTTTGCTTTTTCCTTCCTCACGTCAGATCTGGGGTTCGACTCCTGGGGGTCATACCAAAGACTTTAAAAATGGAAGTTACTTCCATTCTGCTTGGTGCTCAGCATACTGCAGGCAATGGAGTGGGAAAACAAGCCAGTGAGCCACAACTAGAAAAAATGCTGTGGCCAGTCCTTAAACCAATTGGTTAGAAACTGAGCTGTAACTCTAACTCCTTCCTCACACATGCTGCATTAAATGCTAGGTAGTACTTCCATGATACAACAGCCTTTCAGCAAACATGTTGTCATACTGTGAGCATAAGCTAAAGTTTAACATTTAAAAGGTCAAGAAGCCACTTGGCAAATTGAGGATCCTATACCAGATTTATCGTGGATAAACACAGGAGAGATGCACAGATGGTCAATTCCATGTAAACAGGCCCAAAACCATAAAAAAATCAAAATAGTTAAAATGCTAAGTGAATGTTCTTAAATGTTGCAAATTACTATGTCTAGTTTCTTGGCCAAACAATTTTTTTTCCTAGTAAGTCACTGTCACGGGAAAAATTACACTGCCCTCAAGAGGTCACTTTACCATCATTTTTTCAACGGAAATGGCATGCATTTGGAGACCAACTTCCTGATTAATTTGTTCAAAAATTCAGAAGATTCATCCATAAATGGTGATATAACATTACTTTTTTAAATTGAGAGAGCAAATTGCACTGCAACTTGTCATTTTGGCATTCACATGTGTGAACCAAGTGTGGTTTTAAAAATGTAACAGTAACACCCGTCACGTTTTGGACAAAAAAGTTACCTAAAAATTGGAGATGATCATTTCATTTAAAATTATTTTGGATCTTCTAAATTCATACTACCCTGGAACCATCATATCAGTTTTATCCAAAAGTATTCAAATAAAATTTATTTTTTCGATCATTTAAATTGCGTAACACCCATCACAATGAGTGTGACGGGTGTCACAGTACCAATGAAAATATTTCATAAATTCAGTAACAAATGCATGACATTTTCTGAGTGCATAACACATAACTTATACTCTAACTGCTAATAAATCAGCTGCAATAAAACTGAGATAGGTAGTTATGAAAAGTAATTAATTGCCCTCTTATTGTATCCAGTGCAAAAATGTGACGGGTATTACATCATGTGCAGTCTGATTGTCAAACAGTCATTCCATATTGTATCACTAGTGACAATCTCCATCATAACAAGCATGCTATTTGCAATTAGCCATTAATTAAGAATAGAAAAGTCTTAAATTAAAAGATGTAAGATCAATTGTATTCACCAGTTTCTTAATGTTAACTGCAGTGACACCATTGACTCACCAGTAAATTTACTGTACACTGATTTGATGCAACTGAGGTAGCACCTGATGCCACAGCTAAATTTGATGATTGCCATAGTTACAGCATCAGTGGGTTGTTTTTTCCTTCTTTTTTTTTTGATTTCAAATTATGGCCCATCTCCATGTTCATCAATGTTATTACAATGGGTGGTAGGGGGTAACATGTCCCTATCCTAACAATTTTCCACCTCCCCAAAGGTCCCTGCATCCTATGGAAGCCCCCCCCCCCCCAAACAATATTCAATATTCTAGAAAACGTTGTCTATTGTCCTGGCTACTGTACTACAATCATGTCAGATGTAAAGGAATGTTTAATAATGTCGCAGAGGCTAAACCTACTGTCTAAGATTAATTGCACAAAAAGGCATCTTCAACAAATTAATAAAATGTTACATTATCCTCATTAATAAAGTGAACAGGGGAAAGCTCTACTGTACAATCAAACCCCTCTACCAATGATGGCACACATGTGTATGACAGTCACTACCCCCGCCACAAAAATTTGTGAATAACACTGGTTTACATACTGACATAGTTTTGAATTTGAAATTTCTGTTACAACTCATAAACATTTGTTAAAATGGATTATATTAAATTTAACATATCATCCTGGATGGTGCTAAACCATCGGCCATTCAAACTTTTCAGCTATATTTAAAGACTTAATTAAAAGTACAAAATATACTGGGGAAAATGTAACAATTTATACAGAAAATTATATTGGACAAACTTCTAGGAAAGTGCTTTATATAACGGTAGGTCTGCCAGCTTGATTTTATACTACTTCAAAGAACTATGACTAATTAACGTAGGCTGGGAGACGTATTTTTCAGACACCGTAACACCCATCATGCTGCTTAAATCAAAGTTACTCAGAATTAATAAATGGTTTTTCTTAGAACTAGTTATGTTTATTTACTTCAATGTTTGTGCCTTTCATAAATAGTTTCAAGTTTGGTATAAATGTTTTAAACTCACAGACTTTAAGAACTTTTTAAATCAGAATTTTCCAGATTTTGTGATGTAACACCCATCACACACCTTATGAGCAATATAAAGTTGCTGTATGCTGCTAACTTAAATTTCCTTTTTCTTATTTGAGTACATCGCAACCTACCGTACACTACTGTTGGCCACTGCAGCATTTGACTCATCTTTCTTGGTCATTAAAATATAATTGGGGAATGATCAGAAATTATCTCTAAATCATCACGTGGAATTGACCAGAAGACGTTTTATTTCAAAAGTACAATACCTGTAAATCTGTAAATATAAAGAAGTGTGCATGCCACCATGAATGCATGGTTGTGTACAGGAACTTTTCGGCAGGATGGGGAAAAGTCTAAGGGGAGTTCCAACACCAATTGGCCCATTTGTAGTGCAACAAGAAAACTTCCAAAAATGCTTCCCATATCAGGCAGGTAGCTGAGATTTTGTCAAGGGTTGGAGGGAAGGCGAATTCAAGTTTAAATACCGAAATGCCCACAACTGTATGGGAAGCAGAAGCCTACTGTACCTTAGGGACTCTGGTATCAGGGGAAATGCCTCAGAGGGGTTCCAGGGGAGAAGCCCCAAAAACTCATGGGTACTTAGAAACTGTGCACTTGGCACTGAAAAGACCACAAAAATCACACTCTGACATACAGTAGTTTTACATTATGGTCTTACTCCATCCAACTAACAGCCAACCAGGATTTATGATGCAGTAAGCTGTACAAAAGATGGTCGAGGGGAAGATGGATGATGATCATGATGATGTCTTCCTAGGGTATTTGAAAAACCATCCCACCAAAACTGTCCAACAGGAAGTACAGGTAGTAATGGAAAAACGAGCACTAAGGATGTGTGCGCCTGAAGCTCACTACGAATCTTGCATTTTCGGGCTTCGGCAATATGACTACATACTCAAGAGGGGTGGTTGTCTCTTTCACCCCCATGCACATTGTTACATACCTGTCACATACTGCTGAAAATGGCACTCAGCTTTCTGTGCCTTTCGACTTGCATCTAAAGCAATCATTATCTTTAATAATAGTTCAAAACCTTACACAGCTCCATGTTTTGAAAAAGTGCTTTGAAAATTTCTGGCAGGCAGGGGCAACTGCCCTTGCTGCACATGTGCTTAAGGCTGTGTGGGTGCCCTCACTGCCCTGTATAGCATCATAGCTGAGTGTGGTATGAAGCTTTGCAACCATGTCTTTTTTATAAGAAAGAATAAACAGGATCTATTTTACATGAAAAGAAACGATTGCATTTCAAATATACTGAACTGGATGGTATATTGTAAGGTCCCTAATTTGTCCCACTTGTGGGGTCTTGTGATGATTCCTCCATGACCTAACACACTTTCAATGGGGGAACTACTAGCAGGGACAGCCAGGGCCCCAATAGCAAAAGGGCAGAATCTAGGGAGGGTTGGCAGTATTACATTATTAACCCAAGCAGACTGTTAATTATCAGGGCACTTTACACAACTTATCCTAATCAGGTTAGTCCAGAATCAACAACAGTGACCAAAGCACAATCTTAATATTCTTGGTAATTAACACAAATTTTCAATGGATTTTCATAAGTTCTATGGATGCTCAAAGAGCTTATGACTTCTGTCGGTAATAAGTTGTTTTGGCAAGTCCAAGTCACAAGTCGTTTTTCCCAAGTCCAAGTCAAGTCACAAGTCTGTTAGTATTTGCAAGTCAAGTTGCAAGTCACAAAAATAGTAACTCCAGTCTGGCTTGTATCCAAGTCGCATGACTCGACTCTACAACTATGCTGTATTGTGCACCATGTCCATGCTCTACATATCCAGAATAACCTTACTGTACAGTACAGTAACTTGAATATGTCTGCCATTAACTTTCTGTGTAATTGAACTCTTCCTTAAACTGACAGAGACCATAAAGAAATCATGTTACAAAATGACCACAAGGATAGCAGGCTGCTGAATATTCATGTTTTTGTAGCTGACTATTGACAAAACTTTTGCTCTTCATAAAACTAGTCTTATCGCAGTGTGCTACTGGAATCAAGGAGTAAGTGAAAGGCCTACATGTAGCATATATCCCTCACAAGGGTACTGTGACCATTATACCAATATCAATTAGGGGTGCACCAGAACTTGGTAAACACAACTTTTTCTACTGTAAGTTCTGGTTCAGGCCTGAGCTTTTTAAAAGTAACCAACTGGAGCTCTGTACTTGTTCCAAGTCAGTTGCTTTCCGAGTTTGATTTAATTTGAAAAAACAATTGAAAACATTAAATACATAATTTTGCTTTCTTTCCAGGCTTATTTGTTAGTGAACAAATACCTTAAAATACCAAATCTATAAATAAACAGCATGCAAACTGATTAATAAATGAGCAAAAGTAGTCGTAGTAAAAAGCCAGAAAGCCAAAAGGCTTAATAGTGATTCCTTGCCATATGGATATATTGCAACAAACATGAATCACCCACATAACAAGCATGAAATCCCTCACAGTTACTGTATACTACTTGAGATATCATGTTAATAAGGCCAATAGCTTT
This sequence comes from Holothuria leucospilota, assembly GCA_029531755.1. Taxonomy (NCBI): domain Eukaryota; kingdom Metazoa; phylum Echinodermata; class Holothuroidea; order Aspidochirotida; family Holothuriidae; genus Holothuria; species Holothuria leucospilota. The sequence goes on from CM055965.1 coordinate 61,563,504, forward strand.
TGAAATCATGTGACCCAAAATGACCTTTCACCTCCACTTAAAACAATAGGGATCATCTACCCTATATGGCCATCTACATGCTAAATATGAACAATCCACAGACCAAGTGTGAGGTCCCTCACATTTATCCTCCTTAAAGCACATCATGTTAACAAGGTTCTCATCTTTTGTGGCCCCAAATGACCTTTGACCTCCACGAAAAATGAAAGGGATCATTTAATTAATATTAGCAATCAAAACGCTTGGTATGGAATCCCTCAAAGGTATCCTTCTTGAGATATAGTGTTTAAAATGTTTTGACTTTTTGAAATCTGGTGATCCCAAATGCCATTTGACCTCTACCAAAACTAAAAGAAAGCATCTCCCCAACACAAACAATCCACATCTCAAGTGAGGTCCCTTATGATTTTCCTTCTTGATATATCGTGTTTACAAGGTTTTAACCATTGGCCTCTGGTGACCCCAAATGACCTTAGACCTCCTCCAAAAAGAAGGATTATGTACAGTACTCAAAATGGCAATCCACATGCCAAGTACAGTATGGATACCTCACAGGTACCCTTCTGGAGAAATCATGTTTACAAGGTTTTGACCTTTTGACCTCAGGTGACCCTAAATGGCCTTTGACTTCTGCCAAAAATGTTACAGATCATCTACTCAATACGGGCAATCCAAATGCCAAATATGAGATCCCCCACAGTCACCCTTCTTGAAATAAAGTGTTTACAAGGTCTTAACCTTTGACCTCTGGTGACCCCAAATGACCTTTGACCTCCACCAAAAACAACAGCGATCATCTCCTTAATATGGGCAATACACATGGTAAGTATGAGATCCCTCACATTTATCCTTCTGGAGGTATCGTGTTTACCAGCAATTTCAAGGTATTTACCATTGACCTCTGGTGACTTTAAATGACGTTTGACCTCCACCAAAAACAACAAGTATCATCTACTCAATGTGAACAATCCACATGCTACTTGTATGGGATCACTCACAGGTACCTTTCTGGAGAAAACATTTTACAAGATTTTGACCTTTTGACCTCAGGTGACCACAAATGACCTTTGACCTCTGCCAAAAATGTTACAGATCATTTACTCAATATGGCAATCCTAATGCTAAGTATGAGATCTCCCACAGTTACCCCTCTTGAGATAAAGTGTTACAAGGTCTTAACATTTTGACCTCTGGTGACCCCAAATGACCTTTGACCTCCACCAAAAACAATAGGGATTATCTCCTTAATATGGGCAATACACATGGTAAGTATGAGATCCCTCACATTTATCCTTCTGGAGGTATCGTGTTTACAAGCAATTTTCAAGGTATTTACTATTTGACCTCTGGTGACCCTGAATGACCTTTGACCTCCACCAAAAACAAGAAGGATCATCTAATCAATATGGGCAATGCCCATGCTAAGTATAAGATGCCCCTCAGTTACCCTACTTGAGATTCTGTGTTTACAAGGTTTTAACCTTTGACCTCTTGTGACCCCAAATGACCTCTGACCTCCACCAAAAACAACAGGGATCTTCTACTTAATACGGACAATCTACATACCATGTATGAGATCCATAGGAGTTACCCTTCTTGAGATATTGTGTTTACAGGCAAAGCATCTCACACACACACCCATACTCGCACACACACACACACATGACATTAGCATCGCATAGATTCCTTCGGCCTTCGGCAAGGAATCAACAATGGTCACAATCGTGAAAAGATTGCAACACTTTCTCTGCCTGAATATGTTGTAAACTGTGGCAAATTTAACTTGTTTTTGCCTTGTTTACTGCGAGATAAATAATTCCTACTTAATTCTTACAGTAAAAGTATTTAATTACTGTAGTCTTCCTGTCAGTGTTGCATACTCTAAGTAGCTCAGACATGAAAAAGTGCTCTCCTTGAGTGTTACTTTGTTAATTGTAAACTAGTCTTATCATAAATTATGTTCAATAAAAATGAATAGCTAAAGAATGATGGTAAATATGAATTTATTCTGTTTCAGAGTCAAGGGTACTTTTCATGGTGTGCAGTATAATAGCAGAGTTACATTGACATATCCTGACATTGAGATTTTTCCCAGAGGAAAATTCCAGTCAATGGGTAATTGGTGTGTCAGGTTTTGTTGGGTTTAAACTCAGTGGTTTTCAGTGGGTTTGTCAGGTACCTGTTAAAACCCAACACTAAAAACCTGTTCTTGACTGGAATTTTCTCCTGGGGTACTGTATATGTTATTTTACCATGAATGATGACCATGCAATTTCCATTGAAATGGTTTTTTTTTCAGTAAAAATGCAAGAAAGTCAAATGGTTATAAACTTTCGTGACCACAAATTTAGGAATTCCCACCTTTATTTCAGGATCAAAATAGTCTAGTCAGAAACATGCACAGAAATTTGTGTTGCAAAGAAATTTGTGTTATCCATTAGTGTGAGAAGATGACATCTATCATGCTTGCTTTAAATGAAGTTCTTGGACTCTTGAATAGGGGTGCACCGGATTTGGAATTTTAAAATCCGGCTAGAACCGGATTTGCAGGATTTATTCGAAAATTCCAGCCGGAATTCCAGCCGGATTTGCCAGATTTAGTCAAATGAAAGAACCAGAACCTACTAGGTGGGGTTATGTCTATTTTTGTTTCTATGTGAGTAGAATTTTGGCATTTTTATTGGTAATAGAACCAGGTGCAGTAGCCTATAAATCTTTACTATTATTAGGCTTTATTGGTAATTTCCCCACACAGAAACTGTGCAATTCAAGTCTTGATTTCTGTGATTGAAAGGTGGCATGTCTACATGGTTAATTAACATAATCACAAAATGTTTGTACCAACCCTATTACTAGTATAGATGAGGCATTGTTTTTTTTTTGGGGGGGGGGGTACAAATTGTTCATTAATGAGTAATACATTTCTTATGTTTACCTTGATGTATTCTCTAAATTCTAAGGGGGCTAGAAATTGAAAATATGGAACCAATTAAGCCTTCAACAGTACAGTACAACTCTTCAACTCTATAACAGGGCGATATTGACATTCAACTTCATTCCCCTTACACCTTACAAAAACTGAGACTGTTGTAAAGTGGGTAGCAGGGTCCTTGGGCTGGGTGGTTGGTATAGCAACAGCATTCACTTAAGTTACACGGCAGTCGTAAGTTAGGCTAAATACTAGTACTGCACTGTGTAGTAGTAACTGTATGGCCTAAGCTAGCCTTATGCTAGGTTTGGGCCTGAGACTAGCTAATTAAGCTATACGAGTAGGTCTAACGTTATGTTTATTACTTACCGCTGTCTGACTACATTTTATACTTTTCCTCTTAGCAACAATTGTTTATTGTTTATAGTTTATACCGATCTGTTTAGTTTGTTACTGACGACATTAATCTGCGTCTTGAGCCGCGTAGTTTTAATATACGGCATGCGCGGCATAGTAATACAGTGCGCCGTACGTGTCTAGCCATATCACTGCACTGTATGGCGTGCATTATGCGCACGCTCTTAAATCACTGTGAATCGTCTATGTCGTAATGTTTTGATGAGTAATGCAATGCGTCATAGAGGATTCCCTAACTGCTCTTGTTATATTCCGCGTTTAATCTACTTTTTAAAAATATCATACAGATGCGTGGAATGCTTTATAATTTTAGTTCAAATAAGGACTTGGATTTTGGTGACGGATGAGGACGGACGTTGTAGTGTGGTGTGTGTATTGGAGGGTGATTCCTGTGAGGTTATTTAATGAAGGTCGATTAAGGAGCTAAGTTAATTTTACGTTTTTCTTTTCTTTATCACTTTAATGATTTATTTGCCAAACTTAATGATTGATTTCTGATGTTTTGATCTTGATAATTAATTACCGTAACTTCTGAAACACTTTGTAAGGTGCGGGCTGGGAAAATTATATTGTTGAAACCGAGAAGGAAAACTAGCTTTACCTTTCATAATTTTCTTGTACGGAATTTAAATTAAGACTTCCTTTATTTGAATCCTCATATTCATAAGGAAGACGAAAAGTCCTTCAGTTGCCAACCCACCATTTAAAAAAAGATCCCCCCGAAAGCCTGGGATTTTACATTGGTAGTACGAGTGGGGTGGCAATTGTCGATTTTTCAGGAGTAACAAAATTAGTCCTATACCAAAATTTCAATAGTATTTTAGAAGAGACAAATTCACACTTGGTGATTATTATATTTCAATCATTAAGTCGGGCATTTGATGATTACATCCAAGCTAGATGTTGGCGTGTATTGTTAAGCGAATTACATAAGACATTATTTCATTTGATGTTGAAGTGTTTGAATTATTTAAACGTGTATCGGTAAGTAGCCTAAATAGGCCTAAAATGAATTTGACGGATTAAGAACTTGAAGGGTATTAATATTTGTTTGCTTTTGCTAATCCCCATGAAATTGTAAACCATTTTTTTTTATGCTTGATAATTTTCCAGCCGGTTAATAACGTCAATAACGCTAGTGTTTAAAAAGGCTAGGCCTATTTTAAAAGTTGAAGTTGAGGAAGTGGAACCTGAAAAAAGGAAACAGACAAAATCAAAGTTTGGCCTGTCTTAAACATTCCTTCACAGGGTCAGTCAGATACTGCAGAACCTACGATTGTGGTCCATGACCCGGGAAGCCCGAATCCTCTTAGAAGGTCAGAACGAATTAATAAGGGTGTTCCCCCAAAACGTTATGGGATGTTTAAAATGAATGTTTTGGAAGATTTAGAGGAAGCCTGGGTGTAGATTTCAAGGTTTAGCTCTAACAGAATTGTTATTCAATCTCGTCTTTCCCTCGCGAACTTATTTTGAAACTTCCTCAATTTCTTACTTTGGGATTTTAAAGTTAAATAATGAATTTTCTTATTATACTTATTATACACTTACAATTTATAGTACATTATAGTACGCTTAGAGCAGCACGGATACTGTATTAGAATCAGCTTATAGCATATCATCACAGCTATGACAAGTCAAGGTGTTCCTAGGATGACATGAAAGCTTGCTCAGTGTCAACAACTTACTATTTCCATCAAGATTAAAGCTTTGTCATGGAAAGCAGATTTGTAAACGAGTTGGAAGTGACATTGAACTCTTGAAGACTCATATTTGAGATACTGAAAACTTCATTTGATATTGAGGATCCATCGATTTGAGCTGAGCGATAGGTCATAGCTGCCTGAAGAAATAAAACTTCCTTACATGGAACAATGCTCAGAATCTTACTTTTAACATGTACTGCTCCTGTACTTGTGGAAACCCGATTATCTAGAGATTTTATACCTGAAGAACTCTCATTAGCATTTTGTATTATTCCTAATGCACATCATCTTCAAAGGACACATTGATGAATTGAGTCTTCAGATTTTGAGAAGGTATCTCAATGAACACTACCAGATGGATCCTAACATATAATTGCCACTGAATCAAGGATGATGCCTCCAGTAATATGTCATGCAGCCCAGACGAACAATATTTTGACTGTAATACTTTTTTTGGAGAGCTGGAGAGTAACAAATGGCGAAGAAAATGCAGAAACCAATGGAGTGCCGCTGAAATTATTTTATATCAACTGCTCTAAGCTACTTAAGTTTCATATGAATTTGCTTCCAGTTTTCTTTTGGTGTTCATTGTTTTATTTTTTTTTTACGCTTAACCTCCTTTTATGGTAGGTCATTCCAAAGGACAGAGTAGGAAAAAAAAAAAAAATTAATTGGTATCAACTTGCTGTTGGGGTTGACAAAATGACTGGTGGGTTTGTTATTAGAGTATTAAGCCTAGGCCTATAAAAATGAAGAATAAAGTGAAGTAACCGGTTGAGGGTAAGAGAGTACCCGAGAGAATATATTTCCACGGTTTCTTTGAAGTTTAAAGTTGGCGAATATAAAGCGAAGTGACCGGTTGAGGGTAAGAGAGTACCTGAGAGAAGATATTTCCACGGTCTCTTTGAAGTTAAAAGTTGGCGAATATTAAGTGAGGTAACCGGCTGAGGGTAAGAGAGTACCCGAGAGAAGATATTTCCACGGTTAATCTAACGTTAGGTAATGCCAGAGTTGAAGCAGAGATATTTTATTTATTATAACCTAGGCCTAGGCTTAAATACATTACATGCACTCTTATTTATTCATTTATTCATCACTATTATTTATTAGGCCTATTATTATTATACATATATATATATTTTTTTTTAGACTTCAGGAGAAGTCTGGTTTTCAGTGGGGAGGAATGTAAAGTGGGTAGCAGGGTCCTTGGGCTGGGTGGTTGGTATAGCAACAGCATTCACTTAAGTTACACGGCAGTCGTAAGTTAGGCTAAATACTAGTACTGCACTGTGTAGTAGTAACTGTATGGCCTAAGCTAGCCTCATGTTAGGTTTGGGCCTGAGACTAGCTAATTAAGCTATACGAGTAGGTCTAACGTTATGTTTATTACTTACCGCTGTCTGACTACATTTTATACTTTTCCTCTTAGCAACAATTGTTTATTGTTTATAGTTTATACCGATCTGTTTAGTTTGTTACTGACGACATTAATCTGCGTCTTGAGCCGCGTAGTTTTAATATACGGCATGCGCGGCATAGTAATACAGTGCGCCGTACGTGTCTAGCCATATCACTGCACTGTATGGCGTGCATTACGCGCACGCTCTTAAATCACTGTGAATCGTCTATGTCGTAATGTTTTGATGAGTAATGCAATGCGTCATAGGGGATTCCCTAACTGCTCTTGTTATATTCCGCGTTTAATCTACTTTTTAAAAATATCATACAGATGCGTGGAATGCTTTATAATTTTAGTTCAAATAAGGACTTGGATTTTGGTGACGGATGAGGACGGACGTTGTAGTGTGGTGTGTGTATTGGAGGGTGATTCCTGTGAGGTTATTTAATGAAGGTCGATTAAGGAGCTAAGTTAATTTTACGTTTTTCTTTTCTTTATCACTTTAATGATTTATTTGCCAAACTTAATGATTGATTTCTGATGTTTTGATCTTGATAATTAATTACCGTAACTTCTGAAACACTTTGTAAGGTGCGGGCTGGGAAAATTATATTGTTGAAACCGAGAAGGAAAACTAGCTTTACCTTTCATAATTTTCTTGTACGGAATTTAAATTAAGACTTCCTTTATTTGAATCCTCATATTCATAAGGAAGACGAAAAGTCCTTCAGTTGCCAACCCACCATTTAAAAAAAGATCCCCCCGAAAGCCTGGGATTTTACACTGTACTTATTTTTTCTTCTAGTACAGACCTGCTAAGCTAGGTGTCAATATTACTGGGGGTGGGTGGAGGGATAGGCACACTTTATTTCCCTATGCTTTTATTTGTTTCCTTTAATTCTGGGCAGATCTGCTGAGTTAGGATTCAACATCTCCAGGGGGAGGGGGGGATAGGCACACCTTATTTCCCCGTGCTCTCATTTTTTTTTCTCTTAATTCATGCAACATGCTGAAAAATGGCAAGTGTTTGGTTGTCGCTCCATGCAAATCAGGGGACAAAAAGTAGGTTCACAAGGAAACATATGCTTTTATTAATTCTTTCATAACATTGGCTGTCATTATCCAATTTGAATGTACTATGCATCACTTTGAAATGGAATCTATTACAATTCTTAAGGTGATATTCAATGCAAGTTTTAAACTTTGGTTAGGAAGATTTTCATTACAAAATCTATGGTATGCAAAGTGGGCGTAACCATGCTAATACATGTAACAGTGTGGGGGTCAGAAATTTGCTAATGGGCAATTTCATTGGTAGGAATTATCTCAGGAAGTTATACAGTTGTCCAAGAACCATACAATATAGGACTATGCTGTGTAAATGTGAAATATTCTCACTGTATCAATCATTGGCATTATATTTCATCAGTTTTCAATCCTTGATTTATAAAACTGCTTTTAATAGTCAAGGAATCAATACAGTAAGTCTCTTGGCTTTCTGGTTAATTTTTTTACTGTTTTTAGTTAACAAGAAACGGTTCTACAGTAATGTAATGTGGTTTGGTAACTTACATTTGTTAATTCAGTTACACAAACATGTATTTTAGATATTCACATCATTTTATGTGTATCCATATATATATTGGACATACTTTATGCATTGAAGCTCGAGAAAGTACCACTTCAATTTGCTATACTTTGTGTGACGCTACATTTCTGGACTTTCAAGATATGTACTCACTATTGTATTATTCAAGGACTGTTTGACCCAGTAATGTAAAAACACATAGGATTTCTGTATAATTTGTTAAACATTTCAATTTGATAAGCTTTGGGTTGATTCATTGACACTTTCAACTGTTTAACAAAATACATCACTCCTACTTGTAACTTTATATCTATGCAGCATGCCTACTTCTCTTTGCAGCATGCCTACTTCTCTTTACTGAGTTGGGGGTGACAAAGCCCTTGAGCATGTTGAAAGTTTGTAACTAATAATAAACCCTATCATTAAATGATATTATTTAAAGGACACTGCAATCCTGCTCTATGCATTTTATTATATCTAATTAAGACTTGCTGGAAATTAAGTTGTAAGTTGTATTGTATAGCTTACCTACAAATCCGGCAAATCTGGCCAGATTTAACAAAAAATCTGTCCGGATGCCGGATTTGGAAAAATCCTCAAATCCGGCCGGAATTCCGGAATTCCGGCCAGATTTGAAATCCGGTACACCCCTACTCTTGAAGAGAAATTTGTGGAACTGTTTACCATCTACTAAAGAAATTGCCTACAAGACACTTGTTAGACCAAAACTTGAGTATGCTGGCTCTATCTGGGATCCGTATCACATTACTCATATTGAGTCCACTGAAAAAGTCCAACTTCAGTTTCAGTTTATTTCTTCTTTCCATTGTACTGTTGGTATTTATAGCAAAACAGTACAAACAAGTATTGCATAAGCATTTGTGCAGCAAGATTTGTTAAAAATTATTACAGCCACACCAGCAGTGTCAAATCTATGCTTAAGGGCCTTAATTCGGGAAATCTAGAAATACCTAGGACCAAATCATGGATTCACACCTAGCAAAGTCTCTCCTCTCCAAACTGGCAGCACAACCTATAGGACACGTGCTTCTTATGTCATGAACTATACAGCCCCCTCTACACATTAAGACTATTGTAAGTATTCGCTCTATCTGTGCACATCCCCCTGTGGAATAAACTTCCACCAGAGCTTAAATCTGCCCCTTGTGTGCTATCCTTCAAGCAGTTACTGGAGACCCACATCTAATTCCGGCAAAGAAGGACCACACGTCAACAGCCCCCCTGGGTGATTTGTGTGGATCAAGATCAAGATTTAAGAGAATCCCTCATAACCTAGGAAGTGAACACAAATCTGATGTAACTATGTGAAGTTCTGCTAGCCCACTTTTCAAGGACTTCATTTCATTTCATTTGTTTGTTTGTCCACATCAATATTTAAAGATGATTAATAACAAGGGTTGAAAACAACCAAGAAAATGATTGCTGTGGAAGGAAGTGTTCTTAACCCTTGTGGGCTTAAAGACAAGTTCTAACAATCCCTCAAAGGAAACAAAGAAAGAAAAAAAAAATGAAAACCCCTCCCGAACCCACCCACCAAAAACCAACCACCCATCCACCCAGCTACTATAATTAGTAAGAACTTAGAAACTAGAACAGCAATGCTGTTGTGTAGCTCACACAATTTGTCTTTTCTGTTAAAAATAGAAACTCACAAAACCAAATTTTACCATCTATTCATCTGCTTCCAAAAAACCTCCTTACCTTACAAAGGCAAATGAGAGGGAAGAGAGGAGCATAATAATTAATAGAAATCAAAACCCATCTGTAAAATCACAAATGTGTTAAGGAATGTAAACCTACACCTGACATAATTTTATTACAGATAGCTACAGATATCACTGCATATTTTCACATACCAAGCAAGCCTGCAAAGGCTGTATATACTTTTATTAGCAGCAAGACTGAAAAAGACAAGTTTGTATGATGTACATAAACTGTTCAAGTATTGCAAAGTACATTTTAATAATCGCACCTTCAATTCCACAAGTGAACCTTGCATGGGTTTGCACTGATCAAAATAAAACAGACACTCAAAAGGCTCCTACTGCACTTGAACTCAAAACAGTTAAATTGCAATTACTTGACTTGACCAACTGAATTGAACAGAATAGAATGGGAGATATCCCCACAATTAATAAGTTAAGCCTATTTCTTTTCATGTGTTAAGCCACACTGACCACAGAGTTGCTTCAGATTGTAAAGGCCACTTGATGAACAAACACATGTGTGTTGATGGGTTGAATTTCAAACAGCCTGCATGCATTTGCAAGATAACAACTGAACACACAACCAAGCTCACTGCTATCAGTACAATGGATAAACAACTAACTGTTCAGCAGGCACAGTGAACTCAGCTCTATAAAAACAGCCCAACTTAACTTTCCTGTAATGGAATGCAATAGGTATTAATGCTCTGCTGACAAACAATCATATCCCAAAATTTCAGCCCCAAATCTCCTCACATCAAAAAGAAGAAGACTTTTGTTGAAAAGTTGACACCATCTGCCCCATTTTATAACCTCACACATGTACTGTGTACATGTGTGAGCTAAAAATGAAAGTACTGAAACTTCTTAGAGAGGATTTTGACGGACAATTCTGGGGCAACATATTCCAAACAAAAGTTGACCAATATTTGAAGCTCTTTTTATGATCATTTTGATCGACTAGGTCAGAATGGGGATTAATTAACAGATTGCCTGTAGGATGGTACATACAAGTAAAAAAAAGAACTTGGTACTGTAGTAAGTTATTCGAACAACGAAATGTAAATATTGCTAATCTCAGAGTAATGATGTCAGGTAATTCAAGATAATTCACTGAGGCAAACAAACTACTGGTTGGGTCCTGTGGTGCAGAGCAAGTCATATGCCTAATGGCCCTTTTCTGAAGAATTACCAACTTACATGGGCGTCCGGAGGGGGGGGCCAAGGGGGGGGGCACTTGCCCCCCCAATCAAAAAATTGAATAAACGAAGCAAAAATAAAGAAAAAGCGAAGAAAATATAACACTAACATTTCTTAACAGTTCACTCCGTGTGAATTTCTACTCTCAAAACAGGAACTGAATAAAAATATCAACACTCAGGCCCCAGCAGCCCCCCCCCCCCCCCGAGAATATTTTTGGTATTTTTTAAAGTTTACATCTACGATATTGCTAGTGTTTCCCCTTTTTATATGCGGTAAATAGACCCTGGAAGTGCCATTTCCAGCGATCTGGGAAGCATTTTGACCCAAAATTTTCTTGTGCTCCACGCCAACCCATGCTGGCACGGAGCGCTGAGAGTCTGTCGATGGGCTTCACCCCCCCCCCCGAAAATTCCTGGCTACGCCTTTGTCAACACTATGTGAAGTACCATCTGAACTCTTTTCTGGGAGTAGAATATTTCTCATGAAAAAAGTTGGGCCCCCTAAAAAATTTTGCCCCCCCCCCCCTGAATTTTTTTCTGCGGACGCCCATGCCTTGACTTATTAAGTATAGATTTATTCCCACCTGACCAGACACTACAGCAGCTGTATGAGAGCTGAGGTAGAATAAGGCTTAAATATACTACTCACGACAGGGTGAATTCAAGTATAGCTAGCATGTCTATGCCTTTTGTGACTTGAGTTGCTATATGATACCCCCACCTAAGCTTGTCATCGATGTAGACACCAAGAATTTTGCTCTTTGCACTCTCTGTAAAATTCATACTTATAGTAAAACTGTTACAAATTTTACCTATGGAAAAAAACCATGAAGTTGGTTTTATCAACATTCAGTGACAACTTATTGGAAACAAACCATGCATAAAATTTACTCAATTCACCATTCACGCTTTTTTCAAGGTTATCATTACTATCAGTAAAGAACAGAGCATATTGGCAAACCCCTTCTTTATTCACTGTGTGACATTTACCAACATTTTCGATGAAATATCATTGACGTAGCCTATTTGCATAAACTCAAAAAATGAACAAAATGTAGCACCATATTGCAACTAAAGGACCCTCAAATTTTCAAAACTTTTCTTGAGGGGAGGATGCTAGGTTGGCTAAAATATTCAGCCCTCTAGTTGACAACAGCTTCTTATGCCTTTGGTAGAATGACTTGTGAACTGCAGAAAAATACTTTGCATCAGACAGGAAAAAAGTTGCATTAATGAGACTAGATGTATGAAAATGTAAGCAGCATACTACTACAAATAAGACTAACGTTAAGCCTAAGTTTGACACCAAATTTTATAAAAATTGAAGGTGGTGAATATATTTGAGGTAGGCCTAGGCCAGTCTGGAAAGTTTGTATCTGCTACACCAAATTTTTACACCAGTCACCTCTTTTCTCAATTTTTATGCCACGCCAAATTGTTGTACTGTGTTTTAAGTACAGTGTGTATGTAAAAGACAAGAAAATCATGCCATCAAATTGGTGTATAAGGTCTTTACTGCACACCGAAGATCAGCACAACTGCAGAATACCCTGCTCCAAACCCCGTCTCACCGAGACTCCTGGAGTCGCAGTCGCAGTCAGCACGATGATGATGTAACCAACTGCAAAGAGTCACGTCTTCTCTTCACTAAGGACCAGGACTGAAACTCCACTCCAGACTCGAGTCCCGGTCGCTGTTGAATAAACAGCCACTGCAACTACGACTCCACTCCAGAATGGAGGCTCAGTGCAGGACTTAAAATAATTCCACCGAGGACCTAGACGGCAACTCCACCCCAGAATGGAGTCCCGGTGGCTGTTGAATAAACATCCACCAGGACTGCGATTGCGACTCCACCCAGAATGGAGTCCCGGTGGCTGTTGAATAAATGGCCACTGCAACTACGACTCCACTCCAGAATGGAGGCTTAGTGGACTTAAAATAATTCCACCGACGACCTAGACTGCGACTCCACCCCAGAATGGAGTCCCGGTGGCCGTTGAATAAACATCCACCAGGACTGCGATTGCGACTCCACCCAGAATGGAGTCCCGGTGGCTGTTGAATAAAGTTCCACCGGGATCGCGACTGCGATTCCACTCCAGAATGGAGGCGCGGTGGACTTAAATAATTTTTGCAAAAGTGTACGTAGGATGTATGTTGACTCGTTCTCAAAATAACCATAATTGGATACTGTGACCCCACTCCAGAATGGCGGCTCAACTAGCCAACTTTGAATAATTTTCGCAAAAGTATATGGTGGATGTACGTTGACTTATTCTCATAAAACCATCGAACGGCCACTACAACTGCGACTCCACTACAAATTTTCTTTCAAAGTGGTCGGGGTATTCTGCAGAACTCCGGAAGATCTTCACGTAACATACATGTTTTCCAGACGGGGACCTAGGCTAGGCCTACAGTATTTACAAAAGATATAGTTTAACAACACTGGTGTTTTTCAAAGGTCCCCTCGACTCTCTGGCGAGGAGCCAATTAAGGGGCGAAACCAAACTACTCCCGAAGGAGTTCTGCTCCCTGATGTTAACCATGTAACGTCAGGACTTCTGTAGGGACTGCGTAGGCCTAACGTTAGGCCTAGTTGCTCGTCATTTATCAACTCACCTACAGGCCTAGAGGCTAGGCCGATACAACTAAGTTACTGAGCTCGGCGTTGGGGTTCAGTGAGTTTTATCGTATAAACTGGCCTGTTCCACGGGCGGAAAACTTCGGGATTCCGTGTTCGGTTGCGACGTCAAAAATACCCGTTGATCCAAGTAAAAGAGAAAAAGATAACCACCCCTGTTAAATACTCGCTCAAAGTGGTAAGCTTTCACACTTGACATTGAATAACATAAAAGCCTAAATCACCTAGTCATGGTAACCCTGCCACGAAGTAACATCTTCGGTCTTTTTACGGTGGGACAAGTGAATGAAGGACCAAATGTAAACACGTTCTCTGATGAGGGTTACTCTGACCCACATACAAAGAAGGGATCTACATGTAGATCAGTGGACCGATCAGTGGGTATGACAAACCAACCTTGTTTACATTTGGCGGAGTTGTGTGTCAGTCACGTGCGTCCGAGACTATCAAGCGCCACTTCAATATTTTCAACCACAAAGTCATATGACCTTCGCAGCAGGTTGGAATATGTAACCAGAGAAGTGTACAAAATTAGGGAAATAGCAATTCACTGACAAAATATAGATATAGACCTGACCTTGATTCGGATTGTGAGGTAGTCTGGGTTTAAGTTCCCTTGAAATCCAAGGGGCCAAGCAAATTTTAATAGGGTCTTTTTACCGTTCCCACAAATACGGTAACTCAACAGACTACCTTGACCAGTTACGTGCTTCCCTCAGAAGTGCCAGTAAGAACAAGAATGGGCAGATCTATCTAGCAGGAGACTTCAATCTTCCTGATATCGATTGGTCCACTAGATCTGTCCAACCAGGGAGTTGCTATTTCAAATAGCAACTCCCTGGTCCAACCTGGCTCACAGTATCTTGACTTATCTAAATGTATGCTTGACATATGCAATGAATTTGGCCTTGACCAAATGGTTAGTGAGCCTACTAGAGTTAACATCCTAGATATTTTCTTGACAACAAATCCTACTCTAGTTGATAGGTCTACCCTGATACCCGGCATTTCTGACCATGACGGCATTCCCATGATTATGATAAGTACTAGGCCCAAAATATCTAAGCAAAGACCTAGGAAGGTTATAGTTTCCACAAAGCTGACATTCATGGCATCAAATCTGAGCTTTCTAAGTTCAGTGCAAACTTGACTAAACAAGAGTGCTCTGTACAGACTATGTACTCTGCACTTGAGGGAAAAATCAAAGAGGTCATGGATACGTATGTTCCATCTCGTATTGTCAGAAAGAGCCTCAAAGAGGAACCAAACCCCCTGGATTGACAAGAATATAAAACGTCTATTGAGTAGGAAGCAAAGGGCCTATAACACTTGGCGTAAAACGCGTACTCCATCCTCCTTTGAAAACTTCAAAACCCAACGCAAATTAACTCACAAAACAACAAGAACTGCTTACAGAAATTATGTTAATGCAGTGTGCACTGATTCACCTAAACGTTTCTGGTCTTTCATTAAAAATCTTAGATGTGATAGTGTTGGTATCCCCTCCTTAAAATCTGATGGGATACTTGTTTCGGAGAACACTCAGAAGGCTAACATCTTAAATGAGCAATTCAAAAAGGTCTTTACACGGGAGAATGACATCTTGCCTCCAGTTGACTCAAACACCATACCTACCATGCCTGATATTGAGGTTTCTTTAGAGGGTGTTGTCAAACTGCTTAAAGAGCTGAACCCAAACAAAGCCTCATGCAGGTCCTGATGGTATACCTGCTCATATCTTGAAACTGGCTGCCGAGGAGGTTGCCCCTGCCCTCTGTTCCATTTTTCAGAAATCACTGGACACTGGTGTTTTACCATCCTCTTGGCTATGTGCAATATTAGTCCAGTCTTTTAAAAAGGTGACCGTTCCCTCGCTTCAAACTATAGACCGGTCTCTCTTACTTCAATTTGCTGCAAAGTCCTTGAGCACATTATACACTCTCAAATTATGGGTCACTTTGATAACTACTCAGTTATCACAAACAGGCAGCATGGCTTTAGACAACGCCATTCTTGTGAATCACAACTGATCTTAACAACCAATGATCTGGTGCAATCTTTAGACCATAGATCCCAGACTGATATGATTATTATGGATTTTTCTAAGGCTTTTGATACGGTCCCTCATAACCGTTTGCTTTGTAAGTTACAGAATTATGGCATTAATGGCCATACTCTTACTTGGATTTCTAACTTCCTTAAGTTACGCAAGCAGAGGGTTGTGGTGGGTGGTGATTTCTCTGATTGGGTGGATGTCATCTCTGGTGTCCCCCAAGGTACTGTTTTAGGTCCTCTCTTATTTTTAGTCTATATTAATGACCTGCCTGATAATATCTCTTCTGAAGTCAGACTTTTTGCTGACGATTGTGTTATTTATAGACAGATAAAGAATAACCTTGACCAGGTTCAACTCCAAAAGGATTTAAACACCCTTTCTGAGTGGCAAAATAAGTGGCAAATGCACTTTAACACCAAAAAGTGCTTTTCTATGAGGATCACCCACTCAAGGAATCCCAAGCTTTTTAATTATACTCTAGACAAAGATATCCTTGAGTCCACTGCCTCTCATACTTACCTAGGTGTTGACATTTCAAACAATCTTACCTGGAATAGACATATTAACCATATCACTTCGTCTGCAAATAGATCTCTGGCGTTTATCAGAAGGAATCTATACTCCTGTCCCAGGAGTGTTAAAGCTAATGCCTACCTTACTCTTGTCAGGCCTTTATTGGAGTATTCATCTTCCGTTTGGGATCCCTACACCGTTTCCCTATCCAATAAGGTTGAGCAAATTCAACGTAGGGCTGCTAGGTTTGTCTGTAATGACTATTCCCCCCATAGTAGCGTGACTGAAATGTTAAAAGACCTAGGGTGGGATAGCCTTAAAGTCAGGCGTACTGCCAACAGGCTAGCAATTTTTCATAAAGCCAGATTGGGTCTCCTAGCCTTGCCAATGAACAACCTTAAACCGGTCCGACGGCCTTCTAGGCATCATCATTCAAATAGCTTTTTACATATACCAACCAATAAGGACTGCTACAAATACAGTTTCTTTCCTCGGACCGTCAGGGACTGGAACCTTCTCCCCCAGAACATAACAGATCTCGAGGACCCCAAGCAGTTCAAGAGCGCAGCCTTGAGGATTCTCAGACGGGACGACTAACTTCATGCGCACACCCAACCCTGCACGTTTGACTCCACCAGGAGTGTTGGGCAGTATTTATCCAGATCCAGATCGTGGATCATTGTACCAAAGGAGCCTTCTAGGTCGTAGTGAGAAGATGGCGTAGCCAGGATTTTTGATTGGAGGGGGCCAACTGCAGGGCCTAATCACCGGCCTGGGGGGTCTAAGGGGAGGGATGTGTCCCCTCCCCTTTGAGCATTTTTTGAATATTTAAGTACCCTCAGATGCAATCTGGTGCAACATTTTGCATCACTTGAAAGTCAATTTTTTGTTCCATTACAGAGGGAGGGGGGGGCAAGAGCACTAACATTTCCCCCAATTAGTGATCTGCTTCCTAATAATCAGTGTTCTCCGCAGGTCCAAATTTTGTTCGGGTGCTTTCCTCTGACCTGGCTTATGTGACTAATTGCTGTCCTGGAGGAGGGGTCTAGGGAGGGGTCCCCTCCCTCTTTGGAAAATTTTTGCTCATGTAAGGTGGGCTACATGCAAAATGGTGCCTCATTTGGTGCTAAATGTAAATTGAAAACATCACCAAGAATTTCTATTTTTTTAGGAAGCTTTTTTATCTTGCTTGTCATGGTGATTTTTTCTTGAGTCCTATGGTAGTTCAGAATCACAATGGGTGAAGTACAGTAATTAAGTGAACCCTGGTACACCTTTCCCTTCATCAGTTCACCACATTCACCACAATCTGTCCAGATTTTAGGAGGACCTGCGCTAGTATCATAGTATAGCACTTGGCCACTGACCCATTCTAACAAACTGCATATACCACAATGCTGCTGCTTTAATTATCAAGAAACATTCGAAGTATACAGTAAAAGGACAGAGTCCCTTGACAGAGGTCCAGAGATCCCATGCTGTATAAAACAGATAGTAAGACATAACTAGTACAACTATAAGCATGGTGTCATCATTCCATCTCTGAAAACAAATTAATAAGAACTGGTTGTGCCAGTGTGGCATATACTTTTAAATAAGTAAAGTGTACTGGTTGAGAAATTTAAATTTTTACCAGATCATTTGCAAATTTCACCATATATTCACTTTCAAAATTTCCCCCAACATTTTTTCCAGAGGGGACAACTCGCCCCCTGTCCCTCCCCCTGGCTACGTCACTGATCCGGCCCTGAACTGTCATATAGGAAAAATTTTGCTGAGCAAGTCAAAGTTTGTCGGTACTTTGGTGTAGTCGTGTAGTCAGGCGTTTTCCGAGGGGTATAGGCACTAGCCTATCCAGATTTTTCCAGGGGTATTGGTGAAAATCAGTCATAAGAAAATGTCAAACAAATTACCAAAAGTGATTAGCGTTATAACTGAACGTGGCCAATATTTTCGGCTCCAGAATTTTGATAAAGCCATGGGTTGATCACTTGTATAATTAGAGAAAATATCGGCTCTTCAGAACTCAGTGACGTGACCAAAGTAGTCCAATATCGGGATGAAATAATTTGATGTAGAAATAGTCAATCTATATCTCATGGTGTATATATAGGTCGGAGTAAAATTTCAGGAACCAGGGTCTGGTTTTATGTAGTTGGTTGACTGTACGTAGTACTAAGCGACGGTGCTATTGCTAAAGCTTTTACGTGTTTACACCAGGATATTGTAAGTCCTTACGCGCAAGACGCTTCCAGTCCATTGGAACACTGATCGTACTATGCGTTTGTAACAATCATTCATTTAAAGCAGGGGTGGGGAACCTTTTTCCCCTGGGGGTCCGTTTGGATAGTCATAATTAGCTCGAGGGCCGCAGGAGAGAGGGCCCTACAAGTTTTCCCATAGAAAGAAGCTTAAGGGGCCCTAAACAAGCCCTGGTGGGCCGAAGCCCCCAAGGGTTCTGGAGTTTGTACAAATGTTTAGGTAGTAGAATGTTCATTCACTATCTTTAAATGACATTGAATCTCAAAGGCTACGCAGCACAGAAGTATCACAATATGACCTTATGAATTAGTAGTAATAATGAATGAGCACACAGGCGCGTAGCCAGGGTCTTCGGCCCGGGGGGGGGGGGGGGCAAAATGAAAATTTCGTCCCGATTTCATGATTTTTCAAACTAATTGTAGAGGTGCCCTTACTCAAAATCCATATATGGCCCAGATATGGGATTTCATATCTGGCCCAAATCTGGGCCAGATATGGAATTCATATCTGGCTTGTACAAGAATTGGGCAGATATAACTTGATATAATTTAAAGGCCATATATGGCCATATATGGCCCAGGTAAAGTTTCACTTTTATATGGCCCAGATATGCCCCATATATGGCTACTCCATTTCTGGCCCATATATGGAAAATCCATATATGCCACATATAAAGAGATTTATATCTGGCCCATATCTGTGCCATATATGACCCATATAAAACTTTATATGGCTCACTCTTTATATGGCCCATATCTGGCCCATATATGGAAATTTATATCTGGCCCATATCTGCACCAGATATGGAATTTATATCAGATCGGATAAAAACCATATATGGCCAGATAAAGTTCTATCTGGATCAAGCCTTTATATGGCACAGATCTGCTCTAGTTATGAATCATAGTTAGGACTTATAGTCCACACTCCTCATGGAGACTTTGAACACCAGAAAACAATGTTTAAGTGCTCCATGAATTAGAAATTAATGTAAGTATTAGGTTGAATTGACTTAAGTACATAAATTCAACTTATTTCATAACAGTGAACAGAAAAATGCCTTGAAATTTCCCATTTTATGTAATCACAGTGATATGGGCTTCTTATTTTAAACTTAATTACGTATTTGACTCTAAATTTTGGTTACTGCGTGGTGCATATTTTACTTTAAACTTCCTCAATCATGAAAAATGTAGGTTTAGATACAAGCTCCACCCAAATATGCAAATTATTTGCCTAAGTTCACTTAGTACACTGCGGTATTAACAGAAGTGTAGCCACAAAATAACTGGAATGTCTGGGAAGGTGATGCTGTATCCAAAACATGTCTTAGTTTGTAACAAGCATAATCCAAGAATCAAATCAAATAAATAATAAAACAAACTAACAAAATGCTCATTTGCATATCTAGCATATCAAGTTATATCTGCTTTATATGGCCATATCAAACTTTATATACATATCTGGATCACGGTTATATCAAGTTATATCTGGCTTTATATGGCCATATCAAACTTAGTATGCATATCTGGGTTATGTTTTAATCAAGTTATATCTGGCTTTATATGGCCATATCAAACTTTATATACATATCTGGATCACCATTTTATCAAGTTATATCTGGCTTTATATGGCCATATCAAACTTTATATACATATCTGGATCACGATTATATCAAGTTATATCTGGCTTTATATGGCCATATCAAACTTTATATACATATCTGGATCATGATTATATCAAGTTATATCTGGCTTTATATGGCCATATCAAACTTAATATACATATCTGGATCACAGTTTTATCAAGTTATGTCTGGCTTTATATGGCCATATCAAACTTTATATACATATCAGGATCACGATTATATCAAGTTATATCTGGCTTTATATGGCCATATCAAACTTAATATCCTTATCTGGGTTATGTTTTAATCAAGTTATATCTGGCTTTATATGGCCATATCAAACTTTATATACATATCTGGATCACAGTTTTATCAAGTTATATCTGGCTTTATATGGCCATATCAAACTTAATATACATATCTGGATCACGATTATATCAAGTTATATCTGGCTTTATATGGCCATATCAAACTTTATATGCATATCTGGATCACCATTTTATCAAGTTATATCTGGCTTTATATGGCCATATCAAACTTAATATACATATCTGGATTATGATTATATCAAGTTATATCTGGCTTTATATGGCCATATCAAACTTTATATGCATATCTGGATCACCATTTTATCAAGTTATATCTGGCTTTATATGGCCATATCAAACTTTATATACATATCTGGATATCGATTATATCAAGTTATATCTGGCTTTATATGGCCATATCAAACTTTATATACATATCTGGATCATGATTATATCAAGTTATATCTGGCTTTATATGGCCATATCAAACTTAATATACATATCTGGATCACAGTTTTATCAGGTTATATCTGGCTTTATATGGCCATATCAAACTTTATATACATATCAGGATCACGATTATATCAAGTTATATCTGGCTTTATATGGCCATATCAAACTTAATATGCATATCTGGGTTATGTTTTAATCAAGTTATATCTGGCTTTATATGGCCATATCAAACTTTATATACATATCCGGATCACCATTTTATCAAGTTATATCTGGCTTTATATGGCCATATCAAACTTTATATACATATCTGGATCACAGTTTTATCAAGTTATATCTGGCTTTATATGGCCATATCAAACTTAATATACATATCTGGATCACGATTGTATCAAGTTATATCTGGCTTTATATGGCCATATCAAACTTTATATGCATATCTGGGTTGTGTTTTAATCAAGTTATATACGGCTTTATATGGCCATATAAAATCTTTAATCAACCAGATATTTCCAGATATAAAGCCAGATATGGATTTTGAGTAAGGGTGGGTCCCCCCCCCCCACACCGTTTCTTTTGGGTCCAGTTTATCACCCCGGGACAAGTCCGGAAGCTTCGGAATAGAATTGGGGGCATGGAAATAACTATTGATTTGATATTCAAATGGCCTTATCAGCATGCGAATTTTTTGTCACGATGATCACAATTTAACTATTTATCATAACTCGATTTGATGAAGCCGGGGTGAACTGTCAGTGGTAAACTCGGTGTAAGATCGAGGAGGAATCATTCTTGAGGATCAATGCCTTTCTTCAGAGAGACCCTTTGAGACTTTATCATCGCGGAGCGGGACCACCAGTTGGCGCGAAGCGTACAGGGAATATTTTGGCCAAAATGCCTTCCCAAACTACACTGAGGAAATGATCCTTCCCGGGGTGTTGTACGTTACACCAGTGGCGTGCGCAGGATTTGTGAGGTGGGGGTAGACTGTGAATTCCACCGACTGGCACAGAGAAAAGTCCAACTGGCTAGACGCAAACTATTAACAAGGGCGTAGCAAAAAAATGTCAAGGAAGTGGGAGGGACGCAGCTCATAGAAAGTCTCTCAGCGCTCCGCGCCAACCGATGGTGGCGCGAAGCGCAGGAAATTTTGGTCCAAAATGCCTCCCAGATGGCTGGAAATGGCACTTGCCGGACCTATTTATCGCATATAAAAAGGGGAAACACTAGCACTATTGTAAAAAGTAAACATAATCAAATACTAAAAATAAGGTGGGCGGCTGCCCTCTTCCTCCACCCCCTGGCTTCACGCTTACCTAATGACCAGCATAAAGGTAGTCATCTTTATAACTAGATTATTGACCGTTCTTCAGACTGCTATTTGTTTAGTGATTATTGTTATAATAGAGACACAAGAAATTGATTGTTCGCAGTCCCGGGGGAGGGGAATTTTTGCTAGAAGCTCGCCGAGATGAAAAATGGTGCTATATTCGACACATTCTGAAGCATGTTAAAACACCCATAATGGCCAATTGGGGGAGGGAGAGTGCGCCTGATGCTCGGCCAGTCTCGGTCAGACTGCCTCCGATTTCCCCCGACTAGCTGATTTTCCCCCGACTACTTACAACGGTGGGGGCCATGGCCATGGCCCCGGCCCCCAATGCGCACGCTACTACGTTACACTCCAAAATTACTACGTATTTTGGGTTTTAAGATGTTAGGAGGATGGCTGCCAAAGTCAGCCACACCAGGAGGTCCCCTGAGAACAAAATAAAATGTAAGTGCATAGAGCTAAGATTTATCACTTTATATCTAGTCAGCTGGGAAAGCAAAATATGGGTGGAGCTTGCCCATGTTATATTCAAATTCATGCTTATAGTTTCTCTTGGCAATTTTTCTTGACCACTCATTAGGGTTCTGACACCAAACCCCAATAAGTGGTAACGCAACTGGATACTTTTCACTCATTGTGTGACTTTGAAAGAAAATCTGCACCGGGACATTTATTTTAAGTATCCCTTTTTGATAGTGATTAAAAATAAAAATCGGGACGGTAGCTACCATCACTATAGCTCACACACTGACAGCCTTGCTTTACGTCCACTTTTCTATCCCCTTACTCTGACCAGGGCCTGGTCTGTCCTTCCGGACTCCCTATAGTCGTCTAACGCTCTCTATTCCCTTTCCTAGTTCATCTTTTCCTCTTTCTCATGCACAATCTGCCTCGCTTCATCCCTCGTCCCGTTTCCTCCTTCTTAGCCCTTCTCTTTCTCATTCCCTTAGGTCTTTTCCACGGTACCTAGCCCTACCTGTATACACTCGTCCCGTCGATATTTGAACCAGTGCTCTACCTTATCAAGTCCGTTTCCTTCTCTCCATCCTTTCCTTCCATCGATAATGATTCCTATTGTTATTATTTTATTTCCCTTTCTCCTGTTATTTTCCCTTTTTTCTCTTTTTCTCCCTTCTTCCCCTTTCCTCTTCCCCTTCCCTTTTCCTTCTCCTTCTTTTTCCCTTCGTTTATTTTTTTTTTCATTTTTCCGTCGTCCCGATTTTACTTCGATTATTTGCCCGGGTCGGGGGCAGTCTGCCCCCCTGACCCCTCTCTGGCTACGCTACTGTGAGCACATACGAAAAGGGACGGCAAAGAGCGCCAAAAACTTTATTCCACTTTTTACTGAACGTTCACTTCACTCTTCGGAAGAACAGTTCTTACCCCCCCCCCCCCCGAATTTACCAGAATAAATACAATGCCCACCCGGCCGTGTTTTGCAGTCCAATGTAATAGATAGGCCTATACACTTTTACTGCACTTCTGTATATGTAGCCTTCCACGCAAAACTGCCGAAAACACCAAATGTATAAGGATCCTGTACCTGGTTTGTGTCTAACGAAACGGTGGGGACACTGGCGTAGCTACGGGGGGCATGAGGGGCACGTGCCCTCACTAGAAACCCAGTGCCACCCCAGGTTCCCCCCGTAGAAAAATTTGGAATGCACAGTTCTATATATAAGCCCTATAAAGAGGGAGAGAATTCAGAAATTGTGCCCTCCCATGGGCGGCTCTAAGAAATTTTGTTTGGGGGGGGCAAACTCAAGTCCGTATTGAGGGAGGTTCGGAAGGCCCCCCAGCAATATTAATGGTCAGCTCCGGATAGTAATATAGCCTCAGTAGGAGTATGCATAGGCGTAGGGGCCCAATTTGATGGGGGGGGGGGGGGGCTGTAACAATCTGCCCGAAAAATAGAAACAAAAGTTTCCGCGCGCTCCGCGCGCGTTCCAAATGTTAATGTACATATCATAAAGGCATGCATCCGTTATCACACCGCATGCCAATTACATACAATAATTTGCCACGTTACTAGCATTCCATATTGGTAATAATTGAGGGGGAAGTCGTTTAAAAAAATGCTGATAATAATCAGTGGTGTAACCAAGGTTTCTCTCATGAGGGTGGGCAGGCACTGTGTTGTGTGATCGCCGGCCTGGGGGAGGGGTTTAAGGGGAGGGGGTGTCCCCCTCCCCTTTGAAAATTTTTTGAAAAATTAGGTGTCCATACATGCAATCTGGTGCCACATATGCTACCTTTGAAGTAAAATTTTGTGTTTTAGTTTAGGTACTAAAAAAAAAAAATCGGCGTCAGTTACGGGGGCATGGCCTAATGGCTCCTCAAATACACCACTGATAATCATAATATATAAGTTTAACCATAAAAACACACTGGTGAATTTATGCCGAATATATAGGTACTGGTGCAATCCAAATCAAAACTATGTTTTAATTACCAAGGAAGTTTTTTAAAGTATCGACTTCCGTTAAGCTACATTATTGCATTATTTTTCTTTCAGTAGGTGCCCGAAAAATTCTCAGAATATTGCC
Source organism: Holothuria leucospilota (assembly GCA_029531755.1). NCBI lineage: Eukaryota > Metazoa > Echinodermata > Holothuroidea > Aspidochirotida > Holothuriidae > Holothuria > Holothuria leucospilota. The sequence continues at coordinate 61,588,214 of CM055965.1, forward strand.
CGAATTTCACAAAAATATTTTGTTGGGGGAGCTGCAGACCCCAGCCCCCTGCCTCCTACGCCTATGGGAGTATGGTTATTATTATGTATTACAACGATGCCCGCTCTTCACAAACCATTTCAGGCAGTTAGTTATGGGAAGACTACTTTAAAAATAAATACAACCATATCAACCGATCGCTACCGTACTACCATAGGGGTGGGGTAAGAGCCAGGTGAAATGGGCAAAGCGACTTGATTCATTTGTATAAAATAAGCCCCACCTTCAAATATTTTATTGTTTCTTTCATTGTGTCACAATATGTTTCAGCTTTGCCAAGAAGCAATAAAATGTTGGTTTTCTGGATTGTTTTCTTAAACTAACGAAAATTTTGAGCATGAAGACACTTGAAAACGATGAAATGATAGCACTAGTCTGCTAGTAGTTTGGATCTCAGTACCGTTCCCAAACGAAATTTTTTAAAGGGGGAAGGGAATTCCCGTAACTCAGAACGATGTCTCATCCTATATACAAATAGCTAGGCCACAAGTCAAAAGTCTCATCCTACTGAGCTTAGATTGACTATTTGGTGTGTTTATTTTAAATCAATTGAAACGGTGTATACTTTAGCACAGGGGTGGAGAACCTTTTGCTTATAACAGACCATTTGACAGTCATAAGACCGCTCGTGGGCCAACGGCGCTGTCAGTTTGGACAAGGGAAGGGAAACCTCTCCTTCTATGGGAAACACAATACTTTTAGACTACATGCCCGTTACAACTCTTTGTAGACAGATACCTATGCTAATCTGGCCAGGTGACACCCTGGCAAAACTGCTTTTAGTCGTGGATGATAATCAACACGGGTAATGGGTTGTGTATCTAATGACCCCGAAAGCTCTGAAGTGTCCGCAAAACTATGGACATTTAACTCCAGTATTACCGTTACACTCTGTAAATGACAATATGATGCCTAAGCTAATCAGCTTACAAATACCGCAGCGTGATCATTTGTTTTGATTACCTTAGCTCGCGCTAACGGCAGGTCCATTTGTTATGTCTGAAGTATATATACGGTAGTAGCAAACAAGCAACTAAGAAAACGCGCGCGAAGCGCGCCGAAAAAAATGGCGTTTTGAAAGCACTTTATTCATGTTTAACCTTCGCATTGCATTGGAAAGTTATTCACTTCTTTAATTTTAAGCCCACTCAAGGAAAAGGGAGGGCCTAACCCATCTCGAATTACATGTTTTTTTATTTATTATTTTTATTTTTGAAAATTGAAGACCATGCTTTGCAAACTTTTGGGGGGGCAAGTGCCCCCCCGTGCCCCTATGGCGAGCCGCTAATGTGCCCTCCAGAAGGGGTTTGTGACCCCCAGTACCCCCTGCTCAAAAAAATCCTGGCTACGCCACTGATTGGGGATGTTACACTATGGATACTAGTGTTTTAGTAATATACTGGTTGTCACGATGTTTCGCAGCAGTTTTACGTGAAATATGAGAAAGTGGTATGAGCAGGAAAAACGATTGGCACCTTGGGCTAAAAGATTATTATAAATTACCTTTCATGTGATTCTGAATTTACATTTATGAATTGCCTCGCGGGCCGGCTTGAATGGTCTCGTGGGCTGCATAGGCCTACGACCCGCGGACCTGAGGTTCCCCATCTCGATTTAAGTACGGTGTCAGAGCAACTTTACAAATTTCTTCCGACTACAAATACACTGAATAACGACATTTTCTCTTTTCATTCGAACATCTGTCGTGTCGGAGGTGTGCTTTGTTTATCTGAAGAAACTCACATCATGAATATTTTTCGCCTCTCTGGTCATACAGTTTAGACATTTGTATTACCAAAGCTGATAAGAAAACCCCAAAAGAATGTCTCTTACTTCACTAGGGAGATAACCTATCTAGGTTTATTTGCACTCGAGAAACTTCCTAAAACAGAAACATATCCTTCTGTAAAAGCTTTTCACACCTACTTACCAATTAGCTTTACTTTATTTTGGAAAAATAATTTTCCATCTAGATACATCCTTGCTTCTTTCACCGCAATTATCCTTTGTAAACCATTCGTAGACGCAGATTTGTGCCACGTAAATATCCATTCACCCGTGATATTTCTAATCGTCATCTGGCACAAACTCGACCTACAATACCCTAAAAGAAGCATTGAATCGTAACACTCTTAAATCATTCCATTTGAAGTACTGCTTTGGGGAAGGGGTCTTGTTGTTATCATGCAAGTGATTTGTTTTTCTCTATTGCTAGCTTTGCACCAGCTTATCGTTAAATATGAGAATACAAATTTCACGATTGTTCACCAAATTTTCTGACAACTCGTTGGCATTCTATCGCCGACTTTACCCTACCGCTACTATGAGACCTGGTACTTATCTTTTACGGTCGAAACGCGGCAAGCAATAGCATACCATCTTTGGTTTACTACCAAGTAAGGTCACTCTAAACAGGGAGTTGTCAGGCTGACAACCCCCTGCTCTAAACCATTTAAATCAGACCCATCTCTGGCTTCCTGATTTCCTACTTTATTTACCATAACATGGTAATTTGGCGGTTCTAGGATACGTTATCGGTGTCTTGCATATCCCAATATATCAACACTTCGGTTACGTCACTGAGTTCTGGAGAGCCGACGACTCTTTTAAATTCTGAAAAAAATTCAGAACTCGATTGGGGGGCATGGCCCTCTGCCCCCCCCCCCCCGGCTACGTCAATGTAGTGAGACAATGAAGCCCTACTCAAATGGGGCAATAAGATAGCTTCCAGGGGGAAGGGGACGAAAATCAAGGGGGAAGGGAGAGAGGCAAGAGACGTGATGATGATCCGAAATTTATGATAAATTTTTTCGGGACCACTTTCCCCTGTCCCTCCCCGGGGCAGTGAAATGCCTGAGTATGTTTCCCTCGAGGGCTTCGTGTCTCTTCGTGATCCGTTTATTTCTTTTTGAGGTCTATTTTCAGGTTTCTGCATGCCGTAGTAGCAGGGAGTTGCCACAGAGCACTCCCTTGTAGGAGCAGTAGCGTGTTCAAAGGGGGGCCGGGGGCACAGCCCCCCCCCCCCACTTCCGAAGTCAGTCGGGGTAAAATCCCTTAGTCGGGGGATTTAAGGGTTAGGTGAAGAGAAAGAGATCGAAGAGACACACGGAGCACTCAACAGGGATGGCGTCAGGTGGGAGCAGGGGGCCCACATCGGTGAATCTTAATCGATACGATAGAGTATGCAGTCCCCAACGGCGCCTGAGAGAGGACAATTTCTCTAATAAGAACCCAAAATTTTCGGCGGGCTACGCGCGCTGTACAGTCGCTCCAGGATCTTCAGCAGTTCCATTCCACATTGCTAGACAGCAAAAGTCCTGCCAACCTTACCACGAAACATGTAGGCAGAGCACACTGTTTATGTGGAGGTCGAAAGTTCCATCCCATGCCCATCCCTAAGCCTAGTTCCTATTCTCTTGTGTGTGTCATGCGGTACGGTTATGGTTGGCCGGGGTGGACATAACACGGACTGAATTCAACGCGTAGAAAAGCACACTATGGCATGCCAAAGGTAAGATATTGGTGTTCATTTGGAAGATTGCATGCATGATTTTCTTCTAAACCGATAATATTACTGAAGCAGAGGGTATAGTTTAGACGTACCATATATCAAATCACTTTAGCCTAAAGGCTATACACAAGAAGAAACATGTATTATGTGGAATTCAGGAGTTAAAAGCTGCACGTTGCAATATGCCTGTATAGAGTAAGACAATTAATTTCCTGGTTTTTTAAATGAATCTGTCATGCGGGTTGTGATGACGATTAGCTGGACTGCAGGGGCGTAGCTGGGATGAAATTTTTAGGGGGGACTAGGTATCAAATGGGGGTCACGGTATTGATTGCCGTCCTAATTTTCATACATTTTATTAGGACACAATATTTGGGAGGTAGGAAACATCTGGGGGGGGGGGAGGTTCAGGCCCCCTCCGAAGGTATACGCACCTGCAAAGTTAGCTATAGGGGTAGAAACGAGTAGTGTCTCCCATCAACGGGTAATAAACGAACATATACTTGACGGAAACATATAGTAGTAGGAAGCTGTTTTAGGTGGGGTTGAACATTGTTTCGAAACGCTTTCGAGGTGTATGGTGAACGTGTATAAGGAGAGGGGTTCCCCTTCCCTTTTGGAAATTTTTAGTTATATGAGGTTCCTTAGATGCAATTTGGTGAGACATATTGTGCCAATTTTAAGAAAACTTACTTCAAAATATTGACATTTTCACAGAGGAAAGAAATAAGGGGGTTTCTTCCTTGAACTGTGGGGGGCATACTTTCCACTATGTTTTAACGAAGGCTAAGGGCCTTTAGCCCATCAACCCCTCCCCTCCCCCGACGAACTAACGAGGACATGCCCGGGGGTCGGGGAAACGCTTAGATAAGGAGTCTTGGGGCTCGCTTGAAGCCTCTGGAGGGATCAAGGAGCAACATTCCGATGAGGCCCAGAGCAGAGGCGTAGCTAGGATGACATTTTTAGGGATGCCTAGGTATCAAAGGGGGTCACGGCATTGATCACCTTCCTTAATTCTTACACATTTTATTAGGACACAAACAATTTTTGGAGGCCTAGCAAACATCTGGGGGCCGGGTCAGGCCCGCGGCAGGCCCCCCCCCCCCGTAGCGACACGCCTGGCCCAGAGGGTAAAGCCCTCTTCAAATGACATTAGAAGAGCACTAAATAGACCTGAAGTTACAAGGAAATAATTCGTAATAGAAGTCGGACTAACGGCGGATAAATTTGATAAGGTAGAGCTTGCTACCATCTGGCGAGACCAGGGATTGGTAAGGAAGAGGGGGAGGGGATCAAAGGCAGGGGCGTCAATCCGTATTCAAATGTGGGGGGGGGGGGACGGGGGACATACATGACTTAGCACAAACCAATCCCTTTGGTTTTGAAAAGGGGATGTCTTCCTATAGACCCTTTCCTCCCCCCCCCCCCTTATGATGACTGACGCCCAATTCTAATAACAGGCCGGTAGCCAGGAATTCTGATATAGGGGGGCACCGACACCTCATAGAGGGGCACCGAAAATTATGTTTGTTATCAGTAGTAACACCACAAGATTACAGTTTGACGGAACTACAGGGGATTATATCTCAAGCTTACCACACATAGCTTAAAGGTATCGGTTTTACGTGTGCACATACGCCCGCCGAAGCGTGCGAAAATTTCTCTCTTCTGATGGAAATTTTCCCTCCGCTCGCAATACAAGGACGTAGAAATTCTCCACAAGTGAAGGAAACAACACTATAATCACGATATATCTTCAGCTCAGCAAGCGCAGGTGAAGCCGGTTAAGTACTTTGCGATACTTTGATACAGTATGATTACGTTAGGACCCAGAGGGAATTATTCCCGAATATGTGGCGAATTAACAATATGGGAACACTAACATGGAGCTTTGAGCAGGACTTTGAATGACAGTGAGAGCACACCAATGTCTTCACAGTTCACACTTCAGATGGTCATTATCGTATTTCTACTTTGAACGAAATTTTACATGAAAAAAAAAAACAGAAAAAGTAAATTTTGGAATACATTTTTGGTACGAGTAAATTTAGCTTCAAACCGTATAGTCGTCGCGGAGTGAATGTTACTCAAGGTAATAGATTACTACATGAAAGCCCCTTTATGTCCGGGATCTAACTTTGAGGCTTCACCTAGCTTTGGCTGGAAGAGTTCACTTGAATTTTTGTACTAATAATGTTCATGGGTGATATTACTTCACTTGTGAGAATTGCGGGCGGAGCGCGCCGAAATTTTGCAGGAAAATTATTTACCACGGTAAAACCTGCACAGACTCAGCAAGGGGTGGTGGAAAGATAAGCCCGACGAAGGGACTAAGCTCCCCTAAGAGGTCCAGCAAACCGAAGCCCCGTCAGAAGCAATGGGTTACAGTTTGGATACCGAACGCGAAATTTTTGGGCGACCGGCGAAAAATTTGGGGTTCTGTTGAAGAAAAATTGAAAATATTTGGTTCTTGTTAAGGAAAGTTAGAAAATTTGGGTTTCTATGGAAGAATCTGCCCTCTTCGTCCTAGACAGTTCCAATTCTCCCGACTAAGTTACTCCTTCCAAAACTGTGTTGAGCCCCTCCTTGTGCAGACACAAACCTAGTTTATTGATTAAGGGCGTATCCTGCTGGGCGTACAAGACCATAACATGTAACCAGAACATTCTCAGCGCATGCTGTGTGTTGTGAGCTTTGATGCCAATCAAAGAGCATCCACCTATGACCAATTGAGAATTTTACTTTCTCCCAACCAAAATGTATTTGGGATGATGAGTGTCTGTCTTTAAGAACCAAACCAAGACGCCGGGCGACTGGTCGCGAGGGGATGCCCCCTTCCACCACCCCTGGACATTGAGACACTTAACGTTTCATACAAAAATGATTATCATGATGTTGAGTCTGAATTAAGAATCTTCCCGATCGTAAGAGAAATAGGATGGAACTTTTTATGGATTTAGTTTTGTGCTTTTCCGGGAATCACACCTACACGATAGAACAATAGCCTAATTTTGGAACCTGTAAATTTATAAATGAAGCCAACATATCTGAAACAGGTGTTAAAGCTATATGTAACTTAAGATGAGAGCGCGCGTAGCGCGAGAAACTTTTTGTGATTTTAGAACAAAAATGTTACAGAGAACAAAATACGTTCATTATTAACCCCTTTTGGGATCATTTTTGGTTACAAATCGCTTTGTGTCATACCAGGGCCACCTTTTACATGTACTAAAATTTTATTTTCGATCGATTTTCCGTATAGGGGGGACAGTGGTCCGCACGGGGGGGGGCACGGCCCCCTCGTGCTCCGGCCTGGCTACGGGCCTTTCTAATAAGAATTATCATTTTAAAGTTATTTCACCTAGCAGATCTCAATGATGGTCATCATCATTGAGATCTGCCAGGTGAAATACACGGAGTCCATTGAATTACTTCAAGATGTTATTTTACCATGTCCCAAAATAGCTGAAACCACGCTTCGAAGTGTCGGAGATCATGGACCCGACCAGGCCCGTTGCTAGGGTGACATGTTTGGGGGTGTGAAGGTGACCGTCCCAAATTCCGACTGGCTGGATGTTTTTTCCAACTGAGTGGAGGCTTGTAAATTGCACTTTGTCTATGAGCGCTCTGCGTTTTGTATACAGCAGTGGGATTCTTCCTTTGTCACTACATATAAGTGTCGTCCTGGGGGAGGGGTCTAAGGGGAGGGGGAGTCCCCCTCCCCTTTGAGAAATTTTTGTTAATTTAAGGCTGCTTAGGTGCAAAACGGTGCTATCTTTGGGATATTTTTGGAACTGATCGTATATGGCTGGAAAATGTCCATAATTTAGTGAATTCTAATTTTCCCGACTGGCTAGATATTTTACTAACTGCAGTGGCGGCGCGTAAATTGCACCTTTTTATGCACCCTGCGTTTGTATACAGCAGTGGGGATCCTTCCTTTGTCACTATATAAAGGTGTCATCCTGGGGGAGGGGTCTAAGGGGAGGGGGCCTCCCCTTTGAGAAATTTTCGTTAATTTAAGGTTGCTTAGATGCAAAATGGTGCTATCTTTGGGATATTTTTGGAGCTGATCGTAGTATAGCAAAGGTGTGAAGGACTAGCAAGGGCGTTTCCAGAATGCTTTTAAGTCGTAAGTGTATTAACAGTCACCATCTATACCGATAATGGCTTCGACGAAGCGCTCTGTAAAAATTTTGAAAAATGTTTAACGGCAACAAAGTACTTTCAACCTTTCACATCATGCCTTTTGAAGTAAAGTCTGTGTTAAAAAATTTACGTTTTTTAGGAACTAAAAAATAGGCATCAGTGAGGGGGCATGGCCCAATGGGATGTCCCCCTCCCCTTTGAAAATTTTTGAAAAATAAGGTGTCCTTACATGCAATCTGGTGCCAAATATGCTACCTTTTGAAGTAAAATTTGTGTTAAAAAATTTACGTATTTTTAGGAACTAAAAAATAGGCATCAGTGAGGGGGGCATAAAAAATTTACGTATTTTTAGGAACTTAAAAATCGGAATAAGTGAGGGGGCATGGCCGAATGGCCCTCCCCTCTGCGTACGCCACTGATTGAATGATCCCATATTGATGAGAGGCCCCTTCAGATGTTTTGAGATGTATGTCTGTTTTCGGAGAGTGTTGTGATGAGAAAAGTTCCATGTATAATTACTTTTTTAATGGTCATGAGGAGTGCAGACCGTGACGCATGCGCGCGAAGCCCGCCGAAATTTTGTCATTAAAGAAGATTTCCCTGACGAAATCTGCATTTAGAATCTGCATCGAGACACTTAAAAATTGCCCAACAAATCTACATACCACTCAAAAAGCCAGTCAAATAGAGCCACGAAAATACACTTTTACGCAAATGTGAGGGGGGGGGGACCTTTGATATTGTGTCCCCCACCCATCGAAATGTGGGGGGACTTCTCCCCCCGTCCCCCCAGGATTGACGCCCATGCATGAAAGTCTGCAAAGTCAAGACTGACTGCATTATTTTGTAAGCCCCTGTCTGTCAAAGCAGGTTTACCTGTTTTCAATTTAACCCACGCTGGTCCAAAATGACATATGATACTCTTTGCAACATGCGTGTATCCGAAAATTCGACCTGGAATTCTGAAATTCCATGTACATTTACTCTTTCCTCTGCTTGTAGCCCCCTTCTATTGAAACGGATATTGTTTTCTATGAAATATTCGCTGTTCGTGTGTATTTTAGTCTGCAGGCGTCCCAAACACACTGTCTGCCTTTTCAGCTAATGGTGTCTGCGTGTTTGTGTGTACTACTTCAATGTATTGAGAAACTACCTGTTTAAAACACTGTAAAATACTTATCTGTAGTACCACTACACACTACACCATGTGGAAGAGTATTAATAATCAACCAAATCAAACCAAAATCATTTCATAAGTTCCCTCCGTTTTCAATCATGGATTTTAGTCTATCCCACTGTGTAATGGTATAACCAACGATTCGTGTATTTGATTGGTTCATGGTCTGTTTTCTACGCGTTGAGTTCAGTCCGTCTTATGTCCACCGCAACCAACCATATACGGTCAGTTTGCGAGCGACTCACGGACCAAAGTTTGGCTATTTCATAGGGTGTACTCCAGGTGTTCCGATAAAATGTATGTTATCCTCCATATGGTCTAAATCCCCTACAGTTTTTCTTTTTTTTTCCCCTTTTAGTAGGGCAGATAAGTGGAAAAATCATTCACTTCCGGAAAGAAGCACCAAAATTTGACAGATTGTCCTTCTTGGGTCTGTCTTTTGAAAAATACCGTTAGCCACGTGAATTTCAAAATGGCCGCCATTTTTCAGGATGGCCGCCATTTTGGCTAAAGAATAATATAGTTTGCCATAGATTTTCACTTCCCAGGTTGATTTTAATAATTCTGGTGTCAAGTAATAGGTTTTAGACTACAGAAAACTCAAATTTAAAAAAAGGAGAAACCTTGTTAGGGCGGGATTCAGGTCAACCAAGATGTAGGAAAAGCAAAATGGCCGCCAAACTGAACAAAATATGTCCAAAAATTGGCTGAAAACATTGTAAATTTCCAAATCCCCAATCAAAATGGTGTGAATTAATGTTTTATAACTGAGACTGAATTTTACAATCCTTGGCACAAGAGTACTTAACAGCCAATATGGCAGAAAAGCACCGAAGAAGTAAAAACAATACAGTAAAAATTCCACCAAAAATAAGAAAATAATAACAAAAAATGCAAAAAAACTCAGAAAATAGTCGTTAAAAATATATTTCGAATGAAAACCCTAAATATCTTTACAGCAGATTGTAAATAAAATTCAAAGCATGATTTTTGATATGTTATACTGGACTTTAAACTAACCAAGATGGTGGAAATAACAAAATGGCCGCTAATATAACGATCATAGTGTATAAAAATAATATGAGAATTGATCATTTAAAATACTTTTGATACAGTTGCCTTTAATATCTGGCCATGTTTCATGACAAATAATGCAAAAGACTTTTTGAAATACTTCTTTTGGATTCAGGTCAACCAATATGGCGGAAAAAGCAAAATGGCCCCCAACGTAATAATTATGTCAATGTATTATAATGATAGAAAAAATAATTATTAAAAAATACTTTATACACAGGTAAACCTAATCTGTGCCCATATTCTATTGTAAATATTCAAAAAGGTATTTTTCTGGACATTTTTTGCAGGATCTGGGTCAATCAAGATGGCAGAATTAGCAAAATGGCCGCCAATGTTAAAATTTCATAAAATTATAATACAGAAAATAATCCTTAAAAATATATTTGTGACAGTTGTTCTCTATATTTGGCCACATTTTGAGCCAAATATATCAAAAATATTTTTTAAAATATTTTTGTTGGAATTCAAGTCAACCAAGATGGCGGAAGAAGCAAACTTGCCGCCACGTGGTATAATTACAATATTTTATATTAATAAGGAAAATAATCTGTAAAAAGTCTTTTTACCACATTTAAACCTAAATTCTGGCCATAATCTTTAATAAATATTCAGAAAGTTTTTTCTTGATATGTTTTACAGGTTCCTGGTAAACCAAGGTGGCAAAACTAACAAAATGGCCTTCCATATAACTATTACATAGTTACAGTACATTGAAATAATGATAAAAATACTTTTGAAAAATATGTTTGTCACACTTGCTTTTAATATATGGCCATTTTTTAGAACATTTTTGTTGCAATTCATATCAACCAAGATGGCGGAAAATGCAAAATGGCCGCCCATTGGTATAGATACAATATAGCATAATAATAAAGAAAATAATCCTTAAAAATATTTTCAACACATTAAAACCTAAAGTCAGTCCATATTCTGTAATAAATATTAAGAAAGTATTTTTCTGGACATATTTTGCAGTGTCCAGGTCAACCAAGATGGCGGAAATAGCAAAATGGCAACTCATACAATTAGGATAATTATAATTAAGATAACTATATGAGCGGCCGTTTTGCTATTTCCGCCATCTTGGTTGGCCTGGACACTGCAAAATATGTCCAGAAAAATACTTTTGAATATTTATTACAGATCATGGTCAGACTTTAGGTTTTAATGTGTTGAAAATAGTTTTAAGGATTATTTTCTTTATTATTATGCTATATTGTATCTATACCAATGGGCGGCCATTTTGCATTTTCCGCCATCTTGGTTGATATGAATTGCAACAAAAATGTTCTAAAAAATGGCCATATATTAAAAGCAAGTGTGACAAACATATTTTTCAAAAGTATTTTTATCATTATTTCAATGTACTGTAACTATGTAATAGTTATATGGAAGGCCATTTTGTTAGTTTTTACGGATTATTTGCCTTATTAATATAAAATATTGTAATTATATAAGTGGCGGTCATTTTGCTTCTTCCGCCATCTTGGTTGAACGGAGTTCCAACAAAATGTTTTGAAAAATATGTTTGATATATTTGGCTCAAAATATGGCCAAATATAAAGAGCAATTACCACAAATATATTTTTAAGGATTATTTTCCCTATTATTTTCATTTATTGAAATTTTAACATTAGCGGCCATTTTGCTATTTCCGCCATCTTGGTTGTCCCAGACCTACCAAAAATGTCCAGAAAAATACCTTAAGAATATTTGCAATAGAATATGGGCACAGATTAGGTTTACCTGTGTATAAAGTATTTTTTAATAATTATTTTTCCTATTATTATAATATATTGACATAATTATTGCATTGGCAGCCATTTTGCTTTTCCGCCATATTGGTTGATCTGAATCCAAAAGAAACATTTTAAAAGTCATTTTAGATTATTTGTCATGAAATATGGCCTGATGTTAAGGGAAACTTTGTCAAAAGTATTTTTAATGATTATTTCTCATTATTTTTTATACATTATGATAGTTATATTGGCTGCCATTTTGTTGTTTCCGCCATCTTTGTTGGACTGAGGTCTTGCATTACCTATCAGAAACCATGCTTTGAATTTTATTAGCAACATTGAATAACGATATTTAGGATTTTCAATTGAAATATATTTTTAATTATTATTTTTTGTATATTTTTTTAAAATTTTTCTCATGAAGGGGGAGTTTTTATTGTTTTTACTCTTTCGGCGATTTTCCGCCATATTGGCTGGCAAGCACTCTTGCGCCAAGGATTGTAAAACGCGGTCTTAATTGTAATATTTTCACCATTATGGATTGGGATTTTGGAAATTTACACTGTTTTTTATACAATTTTTGGAAATATTTCATTTATTTTGGTGGCCATTTTGCTTTTCCGCCATCTTGACTGACCTGAGTCCGGCCAAAACAGTCCCAAAAATTAATATTGGAAGTTTTGTTAAAAATATGACCGAATTTTAAGATTAGATGCCTCAAAAATATTTTTAGGAATATTTTCTGCACAAAATTGTGTCTGAAATAGTATTTACAAACGGGAAATGGCGGCCATTTTGGAAAATCGGCCGCCATTTTGAATTTTGAGTGGCTAACGGGTTTTTTTCAAAAGAGCGATCCCTAAGGAGCATGTATGCACATTTTGGTGCTTCTTTCCACTTGTGAACGATTTTACCAAAAAATGCATTTATCTGCCCTACTATTTATGTTCTTAATGATCACATATCTTTTTTGTGTAAGCCGCTTTTGCAGTTTTGCAAGTTCAAGTTTCAGATTCCAAAGAATACTATATATAAAGTGGGCAACTCGACTCATGAAGAATTAAGTGATATTATGCAAAATATGCCCTGAAATGGCATGGGATAGTAAGCCATATCCCCCTGTCACCACCTCTTCGACAAAGGGGCTGTCAAAGCTTGGGGTCGCTGGCATGGCCCAGCCCTCTGGCGGGAAATTATGTAGCCATTTATGATCGGTTTACTTATTTTGGCTTTCAAAGGGTCGTTTCTGCAATGAAACCCAAGATTTTCGGTACGCTTTGCCCACTCTTCCTCAGTTCTGTTACTTATAGCTAAATATAGTTCAAAACTTCAAACCATTTCCACCTTTTCAAGTAACTGAAGAAGTTGAATACATGAATTTAGGTACTGTAAATGTTGGGAATTTAGACCCCACTTTAGAAATTGCAAAAAAAGTGGAAGCGGCCATACAAAAAATGGTCCGCAATGGCTCAATAGACTCTGAAACTGGCCCCAATCTCCTCCAGGTAGATCCAAAACCGGGCCGTTTCTATTTCTTACCCAAAATTCACAAGACGGGTAACCCAGGCAGACCGATCATATCCGGAAACGGGACTGCCACGGAGAAAATTTCGAAATTTGTTGACCTGCTCATTCAGCCCCTGGTCCCATCCCTCCCCTCCTACGTTCAGGACACCACGGACTTTATCCGCAAAATTGGTGAGATACAAAATCTCCCACAGGACACAATTCTGGTCACTCCTGACGTGTCCTCTTTATATACAAATATACCAAACGAAGAAGGCATCTCCGCTTGTAAAGCCGCCTTCAGACCCATCCAAGGCAAAACGCCCACCAAGAAAGACTTGGGCGAGCTGATGCGCCTTATTCTGACAAACAACAATCTCGTCTCTGGCGACCAGCACTACCTCCAAATTCATGGTACTGCCATGGGAACCAAGATGGCTCCCTCATTCGCAAATTTATTTATGGGCAACCTCGAGAAAGAATTCTTATCTCGACAAAATTTAAAACCACAAATTTGGTTACGTTTTATCGACGATATTTTCATGATCTGGCCCCACGGTGAAGATAGCCTAAAAATTTTTGTGGAAAACATCAACTCGTTTCACCCCACAATCAAATTCACGGCCGACTCCTCTAGAGTCAGTGTCCACTTCCTGGACACAACAGTGACCATAGAAAATGGTTCACTCAAAACAGACTTGTTCAATAAACCCACGGACAAGCACAACTACCTACTACCGAGCAGCTGCCATCCCCCGCACTGCACCAAAAATATTCCATATAGCCAAGCACTTCGCATCAAACGTGACTGTTCCTCTGAGACAGACTTTGAAATTCGCACTAACGAACTGTCTAGCCACCTCCAAAATAGACAGTACTTTCGGGGTTCAATTGAAAATGCCGTCAAAAAGGCAAGGGATACCCCGCGTTCTGAAACTCTGACATACAAAAACAGTCAGCCCAATTCTAATAGAGTGCCATTGGCAATTGAGTACCATCCCGGTCTACCACCATTCGGCAAATTCATCCAAAAACATTTGCCCATACTTCAAAGCACGGCTCGCCTAAAGTCTATCTTTCCCTCTCCCCCCGTTGTTGCTTTTTCCCGCCCCCCAAATTTACGGGACATTTTGGTACGGGCAAAATTTCAGGACAAAACCTCAGTCGAGGCTAACAACGAGAATTTTGGTTGTTCACCTTGCCCGTCCAATTGCAAGACGTGCGCTCTGATTGATTCAACTAAATACTTTCAGAGCTATCAAACTGCACGCACTTTCCAAATTAGACAATCAATTAATTGTCTTTCCAAAAACGTCATATATCTCATCTACTGCAATTTATGTGGAACGCAGTACGTGGGGGAATCAAAAAACTCCCTCAGGATGAGAATGACACAGCACAGGTCAGCAATTAAAACCAAAAAAAATTGATCAACCTGTTGCCAACCATTTCAATTTACCGCATCATTCGATAGACAATTTACGTGTCATTGCTATCGAACAAAATGATTCATGGGACAACAGAAGCCGTAAGAAAAAAGAAAATTTTTCGGAATGTCAACTCAAGACTACGTCGCCATTCGGCCTGAATATCCGAAACGACTTACCAGCATACTGATTGAAGGGATTACCTCCAGGCCTAAGTAATCCTATTAGACCGTCTCCGTCACGCCTATTTCAATAGGCTTACTCAAATTACTTAGTCTCGCCTCTTTCAAAAACGATAGTCCTAATTGACTATCAGTGGGGACCATTGTCCTCACAATTTAAAAGCTGTAAGTTCCGTACACTCCTTGTCACTCTTGTGATCAAGCACTGAAGAAGAGCTAGTATTGCTCGAAAGCTTTGCAAAAACCTTTTATGGCTGTTGTATTTACCAAATTTCTAGCCTCTACTGCTGTCACGTATCTCCTTTGAGATCCAGCCATTCATTTCTGTAGCACTGTTGTTATACAGTATTTCCGTTAACATATATATATATATATATATATATATATATATCTATATCTATATATATATATATATATATATATATATATATATATATATATATATATATATATATATATATATATATATATATATATATATATATATATATATATAGTAGGTCGAAACGTGGTAGACCGAACTATAAACTGTTTGTATAAACTGTATATATATTCCAGGGTAGACGCTGGAAATGTGGTCCGGTGAGGCAAGGACCGACTTTTATGGCAAGCCGAATGTTCAATAAATAGATAATCCAAGATTATCGGTCGAGAATCCAAGATTATCGGTCGAGAATCCAAGATTTTCGACCGATAATCTTGGATTATCGGTCGATAATCCAAGATTATCAATGATAAACCAAGTTTATCACGAGATAATCCAAGATTATCAAAATAACTTGGACTATTGATCGATAATCCAAGATTATCGACCGATGATCCAAGATTATCAAATTAATTCGGTATATCAGTCGAAAATCTTGGATTATCTAATGATTTTAGTGTACCTCATTCGATAAACTTGGATTATCGATTGATAATCCAAGATTATCGTCGATAATCCAAGATTATCGACTGATAATCCAAGATTATCGACTGATAATCCAAGATTATCGATCGACAATCCAAGATTATCGACCGATAATCCAAGATTATCGGTCGACAATCCAAGATTATCGGTCGAGAATCCAAGATTATCACATTCACTTTGATAATCCTGGTTTATCTGTTGACAATCCAAGATTATCAAAAAAATTGATAAACCCGGTTTATCATCCGAGAATCCAAGATTATCGTTTGATAATCCAAGATTATCAAAAATTATTTTGATAAACCTGGTTTATCGGTCGAGAATCCAAGATTATCAAAATATTTTTCGATAATCCAAGATTGTCGGTCGAGAATCCAAGATTATCAAAATATTTTTCGATAATCTAAGATTATCGGTCGAGAATCCAAGATTATCAGTCGAGAATCCAAGATTATCTGTCGAGAATCCAAGATTATCAAAATTTTTTCGATAATCCAAGATTATCGGTCGAGAATCCAAGATTATCAGAATATTTTTCGATAATCTTGGATTATCGGTCGAGAATCCAAGATTATCGGTCGAGAATCCAAGATTATCGGTCGAGAATCCAAGATTATCGAAATATTTTTCGATAATCCAAGATTATCGGTCGAGAATCCAAGATTATCAAATTTTTTTTCGATAATCCAAGATTATCGGTCGAGAATCCAAGATTATCAAAATATTTTTCGATAATCCAAGATTATCGGTCGAGAATCCAAGATTATCGGTCGAGAATCCAAGATTATCGGTCGAGAATCCAAGATTATCGGTCGAGAATCCAAGATTATCGGTCGAGAATCCAAGATTATCAAAATATTTTTCGATAATCCAAGATTATCGGTCGAGAATCCAAGATTATCAAATTATTTTTCGATAATCCAAGATTATCGGTCGAGAATCCAAGATTTTCAAAATTTTAGTACAGTTCACTGAAGGTTTTTTCAGTAGCCTATACTGAATCTTCCGTTGTTTATTATACACCAGTTCACCAACGCATGCGATGAAATGGTCCAAAATTGAGATAAAATGGATCACAATATGTTATTTTTATCATCAGTTCTGTCGGTTGTGTTATCACCATTGCTATACAGAGAGGAGAGAACTTCTCTGCTATCGATCGATACTTTTCTGGGTACAGTATCACGTCTGCGCCATGGGCTGCAACAGTGAGACGCGTATCATAACGTTGTCAGCATAGGCTTGAATAGCAACTCATAAAATGTAGCTACATCAATTCCCCAACGCTCTTTCCTATGCAGCACGACAGCTCACGTAACCTTCCCACCAGGACCGTCGCTAGAGGGGGGTGTGGGGATGTAGGGCCGTCGCTAGAGCGGGATGGGGTGTGACACTACCCCCCCCCCAATCATCCACACAGTCGGCAAAATCCTGCACTGGTCGGCAAAATGAAGGAAAGGGGGAAGTGCAAACGAAGGAAAGTTAGAGGGAAGAAGAAAAAAAAAAGAGAAAAAAAAGGGGAAAGAGTAGAGGGAGAGAGAAAGACCGAGCGAACAGAGAAAGAACAGGGGAGGGAGGGGCAAAGCAGGGCAAAAGAAAGCCTGGTTGGTGCAGACGGAAGACAGGAGATTGGAATGCATGTGTAGACAACGTTTATCACAATGTTTTCAAAGCCCGTAAGCAACACCTTTTGAAACTTAAAACATATTCTGTCGGCAAAAAAGCTACATAGGGCTTTTCAGTGTCACTGTATACTAGAGGAGTTCATCGTTCATGTGGTATTCTGGCACCGAGTCGGTAAATTCTGCACCAGTCGGAAAATGAAGGAAATGTGCAGAAAAGAAAGAGGAAAAGAAGTGAAAGGAAGAGGACAATTTCTGTAATCAGAACCCCAAATCCCCTTCTCACCACTCCTCGACATAGAGCTGTCGGAACTTGGGGTCATTTCTGCTATAAAATCCAAAATTTTCTGTATGCTTTGCCCACTCTTCCTCAGTTTTGTTACTAATAGCTAAGTATGGAACAAACCCTTTTCATCTTTTCAAGTTACTTAATAAGTAGAAATTATCGTTTTATGGAAATGCCGGGAATTTCATCTCATTTCGCTAAACTAAGTTAATGTTCTCTTTAGTCTGTCTTTCGGTACGGCTGGTGACTCGAGAGGAAAGTACAATTTAAAGGCATTTTCCAGTGGCTTTTCAAAAGGGTCCCATGTGAAAGAGGAAAAAAATCAGTTCATACCCTCTAAACCAGTAGCAATACTCTTTTCCTAACTTGAGATATCTAATATTAAAGACTACTTATTTTTGTCAAAAAATACCTCTAGTTCTCATCAAGGTCACAGAATGTTATGCAGAGTGGGCACATTGCCTCAGGTTTCTTTTGTTTTCCTTTATAATTGAATGTCCTGTTGTCCTTGAAATTTGATACTGTTGGAATGTTTGAATAGCTTTTCATGTAGGTTTAGCATAAATCTACACCATATGTACGACATAACAAACAAAGTTATAAAATATTCTCTACAACAGTGTTAATATCCTAGTAAAGAAATCCAATGCTTTGTCAAATTAACTTGAATGTGCCGCGATGACATCACTGATTTCCCATAATGCACTTTCTTGTGAGAAAAAATTGCATTCGCTTGAAAATTAGTATCTTCAAAACGCTAGAAGCTATTGAGATGCGGTTTTCACCTCCTATAGAAGAGAAAAAGTTTCTGCATTTTTTGAAGTCATTGATTTTTGTCACTGGCAAATCCCTTTAAGTTGTGCCCGATAGGACCCAACTGCCTGGACAATTGACCTATATAAGCTTTAAATTGGTACAGATTCTTTTTAGCGTAAGTTTACCCAAAATTTTCGCGCGCTTTGCAATTTCATAGTTTAGATTTTGAGGAAAACCTTAAATCAGGTCGAACTATTTTCCTTGAGTATACAGTGGCGGCGGAACGGGGTGGGGGGGGTGGGCCTTGGGGCTCAGCCCCCAATGAAAAGAGTAAGGGGGCTAAACGTATGTTCAGCCCCCCAATATTTGTTCAACTCATCTGATATGTATAACCATTTTTCATAGATTGATTTTTTTTCTCATTAATTAAGAAATTGCAGACATAAGATCCATATTTCAAGGCTGGATGCATGCTGCTTAGAACACTCGGGAAGTGCAGTTTCTGGCCATCTGGAGCCAAAATTTTCTTGTACGCTCCGCTTCAACTGATGGTGGCGCTCCGCTTAGATAGTCTTACTGGCACCCAGCCCCCCCCCCCCCCCCCAATATTTTTCCGTTCTGCGGTGCCTGCGAGTATATACAAAATTTTATGCAATTTATGCCTCGCAATGGCATGGTATAGTACACAGGTTTTCTTCACATCTCCCCTCAACAAACCCTCGACGGCATCGGGGCTGTCGAGGCTTCGGGTCGTTGCACCCCCCCCCCCTACGTTGGGCAAATCCTGGCACCACCCCTACTGGACCACTACCTGTTGGACTAACGGTTCTCAGCTCTAACTGCATCGCTTATCAACACTTTCAGTCGGCATTTGTTTCTTCTCAGTCGGCAAATACGGCACCACACCCCCTTGATAAATGCTCTGGCGACTCCCCTACTTCCCACCACTCACGTATAACCATTTAATGCATACCACTGTCTTCTTCCAATTTTATGATGCCCTTACCTCTATTCCATCAATTTGTCTCTCCCGCCTTTTGAAAGACCTTTTTGTTTTCTTTCCAATGATACCTGCCAGACTCATAACCTAAATTTACCGTTCTCTGTCGGACCAGGGAGCTGCCACTTAGAGTGGCAGCTCCCTGGTCGGACCAAGGGTTTAAAGAAGTATACTTCTTCAATTTTGTCGGTAATGTGATATGCCACAGTGTTTTCCTGTATAGCGCCCTGAAGAGTCCCTAGCCCCCTGTGGGCTGGGGGTTGTAGAATATGCCCACGGTATTTCCCGCCTGTCGTAAGAGGCGACTAAAGGGAAGGACTTGCACTGTCAAAACTTTGCTTGACACTATATAACACATTTGTGTTGGTGTGTCGTTAAAGTAACTAACTGAAGAGTCCCTACTTTGAAAGCGGTGCTACACACCTTTAACCTATTTCCTTCTGGTTGTCTCTCGTAAAATTCGAAAGATAACAAATTTTTCTTACTATCTATATCAGGGGTGTGCAACCTGCGGCCCGGGGGCCAAATGCGGCCCGCGGCCTCCTTCTGTGCGGCCCGCGAAACAATTTCGATTTGCCCCATTTTCGGCCCTCGTACCTCTTGTCATTTGACGGCAACTTTAACTTGACGTAAGTACAGGATATCATGAATTTCAAAGCAAAGACGCAATGATTTCCTTCAATGTAAAGTGGACATTCTCGATAGAATACGATGAATCCCATGCAATTGTTACACTGTAATGGTGTCAGTTAATAGATTTATCAAGATCGGTCTATTGAGAATCCCACAGTTGCGAAATTGGGCCGTAAAACTTCATCTAACTAACCCACAGTTGGGAAAATAACAACCCACAGCACGAGTACTGCGAATGAACTTGTGTACAATCAGGGAGTTACTATTTGACAACTAGCATCTCCCAGGGTACAGTAAGTAGTCGATGATCCACGTGGATAATATGGCAGTATGGTTACGGCTGACTGTACTGTTTTCAGTTGTAGGGGAATCGTTCATTACTTGTTAACTTGTGTTTGGGCAGGTACGTTTGACAGATGTTTGGACACCCTCATAAAAATGGCTTTCGCATCATCGAGTAACAGTAAAAGGAGGAAAGTGGCCGACGAAGGTCGAACATTTAAAAAGAAATGGACACTCTATCTCTACTGCGGCCCTTCAGATGGTCACAGCAACATGATTTGGCCCGGTGTTTCAAAAGGTTGCACACCCCTGATCTATATAAACTTTATTGCCATTGGTTCTTTTTCTTTGAAGGACCAGGAAGATATCGAATGAGAATCTGTGTTATATTTCGAGCATTCCCTTCTTTCTCCCTGTAATATCTTGCTACGTAGCAAGATGTACGGCATATTCCTTGTTTAGTTGGAAAGCGAAGAAGCTGTTCAGACAGTCCGCTCAGCGGGTCGGTATTATATCATGCTAGCACAGTACACAGTGCATACAATACTGAGTGGGCGGTCAAGCTCCGCACACACTCTTACGGCAAGCAGAATGTTCAATAAATAGAAAATCCAAGATTATCGACTGATAATCCAAGATTATCGGTCGAGAATCCAAGATTCTCGACTGATAATCTTGGATTATCAATGATAAACCAAGTTTATCTCATGATAATCTTGGATTATCAATGATAAACCAGGTTTATCAACTGATAATCTTGGATTATCAAATGAAAATCCAGGTTTATCCAGACAATCTTGGATTGTCGCCCGATAGGCAATATTATTTTGATAATCTTGGATACTCGAACGAAAATCCAAGATTATCGAACGATAATCTTGGATTATCTATTTAATGAACATTCGGCTCGTCGAACCTGGTTTATCACGCGAAAATCTTGGAATATCACTTTGTTGCACATTTGGCCAGATAATCCAAGATTTTCGATTGATAATCTTGGATTCTCGACCGACAATCTTGGATTATCGACCGATAATCTTGGTTTATCGGTCGAGAATCCAAGATTATCAAAATATTTTTCAATAATCCAAGATTATCGGTCGAGAATCCAAGATTATCGGTCGATAATCCAAGATTATCAAAATATTTTTCGATAATCCAAGATTTTCGGTCGAAAATCCAAGATTATCGGTCGAGAATCCAAGATTATCAAAGTATTTTTCGATAATCCAAGATTATCGGTCGAGAATCCAAGATTATCAATTTTTTTTTCGATAATCCAAGATTATCGGTCGAGAATCCAAGATTATCGGTCGATAATCCAAGATTGTCAAAATATTTTTCGATAATCCAAGATTATTGGTCGAGAATCCAAGATTATCGGTCGAGAATCCAAGATTATCAAAAATTTTTTCGATAATCCAAGATTATCGGTCGAGAATCCAAGATTATCGGTCGAGAATCCAAGATTGTCGGTCGAGAATCCAAGATTATCAAAATTTTCTTCGATAATCCAAGATTATCGGTCGAGAATCCAAGATTATCAAATTATTTTTCGATAATCCAAGATTATCGGTCGAGAATCCAAGATTATCAAAATATTTTTCGATAATCCAAGATTATCGGTCGAGAATCCATGATTATCGGTCGAGAATCCAAGATTATCGGTCGAGAATCCAAGATTATCGGTCGAGAATCCAAGATTATCAAAATTATTTTTTCGATAATCCAAGATTATCGGTCGAGAATCCAAGATTATCGGTCGAGAATTCCCCAACGATCTTTCCTATGCAGCACGACAGCTCACGTAACCTTCCCACCAGGACCGTCGCTAGAGGGGGGTGTGGGGATGTAGGGCCGTCGCTAGAGCGGGATGGGGTGTGACACTACCCTGACCCCCAATCATCCACACAGTCGGCGAAATCCTGCACTGGTCGGCAAAATGAAGGAAAGGGGGAAGTGCAAACGAAGGAAAGTTAGAGGGAAGAAGAAAGAGAAAAAAAGAGAAAAAAATGGGGAAAGAGTAGAGGGAGAGAGAAAGACCGAGCGAACAGAGAAAGAACAGGGGAGGGAGGGGCAAAGCAGGGCAAAAGAAAGCCGGGGTTGGTGCAGACGGAAGACAGGAGATTGGAATGCATGTGTAGACAACGTTTATCACAATGTTTTCAAAGCCCGTAAGCAACACCTTTTGAAACTTAAAACATATTCTGTCGGCAAAAAAGCTACATAGGGCTTTTCAGTGTCACTGTATACTAGAGGAGTTCATCGTTCATGTGGTATTCTGGCACCGAGTCGGTAAATTCTGCACCAGTCGGAAAAATGAAGGAAATGTGCAGAAAAGAAAGAGGAAAAGAAGTGAAAGGAAGAGGACAATTTCTGTAATCAGAACCCCAAATCCCCTTCTCACCACTCCTCGACATAGAGCTGTCGGAACTTGGGGTCATTTCTGCGATAAAATCCAAAATTTTCGGTATGCTTTGCCCACTCTTCCTCAGTTTTGTTACTAATAGCTAAGTATGGAACAAACCCTTTTCATCTTTTCAAGTAACTTAATAAGGAGAGATTATCGTTTTATGGAAATGCCGGGAATTTCATCTCATTTCGCTAAACTAAGTTAATGTTCTCTTTAGTCGGTCTTTCGGTACGGCTGGTGACTCGAGAGGAAAGTACAATTTAAAGGCATTTTCCAGTGGCTTTTTAAAAGGGTCCCATGTGAAAGAGAAAAAAAATCAGTTCATACCCTCTAAACCCGTAGCAATACTCTTTTCCTAACTCGAGATATCTAATATTAAAGACTACTTATTTTTGTCAAAAATACCTCTAGTTCTCATCAAGGTCACAGAATGTTACGTAGAGTGGGCACATTGCCTCAGGTTTCTTTTGTTTTCCTTTATAATTGAATGTCCTGTTGTCCTTGAAATTTGATACTGTTGGAATGTTTGAATAGCTTTTCATGTAGGTTTAGCATAAATCTACACCATATGTACGACATAACAAACAAAGTTACTAAATATTCTCTACAACAGTGTTAATATCCTAGTAAAGAAATTCAATGCTTTGTCAAATTAACTTGAATGTGCCACGATGACATCACTGATTTCCCATAATGCACTTTCTTGTGAGAAAAAACTGCATTCGTTTGAAAATTAGTATCTTCAAAACGCTACAAGCTATTGAGATGAAGTTTTCACCTCCTAGAAGAGAAAAAGTTTCTGCATTTTTTGAAGTCATTGATTTTTGTCACTGGCAAATCCCTTTAAGTTGTGCCCGATAGGGCCCAACTGCCTGGACAATTGACCTATATAAGCTTTAAATTGGTACAGATTCTTTTTAGCGTAAGTTTACCCAAAATTTTCGCGCGCTTTGCAATTTCATAGTTTAGATTTTGAGGAAAACCTTAAATCAGGTTGAACTATTTTCCTTGAGTATACAGTGGCGGCGGAACGGGGGGGGGGTGGGCCTTGGGGCTCAGCCCCCAATGAAAAGAGTAAGGGGGCTAAACGTATTTTCAGCCCCCCCCCCCCCCCAATATTTGTTCAACTAGTCTGATATGTATAACCATTTTGCATAGATTGATTTTTTTCTCATTAAATAAGAAATTGCAGACATAAGATCCATAAGTCAAGGCTGGATGCAAGCAGCTTAAAACACTCGGGAAGTGCCGTTTCTGGCCATCTGGAGCCAAAATTTTCTTGTACGCTCCGCTTCAACTGATGGTGGCGCTCCGCTTAGATAGTCTTGCTGGCACCCAACCCCCCCCCCCCCAATATTTTTCCGTTCTGCGGTGCCTGCGAGTATATACAAAATTTTATGCAATTTATGCCTCGCAATGGCATTGTATAGTACACAGGTTTTCTTCACATCTCCCCTCAACAAACCCTCGACGGCATCGGGGCTGTCGAGGCTTCGGGTCGTTGCACCACCCCCCCCCCCCTCCGTTGGGCAAATCCTGGCACTACCCCTACTGTACCACTACCTGTTGGACTAACGGTTCTCAGCTCTAACTGCATCGCTTATCAACACTTTCAGTCGGCATTTGTTTCTTCTCAGTCGGCAAATACGGCACCACACCCCCTTGATAAATGCTCTGGCGACTCCCCTACTTCCCACCACTCACGTATAACCATTTAATGCATACCACTGTCTTCTTCCAATTTTATGATGCCCTTACCTCTATTCCATCAATTTGTCTCTCCCGCCTTTTGAAAGACCTTTTTTGTTTTCTTTCCAATGATACCCGCCAGACTCATAACCTAAATTTACCGTTCTCTGTCGGACCAGGGAGCTGCCACTTAGAGTGGCAGCTCCCTGGTCGGACCAAGGGTTTAAAGAAGTATACTTCTTCAATTTTGTCGGTAATGTGATATGCCACAGTGTTTTCCTGTATAGCGCCCTGAAGAGTCCCTAGCCCCCTGTGGGCTGGGGGTTGTAGAATATGCCCACGGTATTTCCCGCCTGTCGTAAGAGGCGACTAAAGGGAAGGACTTGCACTGTCAAAACTTTGCTTGACACTATATAACACATTTGTGTTGGTGTGTCGTTAAAGTAACTAACTGAAGAGTCCCTACTTTGAAAGCGGTGCTACACACCTTTAACCTATTTCCTTCTGGTTGTCTCTCGTAAAATTCGAAAGATAACAAATTTTTCTTACTATCTATATAAACTTTATTGCCATTGGTTCTTTTTCTTTGAAGGACCAGGAAGAAATCGAATGAGAATCTGTGTTATATTTCGAGCATTCCCTTCTTTCTCCCTGTAATATCTTGCTACGTAGCAGGCTGTACGGCATATTCCTTGTTTAGTTGGAAAGCGAAGAAGCTGAGCAGACAGTCCGCTCAGCGGGTCGGTATTATATCATGCTAGCACAGTACACAGTGCATACAATACTGAGTGCGCGGTCAAGCTCCGCACACACTCTGAGGAATTTGGTTCTCACCAACGATGAGTCATCGATTCTAGCGATAAACGGTCAAATTTCTAGAAGCACACACGTGGCGAAAGGTTTTGATATGCTACACTTAGTATACACGGCCAATTATCATGGATTGTCGTTTGATAATCTTGGATTCTCGACCGATAATCTTGGATTATCGAAAAGTATTTCGATAATCTTGGATTCTCGACCGATAATCTTGGATTCTGGACCGATAATCTTGGATTATCGAAAAATATTTTGATAATCTTGGATTCTCGACCGATAATCTTGGATTCTCGACCGATAATCTTGGATTCTCGACCGATAATCTTGGATTCTCGACCGATAATCTTGGATTATCGAAAAATATTTTGATAATCTTGGATTATCGACCGATAATCTTGGATTCTCGACCGATAATCTTGGATTATCGAAAAATATTTTGATAATCTTGGATTCTCGACCGATAATCTTGAATTATCGAAAAGTACTTTGATAATCTTGGATTCTCGACCGATAATCTTGGATTATCGAAAAAAAAAAATTGATAATCTTGGATTCTCGACCGATAATCTTGGATTATCGAAAAATACTTCGATAATCTTGGATTCTCGACCGATAATCTTGGATTATCGACCGATAATCTTGGATTCTCGACCGATAATCTTGGATTATCGACCGATAATCTTGGATTCTCGACCGATAATCTTGGATTATTGAAAAATATTTTGATAATCTTGGATTCTCGACCGATAAACCAAGATTATCGGTCGATAATCCAAGATTGTCGGTCGAGAATCCAAGATTATCGGTCGAGAATCCAAGATTATCAAAATTTTCTTCGATAATCCAAGATTATCGGTCGAGAATCCAAGATTATCAAATTATTTTTCGATAATCCAAGATTATCGGTCGAGAATCCAAGATTTTCAAAATTTCAGTACAGTTCCTTGAAGGTTTTTTCAGTAGCCTATACTGAATCTTCCGTTGTTTATTATACACCAGTACACCAACGCAGGCGATGAAATGGTCCAAAATTGAGATAAAATGGATCACAATATGTTATTTTTATCATCAGTTCTGTCGGTTGTGTTATCACCATTGCTATACAGAGAGGAGAGAACTTCTCTGCTATCGATCGATACTGTTTCTGGGTACAGTATCACGTCTGCTCCATGGGCTGCAACAGTGAGACGCGTATCATAACGTTGTCAGCATAGGCTTGAATAGCAACTCATAAAATGTAGCTACATCAATTCCCCAACGCTCTTTCCTATGCAGCACGACAGCTCACGTAACCTTCCCACCAGGACCGTCGCTAGAGGGGGGTGTGGGGATGTAGGGCAGTCGCTAGAGCGGGATGGGGTGTGACACTACCCTCCCCCCCCCCCCCAAATCATCCACACAGTCGGCAAAATCCTGCACTGGTCGGCAAAATGAAGGAAGGGGGAAGTGCAAACGAAGGAAAGTTAGAGGGAAGAAGAAAGAGAAAAAAAGGGGAAAGAGTAGAGGGAGAGAGAAAGACCGAGCGAACAGAGAAAGAACAGGGGAGGGAGGGGCAAAGCAGGGCAAAAGAAAGCCGGGGTTGGTGCAGACGGAAGACAGGAGATTGGAATGCATGTGTAGACAACGTTTATCACAATGTTTTCAAAGCCCGTAAGCAACATCTTTTGAAACTTAAAACATATTCTGTCGGCAAAAAAGCTACATAGGGCTTTTCAGTGTCACTGTATACTAGAGGAGTTCATCGTTCATGTGGTATTCTGGCACCGAGTCGGTAAATTCTGCACCAGTCGGAAAAATGAAGGAAATGTGCGGAAAAGAAAGAGGAAAAGAAGTGAAAGGAAGAGGACAATTTCTGTAATCAGAACCCCAAATCCCCTTCTCACCACTCCTCGACATAGAGCTGTCGGAACTTGGGGTCATTTCTGCGATAAAATCCAAAATTTTCGGTATGCTTTGCCCACTCTTCCTCAGTTTTGTTACTAATAGCTAAGTATGGAACAAACCCTTTTCATCTTTTCAAGTAACTTAATAAGTAGAAATTTCATCTCATTTCGCTAAACTAAGTTAATATTCTCTTTAGTCTGTCTTTCGGTACGGCTGGTGACTCGAGAGGAAAGTACAATTTAAAGGCATTTTCCAGTGGCTTTCAAAAGGGTCCCATGTAAAAGAGGAAAAAAATCAGTTCATACCCTCTAAACCCGTAGCAATACTCTTTCCCTAACTCGAGATATCTAATATTAAAGACTACTTATTTTTGTCAAAAAATACCTCTAGTTCTCATCAAGGTCACAGAATGTTATGTAGAGTGGGCACATTGCCTCAGGTTTCTTTTGTTTTCCTTTATAATTGAATGTCCTGTTGTCCTTGAAATTTGATATTGTTGGAATGTTTGAATAGCTTTTCATGTAGGTTTTGCATAAATCTACACCATATGTACGACATAACAAACAAAGTTACTAAATATTCTCTACAACAGTGTTAATATCCTAGTAAAGAAATTCAATGCTTTGTCAAATTAACTTGAATGTGCCGCGATGACATCACTGATTTCCCATAATGCACTTTCTTGTGAGAAAAAATTGCATTCGCTTGAAAATTAGTATCTTCAAAACGCTACAAGCTATTGAGATGCGGTTTTCACCTCCTAGAAGAGAAAAAGTTTCTGCATTTTTTGAAGTCACTGGCAAATCCCTTTAAGTTGTGCCCGATAGGGCCCAACTGCCTGGACAATTGACCTATATAAGCTTTAAATTGGTACAGATTCTTTTTAGCGTAAGTTTACCCAAAATTTTCGCGCGCTTTGCAATTTCACAGTTTAGGTTTCGAGGAAAGCCTTAAATCAGGTAGAACTATTTTCCTTGAGTATACAGTGGCGGCGGAACGGGGGGGTGGGGGTGGGGGTGGGCCTTGGGGCTCAGCCCCCAATGAAAAGAGTAAGGGGCTAAACGTATGTTCAGCCCCCCCCCCCAATATTTGTTCAACTCATCTGATATGTATAACCATTTTTCATAGATTGATTTTTTTCTCATTAATTAAGAAATTGCAGACATAAGATCCATATTTCAAAGCTGGATGCATGCAGCTTAGAACACTCGGGAAGTGCAGTTTCTGGCCATCTGGAGCCAAAATTTTCTTGTACGCTCCGCTTCAACTAATGGTGACGCTCCGCTTAGATAGTCTTGCTGGCACCCAGCCCCCCCCCCCCCAAATATTTTTCCGTTCCGCGGCGCCTGCGAGTATATACAAAATTTTATGCAATTTATGCCTCGCAATGGCATGGTATAGTACACAGGTTTTCTTCACATCTCCCCTCAACAAACCCTCGACGGCATCGGGGCTGTCGAGGCTTCGGGTCGTTGCACCCCCCCCCCTCCGTTGGGCAAATCCTGGCACCACCCCTGCTGGACCACTACCTGTTGGACTAACGGTTTTCAGCTCTAATTGCATCGCTTATCAACACTTTCAGTCGGCATTTGTTTCTTCTCAGTCGGCAAATACGGCACCACACCCCCTTGATAAATGCTCTGGCGACTCCCCTACTTCCCACCACTCACGTATAGCCATTTAATGCATACCACTGTCTTCTTCCAATTTTATGATGCCCTTACCTCTATTCCATCAATTTGTCTCTCCCGCCTTTTGAAAGACCTTTTTTGTTTTCTTTCCAATGATACCCGCCCGAGACTCATAACCTAAATTTACCGTTCTCTGTCGGACCAGGGAGCTGCCACTTAGAGTGGCAGCTCCCTGGTCGGACCAAGGGTTTAAAGAAGTATACTTCTTCAATTTTGTCGGTAATGTGATATGCCACAGTGTTTTCCTGTATAGCGCCCTGAAGAGTCCCTAGCCCCCTGTGGGCTGGGGGTTGTAGAATATGCCCACGGTATTTCCCGCCTGTCGTAAGAGGCGACTAAAGGGAAGGACTTGCACTGTCAAAACTTTGCTTGACACTATATAACACATTTGTGTTGGTGTGTCGTTAAAGTAACTAACTGAAGAGTCCCTACTTTGAAAGCGGTGCTACACACCTTTAACCTATTTCCTTCTGGTTGTCTCTCGTAAAATTCGAAAGATAACAAATTTTTCTTACTATCTATATAAACTTTATTGCCATTGGTTCTTTTTCTTTGAAGGACCAGGAAGAAATCGAATGAGAATCTGTGTTATATTTCGAGCATTCCCTTCTTTCTCCTTGTAATATCTTGCTACGTAGCAGGCTGTACGGCATATTCCTTGTTTAGTTGGAAAGCGAAGAAGCTGAGCAGACAGTCCGCTCAGCGGGTCGGTATTATATCATGCTAGCACAGTACACAGTGCATACAATACTGAGTGCGCGGTCAAGCTCCGCACACACTCTGAGGAATTTCGTTCTCACCAACGATGAGTCATCGATTCTAGCGATAAACGGTCAAATTTCTAGAAGCACACACGTGGCGAAAGGTTTTGATATGCTACACTTAGTATACACGGCCAATTATCATGGATTGTCGTTTGATAATCTTGGATTCACGACCGATAATCTTGGATTCTCGACCGATAATCTTGGATTATCGAAAAGTATTTTGATAATCTTGGATTCTCGACCGATAATCTTGGATTCTCGACCGATAATCTTGGATTATCGAAAAATATTTTGATAATCTTGGATTCTCGACCGATAATCTTGGATTCTCGACCGATAATCTTGGATTCTCGACCGATAATCTTGGATTCTCGACCGATAATCTTGGATTATCGAAAAAAAAATTGATAATCTTGGATTCTCGACCGATAATCTTGGATTATCGACCGATAATCTTGGATTATCGAAAAATATTTTGATAATCTTGGATTATCGACCGATAATCTTGGATTCTCGACCGATAATCTTGGATTATTGAAAAATATTTTGATAATCTTGGATTCTCGACCGATAAACCAAGATTATCGGTCGATAATCCAAGATTGTCGGTCGAGAATCCAAGATTCTCGACCGAGAATCCAAGATTATCAATCGAAAATCTTGGATTATCTGGCCAAATGTGCAACAAAGTGATATTCCAAGATTTTCGCGAGATAAACCAGGTTCGACGAGCTGAATGTTCATTAAATAGATAATCCAAGATTATCGTTCGATAATCTTGGATTTTCGTTCGAGTATCCAAGATTATCAAAATAATATTGCCTATCGTGCGACAATCCAAGATTGTCTGGATAAACCTGGATTTTCATTTGATAATCCAAGATTATCAGTTGATAAACCTGGTTTATCATTGATAATTCAAGATTATCACGAGATAAACTTGGTTTATCATTGATAATCCAAGATTATCGACTGATAATCCAAGATTATCAGTCGAGAATCTTGGATTCTCGACCGATAATCTTGGATTATCAGTCGATAATCTTGGATTTTCTCTTTATTGAACATTCGGCTTGCCATAGACTTTTCAGGGATCATTTTGAGAGCTTCGGGTTCAGTATACAGTGTTCCCATTTTCAGCCTTTTTTCATGGAATGCCGCTAGACATAGGTTTGGGAGTTATTATTCACCTCATAAATTTCGGAAAACTAAACAAATTTCATAATTATCTTGTAAATCTTTTGAAAAACGAATAAAAGAAGTTACGTTCACCATGATTCATTTTGCCATTTGTACATCGCAATGGATTCATGGAATCAAAGACAGTGTAGACCAAAGAAGTTTTACACAGTAACACGTTCATTGCATTAAAATAGTATTTAGGGTCGTGTTGCAGAGTTGTGATGGCCAGCATAGAAAAGAGCAAAGAGGCGCTGACCATTGATCGAGATTCCATACAGCATGTAGCATGTAAAACTAGTAGAGGGAGAATGTACCCCTCCCCATTTTAGTGTCCACTGAGTCGAACAAGAACACGGAAACAATAAGTAATTTCTACTAGTAATTTACATGTTATGTAATTGAAGGTAAAATTCAGACTGATAAAGAAAGAATTTTACTACAAACAGCACATAAACAATGACTTCTATTGGTCTTGTATCACCCAGTGAGTGATACCGAACAAGAGATGCGGGGGGAAGGTGACACACGATCCTCGGTGTGCTAACTTAACTAACCAGTCTGCCAGTGTAATTGATTTGTTATTGAACAAAGGGTGCTTCGTTATTATTACTTCGACTAGAAGACTTCTAGTCGAAGTAATGCGAACGCCACAGCGGTTTTTGGCGAGGCGTTCAGAGATTTTGTCTTTGAATTGCATTTTCTTGGCCGTTTTGTAAGCTATGGATCTGAAATTTGGAGAGGATGTGTAACGTGTTACGTAAATGTTACCACTACAATTTTATGATGATCGATGGTTATATGGCGTCTCTGGAGATTATTTTTCAATGTTTGGCCATAAAACCTATCTTCCTTTAGGGATTTTGATATTTGTGCCCGAAAGTATGCACACTAGTTCATGGGTCGCCAATGTTCATATCTTGTTCAGGAATAATCGATATCACGAGAAACGATGTTTTAGGGGGCAATTTTGAATTGAAAATAGACCGCTCTGCATTGGCAGGATTTACTACTGATTGGAACAAAAAATAAAAAATTAACTGGTGCCAGTTGCTTTAAAATCTTGTCAGTAATCTTCTCTGCAAATTTCATTTCATTTCATGGAAGTATATTGGAGAAAATCCGAAATGAATTTGCCTTCTTTTCTTTCAAAACAATCGATTTTGCTAAGTGCAAACACTTGTTTGGCGTTTTGAAGCCAAGACCGCCAAGACAACGCCAAGTGAAATCATTTGGCATTCAGTTTCGCTGTATATTTCGCGCACGAATTGGCCAAACGAACATGTTCCCTGCCAATGTACCCATGATAAAAGCACAGGACTCGCTGGAGTAATCCATCTGTTTACATACAAAGCGAAGCTACAGAAAGCTATGTATTGTTTGCAATTTCGCTGCACAAGGCAGGTAGTTGTTACGTAACAACTCCCTGCACTGGGAAATTTGAACCAGGGTGCTGCTATAGAGTAGCAGCTCCGTTCAGTGTTCGAACAATGAAAATAGTACCCCACGAAGCGTACTCTGTTTGCTCATCTCCTATTTGGGGATTCCCAAACATAATTACGACTGAACAACGAATATGCGGTGCAGCCTGCCACGTAGGCAATGGCAACAATCGGTAATGAAGGGAGCTATTTCGTTGCCCCGGTTGCTTATAAACGATTCAATTTCCTTTCGATTATTGTCTTTGCCTTAAAGTGCTGTATTGATTTGAAATATAGGATTTTCACGACATTTGCGTGTAATTTTTCTTTCAGTATGTAAATTACACAATCAAATCAGCAATTACAAAAGATACACATATTTTCAATAAACCAAGGGTTTTGGACTGCCGGAAAAATCACTACCCTAAGAACAACCCTTCTCTTGTTAAGAAATCAGCTTGAATGAGATGCCATTGAAGGGCAGTAAATGGCTGTTCACAAGTAATGTTTTCACATGTAGGCGTATTGGGTGGATTGTCCAAGCGAAAGTTTCCGTGTTGATATTGTCCCGTTTTCGAATGTTGTCCCATCACCTTCCAATATGTTTATTTACCAAAATTGCACTTACACTGAGACACAGATCCAGAGGGGGGCTTTCCCTACTGTAGCGGGTCCCTTTTTTCGACACCACCTTTTTAAGACGGTCCTAAAGCTGCTTGACAATATGTGGTGTTCATTTTAATTGCCAGATGTCAGAAATACCAGTCAAGTGCAAAAATTTCAAGTTTTTTCCTTAGACCACCCACTCCCTCTTTCGCGGCTTCGTACAATTGATACTCGTAGCTGTAGAATTTGCCCTTATGGAGTTAGTCCCCTCCCTTTCGTGCTTGAAATCCTGAATCCGCCGAAGTCGAAGTTTACACTATTGGTGGTCTAGTTTATGGCCTCTTTCTCTCTTTTGTAATGCAGAAACTGCGTTTGTTACAAATTAAACATTCTATACGATTATTGGGATATCATGATAAGCATGATAACGTAATTATCCCAATATTTCCATTTTTCGGCGCACTTCGCGGGGTGTATACAAAGCGAAGACCGAAGACCGAAGACTTGAAAACGAAAGATTTTAAAGCCTTCGATTTTAGGTTGAAATCAAACCGTATCTTATAGGGAAAATCACATAGCCTTTGAAATAAATGCTTTATTATTAAAGAGAGCGTCTTTACATAAACATCTGAAAAAATTGAATACCATCATAAATCTTAATAAAAGGGACTTTACTTACAAGATACTTTTTCCTGGGGCTCCGAAGGGGCTAAAATTTCAAGTCTTCGTTTTGTAAATCCGATCACTTTCAGTTTTCAAAATTTTGAAAAGGCTTAACTCTGCGCTAACCCTAGCGATGATTTAAATATACTTCAACGGTTTCGAGGGTAAATTACTTTGCCAGACTCAATCAGAGTAGTTTCCTTTTCCTCAGACCGCGCCTTATTTGCATAAATTTGCATAAACCGGATCTTTTACCGATTTATGGATGATCACGCAATTTAACTGGGTCGGATCACCTCGCAATGCTCATTTTCGATCCCGGGCTGCCAGGCAACCCTTACAACAATTATTTTACATCAATATATGCTGGGAACCCCCACCCCACACCCTGACCCCACCGAAAATGACCTTATTTTCAAATGTTTCAAAAATCGACACAAACAACATGTTAGGGTATCTGGGGGCCACGCCGTTTCCAATCTGACTTCCGTTTTCTCGTATTCGATCTGGCCTACACTAAAAACTATGGCCCTTCAAATGGGGTCAGAAAGTTTCCTTAAATCAGATTTTTGCACAATAACTCAACAACGCACACAGTAACGCAAAAAGTAACTTCAGATTTGGAATCGGAGATGTCGATTACCACTGGGAGCAAGGTTTGGGGTAATTATGAGAGATTCATGTTTGGGCCCTTAAAAAAACCAAAGCCAAACCCCTTGTGGATTTTTTAGGGTCCAGAGGGACGACCTCTCAGATGACCTGAAACTTTGTACCCAGGGGTATTCGGCCACGCCTCTTCCAAAAAAAAGACTTTTTAATTGAACCGATGACTTTGTTTTGGCGGGAGGGACAAAAAAGTGGGGAAAGGGCCATCCTTCGGATCAAGGTCAAAGTAAAAACGGAGGGGTATTCAAACCCCCTGAATCTAAAAATGGCAGTTTCCGATCTTTTCGGATTACCGATAACGCATAAACAGGCAATTTTCGGTAGTCTTCGTTTTGAGAATAACGACCTCGTAAAGACGCCCCTTTCAATTGTTTTTCGTTCGATACTCGGAGCGTATAAGGTTGACATAAATCTAAATACCTCCACTAATTTAGTTAAAAGGAATATTAA
Source organism: Holothuria leucospilota (assembly GCA_029531755.1). Lineage (NCBI taxonomy): Eukaryota > Metazoa > Echinodermata > Holothuroidea > Aspidochirotida > Holothuriidae > Holothuria > Holothuria leucospilota. The sequence goes on from CM055965.1 coordinate 61,622,758, forward strand.
TTGCAAGAAACCGTTTTTTTTTGGGGGGGGGGGGGTTCGTATTCAGGAAAGGGCTGAAAATCCAAGTCTTCGTTTTGTACATCCGGGGATTGCGTTTTCAGTTTTGAAAGTTTTTGTTGCATTTATGTAATTCTTCTTAAGCTAACACCTTCATGTCTGATAAGATAATTTAAGATTAATAAAAACATCTCTGTTTGATACTTTAAAAATGCGTTCTCGTATTTAGAAGGAGAACACGGGTGCCCAATGCGGCAGTGTTGCGGTCTTCGGTCTTCGTTTTCAAGTCTTCGGTCTTCGGTCTTCGTTTTGTATACACCCGCACTTCGCGCGCAGTATCATTGGACCGATTTCCTTTGATCATTCGATGTTCAATACGGGGTGAGGTTATTTGCTTTCTTTGGTACACCCATTCTCTGGTACGGTAATGACTGAGCTGGTTTCGTCTGATGTAAATTTCCGAAAGATAACCACTATCGGTTTATTTTTGTATTAATAGACCAACGGGTGATTAAAGGGGCCGATGACGTCGTTCCTATGAACGATAATTTCAGTATAATAATGTCCCTTCCCACCATACTTGGCGACCTAAGCAGATAGGCCACCTTGAACTATAGTAAAAATGTGTGTTTTAGAAATTTAGAGTGCAATTTTCCACAATCTAGAGTGTTTGTAATGCCAAAGTTTCTCCGACACTATGAACCTCAAGTATGATAGACGAGAAATTCTGGTGACAAAAGTTGGTATTTTAGAGTACGATTTGCTGTAACTTATGACTCCATGCAGAATACTAAATCTATCTTATACTGGTGACCGATGTATGACAGACGAAATTCTGCAATGACATGTTGTGCTCTAGAATAGGTTTTTCTACAGTCTATTAAGGCGGTTCCAATTTTTGTAGTCTCAGCTCAAACCATGGTGACGGTATAGGTCAGGTTGGGCCATGGTAGTTAAGGAGCCATAGCTCATGCTGCGATAAAAGGTGTTATCCCCTTTGGGAGATAGTCTCCCCGACAATTTACCTGTACTTGCGTTTATGGGGTCCGTTAAATTTCTTCAACAGGAACCAAAAATTTGTATAACTTTCATATTTTCCTCACACATTTGGCTACATATTACAGAACAAGTCTCACCTTTACTATACGTATCCCTCAATCACCTAGTTGTGTGCGTACCTGTTTCGAGGTACGTTAAGCGAGTTGGGAACTTTGGATGTGACCATTTTGTCTCCGTAGGGGAGGTAGAAAGACAGGTAGAAGAGACCCATACAACCTCATGGCTATGCTTATGACCAATACCTCCAAAAATGTATTTCCATCATTCAACGGAAAGGGGTGTAAGAATTGTGCCGATTGTTTTTGGTTTGTGCGTGGTTATGGAGGAACACAGCATTGTAATTTTGGAAGTTATATTTCAAGAAAATCGCAAGATTTAGAATATTAATTCAGCATTACCTTCTTGGTAGACATATTTTGTTTGGAACTTGAAAGAGTCTATGTGCAGAGTCTGGATGAAGTGACTTTTGTAATGAATTTTTTTTAATTCAAAATTTCGGCCCGCTTTGCGCGCATTCGTCACAGTTTATAATCCGCCTCTGACAAGTAAGGGCAATAATGTACAAGAAATAATTCTCTGGAAAACATTCTTCAAAACTAGACGTCAACTCCCGTAGACCAGGGGCGTAGGCTGGTCTGGGCCTGGGTGGGTGCGAACATTGAGAAGGTGGAACTCAGTTCCAAGAAGAAAGCACAGACCTATGGTTAGGCAACAGAACAATGGGGGGGGGGGGACGGTGAACGAGCTTTTTGGAAAAGTTTTAATCAGCTGAAATATTCCAGAGATTGATAGTAAGCTTGTTTGTGTCCTCAAATTGCCGGTTCCTACACTGGAAAAGTTGTCACCCATCCCATGTCTGTCCCCTTGGGTTGTGAAATAGAAAAACTAGTGGGTAATCACTGATTGATCTTCTGTGCTTCGACCTGATATACCGGCAAGATTATTCCGCGTTCTGTAGGACACAATCTCATGCTCCTTAAGAAAAATAAGACTAATTAGCCACAAACCCCCATAACCTATAAAGAGGCGAACCAGTCCTTCGATCAGTATACTACAAGAATGAGTTCTCGATAACAATAATAGTTAAGATTTATAACCAGGCTTATCAAAATAAGGCCCGAAATAATAACGTTCATAACTTAACGCCTTATGAGATCCTTTCCTAGAATGCCGCTTCCAGCTCTCATATAAAAGTTTCAAAGGTATGCTTATGAGAACGACACTTAACCCTTGCTTAAACTGCGAAAGGGAATGTACTTTTGGGAGCGACACTCTAGACCTCCTGCAAATAAGCTGTACCTGTAAGTCGAAAGAGTTTCTCATGTAAACCAACATTAGCTTTGGAGGAAATACAAGGTACTGAGGCTTAAATCTCTTCAACGCAACCAGGAGTGGTGCCAGGATTTCACGGGGGAGGGGGGGTGGAGGGGGCAGCGACCGAAGCCCCGACAGCCCCGATGCCGACGAGGGTTGATAATGTGGGATTTGAAGAAAAGCTGTGTACTAGACCATGCAATTGCGGGGCATATATTTCATAAAATTTACTAAAGGCACATAGTTCCTCGCTAATTTAATGCTTTCCTGTAATCTAAACTGTAAAATTGCAAAGCGCGCGAAAAGTTTTGGGCTAAGCCTATTTACATAAACTAGACCACCAATAGTGTAAACTTCGACTTGGGCGGATTCAGGATTTCAAGCACGAAAAGGAGGGAACTAACTCCATGAGGGCAAATTCTGCAGCTACCAGCACCAATTGTACGAAGCCTCGAAAGAGGGAGTGGGGTGGTCTAAGGAGAAAAAATTGAAATGTATGCAATTGATTGGTATTTCTGACATCTGGCAATTAAAATAAACACTACATGTTGTCAAGCAGCTTTAGGACCGTCTAAAAAAGGTGGTGTCGAAAAAGGGGCCCGCTACAGTCGGAAAAGCTCCCTCTGGAGCTTCGTCTCAGTGTAAGTGCAATTTTGGTAAATAAACATATTGGAAGGTGATTGGACAACATATGGACAATTCTAACTTGGTGACATTCGAAAACGGGACAATAGTGATATTCTCAACACGGAAACTTTCGCTTGGACAATCCACCCAATATGCCTACATGTGAAAACACTACTTGTCAACAGCCATTTACTGCCCTTCAATGGCATCTCATTCAAGCTGATTTCTTAACAAGAGAAGGGTTGATCTTTGGGTAGTGATTTTTCAGGCAGTCCAAAACCCTTGGTTTATTAAAAATACGTGTATCTTTTGTAATTGCTGATTCAATTGTATAAATTTCATACTGAAAGAAAAAAGACACGCAAATGTCGTAAAAATCCTATATTTTAAATCGATACAGCATTTTAAAGCAAAGACAATATTCGAAAGGAAATTGAATCGTTTATAAGCAACCGGGGCAACGAAATAGCTCCCTTCATTATCGACTATTGTCATTGCCTACGTAGCAGGCTGCACCGCATATTAGTTGTTCAGTCATAATTATGTTTGGGAAGTCCCAGAGAGGAAATGAGCAAACAGAGTACGCTTCGTGGGGTACTATTTTCATTGTTCGAACAGGGAGCTGTTACTCTGTCCGTGGCAGCTCCCTGCTCTGTGCAGGGAGTTGTTAGGCAGTTCCCTGGTTCGAATTACCCTGTGCTGGAGTTGTTACGTAACAATTCCCTGCCTCGTGCAAACACTAGCGAAATTGCATACAATGCATAGCTTTGTCTAGCTATGCTTTGTATGTTAACAGATGGATTACTCCAGCGAGTCCTGTGCTTTTATCATGGGTACATTGGCAGGGAAGATGTTCGTTTGGCAAATTCGTGCGCGAAATATACAGCGAAACTGTCAAATGATTTCACTTGGTGTTGTCTTGGCGAGCTTGGCTTCAAAACGCCAAACAAATGTTTGCACTTAGCAGAATCGATTGTTTTGAACGAAAAGAAGGCAAATTCATTTCGGATTTTCTCCAGTATACTTCCGTGCAATGAAATGAAATTTGCAGAGAAGATTACTGACAAGATTTAAAAGCAACTGGCACCAGGTATTTTTTATTTTTTGTTCTAATCAGGAGTAAATCCTGCCAACGGGGAACGGTCTATTTTCAATTCAAAATTGCCCCCTAAAAACATCGTTTCTCGTGATATCGATTATTCCTGAAGAAGATATGAACATGGGCTACCCATGAACTAGTGTGCAAACTTTCGGGCACAAATATCAAAATTCCTAAAGGAAGATAGGTTTCATGGCCAAACATTGAAAAATAATCTCCAGAGACGTCATATAAATATCGATCAACACAAAATTTTAATGGTAAAATTTACGTAACACGTTACACATCCTCTCAAAATTTCAGATCAATAGCTTACAAAACGGCCATGACTGAACGCAATTCAAAGACAAAATCTCTGAACGCCTCTCCAAAAACCGCTGTGGCGATCGCATTACTTCGACTAGAAATCTTCTAGTCGAAGTAAAAAGAATTATTACTTATTTTAATCCTATGCAGGTCAATTGTCCACGGCAGGCAGGCGGGTCCTATCGGGACGTAGCTTACATTGTACTACCATCCTCTAGTCACTAGCTGTACCATGCAACAGGCAAAAGAGAAGCCTAATTAGGTCTTGCGACATGAGATGAAATTCCGACATTTACATAAATTCATTTATTCTACTTATTAACTTATTTGAAAAGGTGGAAAGGGTTTGTTGCCTATTTGGGCCTAATTAAGCTTTAAGTAAACGGAACTGAGAAAGAAATTTTTTTAAGTTTATCGCAGAAATGACCCTTTTGAAGGCCAAAATAAGTATTCAGACCATGGGTGACGACAGAAATGGCCCCTGCTTCCACCTGGTGCCACCTCTGAACGCGACTGGAAACAGAGGCGACCCCTAAGACTTGCCAAAATCCACGACATTAGGCACTACGGAAAACTTTTTACAATATGAACTTGTCATAAATATGAATGGCATCTGCTTATACCGGTCCCTCAGAGACCTATATTACCCAAGATCTTGCCACGGCCAAAGAGTAGGCTTCTTTGGTAAGTGTAAAATGCGCTACCAAAGCAAAATTCAATGGGCTTTACTAGAAGTTTTTCAGATGTAACTCTTTTTGTTACTTTTCCATCATGAGACAATCTTGATTAATGACCCAGACCTTTTTAAGGGTTCACTACTTATGAAGTTTGGCCATCATATGCTTGAGCCAAAGTAACAGAAACCTGTCTACAGTCGCCGCCAAAAGTAAATAAAACAAACCTAGTTCCCCCGTTTCAATGTTGGCAAGTTATTTTAGCCACCAGCAATTACTTCAAACTAACTAAAATGAACCAACATTGATGGGGGATGACGAGGAAGATGCAACTCGATCATGTCAGCTTGTTTCATTTGTTTGGGCGGCAATTGTAGCCTGGTCACAGGGACCAAGCCAATAATATTCAACCCCGACACAAACTCTTGAAAAATTCCTATAAAATTTGCCCTTTCCTTCAAATATGCAAGGTTCACCGACTATCCATATGATGTAAGATAGTAACCCTTACTTAAAATTTACTATCGTTCATATGGACATTTACATTCCAAAATTTGCGGCAGAGTCGCAGCTAAAAGATGCACAATCCTTAATTACACACGCCTAATGGGTCGAATGGGTATATACATTACTGCCTAGTCAGCCCCAATATAAATATTGCATTCGTGTCGTTGCGTATACGAATTTGGCTGTCAGGTAAATTTATATTTGCCGACTTATGTGCATCCTCTTGTAGGCACAGGACTAGTGTGTGGGGACGGCAGTCAGGGAGTAACACGGTAGTCTTGAGCTTTGCTTTCTCCAAATGTGTTTCGAGGAACTTTTTGTCTCATCTTGAGCGGAACTCCACATGGTGCGTGGAGGTGCGTCCGCACCCCCGTACCCCCTCAGCCTACGCCCCTGCGTAGACGCTGGGCATTAAGAGGGCAAAATGGAGCAATCAAATATCAAGAGAACCGTAACGTGCGTAAAATGATGTACAAGAATTGAAATATAATATTCTTGTTATGTATTTCTTCCAACAACATTTCTTCTCTGCGCCTAGAGCGCACGCATTACCGGAAGATCCTGAAAATTTACACATTGAAGAAACGAAGAAAAAGTATTTTAAAACTTGCTTATAATCGATTTCGATTATTCCTATTTCCCTTTGCTTTCTTCCAGAAGGTGGTCTCTGAATTCTCGTTGTTCATGTAACCATGCTTAAGTCCCCATTATGTAATCAACCTCCCAGAGCTTCCCCATGACCGGGTCACCCTCATGGAGGTATATATACACATGAGACTCAACAAGCGCCCGCCATAAGGCATATGAGCCCCATGACTTACTCCAAATAGCAAGCCGAAAATGGATCATTACTCTACCGATTATTTTCTACCAGAGCAGTGTAAGTCTCTAAGACATGAGATCTCCAAACAAGACGTGTATTTTGAAATGGAACATACAGGGCATAGTAAGTGCCATTTTGCAATTTGAGAGACATTTTGGCAAAAATCTTCTAGGTTTGTTACGCGCTAACTGAACTGGTGGTGAGTTCGGCTGAGATATTGTCATGACTCATGTTTTTTCAAACCACTATCCCACCTGTAAACTGAAAACATCCCATAAACGGAGACCCGCTTCTCTCGCCTGGAGGGAGGGGGTGGGGGGGTTGCTACTATAGGAAGAGTAAGAGTTTCACCTGCTTCCCACGCATAGGCACTTTTTTGCCGATGGAGCTATCTGGGATGGGTTTATGACATTCTTTGTTGTGTCAGCCAATGACCAACCCCTTGCAGTCCCCTGCAGATGAGAATTCAATAATAAAGACCCATTTCACCAACGCCACGTTTCTTATGGCAACGCAAAAAGCATCCATGTTGGGGAAATACCCCAGGCGCAGATATACCTGAATACGTATTCAAATGGTAAATCAGTCGAAGTCAGGTAGTGGCGTCACAGTACATGTGCGCGCATGCACGGTGTAATGTATGCACGGTGTAGTGTATGCACGGTGCATTGTATGCACAGTGTAGCGTAAAACTAGTGTAGTGCAGTGATGCAGTGTACAAAACATGTTTGTTCCACGTGTGCCCTCAACTGACCGTGTAAGCAAAACATGACGTCATGTGACACGGTCTATTCGAACCCCCTCTTGGTAAATCCTGCACACGGGCCTGAAAACCTTTCTAAAAATCAAGACAGATCACATCAACACAGTGACCAGAGTCTTGGTACAGAGTGATATCCTCTAGAAAGCTCAGTAAGTTAGTAATGAAGGACCTATTTGGTACAAAACAATGCTGACACAGGCTTAGTATAAACTCATTATCCAATAAGTACTTGAGCAATTTATCCTTAATTAAAGACTCCATAACCTTACATACAACAGGCCTGTAATTGCATGGTAAACTGTGATCACCTTTCTTGAAAATTGGAGTGACATTAGCAAGCTCCAATCAGCAGGCACAAAGCCAGTGTCTAAACAATTTCGAAAAATAAAATTCAGAGTAATAGTCAAATTGTCACAACACTCACTAGAAAATGGCAGGATGAATCCCATCAAGCACTGGGGCCTTACGAGCTTTCAGGTTCCTTAATTTTTCAGCCACCAGATCATCAGACAGAGCAATATCATGACGAAAAAAGGACTATCCGCACGAGAGTTAGTACGGGGATTCCTTCGAAAAAAAAAAAAAAAAACAGAGACAAAATAGTCGTTCAATAAATTAACTGTCACCGGGGAGGGGACAAACTGGCATGCTCGCCTAGGGCGCAGAACTCCAAAACTAGAAAGAAAACTCAGAGGCCGGTTTATCAAAATATGAACTTAATTTAATTTCACTTACTTAAAGAAATACAAAAAAAAAATACATACAAAATATGGAATGCAGATTGATATACCCGTGAGCTTACTCTTGACCCAAAAAATAGGACCCCAAGCTACTGTCAACTCGAGCTAAGTACAATAACCCCTCTGCTGGGTCTCATTACACTACCCTCCCCTTTTTACTCCCCTTTTCTTAACAGGGTAGTGGACGATGGGATTACAACAGATCCAGTGTATAAACTCTCAGGTAGACCAAATAGGCGGGACTACGCCCAATAACACCAAATAGACGTGGTTAGGTCCTGAATCTCAATACGTTATGAAGGTGTTCCCGATAATGGCTACCAGATCGACACTGTCCATACAGTCTATCAAGTTATCATGGCTCCGTGCAGATGTTGGTGGCAATAAAATGGTCAGGATGGAGTTGCCGTAACCGGCAATCGAGGCACTCTTTCCTGTCCCTGGTCGCAGAGATGTAATAACCACTTCACTACGGGACTGTCCGGCTCTTTCCTCACCAAGGAACCTACGGCAAGGATGATGGGAGCTGCAATTTAAAATACATAAATGAATAATACGTGTTCCCATCTATACAGTTACATCCCATTGTGGGTGACGCCCTAAGTTTGCGGCTGTCGGTAACCAGTACCGGTAACGTGTGACACTTTTGACTCGACAAGCCTATCGTTTTAAATTCGTCAAAAGTATTTCCAACACATTTCCAACCCCGCACATATATGTAATTTACCTCAGTAGACATCATTTTACTGTGGCGTTAATCCATAATATCATACAAAATTAAACGATCACATTACCCGATACGCGGGTAATAAACTAAGGGCTATGGATACACAATAGCGGTCTACCGCCCCCAGACTACTATGTGAATTGGGCGGTGGTATTATTTCCAAACATAACGAAAGTCCACGATAAAATATACAAAATCTCGCTCATACTTCCAACGGATGGCCATGACCTGACATAATATAATAACATAACGTAACAAAATTTGTCTTTCCCAATATTTCACAACGAAGACCATCATAAGTCATGAAGCGAGCATTTACAAACAGAATAATCCTTTCTCGAAATATACAAAATAATAGTAACATCGGGGAAATTACTTTCTTTCCGTTTTGGCTAACTAATAATTCGAACAACTGGCTAACTCCTATCCCCTTGACATGAGTGCCACGTCATACACAATAAATGAATAAACATAATATTTCGACACTCTTCTAGAAATCCATACAGCATAAACAATATTTCGTAGATCACTTAGAATTATTTACAACCTAAATATACATACTACTACTACTACTACCGGTCTTCAGTAACCCCAATCCGTAACCACCCTGGGACACCCCGAGCTTAACACAAACATTACGCACCACCCCACATCTTCCACCTTTCCCAGAATAATAAAAGTACTCACAATTACAAGCCTTCCTTGGCGTCTCGCAGAGTCTCTCACCGGGACCAAATTGGACGGCAGTCCGTTGCGTCACTCCCCTCAGAACATTTACTCTATTCTGGGGACACCATGCGGAGTCACACACACACTCGGGATTTCTCTTTACCCGGTGTAAAACAAATGTACGGGAAAATTGATCGGGTAGCTAGCCCGATCCTCGATAGGTCTAACCTTAACCTAACGATTAAATAGTGGCTCAATATCAGTCCCGTCGATAATGGTTCCTGCCTACTATTAAAAAAACACGTACATAGAGTTTCCGCTGGCAAAATAAACTGGTCCTAGAGACTACACCCCGTTGCACAACGCAACAGCCTGGTTAAAGCTAGATAGAGATCTTGATCAAGTTTGAAGCTGTCTCTGCCGGAGATTATAATACCTACTGCTTTTATACAAGAAAACAGCTGTGATTTACTTGGTTACACTTCTATACCCAAGCATCGTCTAAGCCTACTTATAATTTGCCTAATAGAAGGGTTTAGGGCTTCCGAGACTCGCCCTCCTTGCCCTCCCAAGCAAACAAAAGATTACACATACCGCGCATGTGATCAACTATACACAATTATATACAAGAGGATGGCTTGACTTCTGAACGATCGCTGTACGGAAGCCTTTTACAATTTACAAAACTATGTACAATACTACCGCGAGTCTATCTCAGATGTGACATTAGCCATACCTTGAATATCACTTACAGAAGCCTTGCACGGTAGAGAAGTGCCGTCCTTCACTTTCTGCTTTGACCTGACATAAGCATGAAAAGTTTTTGGATTATTCTTAACCTCCCTAGCTGTTCAACTGTCGAGCAGTGGTGCAGAGCAAGGTTCCACCCCTCCCAGCCTTTGGGAAAGTGGCTTGGTGTACACTCACGTCTGTCGGATGGGAAGTTAAATGGCGGTCCCGGGATCAGGATTGGGAGTGATTAGGGCATGCCTTCCTCGTTAACCTCTGAGCACGAGTCGAAAAGAGAAGGCGAATCTTTCCGGTGTTCATCCACGCTTACTCTGGTATAGGGTCTTTGATGAGCCAATTGGCTTCCAGACCCTCTATCTTTAAAATTAAACTCATCCGCAATGACCATGTTGCTATCTTTCCATCATTTATTTACTTTTTAAATCATTCTAGTTTGTTTTCCAAAGTGCCCTCGACACTATGGAGAAGAGCCAGGGGGCGAAACCAAACGTTACTCCCGAAGGAGTTCTGCTCCCCCAAGAAGCTACATCCCCGAAAGGACAGCAAACTTAACTGACGGACCTCTCGACCCTCAGACCTCTTCATCAAGGGTCTGTAATGCGTGGTCCCGCTCTAGTTTTACAGAAAGTTCTTCTGTGCTCATACCAGAACCATGAAAGTAGCCGGCCTATACCATCGACACTCATACATCAGCTGAACAATGTGATAGATATAGTCATCGCATTGAGGTGAATGGGGTACAATAGTGAGCTAACTACTGATCCTGAGGTACACCACTTACAACTGGCAATGGATTAGAATACGAGCCATTGAGGTTAACACGTACGTTTCCTGTCACATTATTGAAACCAATGAGCAGCTTGCTCCGGGCATTGGTACAAACCTTTTTAAGCAAAATATCACAGTTTGATTTCCACACTTACTTGCCCTTCCCGCCAATTCTCTTCCATACCCTTCCCGACGGGGTTCCCTCCCTCTCAGAAAAGGGATTAGGCTAACAATTGAGCAGGATGCTCTGCACACTAGTCAGGGTAACTCTTCCTTAGGTAACGTGTTAACATTGGTCTTTTCCCTTATACCTCGACCCCACCCCCCGCCCCCCCCCCCCACACACACACACAAAAATGAAGTTGACTCCTCTGCAACAAGGCACTTAAGTTATAGGCACTGGTAGACAGAAACATTCTGTTTCAAAACAGTAGCTAAGCTAAACTGTCCTTGCTTTAAAAAATCCTAGCTACACCACTGGCAATATCGCCTGCTCTTAGTCAGGGTAACCCCTGACTCCGGGCAACGTGTTTACATTTGGTCTTTTCACTTATCCCCCGACGTCAGGGAGTAAAACATGAGGAAAGTCACTTCCAGTTTCAGTTTCAACAACTTTATTTCGGTCAGTCATTTAGCATACAGAATAAGTTTAATATGTATATACATAAATGCATGTGACAGACCGGGGAGTATCCACAGGAAGCTTGGCAAAGCTTATAAACGTGGATACCTTCAACAGGAAAAAGTGTACGGCTTAATAGATTACAGAAATATCAAACAAATATAAAACAAAGCACTGCAATATAGAAAGCAAAACGAAGCACATTTTAAAAAGTTTCACATAGTATTGTTTGTGAAGAAGCTTTTTAAATTTCTTTTAAACATGTATAGAGAAGAAAATTGAGTAACAGAAGGGAGATAGGGAATTCCAAACACGATGGGCAACATTACGAATGCAATGAAGGGAAGACTGAAGTCTGTAAAGCGGTTAGCTGGGCGAGTGTAATAAGAATTTACCTCATAGCACATCTTAAAGTATTTGCGAAAGATGTCTGGTAATTTTCTATCAAAAAATTGTAAACAAGAATTCCACATTGTGAACGATTTATATCGTAAACTGACAAAAGGTTTAACCTTTTTAAAAAGTGGGGGCGCATGATGAAGATAATGTGTATTAAAAATATACCGGATAACTCTTTTTTTAAAAGGATAAACAATGGCTGTAACTTAGACGGATAAGTAGAACCCCAAACAATGTTACAATAAGACAGAAAAGGAAGAATGAGAGTATTGTAGAGAGTAATGAGAATTTTCCTAGGCAAAGTAGAGGGTAGATGGGCCGATAATTCCAATATTTTTAGCTATTTTTGTAGCAACTGAAGCAATGCGGTCTTTTCAAGATACGTGCTTATCGGTTAACACCCCCAAGAACTTGGCAACATTAGAAAGCGGAACTTGAGTTTTACAAAGATTAATTGATGGTATCAACTGGTTTATTGACCGAGTTGAACAATACTGAAGTAGTCTTCCTAACATTTAGTGAAAGCTCAAAACCACTTTACGAACCTTTACGAATTCTGTCTAAACAATTCAAGAAGATGATTGATATCAGGATTCCAATAAAAAACGTTTGTATCATCAGCATAACTAGTAACAAGCAGATTACTGCTATCTCTATGTAAGTCATTCACATAGATTATGAAAAGAAGTGGTCCCAAAATAGACCCTTGGGGAACACCACAAGTGACTCCACGATAATGAGAATTTACATTACTTATTGTAACAAATTCATGTTTATCACATAAGTAGCTTTTGAACCATTCAAGTGCATTACCTCTAATTTCATAGTGATTAAGTTTAATGAATAAAATATTATGATCAAGTGTATCAAAAGCCTTAGATAAGTCTAACATAGTACCAGAGACGAAGTGTCTCTTTTCAAAAGCATTCATTATCATATCACTCAAAGGAAGTAAGGCATGAGAAGTAGAACGGGCCAGGGAGAAACCCAAACTGATAATTATAAAAAAAAAACATTATGCTTCATTAGAAAACTACATAAATTTCAAAAAGCGACTTTTTCCAAAATCTTGGAGAAACAAGGAAGGACAGAGCAGCCGAGATTGGTCTGTAATTGGTCACGAGCTCTTTGCCATCATTTTTAAAAATAGGAACGGCACGTGCAATTTTCATGCATGCTGGAACAATGCCCAGGTTCAATGATAAATTAAATACATTGCATAAAGGCTTAGAAATAAGATTAGAGACATACTTAATGACAAAGGGAGAAATTTCATCATAACCAGCAGTAGAGTTTTTCAATAACATGATTTTCAATAACGTGACTGAGTATATCATCACTTGTTACTGGATGAAGAAATAAAGAATTAGAGACAGGAGATTCCAAAAAAATGTTCGAAAGTGACTGAGTCTACATCAGGGATATTCTTTTGAGTTTCAGGGCCAATATTAGGAAAGAAAGTATTAAAAATATTACCCATATCACCAGGATCAATTATTAGATTGCCGTCGTGTCGGATGTACTCAACATGGTCAACAGAGGTCTTGCCTTTTAAAATTGTAATTAGAGAGCGCCAAGTCTCCTTCATATCCTGATCACAATTAACAAATAAATCCTAATAATACAATCTTTTGGCAAGTCTTATAACCGATGTCAATCGATTACGAAATCGTTTGTAGTCTCTCAGATTTCAGGAGTACGGCGTTTCAGATACTTTACACACAATTTCTGTTTGGTATGACAAGAGTTGACAATAGAAACAGTCAGCCAAGGTTGGGAATAGACATTTTCCTTGGAGCGGCACGGTAAGCGCCTGTCCACACAGGATGCGTTGCGTTGCGTATAAGTCACGTCACGTTTGTTTTTCCGCATCCTTCCGGATACATCAAGACGCATGCCTGTCTGTATAGGATGCGTCAATTACGATGCGTCATTTTGAGATGCAGTGTGTAGTTTCCAATGACAAATACGCTGATTGACGAAAAAAGTATGTAGGTCATAGAAAGGTTCACAGTATGTTCAACACATGCCTGCTGGTGACAACTCGGCCCCCAGTCTCCCGTGAGACTTATATTTGAATGATTATAACTTCTCTCTCTAAACAGGAAAACAACACCGGCACTGAAAAGAGCATACACAGTAGGCCTACGTATAATGACACACATGACCCTCATGAAGTGTCGGTAATTTATATATCTGCATTATATACAGTGGCGTAGCTAGAATTTTTTGTTTTAGAGGGGGGGGGGGGGCTCTGGGCTGGAGAGTTTTATGGGGGTGTCCGTTTACTATCTGAGCGGAGCGCCACCATGAGTTGGCGCAGAGTGTACCAAGAAAATATGAGATTTTAATACATCCTAAATTGCCACCCTTGCCACTGGCCATACTTGATAGCAGCCATTAAGATGTGCAATTTTTGTGAAGAATGTAAAATTTGATTTGATTTTGTTCTCAGACACATTAAGTTTGTCACAATCTATCCGAATTTGTACAAAATTATACAGAGTGGACTTATACTGATGTATTTCAGTCAGTGGCGTACCCAGGATTACTCTCACGGGTGGGGGGGGGGGGAGAGATGCAGTATATGTTGCCTAATCGCCGGTCTGAGAAGGGGTGAAAGGAGAGGGGTGTCACTCTCCCGTTTGAAAATTTTTGAAAAATTAGGCGTCCTAACATACAACCTGGTGCCACATATGTTACCTTTTGAAGTAAAATTTGTGTTAAAAAATTAACGTATTTTCGGGAACTAAAAAAAATCGGCATCAGTGAGGGGTTGCCCAATTGCCTCCCCCTTTGCACGCCACTGATTTCAGTGGATTGATTGGGAATGGAGATTTTCCACAGCCAGAGTCTATCATTATCAAGTTGAGTAGCCCAGTCGAGTGAATGATTTTGTTTGCCCAGATCTCCAGTGGGGTCGCTTGGGGGTTGAGGGGAGGGGCTCGATCCCCCTAAGCCCCCGTAGCTACGCAACTGATTATATACACTGAGGCCCGTAGCCAGACAAGGTGCTGGAGGGGAGCGAAAAAGCTTCTGGGGGGCGAAAAATTTTCCAGAAGGGGCGAAACATGCTAAAATGCATTACGGCAATGGTAATTTTTATCTTCTAGGGGGGCGAAAAATTTTCCAAGGGCCCTTCGCCCCCCTTGGCCCCCCTTGACTATGGGCCTGTATACACTGCATTTTATATTTATATCTTCTCATATGCCACGAAATATCCCTGTGTAGCCATATCTAGAGTCCAGACTACCCCTTCTCACCACCCTGTCAATGAATACAACTGTTTTTCCACTATCGAAGTCAATAATATCGCGAGGGTGGTGGGTACCCAAAGAATCATACGCCTATACATTCCCAGTGTAAAAGAAAATGCAAGAAATGAGCTTTTCTACCCATCTTGCAGACGTTTAATTGTGATTTTGAGGTCAAACATATCATCATTTTGCATCCAGATCCTGTTAAATTTTATTTCATGAAAGGAAAACATAAAAGAAATCAAAGTTGACGCAAGTTGACGTACGTCAACTCTGTTTTTGAACGCACATGGACTTTGCCAAAAATTACGCATCCGGAAGGATACGTTAACTTTTTTTCCGCATCGAACGTGACGCAACTTGAACGCAACGCGTCCTGTACGGACGGCTCCATTGCAAAGTGATAAAAGTGACGTGAAGTAGACGGATCGTCACGCGACGCAACGTATCCTGTGTGGACAGGCCTTAACAATTGAGAAACACTTTTCATAGTTACTAAAGATATCACTAAAGGCATTATATGCATCGCTAGGATGGTTTCTACTATACACGTCGGCCCACGATTCAGCAAGAAGAGTTGATTTAAAGCTTTGGAGTTTAGGAGGGGAGATTTTCCTGCGCCTTACTGATGATTTGGAGAGAATGTTTTGACTCGGAAGACGGATATCAGAGAGTATGAAAACCGGGAGGTGATCAGAAACATGGTCAATGAGTATTCCTGGAACGCAAGGTTTGTGCAAGAGATTGGTTAAAACCATGTTGAGAAGTGTAGCAGAAGTAGAGGTCACACGGGTAGGAAGATTATTAAGAGGTAAAAAAGTATTAGAGTGGACAAGATTGAGGAAACGACAGGCGGAGGCTTCATGAGGATCCATTAAGTTATATAATTGAAATGATCCATTACAAAGCAACCTTGTTTCGTGGCATTTGAAGCAGCAAAAGTATTCGATAATAATTAGGAAGCACAGTGCCGGATCCAGAACCTAATTCTAGGGGGGGCAAAGCATGCGCAAGAAGTATGGATCTTTGGGGCTGATTTTAATTTTTCCCTTGCTCTGAAAATTCTAGGGGGGCAATTGCCCCCTTTGCCCCCCCTTGGATCCGGCACTGGGTTAGCAATACCATCAAACCTCTAGGGCAAATGCTATCTTCCTATCATGTACTTGACATCCCAACCCCCAAAGCGCGGAGGGCCAATTAGGGATAAGAACGCTCATCTCTATGAATATCCATATAGCTGCGAATTTGAAGCCAATGGAAAACGTGGATGGAAAACAAGTAATTCTCATGTACCACAACAAAGTATCTGTTTCGTTGAATCAAATCCCTACCGGTGAGTCAAGCACATGAAAGGAAGAGAGCATTTGCTCCATACCTGTCTGAAAGCCTCATGCCTACATCATCGTGGATAAACATATACCTAGAATAAGGTGACCATATTTTGGGGGTCTCAATCAGGGACGCTACTAGACCAGACACTGTGTAAAGAAAATATACATCGTTAGTGTGCAATTGGCTATAGTAGGAAGTGTGTGATCACAGCAGTAATAGAAAATCAGTGATGCTCTTGACTTTCGTTCTCTGTGATTGCAGATTCCTGTTATTTGTTAGCCTACGTACGTTGTACTTGGGCTCTACAATATGTATCTCAACGATGTTGATGTAATACTAGGCCCATAATACTTAGCTAGCCGCGAGTTTTTTTTTTTTTTTTTTCGTTTTTTTTCTTCGTAGGATGAAAATGGAAGAATCATGCCAATGGACGAATCATCTTCTTGGAAATTGGTCACACCCCTAATTCCAAAATAACAGCTTTTCGACTAAATTTTTTGTAATTCTGACGCCGGATTATGAAAGAACAGGTCAAATATCCCTTGTTCACGTAACCCTAACCTTCATTCTAACCCCAACCAAGATTTTGAAACAAATTTAAAAATTTTTGAAAAACCGATATTTCCATTTTCATCCTACGAAAAAAACTAGCCGGCCGTTCAGCTCCAGGCTGTACAATCGACAAAATATTATTTTTTACAACATTATAATAAATATCTTGGGAAATTTCAAAATTCAAGGACGTTTGTTAAAATCGGGGACATTTTAGGGGACACTTATTCATCGGTGACGGAACACTGGATTCGGGGACTGTCCCTGAAAATCGTGGACGTCTGGTCATTACGTAGCCTCTCAGACTACGTGTACGGAATCGTATTTCCATCATTTGGGAAGGCGAACTACACCCAAGAAGACATTTTTTACATTGCGTAAAAGAAAGTAAACCTTATCCTACGGAAACTCTATGAAGCGGATGAATTCAGAACGGAAGAACATTGTATTTGTCTCGTCGTCATTGATGATTTTTCACCAAGATTACGCAGCTTCTAAATGTTCAGGTGCTAACAGAATAAAACTCACAAATATTTTGGAAATTTACAGCAACAGAGCAAATAAATCTGAAAATTTCTGCAAAGTTTTTCCACTGATCATATATTTCACGAAAATTATCACAATTAGATGTTGAACACGGCTTGTTGGGAGAAGAGACTCGTGATGTGGGCCTGCATGCACTGGTCAACTGAATTACAAAAATGTCGTCGTAAGATGTAGTGGCTTACTTGTATTTTTATAGGTCTATCTTTATAGCACGTACTGTGTAACGCACCATTGACATGTGTAATTAACTAGACACATCAGACAAACTCACGTTTGTTCATGACTTGCTTAAACCCAATCAAATGGTGTTCAGTGCCCCCAGCATGCACGCACAACGTACTGATCTACTTCCGAAACGACAAGTTGTTCGTTTTGAATTTTGGTTGACCATAATCCTTCATTTTAAAATATCAAAGTTTTTCGTATGCTTATTGTCGCCCCTCGACTTTAAACTGAAGGATTTTAATGCTCAAATGACTTCTTGAAAGGTACAAACGGTGGGAATCTATAAGAACAAATTACGATATCAAAATAATGCATAGACGAGACTCTGATATATTGAAAAAAATATTCGATTTGCAGTTGCGGGATAGTCTGAATATTTTTAAATTGACCCAATCTCAAGTGGGAATTTTAAATAATGACCAATCGTTAAGAAGTGATTCTCTGTCACGTCCGAACACTGACGAAATTTTTTTTCAGCACTTTGAGAAAGGTATTACCAGCTATCAGTGTCACTGGACAGCTGGAGTTGCAGAAGGCGAGTCGAGTAGCGCTAATTCCAGCAGGAGCAGGCGGGGGATCCGGCCGTGAAGCTGGCAGATGAAAGCCTGTTTGATTTAGCAACGAGGTATTTAGACGCGGGCGATTTTCGTCAAGAAACTTGAAGCTTACTAGGCTATATGCTTAATTTTGAGATAGTAAATCGGCATGTCGACGTTTATTAAATTGCCAAAAGTTACGACTTTGAGTTTTGGAGGGAAAATTGGGCACCTTCCTGCCGCCGTCAATGTAAAATGAATGAATTCACGTCCATCGTTAAAACAACCCAGCGGTATGTGTAAGTAGGCCTACTTTGCACTACCACTTATATCATTAGGGTATGATGTACGGTGGCTCTACAGCAGGGGTGTGCAACCTTTTCGAACACTGGGCCAAATCATGTTGCTGCGACCATCAGGGGGCCACAGTGGGAACAGAGATGTGTATACAAGGGTGGCGTCTCACCCTCACCCCTTCCCCACCCCGTCCACCCCTCCCTACCCCTCCCCACCCCTCGCCCACCCCACCCCGTTAGTGACCAATGTGCCCATCTAGGCAGACCCACATGCACTCGAATAATATTGTAGTATGGGCTTACTAATTGTTGGCGAAACTTGTCCCGTGTATTGCATCTCTATTTTGTCAACAAATATGTTAATTCAGATTTAGAATGCGTTTTACAAGTGAATTCTTTAGTTTATCAAATAATGAAATGGTCGAAAATATCCACTTTACATCAAAGAAAGTGATCGTTTCTTTGTTTTCATGATATCCTGTACTTACGTCAAGTTTAAGTTGTGATCAAATAACAAGAAGTACAAGAGCAAAAAATTAGGCAAACCGAAATTGGTTCGCGGGCCGCACAGGAGGAAGTCGCGGGCCGCATTTGGCCCGCGGGCCGCAGGTTGCACACCCCTGCTCTACAGCAAGGGTGAGGAACCTCCGGCACGTGGGTTCGTTTAGCCTCCGACCCGCGAGACCACTAATTCATCTGGTCCGCGAAGCAACTGATAAAAGTAAATTCAATTCACTTGAATAATAACATCTTTAATAATAATCTTTTAGTCCTCGGTACCCACTGTTTTATCATGCTTATACCTGCACTTTCAGGATAGTTTACGTAAAACAACTCTATAAGTTCATGTTGTCATGAGCTTGCTTGTAAAAATTAAAATGTCTCTGGCAGTTTATCAATATGCCATATGTTCCATCTGATTTCTCCCGATTGAAAAACAACTCCCACGCCTCTCTCTCGGAGAGGCTACGTCGGATTTGCCATGCAAATTCAAATTTCTAGTCTTAACTTAGTATCGAAGCTCCACCTTGACTGGAAGTGAAAATGCTCCCCGAGTTTAAAAGACCAAATGCAAACATGTTACCTTCAACAGGGTTACCCTGACTAGCCTTTCCTGTTGGTGTGATAGTGGTCCTAGTAGTCCCTGCGGTACCTATCATCCACCGTACTGTGGCAGTACACTTGTTTGAGAAAAGTCAATTCATGCTTGACAACCTAGGCTAATCCATGTATACATGCTGAGTTGTAGTACGTAGTGAAGCGCATATGCATGTTATACATACAGTGTTCGAGCGCGAGCAGTGCCCACAGGTGGTCAGTGAATGTGGTTATACAGTAAACTGCACTGTGACTATACGGTAGAGGCTGACATAACAGCAACAAACGTTATTTGTGCGAGAAAATCCTATAATGGCTGTTATAGCATAATTAGACCTGAAAGGTGAGTGAATTGGTAAGTGTTATGGTATAGATAAGAAATAAATCCATAGAAAATCAGTTCGTGTGACTTGTGAGCCCTGCTGTACTAACGTTAGTCCTCGATCAGAAAAAGCCTAGCTAGGCTACTGTAACTCTTAGGTTAGGCCAAAACCGGTCGCACTTTGCCCTTGAACACGTTCGGCCGTGTGTTTCCCTCGCACTTCTGTGATGTAGGAGTGCAACGGAAGCAGTAGTACATATGGGCTAGTCACAGCTCAGCCTCAGGCCATAGCTTAGGCTACGCCCTAACTAGTAAACGTCAGATTCCATTCACTCATTTTTCGTCTGGGCTACACAAATAGGCCTAGACCTACAAATACAATTTAAACTACAGTATACCTAGGCTAAGTATAGACCAGTCTAGAAAACATGTATGCTACCTGAAGATCTTCGGCGTGGCACTCAAGCAGTCATGCCAATTTCTGGCGTATTTTAATTGTCAGCCTGAAGTCAGATTTCTATTTGGTGCACTTAGCCTAGAGCCTAGTCCCACAGCAGATAGGCTAGCTAGGCCTACTGGCATAATTTTCATCTTGCCTTTACCTTTGGCGTAAATCTTTGGCGGCGAACAAACGAACTTTCCAATATGGAGTATAGACAGGATACTAGGCTAGAACAAGCAAAAAAAAATTAAACAAGCAAGGCCTAGTTACCTTACAGAAATATCAGCTTAGCCTACAGTACACAGATAAGAAACATAGAGAAGACAAGGAAGAAAGAAAAGTCATTAAATGTCCTAGCCTAGGCCTATGCTGACATGTGTATGGTTACAAACAGAGCTTGAAATTTCTGAAGCTTTACTGCTAGCCCATGGGTAGCCTGTCCACACACATGCTAACAGAGCGACGACATACTCTCACGAACAATCTCGTACACAGAAATTCTTCAAAATCTCACCTTTACCCTTTCATTCAGGATTCAAAATGCACTTCAAATACACAAAATGAACATAAATAATCAGATACTATGCCCAATTTGTCCAGTTGCGGGGCTATCTTACCAAAAATGTAGTATTTTTGCGAGCTACTTCGACGACTTGTTGCTGCTGTGAAAACAGTGTGTTAAATGCCGTAGCGCACGCATGTCTCCAGAGGCCCTCAACCAGCTAAAATCTGACCTACGCTGTAGTAGGGAGGCCCTTTCGAAAATGCTTAATTAAATGGTTCCTAAACTAAAATGTTGTAGAAAAGTAATATATCCTAACAATTTAAATATTCATAGTTTCTTGGCAGCACTTAATTAGCACAAATCTCTTACTTTGGCGCGATTTTAAGAGGTTTCAAATGTAAGTACACAGTAAATTTCATTTTTAATAATCATTTTGTGAATTAAACACTTTCATTCATACGGATTAAGAATCTTCATTTCATTTTCTTTCAATCGATATAGAATTTACTGAATATAACCACCCAGCTCATCCCGAAAATAACGATTTATTATAGCCTTGCTTTCACAAGATTTACAATCACATTCTGTAGGCACCTACACCATTAGTTTCGCTTCAGCTTTTCGCCGTCATGAAGGCGGACACGTGTTTCTTTTTTGATATTTCGTAAAGTTGAAAGCACCATAGTACTTCATTCAAACGAAGCTATATTGTTTAATCTTTCAAAAATGCTGTAGTACTTCACTATCTATTGAAAATAACCCAGCTCATTCCGAAAATGTGGTATTTCTTGCAAAGTTCCAAGTGCGAATTCCGAAACCTATCGTACATGTTTAATATGTATGAGGTGTGTATGTGTGACGTTTTGGTATCGTCGGCTGCGATTAGCTGAGAGTCGTGAATGAAGAGTGAGAACAGCTTTTCAACGGCATAGTAGACTACGTTGTCTGCATTGTGTGGAGCTTGTGCAATTTGCCTAAACAATCCCAGTAACAGTTCCACTAGATGCTCTGCAGGCTGTGCTGTTTACAGCCCGTATCACGCGTGTACATGCACGTACTGTTTCATTCTGTTCCAAGGTACAGTGATATTGGTGACCAATGTCGCCGGAACTGATTAGAATTATATTACAAAAAATTTCATATCTCAGCTGTTCGGGCACCGATTTATATGATTCTTGCTTCGTTCACTTGAAGATTTTACGTCGCACTTTATGGTACTATTTTTAGATAGAAATTATCTTTCTGTTTTTTCAGTGTGGACTAGCTACCATGGGCACTGAACAAACTTATTTCACTAGCCCGAAGGACATTTCCACTAGCCTTCAAAGGCATAGGCTAAAGTCCAACTACACAGCTGTACAGCTTTTTGCACTAGCCCATGGGGCTTTCCATGGTTGATATAGTTGACTGTCACTAGCACATGTGTGGTTTGAGCTAGCCCTGGGCTAGCAGACTAATGTATTTGTCGAGCCCTGGTTACAAAGTATGGAACTAATATTTCCCAACTAGGTATTCCTTAACTTGTTTTTTGAATGTTGAATAGGAAGTGAGTTAACTTATGCCACTTGGAAATTCATTCCAAACTTAGGCCTGCAGCAGTAGCAGGGTGCGATTTATAATTTTTTTCTACATGCACTAGTGTATGTAGGTCAACAAAACTACATGCACAGCAAAATTTCTACATGCACCAAACAATCTTAAAATCAGAAATACCAGAAAAAGTTGGGAGGCATGGCTCATGATTTGATAGTATTTCAGTCACATTGTCAAGGTCAAATCAAGTTGATGCATAAACTTTCATCCAACCGCGATCAGAAATAGGACACGTGTGATGTGATGCCATACATGCCTCCACACTGCTTTAGCAGTACAAACGTGTGACGTACAGGTTTCGCAACTATCGACGATTTGGAAGTGTATGTCCAGCACAAAGAAACATGTTAGCATATAATTATCACCCTGGTGGGCTGTGACCATGTAGTGATTAATTGCTAAACGATTGCATGTGGAATAAACGTTTAGTACAAGCTACTAAGCGATTAATCGCAAAACCTGTTTTTCATTTGTTGTCTATCCATCTGAATACTCTGTAAATGCAGAGTGCATAATATTGGCCCCTACGAAGTATGTAGTACAGTGTGTCATCATGTTGTGATTACTGTTTCGACTACGAACAAGTCTTTACAGGAATTGTGTATGGGGTATTACCATTTCATTTTGAATAGCCTAGGCCTGTTTATCATGTCAATCAACACACACCGAGTCTTTCTGTTGTGATAGGGCAATTGCGATTAATAGCTAAACGATCGCAAATTTTTGCGGTTAAACGTTTAATTATTTTGCTACACATTCACAGCCCTATTCCCCTGCCAGTGAAAGTCACATGCCCACGTTTTTTTACCCCCCTTCTTATGTGACATGTTCCACAAGACTCGTACCAGCTCCTTTTTATTTCTCCACATTGGAGGGTACTACTTTTACAATGGGGGTTTATGTATATTAATATGCCCTCCTGTCTAATCACTAACGCCGAAACTTCAAAACGACTAAAAGCACATGTATGATTTCTGATGTCTCAGCCTGAACAATGTCAGTGGGCCTTCAGCTGTTAAACATATAAAAACCCTTACCTGTATAGGTCTCTGATGGGTTCACCAGAATTGAAATATCGCTCACTGAGACTCTGGGGCTGAGGCAAGGTATAGTAGGTAAGAGTTCAGAGTTTAAACACTCTCTCTATATATTTATATATATCACTCAAATAATACGCTGTAGTCATAAACACTTCTCTAGTCACTGGTTCACTAAAAGCTCTGGTAAAACTTCACTGTGTAACACTGTTTCTCACATCAAAAGTTCTGATATACACTAAGCACTAAAAACCCCACCAGGTATCCTGTATGGAGAGGAGATAAAATGCAAAGTCAATATTAACAAATCTCCCCCTTTCTCTTTTGGAAACAACTCAACTTCTGATAGGATACTGATGAGGAACACCATAGTTCTGTAAGCTCCCCATTTGTAGGATGTCCATAAGTTCCTTACAAGATGCTCCATGTTTTGTCAAGCAATTTGAAATTTGAGCTCCACTCTCAATCCACTTCACACTAGAAAGTTCTCCTTTATTAAGCATCTCCTTGATACTTCCTATCTCCACCCGTAAAGGCTTTTCACTCACTGCTTTGGTGGAGTAAATGTTCTCAAATAAGGATTTGTTGTCAGTACACACTTCAATTGGAACTTTATTTTTCTTTGGCTTGTTAAAAACCACCTCTGACAGCAAATAGCCAAGACAATACGCTGAGTCAAGACCATCAGCCATTGACAGGGCCTCCGCAGCTAAGGTGCTCCGCACAACTCTTCGAATTTTCCCAGATCGCCAGGAGAGAGGACAAGACCTGTTGTCTTTTCCAGTCAAAAACACAATGTGACCACCAGCACTGGAGACTCCATCTGTTAAATTAGCATATGATGCATCACAAAATACTGTCAACCTCAACTGCTCTAAATCTCCCAAATCAGGAAAGAGGATGTTGCTCTGTTTTAATTTCAACTTTTTAATCACCTTGTTGGCATGTAGCAAATCTTTCACTTTAGGTTCTCTAGTTGCAGTACTAAGCTCCAAGGCATCATAGCTCACATCAGGTCTGGTTTGGTTAGATGCCCACTGCACTTGACCTATGGCACCTCGTAATTGGGTAACTTCACTCTTTTTGAGTAAGAATTCTTTTTGGGCCACTCTTTTTGTTGGAACAGGGATCTCAGAAATGGAATCTATGTAGGGATCTTGTGTGAGCATGATCCCATCCTTTTCATGGGCAATCTCCAGGCCAATATAACGGAAAGCACCTTCTCCCTCCTTTCCAATCTTGAAAGCTGACTTCACCTTGTCCACCACCATTCTTTGAAAGTCTTCTGTTCCAGCCCACAGAAAGTCATCAACATGTAGTATGAACATGCCACTCAATTTCTCATCATGATGCCAGTAAAAAAGCGCCAGGTCCACTTCTGAATGAGAGCATCCATATTTAGTGAGCTCATCCCTCACACTGAAATACCAGTTCCTTGAGGCATCATTCAATCCATAGACACATTTTTTCAATTTCCAGATTTTGCCAGGAACAGCAGCCTCTTTTGGTGGCCTCAGAAACATCTCACGATTAATCTCATTCCCTTGTAAAAATGCAGCTTTAATATGTATGGAATGACATTTCCAGGAAAGGGTAGATGCCAGTGCCAGAAAAACCTTCATTGTCTCTTTAGATACTGTTGGAGAGTCAGCCTGAACACACTTCTGCTCTTCAAAGCCACGAGCCACAAGTCTGGCCTTGGCAATTCTTTTTCCACCAACTGATTTCTCTGTTATCACCCATCTTGTGGAGAGTGGAGATTACTTGCTGGACACGATCCTCTATCTCCTCATATACTTGAAATTTCTTCCAACTGGCAAGTTCTTCATCTTTGGCAACTCTTACTTCTGGATCATCATGTCTGTGTAAGGGAATGAAAACAACATTGGCCTCTTCACTAGTACCTGCCTCATCTGTCTCACTTGAATTTGTCTCCACAACTTTCCAATCTTCAACATCATTATCAAAATCCAGCTCTTTTAATACTGAAGAGTCACCCTTTTCCTTTACATAAAACCGCTTGCGGTACTTTCCCGTAGCCTTTCCAGATCTTTGAACAACTTCACATTCAATCCATTTACTCCCGCCAGTCGGTAAGTAGGTGATGTTTTGTTTAACTTTTGGCAGGGCCTGAGTAGACCGTATTCCTCTTCTCTGGTCAGCATGGTTTTGAACTTGGGTAGGCTCTCCTTCTTCTCTGTCATCCAACACTGTCTGAGGAATGTCACTGGAATCATCTTCCTCTTCTACTGGCTGACTTAATGTATCAGCATCGCCACTTCTTGTTTGCAAGTTTTCATGATCCTTCTTTCCTTGAATTTGTGGTTTGGAGTCATTCACAGGCGGTCTGTCCAACTCTTTCTCAAGTCTGAGCAGACGGCAGGGGTGCACTCTCACATAAACACTACCATGACGGACAAACACCACCTTGCCATCTTGTCCGAGAACTTTGCCAGGCCCTTTCCATTTGTTACTATCATCTCGCTTGTAATACACCTTGTCACCTGGCTGAAAGAGATCATCAGAACTTCTTATCTTGTGTCGAAGGGCTCTTCTTATTTTCTCAGATGCCTCAGCTTGAATGAATGCTTTGCGACTGGCATGTAGGGCATTTAAATGTTTTGCAAAGATGTCACTCACTGTGGTTCCATCAAGAGCTGGAGCTTGGTCAGAAAGCACTGATGGCAGGTTGGGATTCCTGCCAAACACAAGTTGATACGGGCTATACCCATAAACCATCTGCAATGAATTCTTGGCATTCACTGCCCACACCAGAGCTAGCTCAATGTCCATGTTGGGGTAGTCCTCCAAAATCTTCTGAACGCAATTATCAACCACTGCATGATTTCTCTCACATAGCCCATTTTGCCAGGGACTGCTGCGTGCTGTGTTCCAGACCTCAACGTTTAGATTTTCAGCCATATCTCAAAAATCCTCATTCGAAAATTCTCCACCATTATCAGAGAGAAACTTTCTAGGTGCTCCCATACCACTGCCAATCCATAACTTCATAACTGTGTCAATGATCACCTTTGGGGTCTTTTGGTAGATAACACCCGCCATGCTGAAACGTGTTGCAACATCAATAATGTGTAAGAAATAGACGCCACTCTTCCATTCTTTGAGATCCAATGCAACAACTTCATTGAATTGTCTAGCCACAGGCAGTCCAACAACAGGCCTAGGAGGTGTTTTCTTGTATCGTTTACAAATATCACACTTTGATACAATTTCATCAACTAAATCCATGGTTTCCTGATCAGACACATTGGCATCTTTCAACAGGTACTTCAATTTCTGTGCAGTTGGGTGGGCAAACTGCTTGTGCAGCTTCTCAATTCTCTTTCTCTTTTCTTTAGGACAACTCTCCTCTTTCACCACCAAAGCCTCAACTGTGTCACCAACAGGAATAGTAGTTTCTACAATTGGGATGCAGTAATGACCAGAAGAAGTACACTGGAGATCCACAGTCTTTCCAAAGATGGTTGCACAGTCATTTTCTAAATCAAGTTTCACCTTTGCCTTTTTCATAGCAGGTTTCCCCAGCAATAGAGGGATGTCACTCTCCACTACATCAGTCATTACTTGGCATTTCACACCTGCAATTTCGCATGGGATGGTGACTTTCTCCTTAGACTTCAAGCGCTTTCCACCTCCAAATTTGAAGACTGTGTCACCTTTGCCCCTAATTACTTGTGCCTTCTGTTCCTCTTCAAGCATATCAATATAGTGAGCCATCCAGGCTTCACCCGCCACAGTTGAGCTGCACGCACTGTCTAGGACAGCGGCACCCAAAGCCTCAGTCAATAATACTTCTGTCTCTGACTGTTTGTTCCCAGTGAACAACACAGCCTCTTCTGCCTTGTTACCTGTTTGTAATACACTTCTCTGCATGTTCTCGTAAGAATCTGGGCAGTCTTTTAGAAGATGTCGGATGGATTCACAACTGCTGCACTTCAAAGGGTACCCATCTGGCCCAAGGGGGTTAAGTCGCTTGGTTACACCCTGGGTATTTTGTCTACCTCCTCTGTTGCCACGACCTCTTGTGAAATTCTTGGTTCGATCAAACTGGGGCGTGTTGTACCTCCCACATCCATTGCCTCTAAAACCCCCTCTACCAGTAAAGAATGCTGTTTCCTGAGTACTGATAAAGGATGGTTCGGTCTTGATGGCAGCACCCTCTTTAGCTTCTGCTGAGGACATAGACTGTTGTCCAAAGAACTTCTTCAGGGAGTTCTGCATTTGAGCAAACAAATTGTCTGGTTCTTTATAATCCACAGCTGTGAGCACTAATTGTCGGTCTTTATGCTCTAACTGAGCGTTCTCCAAAAGTTTGAAGGCCAGAACCGGTTGAGGCAGCTCCATCTTATATTTCTTGGTTTTATTATACAGCTTTTCAAATTCAATTATAAACTCTTCCATAGTTGTCTCTGCTTTCCTTCAATAACGATCGAAGGTGGTGTATGCCTCATAGGCAGCAGACAGTTCATCCTTCTTAAAGACACTGTCCATAAACTTGATGAGGGTTGCAACACCTGTATCCTTTTTCAATTCTTCAAGATCTACTTCACTGAAGACCTTGTCCCTTACAGACTTGGCTCCCTCTTCAGGAAGGGATAAGGCAACAGCCAAACCATGCTTTTCCTTTTTAAGCTCTGTGACTTCCTGCCAGGCTTTAACCTCTTCGATCCATCTGGCATAGGGTTTCTTTTCACTGAATGCTGGTGGGGTTTTGTAACTTGCCATGATGCTGTGTACCTGTAGTTGTTCTTCAGCAACCAGGCTCAGCTACCATGTTAAACATATAAAAACCCTTACCTGTATAGGTCTCTGATGGGTTCACCAGAATTGAAATATCGCTCACTGAGACTCTGGGGCTGAGGCAAGGTATAGTAGGTAAGAGTTCAGAGTTTAAACACTCTCTCTATATATTTATATATATCACTCAAATAATACGCTGTAGTCACAAACACTTCTCTAGTCACTGGTTCACTAAAAGCTCTGGTAAAACTTCACTGTGTAACACTGTTTCTCACATCAAAAGTTCTGATATACACTAAGCACTAAAAACCCCACCAGGTATCCTGTATGGAGAGGAGATAAAATGCAAAGTCAATATTAACATCAGCATGTGTTTTTGTTTGCTTCAAGTGTGAGGATGTCCCATTGACTTACTGTGTAAAAGGATTCTAGAAGCAACGCTGCTCCGAGCAGTACAGATGTGGAATGGTAATCGCTGATATTGATGTTGCAGTAAGAAAGGAGACGCTAGTCAAATTTCTGTGAAATGACTGCTTGTCTAACTTGAGGGAGAAAGTACAATGCCATGGAAGATTTGAACCAATATAGGATTACTTTGTACTGTGACTTAGGATTGACCACAAAGTTAGCAGGGCTTGAAATAACGGGGCCCATGGGCCCGATGTTCCTAGAAATTTGCTTGGGCCCGTAGCTTCTACAGGGAAAGGGGCCCGGTTGACTCCTAAATATGCAAGTCTAACTGTACAGGTACAGTCTGCACTTGAACTTCTCCATTCACATTCACGATCTGCCTGCGTATTTCCTATACTGACAGTCGATAAAACCCTGCGAAAACATGCATTATTTCTGAAATCACTTCACATTGCTCATAAATAGTCTGCTTTGTCACAACACAGAATGTCACTCACGCAAGTGTACACCAGTGTCAGTCATGAGTAATGTAGGCGGAGCCTTACAAGATTAACTGAAGACAATCTCCTTTGAAATCTCCGTACCTACAATGTGTCATCTGCACCGCTAATTTACACTGTACTGTAATGCATAGACCTGTGCTGGAAACAATATGGGTATGCCATCGCTTATAGATAGTGCACATGCTATGCAATACGTATGCAAGATGTAATGGTTGAAAGTACATTCTTCAATGATCGACGTAAAAGGAAAGGGTGGAATTTAACTCTTGGTACACTTGCATGATTTTTTTTCACATACAGCACACCATATAGTACATCACACGCAATTTCGAAGCCTTTCGATTTTTGGGAGATTGTGAACTGTAACTGTTAATGGGACATTTAACTATTATAAAACTTGGCAAACATAGTAAACAATTGGTCCTGCAAAAGCCATGCACACCACACATAGGTATACACAGTCGAAAATCTATCACTTGTAATGCAGTAGCGTACAGTTCTAATATCGCAAAATGGCTTCAGGTCTCTGTTACTGTTACACACTCAAACTGTAGCCCTAGATCTTTGACTGCAGTATGAATGATGTCGGTTTATCCAACCAGATTACAGTAAACAATAATATCAGTGGCTGAGAGGATCTGCAAAACCTGCCATACTATGGCTAGGCCACTCAGGAAAATGGTTAGCATTCATGACTGATTGATTGGCGCCAGTACCGAGGAATGACTTCCGAAGTGCATGTAAGCATCCACAGTTACATGCACGTGGGGAATTCTACATGCACCAATGCATGCATGCACTCAGGTAAATTGAACCCTGTGCAGTAGTTGCCTAAAAGAAATTTACCATGCATAGAAAAAAAGGTTCCAGAAAAATATTTATTCCTGGACCTGGTTCACGTAAATGTAGGCTAGTCAAGTTATATCGAGGGTAAACAGTGTTACAGAAAACTTTTGGGAGAATATTATTAATGTAGCCCTACTTGTAAAATAAAAGTTAGAAATCTTAAATCTGTGATTTTCACTTTCTTTAAGTATCCTGAGGCTAAAGTGTAACAGGTAAGCTGAGATGTGCCTTGTTTAAATATTTACTGTTTTTAAGATTCTGTTTTGCAGAACTTGCATCCATCTAAAGATGGAAACTGGTCATAGTGTAAATTTAAACACCACATGCATTTTTTGTATGGATAAGCCAATAGTAAATCTGAAGCAAAACAGTGATGAATATGTCTAATACATACTGATGTATTTAACATGATATTACAGAGCTCATCTATGGGAGGCTTAAATAACAGTTTGTCTTAACAAAAAGTCCCAGATATTTTGCACAGTCAGTTTTCTAAACCAAATTGATACTAAACAAGAAAGCTTTTGCATAAAAGAAGTTGTTTTGTACTGTTGCATGGAAATTAGCATTAGCAGTTTTGCATAAAGGAGGCATGAGTTTGTTGGCATCAAATCTTTTTTGAGATAGCCAGGACTTTTTTGGATTTTGAGATGAGATTGTTGCAACCTGGACAGACACACTATCATCAGCAAAAAGCTTCACTTCTTTATTGGGGACAACATTCTTTTAGAATGTTGTTATGGGCTAAGAACAGAGCCGCGAGGAACTCCAGTGGCAACATAAGACCACTTAGACAATACACCATTGGCATAACTAGTAGACTGATAGCTGCAAATCCTGGAATAACACTAAGCCCAGTTCATACTTACTCGGAAACCTCAATGCGGAAAAGCAATTTTGTCGCAGCTTGTGTAGCGAGCAGGGTGAACAAACTTTAACTGTGCACTTTGGATCCGCTGTGAGTGAGGAACCCTGAAACAATCTGTTTCCAGTTTACATGCGTACAGTCCCTGCCTGATCCATTAGTGATGACCAGACTTTATCTTTTTGATTCCTTGCCACAGGCAGAAGGAATCTGTGCAGTGCTGATGTTGTGTGTGTGTGTGTGTATGTGTATGTATGTGTGTGTGACGCTTGCTTGTAAACACTCTATCTCAAGAAAGGTAACCTTGGGGAACCTCATACTTGGCATATGGATTTCCTTTATTTAGTAGACGATCCCTATCGTTTTTGGTGGAGGTCAAAGGTCATTTGGGATCACCAGAGGTGAAAAGGATTAAAATCGTCCAAGCACAGTATCTCTGAATGTAGAACTTGGTTTAACTTGAAACTTGCTGAGTAGCTTCCTTTTATGTAGTACATATTTGTCCTAAAATTTCATGAAGATTAAAAGTCATTTGAGGTCAAAATTGGCATTTTCTTAAAGATCCTTCATTTTATGGTAGCTCTGATGAACCATTCATATCAATGATGTCATAATGATCTACATATAGTTACCACACGCTCTGTAAAACTTAACCGTACCCCATGGGCATCCGTATCGAGAAGATCAATCATGACATGCTGTGGGTTGACAATACAGTATGCCGGCTCTCCCCATTGGATAGTTGTCATGACGTAGTGATGTTCTCATGATGATAGGCCGAACTATCCAGTGGGAGGACCGGATTTCGAAGGGGGGGAAAATTCCCTTAATGCATGTGACATCACATCTCCACGACTGAATGTGATCGAGCAGAAACCAAATTTTCGCATAAAAATGATTTTTTTAAAGACATTTTTTGGTCCAAATGAATCGTCATACAACTCAAGGGATTGGAACGCACGATGGGAACATACCGTGATTCAGTTAGGGGAAGTTGCTACCGAAAAGCTGTGAAGTGCACTACCTTTCCCAGTGGCGCCGCCAGGCTTTGGTGATTGGGGGGGCACAACAGATGATGTCGTAATGGCACTTCAGTTAACCTCCCAAGTCTGCACAAAATGCGTTTTTTTCCCGTGTGCTCCCTACGTTCGTATACACAGTGGGGGATCCTTCCTTTGTCAGGTGTCACTGCACTAAGCTAGGTGCCGTCCTGGGGGTGGGGTCTAAGGGGAGGGGGACACCCCCTCCCCTTTGAGAAATTTTTGTTTATTTAAAGTTGCTTAGATGCAAAATGGTGCTATCTTTATGATATTTTTGGAGCTGATCACATACCTGTATGGCTGGAAAATGTCCATAGTTTAGTGAATTCTAATTTTTCCGACTGGCTGGATGTTTTTATCCAACTGAGTGGCGACGCTTAAATATTCGTTTTTTTATGCGCCTGCGCTTTGAATACAGCAGTGAGGATCTTTCCTTTGTCACTACATAAAGGTGCCGTCCTGGGGGAGGGTCTAAGAGGAGGGGGGTGTCCCCCTCCCCTTTGAGAAATTTTTGCTTATTTAAGGTTTCTTAGATGCAAAATGGTGCTATCTTTTGGAATATTTTTGGAGCTGATGATATATAGCTGGAAAATGTCCATAATCTAGTGAATTCTAATTTTTGGTTACGTGAAAAAGGAGAGTATGTTGTCTAAGAGAAGAATACGTTGTCAACAAACCTCCTGAAGACTCCCTTTTGGCTACTTTACCGCCTTCTATTGACAATGTTTTTATCCAAAAATACGTGCGTGGAGTCCACAGAAAAATTGTTGGAATATAACGAAATTTTTCCTCCCTTTCATTGTGCATTATAAAAAGGCATCTAAGGCTGGCAGATACCTGTATAGGGCCTTCCGGAAGCTCTAGATAAAGTACATAAAATGGAGCAACGACATAATGCTTATTACGTGACATCCAAATGATAATATAGAGTAGAGCACTTTACAACTATCGTATTTTTACTAATTTTGAACGAAAATCCAGATGAACAGCTTCCAGCAATGGAGAACGGGCGGGAGGGAGACTATTGGTGCAGGAAGGTGATATTAGACCTCCCTGATACGTATAGCAAAAGGGGTGAAGGACTAAGAAAGCGTTTTCAGAATTCTTTTTTTGTCGTAAGTGTATTAAAAATCACTATCTATCAAGGGCGTAACCAGGAATTTGTGAAGGGGGCGAACCCCATAGACAGATTCTCATCGCTTTGCGCCACCATGGGTTGGCGCAAAGCGCAAGAAAATTTTGGCCCAAAGTGCATCCCAGATCGCTGGAAATGGCACTTCCCAAGCCTATTTTACAGCATATAAATAGGAGAAACACTAGCAATATTGAAAAAAAAACATTAAAAATACCCCAAAATATGCTCAAGGGGGCGGATGCCCCCATCCACCCCCTTGGCTACGTGTCTGCCATCTATACCTATAATGGCTGCGCGCAAAGCGCTCGGTAAAATTTTCTGGAAAATATATAACGGCATAATTTCAACTTTCCAAATCATGCTTCAACAACTTAGATTGAAAGATCGCATATTGATACTATAGGCCCCTACAGATGTTGTGATTATAGTTCCATGTATTATTATGTTAATAATGGTCATAAGATGGAGTGCAAACCGTAAAGCATGCGCGCAAAGCGCGCGAAATTTTTCATTAAATGAGATTTCCATGACAAAACCTGCATTCAGAATCTGCATCGAGACACTTTCAATTGCCCAACAAACCTACATGCCACTCAAAAAGCCAGTCTTTTACCTGTTAATTCGTGAACAGCTTTCAACTTTTGCTGATGTGCTTCTCCGGGAGTTGCTATCAGAAGATATTGATAATAAGAACACAGAGGTAAGGTTTGAAGCGCGCGGAGCGCGCGAAATTTTTGATAGTTTGCGAAGGATTTGCGAAAATTCTGATAGTTTGAGAAACATTTGTGATAGAAAATGATTAAATAGATCTATCACTCGGTTGAAGCACACCTCACCCTACCCCTACAGAAATCTATAGCTTAATCGCCTTTTGGGATCATTTTAAAATTTTCAAAAAATTTTCATTGGGGGGGCACGCGCCCCCCCATGCCCCCCCGTGCCGGCGCCACTGACCTTTCCACTATTATATAGCCTATGTAGGGTATTTACTGTATAATGCTAGGACTGCTTGTGACTAGGCCTAAGTGCAAGTATTGTTAGAATGAAGGGTCTTGCATGTGGGCTAATGATTCGTAGAGATCAATTAGGCCAAGACCTACCTATGAGTATAGCCTAAGCCTATACTGGAAAGTTCAACAGTTTTCATGCAGATCTATGGCAAATGAAATTGTATGCCATACTGGCTTTGGTGCACAGTGGCAACGTCATTGTGGCATAACAAACACTAATGTTAGCCTAGCCTACATCTTAGCCAAATACACAGTATGCCTAGGCCTATGTCTGCAGTAACAAACAGTAATGCACTGTAGTGTCAGGTTTATTCTTTCTGAGACTGGGGTGTTAATAAGTTGGCGTGTCATAGTCCCCTGTAAGGTTTCATGGTACCGCTGATATTTGGTACTGTCAGTACCGCCACAAATGGTACTGATAATACTGCTATACTAGTACCATAAGAAAAAAAAGTCCAATTTTAACACAAGAAAATACGTACAAATATGTTTGATTCATCAGCTCTAAGCTTATAAAGTGATAAAGAGTCAATCAGGGTTGTAGCTATGCTGGTCCGCGCCAGGTCAGTGAACCATAACAAATATTTTCTGCTAATTTATTAGCAGGTAGGCTGCAACCCTAGTTCACACTTCATGCAGGGCATTTTTCATGACAGCTTTGCAGCAAATCACATAGACAGTAGGCCACATTCGATCTGTCGACTCATACGTACTACTTACACAGTCGGGTACAGTCCACTGATTTGCGAACAGTATCGAACAGATATTTATGTAGTGATATAGGCCCTATAGTGCGTGTATGCGTTACCTACCCTCTATATGATACTGTAACATTTAAAAACAAAGACGTGAGCCTACACCCTGTGTTTATGTATATGCAATACACAGTAGGATGGTGTGAAATAGCCAAGTAGTTGCATGGCAGTACTGTGTATTTCCATTTATAGTTCATTCTGTGAGAGACTTTGGTTATGATTACGGCCGGGATGTGGCTAGGGATGTGCAATATTTTTAGTCTTCTTATTTAAGAGTTTGGACTTGATTCACAATAAGAACAAAAAGATGTCAGCATTGTTAGATAACTTAGTTTATTTGTCACTGCCATTCTCCCGACTGTTGGCTTCGGCCTGACGTTATCCTATTGAAAATGGAATATTGGTACATGGATTTTATTTAATGGTTCCTTGGACCCTTATCGGCAACATTCATGGAGTGGCTCCGCCATATGTTAACCTGGACTTGGCCCGACCTGTGTCCACGGTGGTGCTATGGTAGAAGGGAATAGAGCACCAACTCTTCCCTTAAGGGTGCCATGATATTGCTAATGGGGTTTGTGGCAATTGTACTCACCTGAGTACGTTTCATTCAGTCGCACCTTCCGGCGAGCAGTCACTGTGCTTCTAGTACGTTAGTATATCTGCACACTGTATACTATGCATAGTAGTGTGTAGGCCTCTACTTACGAAACCATTGTGCTGTAAGCTCATTTTGACGAAGCTGTATGTTTTCATGTATATAATTTTTCATAAGTATTGTTGTAATCCTTCACTGGTTAATAATATTTTCTACAATAGTTTTAAGCTTAGAGGAGTTACAAATACAACACAAAGCAGTTTTTGCAAACTTTATTCTCCTTCAAGTTAAAACGAGCATCACAAGAGTACTCATTAGCGACATAGGATAACATTAAAATTAACATTTCTGAGGTGAAATTTGTGATTGGAATGGTGAAAAATGATTATCAAATGAACGTTACATGTTTATATTTTAATATAAAAACTCAAGGCAGTTATCCAATGGATATGGTATTTATATTTCAGTAATATTTCATTCAGTTGTAGTATTTTTAAAAAAATATTTTCACAGTACTGTCGGGTACGGTTCTCGGCGATACTTTGGGCACCTCATGATGGGTGGTAACATATCCGTACCAGTACATACTGGTACTTTCAAAAATACCGGTATACCATGAAATATAAGTCCTGTTGCATGACATAACTTGGCATAACTCTGTGGTGTACAGCATACAAACTTTTCAGCATGGGTATAGGTGTAGACCTACTATGTGAATTTGAGAAAGATCGAGACCAGACAAAGCTTTTGATTCCCTGACGTAGTTTGAGGAATCTATGCGATGGTGATGCCATGTGTGCTGTACGTATATGTGTGTGTATGTGACACTTAGCTTGAAAACACTATCTCAAGAAGAGTAACCTCAAGACATGAGTTTAGGGAGAGAACGTCATCGGCAAATGCTAAAATATGTTTCAATAGTGCTCACTCATATGATATCCTTGCAATAAGTGCTTCGAAGATTGCTTTTAAAATTTCATTGGCAAAGAATCACTAAGCCTTTTGGCTTTCTGGTTCTGCTGTGTGCTTCCCATGCAGAACGGGGTGACTAGTATTTTTACATTTCAATAAACAGTAGACTACAGTAGCCAATAAACTGGTTCAAGAGACAATTGTTCCTGCCACAATGAAGGCATTTCCTCTCAGGAGGATGAAAAATTGAACGAAGAAATGAGAGCATACACAAATTTGTATATACAATTGTAGCTTAAGTGGTGATAGAGACCCAAAATGGAGCGAACAGTCATGGCTTGCCATATAGGCCACTTGTACACTGTGACTGGATGACCTCATAGACTGTTCTCAGCTGGGAAGGAGCTGAACCTTTAAATTTCAGACCCCCATCCTTGGGAAGTGTCTACAAGGGAAGGGATCTTTTACCATTTGAGGGTCCTTAGATGCAATTTCATGCTAAGGGTGGCAGAAATTCTCTTAAGTCCTCACATGTGTCATTGGGGGCTTCCCCAGCCCCCTACCTCACTTTCTGTGCCTTTGATTGACCGGACATGAAGGAAGGGCAAAAATTGGTGGAACTACTTATGAGGTCTATTTACAAAAACTGAAGTATGATCTTGCGACATTGTTTAACCATCATGAGGGAGGTGACATAAGAGGACACAAACCTTCCTAATTTTTCCAATCACTGGAGTTTAATAAAAATATGGAGGAATGAATACACATGGGGCAAAACGGTGGAAAATATTACACCATTTGGCCACTTAACTAAAGAACATAAAATGAGCAAATTCAAAACGCACTCCTTCAAATTCCCCCTCCAGGATGGTGATTGCGCTGCGTAAATGTGTCCCACTCCCCATCTTTTAATACAGGTCCACAGCCAGACAAGGCACTGAAGGGGGAGCAAAAGCTACCAGGGGGAGGAATTTTCTGCATTGAGGGAATGGTAATTTTGAGTTTTCTGTGGGTCCTATAACTGCCCCTCGCCCCTTTCGCTATGATGCTGTGATGAATGACCAATGGAGAGATGCTGGTAAACCTGGCAAAATCCAGTTGGGCTCATTTGAAACCGTTTGAAGTGAATTAAGTCATTATGACACCTGGGTGTATCAACCACAGTAGAGTGAAATTTGCCTACATGTATGGCCCGGAAATATTTAGTGGCAGTACATACCACCTCCTTGTCATATTTCTCTTCCCCTGCAAATTTTCCAAACATAGGACTGAAACATCCTCATCGGATCCACTTGGATCTATATGTGTAGAATGGGCTTATGCGACTACTGTAGGCCACAAAGTATGAATTGAATCGCTGGTGTGAAAAGTGTACGTTTTACACTCGGCGACTAGTACACACAAACTCTGCGCTGACTGCTGTATACTCGGCAAGTGTGTGGCTAGTTAGGTCAGCAGAGAAGCATGAACCTTTCCCTGGAATACCATAAAACTGAAACTTACAAAGCAAAATGCTAGGACCAGTAGTATCAAATGCCTTTTTAAGGTCCAAATAAAGGCTAAGAGTGTTTACATTTGGTTCTAGAAAAGGAAAAGAAACCCTTTCGAAAAAGGCCTGGACATGGCTGATTTCATAAGCCTTCCTAAAGCCAAACTGAAAGTCAAACAAGATTTTATTGACTTTACAGAACTTAGAAAGAACTTTTTCTATAACTCATTTGAGATTTTTTTTTTTTGCACAAGGAAAAAACTGAGACTACAGTTTTAAAGGGGCTCATTGAGTTGATATTGATTATTTTGGGATGAATTTGAAGGAAATCATTGCATGACAATGCTTCTGATTAGCCTCATTACTTATGTATCACTGACTGAAAATGTGAAAAATTGTAGTTTTTGTGGGCTTAAAAGCTTGTAGTTAACGATGCTTGTCCAAGCCCTTCATAGACCAGCCTCTCTTAAATATGTTGGTAAGAGAAGATCCAAGCCTGTCAGTCAAGTTGGTATAAGCCTCCCTCATTGGTTGTCTTTGAACAGGGGTTGCATATGATTAATACCTAATGGTAAAAAGTGTCTGTTCACGAATTTTTAATATGTAAATTACTTTAATCATTAATTATTCTCTCGCTGCCATTTCAGTTATATGTCAGATGTGCAGAATCTGTTAGTTTGAGTATTTGCCAACAAGATGTGAGTAAAAGTCAACAGGTGTGACAAAAAAAAAATCATGAATTTCATGAACCAACTCAATAAGCCCCTCTAGGGAGATTTCTGTTGCTCTTTTTGTAGATCCGAATAACTTTGGAATTTTAAGTTAACTGGGTAGGTACCTCTGGAAAACATAAAGTTGAAGATATGACCAGCACAAAATGGGAGAAACACACTTCAATACTTTAGGATATAAGATTATAGACCTTCACCTGAACTATCAAGTTGTATAAATTGTGTTGAAAATATTTAATTTAAGAGATCACATTCATTATCTGTAGCAAGTTCCACAAGGTACAAGTCTTCCATTTTAACAACATAATGTTCATATTTCATTTAGGGGAGGCCTGAAGAGGTACTTAATTAGTGCCAAACTGTTGTATGATGCCATTATTAAAGAAGCAAGCAGTCAGTACCATTAATTTAGTTTCCTATATTCCAACTCTCCAAAAGCTTACCTTCCCCATTGAGGAAGGACAAGGTGTTGAATGTGCCACTTTTGAGAATGATGCACACTTGCACCATGCACATTATATTTTACTGTACAAGGCTAGTGTCAAAGACAAGTGGTGAATTTCCCTAGTTTTCTAAATTGGCTTTCTATTTGTGCATTTTAAGAATTTATATGTTTGTTACACAATAAGAAGAAGTGGAGGTTTGTTCAAAAAAGGGCGGGGAGGAATAAAGGCCCTTGAAGCCAAGTTAAAGTTAAAAAATGGCTGCTGATGTTAAAACCCACCAGACTACTAGCTGAACATTAGCCAGACTGGCACCTAGTAAAAGATGGAATGCAAACCTTGAGTATGGAATTTGATTTGCAATTGATTATGATACAGTTCAACTCCTTACTTGTTTTAAGACCAGGCTGTAATATATGCATTAAATTTATGTCTAATGCAAAGCACCGTATCATCACATAATACACGTGAGAAAAACAAAAGTAATCAATCTTGACTGATAATATTACAGAAAGCAGGTTGAGGTATTACACATCCCCTTTAAGCGGGTTTCACTTTCTACTTTTTTTATGTTTCTTTATTTAATAGCTAAAATGCTGACTTTGAATCAGGAAATGAGACATGTAAACACTTGTGGAGAAAGTAGAAACCTTGTACCACAACAAGTTGAATCATGTTAGAATTCTTTTGTTCAGTGTCAGTGAATGAGAAACCATTCAGGTTATAATAGTCAAGATTCCATAAAACTTAAAAATTCGTTAGTCATATACCTCTTATTTTTATGTTAAGTTTGGCTGTAAAAATAACAGTTATTTCAATTTTATCCCTTCTGCAAACACTCCAGGTACAGTAGGAGTATTTTATTAAGTAATTATTGCCCAAACTTTGCGTATAAGTTTTGTGTTACTTTTAGTTCCTTATCATAAAATCTTTGGAAACCCTAATGTTGTGTGTACATATAAATTCTGCTACACAAATTTGCAGTTGTGAAGAAAGTTGACCCACTTTTTTGGGAAAGTGCAATGCATGATGACCTACTGTACTTACCCAAGCTTTCACTTTCATGGTCAACAAGAAATTCTTTAGAGAGGAACAGTTACAGCTTCAAGGGGATAAACCTAACTAAACAATCTGAGGCTAATTAGCATTCAAATACAGTGTATAATTTTTGAGATATTGACAGTTGAATTCATCATGCAGGGCCATAACCTGGGCGAAAGCCCTAGGGGACAGTTCATGGCACTAGCTAAGTGGAGCACTGAGTAGCCTGCGGAGCAGACTCTGTAACGGTCTCCAAAAGATGGCGCTCTCTCAGAAATCATAATACAGCTCCTGTATATATTCTATACAGAGTCTGCAAACCTTCGTCCAGTTTTCATTTACACGAATCCCCAAAATGCGGGATAAATTATTATTCATAAGAAGGTCACATGATGTTCACGGCACTGACTATTCATGTCTATCAACGGCCTGCGACGATGCACATATACGAATACTTCTGAAGATACGATGACATCTTAAAAAGGTACGTTATTATCATGTATGGCTAAAAATCGAGCTAATCCATGTATAGTGAAAAGTCAAGCCTAACGTTAGGCGCAGGCTGTTGTCCCAGATCTTGCCGGTTTGTACAAACTGGCCTGTATTTAGGCCCTCTCATGGGCAAGACAGCCTTCCTTGCTAGCTGTATATGTATACATGTACACGGTAGCAGGTAAGCCAGTGACTATACAGTATTAGCCGTACTGCACTGCACAACGTGTATACAAGTGAAAGCCTGAATGAAAAGTTGTCTGCTGTAGCGAAGCAACCGGTCGCTCATGTTAACTCCACCCCTTACCAACGCTGATGACGTGTGCATTAATTATCATGAAGTTATTTTTGTCTCGGAAATAAGATTGGCTAGAAAGTTGGCAGGCTATTGTATTGTATTAAACTTGGTCTGTGTACTGGACATTAACATTAGGGGTAAGAAAATATTAAGAATTGTACTTGTAGCTGATAAAACTCAACAATAGCCTGCATACAGCAGGCTAAGCACTGAGTGGCCTGCCGACAGATAGCTACTACTCAGGGGACCATCTTTTTTTCACCTTTGCATGAGTGCCATCCTGGGGGAGGGTGCTAAGGGGAGAGATACATGAAAGGCCTGACTTTGGTGCAAAATTGTGCTATTGTTTGCAAAGCCTTGAACTCAGTGAAGACAGCTTTTTATACAAATTATCATTATTTAGTGATATTCTTCCTATTTTTCCTGGATGTAAGTCAATAGGTGGTGTCTAAGAGAAGAAGGGGAATGATACTCTAAACATTTTCAGTGTTTCAGAATTTTTTCTCAGGTATGCCATCTTTCATTAACGATTTGGAAATCTCAGGGGGCAGTTGTCCTCTTCCCCCCTCCCCACAGGCTATGGCCCTATCATGTTTCTTTCGGATATTGGACTTAAAGATAGCATTTTTTCCATTTGTATCTAAAATTTGCATCGTAGATATCGTTTCAAATTTTGATGTGTTTTATATTGAATGCATGATGGGCATGCATAATGTAATGCAAATTTAGTGTTTATAACTTTTAGGTAAACTTAAAGCTTTATGTGATCTATATTTAAAACTAAAGACTTACAAAAACATTATCTCATTATTGTTTGGATTTGACTCTGCTTGCTACAAGTAGTTATACTTAAACTTCATGTTTGTATTTGGAAAGGTAACAAGGAAATAATAATAAAAATGCTGTTTATAAAACTCAAAGTGCTGTACAAAGGAAAGTCGTAAAATAAACAATTCACAAAGTTCACCAAAAGAAAACAGCTAAAATCTTAAACTGGAAACACAGTAAGAACAAAAACCAAATTACAAAAGCGGTGATCAGTTTAAACAATTAAAAAAGTAGGTTTTCAAATACTTTTTAAAATGATTAAGAATAGTTAAAGAATGCACATAAGCCAGCAGACTATTCCAAACCTCTGGGGCAGTGATGGTAAAAGATCTGTCACCATAAAACTTGGTCATAGAAATTGGGGGATGGGAAAGAAAAATTTCAGATGTAGAACTTAAAGACAGACAGTCATCACCCCAAAGTATATTTTTAGTGTAGGGGTATGAAAATTCACAGTTTGTGATTGCTCTTTGATTGACATCAAAGTTTGAAAATTTGAAAGATGCAGAGTAGCTCACATTCCACACAAGGCAGAGAGAGTGCTTTTATTACATCTTATAGCCTTGTATGCTCACCAGGACATGGCCTTAAGCAATAAAACAGGTTTATTCCTGCACAAGGGGTAGCTTCATACAGTTATGGGAGGAGCTAGAAGTTGCCCAGTTGGGAGAATTGGAACTGTCTGGGATGATGAAAATTCCCCTTTAAACAGCGCCTTGGTGTGTATTTAGTAATAAGATTTGAAATATAATCCGGAGCCATACCATGTAATGATTTGAAGGTAAGTAGAGCTATCTTATAATTAAAACAATAATGCACTGCTAGCCAGTGCAACTCACGGAGGATTGGAGTAATATGTTTATGCTTCTTGGAATGAGTAACTATTCTGGCTGCAGAGTTTGTATACATTGTAACTTTGAAATGTGGCTTAACGGAAGCCCATACAGGAGACTATTACAGTCATCTAGATGTGATGTAGCAAAAGCATGAATGAGACACTGTGGATTTATGGTCAATATATTTGCTTAGTTGACCAATCTTATAATAGCAAAAGAAATTCCAGCATGTTTCACAGAATGCTGAGGAATTGAGTTCTACCTCTAGATAATTTTATCAAAAGTAAACTTTTGACTTGCATATCTTTCTTTCAAGTGCACTGGCTGTACCTTTCAGTTACTGTCACTGAACAGTTTGTAAATAGTGTAATGTGATATGCATCAATGCACATCTGTCATACACAATTGCAACAAAAATATTGTTATAACAGAAACTGCAAATAGGGAATTAGATGTACTTTAAGAACGTGTGCAGTAGATAAGTGTGATATAGACACTCTAGTCTATGTTGTTGGCATTGTCTTAGCTTCATCTAATGTGGAGGGAAATTATCTCCTAAGAGTTCAGGGGACAGGATAGCGTTCTCATTTTGGCAAGTAGTGAATGGACATGCATCTACAGAAATATTTGGGCAGAAGGAAGTAACTGAGGGAAGACAGTTTGCCTAACCATCCAAGGTAATACTTCCTCTTGCCTTTAGCCATGTTATCTAGCATTAGCAGATGGTTTGTGTTCTGTTTCAGAAATATACCTGATTGTTAACATAAGCCTGTAGGGATATATGTTTTGACCTTATATGACCCCACTAGTGCATAAATGTGGTGGGGTCTGCAACATTTTACAGCTTTGGAATTTGGATGTGAGGTCACTGCATTATGTCCATTCCCATCTTGTTTTTGAGAAAAGCTTTTCTTGTTCATGGCCTTGTCCAAAGAGCAGCTCACATACTCCACCTGTAAGAAGGTCGAACACTTCCAAATTTCCAAAAAGGAGAACATGACCATCTTCAGCCATGTCGGGTCACTGTCACATGCCAGGGTTGTGTAAACACTGGCACTGTGATACATGCCCACCAGGCTACACATCGTATGCTTTTAGCTAATCATACAGACTGCTTGTGGTGGAAATATAATATAGTTATCTGGGAATATGTGCTTGGATGATGGGTAGCCTTATATTTTGAGATACATTCTTAAGTTTTCTTTTTTCACGACAAAATATCATATGATAGGAAGGAATTTGTTCATGATTAATTTTTCTATTCAAAATTTGTAGGGTTTGTCATTGTTGGCCTTGCAAACCTTCAAAAAGGAGAACAAATCAACCTCCAGCAAAAAGTAATGCTGGACAGAGGACAGGCTGCCCAAAAGTTGGACAGTCCAGTGATAAGCCAGATATAAGGCCACCCTACCTGTAAGACTATGTCAGTTTATGTAGTCTACTGTGAGTCTTTAGGTATCACTTCAATTTGACAGCAGTGCCATGTCTTAAGATTGTGTATAAGGCCATTTTTTAGTCAATGGGTAATGTGGAGGCCTCACACAAAGTTTACAGAGTTGGAGCAGAAAAATGTCAACAGGAGAATCCTGAAAAATGGAGAGAAATGTTCCTTAAGGTTCACAATATTTTAATGTCCTCTAATTGGTTAATAAACTTGAACAGAATAAAGGAGAATTAACAAGTCGAGAATGAATTATAAGCGGGAGTCCTAAATGCGGGTCTGGGTGAGCTGATGTCTAAAATCAAAATGATATCACAAATTACCTAGGCCTTGGGCGCTAAAGAACAAAAACCACGAGAGCCAGCTCAAATACTGTGCACAAACAGACTGATCTAAATAATAACGTCATATGCATAAATTACA
This sequence comes from Holothuria leucospilota, assembly GCA_029531755.1. Lineage (NCBI taxonomy): Eukaryota > Metazoa > Echinodermata > Holothuroidea > Aspidochirotida > Holothuriidae > Holothuria > Holothuria leucospilota. Next base: position 61,667,201 of record CM055965.1, read on the forward strand.
TTAACACTCTGTAAATGGCTAGATCAGACATGAGTTCATGCAGTACTGAACACACCTGGCATGTGCATTTCTGTGTTCTATCTCAATAACACTAACAGGGCTACTATGATGTCAATCTAAAGCATCTGGCATGGAGCCAAGCATAGGGTTACCATATTTATTTTTTGGTAAGGGGGACATGGATTGCCGTCCTGGGAGATGCCCCCCTCCCCTTGGGAAATTTTTTTCAGTTTTCAAGGGTGTCTAGATATAAGATGGTGCAATATTTGTTGCACTTTAAGTAGAGTTTCTTTAACTTGAATGAAGTATGTTTTGGTTTTGAAAGTCAAATCCTGACAAAATTCCTAAGGAATGAGTCAGTTTCTTTAAATGTCACAAAGATTAGTGGTCAGAGCTTCGGACTTCCGGTAGTTAGGTTATGAGTGTAACTTGGGGTGTGTCTATGCTACCAGTGACTTTGTGAACAGGTTTGTCATACCTCATGTGGTACGTGCATGTCTCACCTGTCTCGGAACACACGGCCGACTGTCAGACCGTGATGTTCGGTAACGAAGGTAGCAGATATGCCATACTCATTGTACAGCAGTAGGTAGTAGGCCCGCATGATGCATTTTGCGGTCACTACAAGTGAAGTAGTACAACTTGCAAATGTGGGACGTGGGTATAAAGAATCTATAGTCCTTGTATTTGTGAATAAATACGAGGTAGGATACTGTTATTTATCCACTATTCACAACATCGGCATACTACTTGGTCAGGCCTGTAATACAACCCAGTAAAGCTTTCATAATATTTAGCCCGCAAAGCAAAATTAGGGAAAACTCATCATATCATGTGAGAATACACGAAATCCGGACATTGTGGGCAATTTTACAAATCCACTGGGATGCCAGCGCGAACCAGTAAAAGAGGACATGTCCTCTTTTTAAATAGTAATAAGAGTCAGACAATCCTGACCTTTAATTACCATGACTATCAACCCAGAGAACAAATATCATACAACACAGTAATATTCATAAGTATGAGAATGGATCAAAATGAATAAAAGATTTAACTCTGAAATCGAACGACTAAAAATATGTCTCACAGGGCTATCGTATGTATGGTTAGCCATTACATTTCAAGCATTACCTGTGCTCTTCACATTTTCAGATAGTGACAGACCATAAAACCTTTAACAGGTCCTATCACTTTGTTCCTAGAGAATGATGGTACTGGTTGAAGGGCTAGATGGATGGCTGAATTAGATCCCTTAGATTGGGAAATAGTTTATAAGGTAGGTAAGAACCATTTGAATGCTGCCCTCTCGGCGACATGCCAGAATTGAGGCAAGATGACATAGTGTTAAATAATGGGCCAATTGCCACTTAAAACACCTCAATTCCACATTCTACTTAAGGGAGTTTTTGGGGAATTCAAGCAGTCAGGTGTTGACAGTTTAGGCCGATTATTCAGACGTTTCCATGCAATAAATTCTATCCGCTGTCAGATTATTGACACCAATGGTTTCAATGAAGCCTATCTTGTGACCCCTGCAGTGTTGTGCTCAAATACTGAAATAGAGGTGGCTTCACTGCTTTCTACTTCTTGCAAACTTTTTCCATTGGCCATTTTGTTAAGTATGTTCAGGACTAAGTCCAATCAGGACTCCCCATCAGTGGCGCCGGCACGGGGGGCGTGCCCCCCAATGATTTTTTTTGAAAATTTTAAAATGATCCAAAAAGGCGATTAAGCTATAGATTTCTGTAGGGGGTAGGGTGAGGTGTGCTTCAACCGATTCATAGATCTATTTAATCATTTTATATCACAAATGTTTCTCAAACTATCAGAATTTTCGCAAATCCTTCGCAAACTATCAAAAATTTCGTGCGCTCCGCGCGCTTCAAACCTTACTACTGTACTGTGTTCTTATTATCAATATCTTCTGATAGCAACTCCCGGAGAAGCACAGCAGCAAAAGTTGAAAGCTGTTCACGAATTAACAGGTAAAAGACTGGCTTTTTGAGTGGCATGTAGGTTTGTTGGGCAATTGAAAGTGTCTCGATGCAGATTCTAAATGCAGGTTTTGTCATGGAAATCTCATTTAATGAAAAATTTTGCGCCCTTTGCGCGCATGCTTTACGGTTTGCATTACATCTCATGACCATTATTAACATAATAATACATGGAAATATAACCACAACATCTGTAGGGGGATAGCATCAATATGCGATCTTTCAGTCTAAGTTGTTGTAGCATAATTTGGAAAGTTGAAATTACGTATTTGCCGTTATATATTTTCCACAAAAATTTACCAAGCGCTTTGTGCGCAGCCATTATCGGTATAGATGGCAGACACATTGCCAAAGGGGATGAAGGGGCAGCCGCCCCCTTGAGCATATTTTTGGTATTTTTTAATGTTTTTATTACAATATTGCTAGTGTTTCCCCAATTTATATGCAGTAAAATAGGCTTGGGAAGTGCCATTTCCAGCGATCTGGGAGGCACTTTGGGTCAAAATTTTCTTGCACTTTGCGCCAAACCATGGTAGTGCAAAGCGCTGAGAGTCTGCCTATGGGCTTCGCCCCCCTTGAAAAATTCCTGGCTACGTCCTTGATAGATGATGATTTTTAATACACTTACGACAAAAAAGCATTCTGAAAACGCCTTTGTTAGTCCTTCACCTCTTTTGCTATACCTATCAGGGAGGTCTAATATCATCTTCCTGCACCAATAGTCTCCGTCCCGCCAGTTCCCCATTGCTGGAAGCTGTTCATCTGGATTTTCGTTCAAAATTGATAAAAATAAGATAGTTGTAGAGTGCTCTACTCTATATTATCATTTGGATGTCAAGTAATAAGCATTACGTCATTGCTCCATTTTATGTACTTTATCCAGAGCTTCCGGAAGGCCCTATACAGGTATCTGCCAGCCGTAGATGCTTTTTTGTGATGCACAATGAAGGGGAGGAAAAATTTTGCTATAGTCCAACAATTTTTCTGTGGACTCCACACACATATTTTTGGGTAAAATCTTTGCCAATAGTAGGCGGTAAAGTAGCCAAGAGGGAGTCTCAGGAGGTTTGTTGACAGCGTATTCTTCTCTTAGACAACATGCAGGCTCCTTTTTTACCTAACCAAAAATCAGAATTCACTAGATTATGGACATTTTCCAGCTATACATGATCAGCTCCAAAAATATTCCAAAAGATAACACCATTTTGCATCTAGGAAACCTTAAATAAGCAAAAATTTCTCAAAGGAGAAGGGGACACCCCTCCCCTTAGACCCCTCCCCCAGGACGGCAACTTTATAAAGTGACAAAGGAAAGATCCTCACTGCTGTATTCAAAACACAGGGCGCACAATAAAAGGGAATATTTAAGCGTCGCCACTCAATTGGAAAAAACATCCAGCCAGTCGGAAAAATTAAAATTCACTAAACTATGGATATTTTCCAGCCATACAAGTATGTGATCAGCTCCAAAAATACCATAAAGATAGCACCATTTTGCATCTAAGCAACTTTAAATAAACAAAAATTTCACCCCCTCCCCTTAGACCCCTCCCCCAGGACGGCACCTTAGTGCATTGACACCTGACAAGAAAGCAGGGAGCGCACGAAAAAAAAAAACGCATTTTGTGCAGACTTGTAAGGTTGACTGAAGTGTCAATATGGCATCATCTGTTGTGCCCCCCCAATCACCCAAGCCTGGCGGCGCCACTGCTCCCCATCCCATAGTTTCCAGACAACACTGTCTAGAAACCATGCAAGTAATTTTTAAGGAACTCCATTCCTAGACAGAGTAGCATGGACACTCAGCGGGATAGCAACTCCTTGATTATAGTAGAGAAGGATCCGTCGAAGCTTATACTCAACATGTGACATCGTTTAACTAAATTCATCTTACACTCAACATCATGTAGTGGAGTCAAATCTTATTAATCTCTTTGACTGGTCAGAGAAAGGATTTCTCTCTGACTTGAATAAACCAATTAATGTTGAAACCTTGCTTAAAGTCGTGTCTTTTCCTGGATATCTCCTTGTTCTTCTTGCTACACCCCCTACCCTTCACAGTGTGATTGGCCCAACCAAAGGCCTTCACAACAACAGGACCTTCTAGAGTTATTGATTCTGCATTAGCCAAAGATGTGACCGTAATCAGAGTATTGACATGAACAGCATTTTCACTGTGGGAACAAGTCCATATTAATGTGCAGAGCAATTATTCACAATGGCAAATCTCAATATTCATGATGATGTTTGTGGTGATATTACTACACAAAATGTGTTGTGGCACCAAAGGCAAGAAATATATTCACTGCATGTGTTTGAATGGTGTGAGCTGGGTGAAAACCCCCATTTGGTGAGGTTAAAGACAGACAGTCATCACCCCAAAGTATATTTTTAGTGAGGGGGTATCAAAATTCTCAGTTGGTGACTGCTCTTTGATTGACATCAAAGTTTGAAAATTTGAAAGATGCAGAGTAGCTCGCATTCCACACAAGGCAGAGAGAGTGCTTTTATTATATTTTATAGCCTTGTATGCTCACCTGGTTTATTCCTGCACAAGGAAGAGCTTCATACAGTTAGGGAGGAGCTAGAAGTTTCATAGTTGGGAGAATTGGAACTGTCTGGGATGTAAGGATCGAAACTATGGCATATGCATTTGAAGACCTTGAGATTCATGATGGCCGCCTACTGTGTATTAGAACACAGACTACAGGCTCTCATCCCTGATGCCTTAATTGACACCTGACTTGCTGAAACAACTCCATTGTGTGGTCACTTTAGTAGTGAGAGAACATGTACCAGGGCTGAACAAAGTTGCTGTTGGCCTTTCATGATTAGAGATATTCAAGAATATTGTAAGAAGTGCATTGCCTGTGAAACAAAGAGACAATTACTTAATCCACCATTTAGAGTTCCTTTGCATCCTATGGTGACTCATAAGCCTTTTGAAAGAGTGGCAACCATATTACTGAACTGCCATGTTCCTCCATTTATATGCTATATGCTTAACCAAACTGCTGAGACAGTGGCACAAAAGTCTATATTTGACAATTATTTTTGTGAACATGATAACCCTGAAATTTTGGATACTGATCAGAGTATGCAATTTGATGAGGAAGTTATGCAACCTAGTCATGGGAATTGTGAATAACAGAACCAGTCCCTGTTATCCTCAGAGTGCATGATGGTCAGGTAGAAATTTGGTTTAATCGAACTTTGAAGAGTGCATGCAAATTAAGTAAAAGTTCACTGTTGCCTGTTGGTGGTCAATGGAATAGGACGCTTTATATATTACATTGCATTTTCATGCAATGTGTGCACTCGAGTACTATACACATAGGCGTAGGAGGCGGGGGGGGCTGGGGGGGCTGCAGCCCCCCCAGTCAAAAATTTTTGTGAAAATTCGGGCAAAATGCTGAGAATTTTTCGGGCGCCTACTGAGAGAAAAATAATGCAGTGATGTAGCTAAAGGGTATTAATAGTTTAAAAACTTCCTTGGTAATTAATATAGAGTTCTGACTTGAATTGCACCAGCACATATATTCCGTATTAATTCATCAGTGTGTTTTTTAATGGTTGAACTTATATTATGATTATCAATGGTGTATTGAGGGGCTATTGGGCTATGCCCCACCTTCACTGATGCTAATATTTTCCTATCTAAAATACGTAAATTTTTTAAGACAAATTTTACTTTAAAGGTAGCATATGTGGCACCAGATTGCATGTAAGGACACCTGATTTTTCAAAAATTGTCAAGGGGGGGGGGGGGGTAATGCCGATTTTTTAGTAACTAAAATACGTAAATTTTTTAACACAAATTTTACTTCAAAGGTAGCATACGTGGTACCAGATTGTATGTAAGGACACCTAATTTTCCAAAAATTTTCAAAGGGAAGGGGGTAAAACCGATTTTTTTTCTAGTATCTCAAATACGTAAATTTTTTAACACAAATTTTACTTCAAAGGTAGCAAATGTGGCACCAGATTGCATTTAAGGACACCTAATTTTTCAAAAATTTTCTAAGAGAAGAAGGTAATGCCGAATTTTTTTAGTACCTGAAATACATAAATGTTTTAACACAAATTTTATTTCAAAGGTAGGATATGTGTCACCAGATTGCATCTAAGGACACCTTATTTTTCAAAAATTTTCTAAGAGAAGAATGTAATGCCGATTTTTTTTTAGTACCTGAAATACGTAAATGTTTTAACACAAATTTTATTTCAAAGGTAGGATATGTGTCACCAGATTGCATCTAAGGACACCTTATTTTTCAAAAATTTTCAAAGGGGAGGGGGAAACCCCCTCCCCTTAGACCCCTCCCCCAGGCCAGCTATCACCGACTTCGGGAAAAGTTAAAAACCAATAAAGAAGGTAGTAACACGGCAAATTATTGTAAGTAATTGGCATCGGGGGGGGGGGATAACCGATGCATGCTTATATGATATATACATTACCATGTCGAAAACATGCCTAGAGCGCGCGGAAATTGGGGTTATATTTTTCGGGCAAGTCGGTCCAGCCCCCCCCCAAATCAACTTGGGCTCCTACGCCTATGACTATACACCATTCTTTTTGGCACATGGTAGGGAAGCACATATGCCAATTGAAACTATATTTTGGTGGGAATGCTTCTCATTCAATTTCTACTGTGATGACTTTGTAGATGGAATCACTATAAGCCTACGAAACATGAAAGTTATCTCGTAGGTCTGGAACTTGTCAAATGTCATGCAAGGCAGACTGATTATGTTAACTCCAAGAAAAGTTTTCAGCCATACTCTAATGGTGACTTAGTTTGGGTGGATGATACAACTTAAGCAAAGAGATAAGATTGTAGCTCAATGGGAATTAAAGGGGAAATGCAGTCACCCCAACTTGAAGTAGTATAGTAGACTGTCTTGTTTCATGATTGGCTCTTTAGAGTCATGTGACAATATTTTTTCTCCTCAAATGTGAAATTTACTACAAGTAACAGATTGGTTTACCTTGAATATGAAATATTGAAGTCCTAAAATGTTATGAAAGATACTTTGAAGAGAAATAAGAAGAAAATTGTGAGATTTAGCTGTTGCTTCAAAATAAGTTTGGGGCGACTGCTCTTGCCCTTTAAGGTCCATTCAGGGTGACCAGAGTGATGAACAATGGTACAACCAGGGAGTTGTTATTTGGAAGGAGGTTTAACGGAAAGTTTAATTCATGCTAATACGCTACAATCCACTAAATACCGAGGAGATTATTAATGATAAGCTACTTATTCTGTTGATGGGGAATTCTTTCTTTTATTCGTTCGCCTCAATGTGACATCGATATGTTAGCAACATCATTCAAGTCTAGTAATCCTATCACAATTGGCTTACTCAGGACAATGCTTTGATGAGTAGGTTTACGCCGCCACCAATTTAGGGGCAGGTGCTACAAAACTCGAAACGACTGTTTCATTGAAATAAACCAATGAGGTCTGCCCCTTCCTAAAGAAAGAACGTCATGCAAATGAGCTGCAGAGGCAGAAGTCTAAATTTTGTCGCATCAATTTGGAAAGTTTCCCGGAAATAACCGGGTATACAATCAGATTCAGATTTTTACATAAACCCTTACTGGTATACTCTGATCTGCGTCCACGAGCATCCAAAGATGCAATAATTTTTAATTTTCCAGCGACTGGCAATGCTATGGCAGTAGCGACAAACCCCCAGTCTTACTGTTGATGTAGCAGACGACAAATCCCCTTTGTTTGAATTACGTAATTCAGTGTAAGTCTTATAGAAATGCCAAGAAGGATACAACAGACAGATTACTGTGTGACCTTCGCGGCGTAAACTTCACTTCAAAGCGATGTATCTCCTTCCAAATAACAACTCCCTGGTACAACTTATCAGTTGCACTCAAGACTTAAGCAATCTGAGTAAACCTGCCAAATACTTACAGGTTGAAACCTTTTTGCTCACCATACAATTTAGAGGAAGGGGGCATATAGTAATGCAGGCATTATTGTATGCAGGTGCAGGTCCCTAGGGTGATCCCTCGGGGGGAAATTCTCGATAATCATCCTAAAGTACAGGTTCCCACCATTGACATTGGGAGAAACTCCAAGGTTACTAGAGTAGGAGGAAAGATTAAGCTGCCCAGTTACCTTAATGATTACAAGTTGGATATTTAAGTAACTTCTAAAGTAAGCCTTTTTTTCATAATTTTTACATATTTTTCAGGAAAATCATCAATTCTTATTACTATTAACCTGCAACTGCAGTGGTGAGAATCACCCAGACACAGTAAGTAGCAGAGACAATTCTTTTTCCTTTATTTTTGCATTATGAGTCTTGCCAGGGACGTGACTGGTTAACCTCCGTTACCTGAGTTTTTGGGCCCACAGTTATGTACAGTTTATTGGGTTTTTTTGTTCTAATTATGAGTCAAATCAACAGGCAAAATAATCTGTGGTCTGTCCTAGATCCCGTGATCTTGGTGTATTATGTCGATTATTGCATTCTCTCTCCTTTGGTGTCTACATAGCCTTGCTTTTTGCTAAACTTGGGCTATAGATGTTGTATACCCTGGTCACAGCATAAGATTATCCTCGGGATGTCCGGCCACTCCACTGTTCGCGAGTGAGGGGCAGGAGATCGGGACCCTTCTGTCCTCTCTTCTCCAGTTTCTGCCATCTCCTGCCAGCACTTTCATTGTTTTGTCTAAATTTTCTTTTTTTATTGGTAACTTTGGTTTTGAGCCAGGAGGGGAAGGGGGAAATTGGGCCCACCTGCCTTCTTCCTGTGCTAAATCTTTAAATTTTACTTACTTTTTTTTTTATTTATTTATTTTTTTGCTGTCTGGGGAGAGTGGGGAAGAGATTAGGTCCTCCTACCCTCTCCTCCCTAGGGTGCACACGTCATTAATACCGAAGACACTATAGCGCCATTAGGCGCAAGACCGGTTAATCTGCCTCTAAAACCGTAGTATGTCATGGGGCGAAGTACTCGCCATTTTAGTTAGCAAACGCCTGGACGCTGATATGTACGTAACATACCAAGACAGTGTGTACGGGTTCAAAATTGCAAAAATGGAAGTAAAGTTAGTCACCTAAATATAATGAAAAACATAAGCTATTGTAGTATTGTTGACAAAAGTTTAACCGTGATGTCATAGAATTGATGCTTATTATTGTTTATTTAGTACGTTGATAACTAATCAAAGGGAGATAACTCCAAAACTATCGAAAGGATTCATGTGCGGTTTTCAGCTACTGGTAGTGGAAATTTGCTCCATAATAGGTGCAGACCATGGGCCAGAGGCACCTTACGGGCACCCCCACACAAATCTTCGACCCAATATTTTTTGGAAAACTTATTGAAAATTTTCAATAATTGTGCAAACACATTGCAAATTCCTACAGTCCTCAATCATAATGATGTAAATTAATATTTTAAAATTAAGGTTGAACTTTAACATCCTTGACACAAAAGTAATTGCCAACCAATATGGCGGAAATGCGCCAAAGAAGTAAAAACAATACAGTAAAAATTCCCCACATAATAAGTAAATTAAAAAAAAGGCAACAAAATCTCAGAAAATAATCATTAAAAATATATTTCCATTAAAACCCCCAAATATCTTTATATCAGATTGTAAATAAATTCAAAGATATTTTATGCAGGACCCTGTACTAACCAAGATGGTGAAAAAAACAACATGGCCTCCAAAAGAACAATAAAAATATATAAAAATAATATGAGAAATAATCATTAAAAATACTTTTGACACAGTTGCCCTTAATATCTGGCTAGATTTTATGGCAAATAATTCTAAAATTTTTTCTCAAAATATATTTTGGGGAATTCAGTCAACCAAGATGGGAGAAAAGCAAAATTGCGGCCAGTGCAATAATTATGCCAAAAATGTTCATTAAAAAACTTTTGAACACAGGCAAAGTTAGCATGTGTCCATTTCCTGTTGTAAATATGCAAAAAAATTTTCTGGACATTTATTTAGGATTCGGGTCAACCAGGATGGCAGATAGAGCAAAATGGCCTCTAATGTTGAAATTTCTATATATCACAATAATAGGGAAAGTCATCCTTAAAATTATATTTGTGACAGGTGCTCTTTATATTTGGCCATATTCTGTGCCATATAATTTGAAAGTATTTTTCAAAACATTTTCTTGGAATTTTGGTCAATCAAGATGGAGGAAGAAGCAAAATGGCGGCCAGTGATATTTTATTAAAATAAGAAAAATCATTCTTAAAAAATATTTGTAACACATTTAAACCTAAACTCTGTCCATAATCATTCTGAATATTTATTACAGAATATGGACAGAGTTTAGCTGTAAATGTGTTGAAAATATGATGATTATTATTATCTATTATTATGCTACATTGTTACTATACCATAAGCGGCCATTTTGCTTTTTCCACCATCTTGGTTGACCTGAATTCCAACAAAAATGTTCTAAAAAATATTTAATTATTTGGCATGAACCATGACCATATTTTTACGAGTCGGTGAGTCCAACATATTTTTCATGAATATTATTTTATAATAATTACATGGGCAGCCATTTTGGAATTTCTACCATCTTGATTAACCTGCATCTCACCAAACAAGTCTCAAAAATTAATTTTGGAATTTTTGTCATAAAATATGACCAAATTTTAACAGTCGATGCCGCAAAAATATTTTTTAGGAATATTTATTTTAATATATTTTAATACAAAATATTCATAAGTTGTTTTGTTTTTGGAAGCCATTTTGAATGAGTTAGACCCCAAATATTTACTGTTACAACTTGATTCTGTGTTAAGGGGACCCTAAGGTTTCCAAAAAAATATTGGGTCGGAGATTTGCAGGTTGGGGTGCTCTTGAGGTGCCTCTGGCCCATGGCCTATAATATATGTAGTTTTCATTTAGTGTTAGACTATATACTTTGAATTAGTATTTAAAAGAAAAGCCTAACACTAAATAAAAATACCAAGCCCAACAGTGAAAAACTCCCACTGAAGTCGCATCGTTGGTTATCGAGATATTGATTTTATGAAGGTCAGGTCAACGCATTTACAACATGCAGCGTTTTCCGCGTTCCATACGATGCATCAAAGCTGCTTACTAAAATGGCGGACGCTCTGCTCCATTGCATACTACGAAAAATTGTGTGCACTTTCATGTGAGTAACCGGTCTTGTGCCTTACGCCGCCATACTGTCTTTGGTTTATACTAACCTTCTGTTCAGCTGTCTTTATGCAATTCGTTAAGCATAATCTTGGACGTATAATAATTAATTGTTTATGTATTACATCAAAACATGTAACGTGTTACCAAATATTGAAAGTGAAAGCTTTGTATTATACAGCAGGAAACTTAGATGATACAGGATTGTTGCTTGGTGTTAAGTAGTGGTTTAATATGCATGTTTGTTGTTGAGGTATTACAGCAGTCGCTAATTGTTACTGGAGTGCTAGTGTTTTAATCTCATAGCAGGTACCTCAATATTTTACTGTTCATGGCATTTTGTAATTTATTATTCCTTTATGCTGGGATTAACTGCGCTCCTGTCATTAAATCGCATCACAAAACGACAGTAGGAGAGCTGGCATTTATTCCGTAATCAGTAATTTTGTGTTGAGATCGAAGGTTATAGGGTCTGCCGCAGCAGAAGTATAGATAGGAATACCCTTGTGTCACAGTTGTGGTGTGGCAGCCATGGTCTGATCAGCCATAGTAATGCTAAGTGATCGGTTCTGATCTTCATTTTAGTCCCCTTTATAATGCAAGGGCAAACTTATTATGCTGGACGGTAGCGTTTTGTTGTTTTCATTGTGTGGCAGCCAGAAAGAGTGTATAAGATCCACAATTCAAGTTGTATTTTCATTTTGACCTTTTAGGATTAAATACAGAGGTGGTTTTATTGAGGAAAAAACTTTTTGTGTGATATCAGCTTAACTTAACATGCATACCATATGGACAGGGGCACAAATCTCTGTTTGAGGATGGGGGGGGGGGGGGGGGCCAAAATGCATATGTGCATGTGAACAGAAACTGCATGCATATAAGGGCCCTAGCGAGCGGGGGGTGTGGGGGGTGTCACCCCCCAATATTTGGTCCCCCGTCGGCAAATTTTTGGTCTGTCGGCAAAAAGAGGAAAGGGAAAGGAGAAGAAGAGGAAAAGAGGAGAGGAGGAAAAGGAGAGAGAAGAATTAAGAGAAAAGAAAGGGAAAGGAAGGGAAGGAAAGGGAAGACGGAGAATGAAAAGAAAAAAGAGAAAGAGAGAATGGGCCAGTCTGTTATCGGCTATTTCGATTTTCGGCTTTACATCTAATTGGTCCATTCAAGTTGAAGGCATGTCAGCAAATTGATTATGCATGTGACGGCCTTATACGGCTGTATCAACAGCCGTCGGTGAAATTGGACGAGTGACTGAGTCCGTCGGCAACTCGGGAAAAGAAAGGAAATTAATGGCTTCCGTATAGGTGCACTATTTCGATTCACATGGCAGTCTTGAGAAACCACTTTCTGCACATTATTCCTCACTTTTATCATCACCATGGGGAGCAGCACCCGATTACCCATGAAGAGGGTATCTTTAGCCCGTCTTCTAAACCCTAACCTTGACTTCAAACACATTTTGCAAACTTCTGAGGATCCGGTTTACCCACAAACATCCCGGGGAAAAAAATAATGCGTGCCGAGTTTGTCTTCCCTTCACTGCAATCTCAGGCTTTTAACTTTTGAACACCGAAATGAAACAGATACAGAACCCATCTTCAGATCTTGGCGTTCAAAGCATATTTTGAACGCTTGTGTTAAAATTCTAAACACTTTTTCTCCCTTTTTGAACGCCGGATGCCTATCCACTTATCGTATTTGAACGCCTGACGCGTCTAATGTTCAAATGCTGAACACATAGTGTTCCAATTCTGAACAACAGGTTCAGCACCTGAAGTATAGTGGCATGATGGGAGGAATAGCCTAACACATAAGAATTAACCGGAATGTTTACATTGGATAATGCATTATGAACCAAAATATACCAATCCTGCATGAGACTTTTACAGAGAGATTATGCTAAAATCTCAGAGCTTCCAGGGGCGAAGCCCCCCGGACCCCCACCTGGGGCCCTAAGGCCGGCCCATTGTTTTAGCCAGCCCCTTTGTGTGGGACACTGTCGCATAAACGGCGACAAAGGTCGCACAAAAAAATCTGACACGCAATTTCTACCCGCCGGGTGTAAATTTTGAGGTTCCTCATTATGACAGAAATCCACTCAAATATTGCACCATTTGCGATCTAGGCACCTTTCACATTCCAAAAATTTCCAAATAGGGGGACCCCCCTCCCCTTAGACACACCCTCCCCTTAGACCCCTCCCCCAGGCCACAGATCAGTAGATATCACATTGAGAAAACGTCCTACCTAAAGCACTGGTGGGGCTCTTGATCCCAACCGCCTAAAACACTGGCGGCCTGACGAGAGGGATATAGCCTAATACATTAAAATTAGTGGATCTAGTTTGTATTTGATGATGCATTGTAAACCAAAATATATCCATCCTGAGACTTAATTTTTCACCCAGAGATAAACTTAAACCTCAGAGCTTCCAGAGGCTTCACCCTCCGGAATCCTCCTTAGGCAGGCCCAGTGTTTTAACCAGCCCCTATTTGTGCGACAATGTCGCATAAAGGGCGAAAAATGTCGCACAAAAAATCTGACAAGCAAAATTCTACCCGGGTGTTAATTTTGAGGTTCCTCATTAGGGCAGAAATTCACTCAAATATTGCACCATTTGCGATCTAGGCAACTTGCAAATTCCAAAAATTTCCAAAGCTTTTGACTTGCATATCTTTCTTTCAAGTGCACTGGCTGTACCTTTCAGTTACTGTCACTGAACAGTTTGTAAATAGTGTAATGTGATATGCATCAATGCACATCTGTCATACACAATTGCAACAAAAATATTGTTATAACAGAAACTGCAAATAGGGAATTAGATGTACTTTAAGAACGTGTGCAGTAGATAAGTGTGATATAGACACTCTAGTCTATGTTGTTGGCATTGTCTTAGCTTCATCTAATGTGGAGGGAAATTATCTCCTAAGAGTTCAGGGGACAGGATAGCGTTCTCATTTTGGCAAGTAGTGAATGGACATGCATCTACAGAAATATTTGGGCAGAAGGAAGTAACTGAGGGAAGACAGTTTGCCTAACCATCCAAGGTAATACTTCCTCTTGCCTTTAGCCATGTTATCTAGCATTAGCAGATGGTTTGTGTTCTGTTTCAGAAATATACCTGATTGTTAACATAAGCCTGTAGGGATATATGTTTTGACCTTATATGACCCCACTAGTGCATAAATGTGGTGGGGTCTGCAACATTTTACAGCTTTGGAATTTGGATGTGAGGTCACTGCATTATGTCCATTCCCATCTTGTTTTTGAGAAAAGCTTTTCTTGTTCATGGCCTTGTCCAAAGAGCAGCTCACATACTCCACCTGTAAGAAGGTCGAACACTTCCAAATTTCCAAAAAGGAGAACATGACCATCTTCAGCCATGTCGGGTCACTGTCACATGCCAGGGTTGTGTAAACACTGGCACTGTGATACATGCCCACCAGGCTACACATCGTATGCTTTTAGCTAATCATACAGACTGCTTGTGGTGGAAATATAATATAGTTATCTGGGAATATGTGCTTGGATGATGGGTAACCTTATATTTTGAGATACATTCTTAAGTTTTCTTTTTTCATAACAAAATATCATATGATAGCAAAGAATTTATTCATGATTAATTTTTCTTTTCAAAATTTGTAAGGTTTGTCGTTGTTGGCCTTGCAAACCTTCAAAAAGGAGGACAAATCAATTTTCGGCAAAAAGTAATGCTGGACAGAGGACAGGCTGCCCAAAAGTTGGACAGTCCAGTGATAAGCCGGATATATGGCCACCCTACCTGTAAGACTATGTCAGTTTATGTGGTCTGCTGTGAGTCTTTAGGTATCACTTCAATTTGACAGCAGTGCCATGTCTTAAGATTGTGTATAAGGCCAATATTGCACCATTTGCGATCTAGGCAACTTGCAAATTCCAAAAATTTCCAAAGGGGAGAGGGACAACCCCTCCCCTTAGACCCCTCCCCCAGGCTACAGATCAGTAAATGTCGCATTGAGAAAACGTCCTAGCTAAAGCACTGGCGGGGCTCTGGATCTCAACGGCTTAAAACTATAGCGACCTGACGAGAGGGACGGCCTAATACATTAAAATTAGTGGGATCTAGTGTGTATTTGATGATGCATTATGAACCAAAATATATCCATCCTGAGACTTACCTTTTCACCCAGAGATATACCTGAACCTCAGAGTTTCCGGGGCTGCGCCCCCCTGGACCCAACCAGGGGTCCTTAGGCGGGGCCCAGGACCCCACCGGCTAAAGCTCATTTTCTCACTAAGCATTACCAGATCCGTCGGCAAAACATAATCTCCACACCCCCCAAAGATAACACCTTCGCTACGCCCCTGGCAAAACCCCTAGAAGCTCCTGGGTTTTAGCTTTCAGACACCTCAGGAAAACGGTTTCGAATGGAAATTTTCCAGCGTAATGCTCTTGGGTTTAGTACATTTAGACTTGTAAAAGGGCTAGTTTGAGCACATAGTAATATTACTAATGTGCTTCACTGGATTAAAGGTTTGCAAGAGCTGCAATGTGTTTTAAATGTAAAAAAGCAAAGAAAAAGTTCAATAGTTGTCCAAGACGACCAGAAATTGGCTTGCTTAATTGATGGTCAACTCTAAATGGTTCTTTTTAAAGAATATACATAGAGTACAGATATTCCACTTACAAGTATCTGTGACTATCCCGTGACTAGTTTTTGTAAGCTTGTGCTTTCGTCTAGAAATTGTCAGCCATGCATAATGGCTCAGCCTTTGATGTAAATTAATTTCATACAGCTTCGATCCATTCACATCTATTTAATACGATAATTTGTTGTTAGCAAAGGAATGTCAAGAGCTGCAAATTAATTTTTATCAATAAAAATTAACAGCCATGCATTCCAGGGGTATTAGGCAAAGAGCTATTGGCCATATATCCTGCATTTTTGTTAAAAAATTGACCAAGTACTGAAAATATTTCAGCATTGTTATTAACATTTGGGGGGGGGGAGGGGGTCAGATTACGGTATCACCCTCTCACTTTTTCACTTGGGGGGCTGACGCCCCTCTTGCCTCCTGGGATTTGCGCCACTGGCCTTGGTTCTTATTGAAAAGTATAGAATGAAACTTGAATGAAAGATGGTGAAATGAGTGTACGATGTATGGCTCTTGCAGAGTGGTGTAACCTTGAACTAACAAGTATAGCTGACATTTAATAAATTTTAATTTTTTTTTAGCTAAGGGTAAACAAAAGGTGTACTTCTTGGCAGGCTGTTTACTGAGAAATTAAGAGGTAAATACAACTTGAGAGAGTACTGAGGTATATGTTTACCGACATGTTAGTGTTATGACCTACAGTACTCAAATGAAGTGGGGGCAATTGTGTAGATAGTTTTGGTCTCTTTTAGAAAGTGCATCCAAAAGAGATTAAATGTATTCTCAATAAACTGAATGGCACACAAGTGTATATGTGCATAGGTGTAATATTTACACTGACTTAGGAAGAGTGACAAGAAAGAAAAGAATGTATTTCACCATTTTTGGCCAAATGCTTGTTTATACATATTCAAATTTTACCTGCATTTTCTTGTTGAAAAGTGTTTGAATTTTCAGCTTGGATTGTTTTTCGAAGAATGTTTTGAATTTTGTTGTTGAAGTTTATAGTTTGTGAAGTAGCTACGAGGACATTTCTTATTACGGGTGAATCTTATGTGAGACATATTATCAGTTATCTTGACAATTTTATGTGTAAGGAGTACTGTCAAATGTCCCTCCATTACCCCTTGACCTTGCCCAAAATGGCTATGTTTTTCTTTTCTGTACAATTGCTTTTGTCCAAACCTATATATGCATTAAACAATTGCACAGGCTTCAATCAACCACTAAAACAAGAAAGATTTAGTATTTACTGTAGGTAGTTTTTGGAAAATAAGATACTGAAATTTCACACTGTAACGGTAACACCAAATGTTACACGTGGAACCTCTCTTTCGTCAAATCCCAGGAAAGAGAAAAATGTCAGTTTCTCATAAAATATGAGTTTCAAGGGTACAATTGATACCTCATCAACCATTTAAGTTAAAATAACTGAGCAAGATAAGTGTAAAAATAAGGGAAAATCTAATTTCTGCTATGGTAGTTTAAATGTCACACTTTTTGCCCCCAAAATTGCTAATTTTAGCCAATTTTTTCATCAAAATTGGGAGGATTCACTACAATGATACTTATTTTTTGGAAGATATGCACTTACATAAATAGTGAGGACAAAATGAAAGCATTGCAAAGACCATGTGGATTAAAATAGCAAGACAGTTGCCTTTAAAAGCATATTTTACCATTGGTACCCTAATTTAAATAATCACCCATTTATGGTTGATTTTTATCTCAGTATTTTGAGAGGAAATCCTTCAAAAAACAATTATTATTCCATTCGTGGAAAGTAGGGTCCAGTTCTTAATCGTTCAACTCCAGTGTGAAGGTTATGTTATGGTGTGTGTACAAAGTTAGAAATATGCGACAGACAGCGAGAAAACATGACCTTCCAATACACACGTAAATAATCAGTGATGGGTAGTCGGCATTGGCCCCAGGGATGTAGCTACCGCCCAGCACTCCAGGCAAACACACATCTCCCTGCCCACCACAAATCTGCCTACCGGGACCTAAAACTAGCCCTAAATTTACTCCCTAAAGTAAATGAGGGAAAAAGGAAAAATTAATGGCTAAAAAATGGGGTAGATGCCAAGTGGTGGGGTGAGGTGCTTTCCCCAGATCAGACAACTACCCGGCACTCCAATTTGGCTAGCTACATCGCTGATCGACCCAATTGTGTAATTGAATAATTGGTAATCGGTGATTACCGATTATGGCATAATCGGTGGAACACTAGTTACAATTAGACAGAGAACTGCTACCTCAAAGCAATCTGAAAACCTGTAGCATATCACCCATAATCCTTCTTAACTCAAGGGTAGTAAGTTCCAGACATTTGAGCCTATCGAGATAAGGGAGATAACGTACTTCGGGGATAAGTCAAGGGGCCCTCCTCTGAACCTGCTCTAAAAGAAACTTGTCCTTTTCATGAAAAGGATTCCGAGCCTCCACAGCATAAACAAGATGTGGCCTACCAACTGCTTATACAGATTTAATACAATATCCTTAGGCCTACCAAAATTACTGAAATTTCTCTTGATTTCTTAAGCACCCTATTTGTCTTAGCAGCAACAGCTGCAAACTGCCTAGAGTAGAGGGCTTCAGATCACTTGAAATGACAACACCTTGGTCTTTTTCAGAAGTCACATTACTCAAAATACTACCAGCCATGGTATAACATTAACCAGACTTCAAATTTGTAGATCCAAAGTGAAGAACTTTGTATTTATTGGCATTAAAAGATAGGGTATTTGCCAAGTCTGAGACCAAGTAGGCCTAGATAACCTATCTTGGCCTACCCTAAGTCCTTTTGCAAGAGTGAAGCATCCCTCTCATCATTTACTTTCCTAGAGGTTATTGAGCTTTGTGTCATCAGTTGGGCTATGTCTGGGGGGAGCTTGTTCCAGCACTTCCACACTATGTAATACAATACTCCTAAAATATTCTCTAAAGTTCTCTTAACTTTCTGAATTTCTTCCAAAATTTGTCAGTTATGTTTTGCTTTGATTATTACAAATCTTACAGATACATAATAGCATTAATATGCAAGATTTTTGAACACAGAAATTCATAAAATTTGAAAACCTTTTGAAAAGTGGAAGGGCTTGCATTTACTATGAGCATTTGTGGCAGTTGAAGACTATACAACAGTTACAGTTCAACAGTCACAAGTGCTTGTACAAAATGCTAGCCCTTCCACTTTTCAAAAGGTTTTCAAATTTTATGAAATTTAATGTTCAAAAGTTGTTCATATTGATGCTAATATATATCGCAAGATTTGCAATTATAAAAAGTGAATCATAATTAAACAAATTTTGGAAGAAATTTAGAAAGTTAAGAGAACATTAGAGAATATTTTAGGAGTATTTTATTATATAGTGTGGAAGTGCTGGATGCTCTCCTATCAGCAGCTACCATCCTCATACTGTTACTCCATCGAAATTTCATCCTTCAGACAATGCCAAGTGAAATTATTCGGGAAAAAGAGCTGCCTTGAGGTACCTTATGATCAAAAGTCTCGACACAGACAAATTTGGCGAGAAAAGTGCAGTAATTGTGCCAGAAACGTAAGTTGTTTGTTCGAGCTAGGATTTTTGTGACATACCTTTCCGTCTATGTAATACATAGTATATGGTATACTATACAATGTTAAGGGGCGCCTGTGGTTGGAACAAGCTCCCCCTGACATAGCCCAACTGGATGAGTCCACTTTCAAGAGGGCAATAACTGTCTTCAGTCTCAGTAATTACAGTAACACGCCAACTTTCCTCCATCGAATGCCTTGCTCGGGCGCATTGGAGTATAATTCTTAAGAAGAAAAAGAAGCCAACTTCAGGATCATGGCCACTATCCGTCCGGTTGTTCCATTCCATTGAAAAATGCTTCGAACGCCTGTGGGTCACTTAGTGTTTTCACGTTTCAGTGTGTCTTCCATCGCACTCGCAGATATAACCTTAGCCTTAGGCCTAGCCTAAGCCCTAACGTTAGCCCAGCCAAAGGGCTGATTGTTGTAACTTGTATGAAAATCCGACCAAACTGAGTTAACAAGTGAACACAGTCACAAGTGAAAAAGTACGTGCGAAAAGATATTTACCAGTACGAACTTTTTCAATCCTTTGTTTAATGTGACAACCGTAGTAGAAGGGGCAGCGGGGACCTCGTTCTTTGAGCTTTGATCCACACGGCTTTCCTGTAGCCTACAACAACATGGCCAGTCTGTTTAGTGAAAGTGCTGTACGTGCCAGTATGGTGCGGTGACACTGACAACTGTCCTGTGTTGTACATTGTATGATGTACACTGCATGTGATTGCTCGAGGTAACTTCCATGCCCATGCCCATGCTAGGCCTATATTTCCAGGTGAATGACAAGCGTAGCTAGCCATGCTTATGTGTGGACACTATACAGTCACCATACAGTCCATAGCAAAGCTTTGCATTTGTATCGTAGTTTGCAGGTTGATCGATAACCTAACAAAGAGTTTTTGTAATAGCGCCACCAAAATCCCCCGGGTTTGGGAGAAGTTTGCAATCAATACTTAGTGTTAGAAATATGCCGAAATAATTTCACCATAGGGCTAGAAAGCTAGGCACTCAGATAAACCGAGACCAGCCAAGTACAAGCAGCAGTTCGTCGAGGATTTAGTATCTATCTTGATTTGCTCCAAGGCTGATAAGGAGGGCACAAATAATGTTTGCCTTCCATACGAAAGTAGAGACCCCCGTGATGAAATCCAGTGGAAACACTTGGAAGATTCCTGGGGACCAAAATTCAAAACTTAAAGACAGTCATCACACCAAAGTATATTTTTAGTGTATGTATATCAAAATTCTCAGTTGGTGACTGCTGTTTGATTGACATCAAAGTTTGAAAATTTGAAAGATGCAGAGTAACTCACATTCCACACAAGGCAGAGAGAGAGTACTTTTATTACATTTTATAGCCTTGTGTGCTCACCAGGACATGGCCTTAAGCAGTACAACAGGTTTATTCTTGCACAAGGAAGCTAGTTCATACAGTTATGGGAGGAGCTAGAAGACTAGTTGGGAGAATTGGAACTGTCTGGGATCATGAAAATTCCCCTTTAAATATTTTCTGTATGTGATACAATTTTATACTTAAATACTGTATGTGATCTGCTATTACACTTAATTAAATTGTGTTGTATGCTACATGAGAAGTCGAAGCACAAGCACGAGTTGAATCATCATTTCAGGCACGATTGCACTTGAAACTGATGACTCGATCGCTACAGAAGAGTAGAAACAGGCTGTTTACTTTCGCATTCTGTACTCCCCAAGATTGCGGAGGGAAGGATGTGACATAATTCTTCGTTAACATTTGCATGAGTATGTAGGACTCTGCCCTTGCTATAATACACTGGCACAATAGCAGTGGTATACTGTGGCTGTTGGCATGCATTTCTGCAGGGAGGAGGATACAGGCAAACAGCCCATTTCCTGTATGACCGTGTGAGGCTGCTTTGGTAACTCGAAGCCATCCTGCGGTCAGTTTTGTTTGCTTTAGTCCAAGAATCGAGTTTGATTTCAGACATCAGCTCATCCAGACTGTATTTTAGGACTGTCTCGTAAAATTCATTCCCATCTTGTTAATCCTCCTGTATCTGTTCAAGTTTGTTTACCAAGAGGACAATAAATAATTGTGAACCTTCAAGGAATGTTTCTCTCCATTTTTCCCGATCCTCCAGCGATATTTTTCCACTTGGACTCTGTAAATTGTGTGTGAGGCCCACACGCTCACCCATTGACCAAAAACCAGCCTTACATTTGCATTGGGATAGAAACATGGTTAATCTTCTAAAACCATTTTGGTGTTCCTCTCATGGAAACAATGTTTAGTATATCTACAGCAAATGTTTTGCCACATCAAGGTGCAATTTCTTGCTCATAGCATTGTTTTGATTATCTAGTTAAGTACACATTAGGCACTCATCTGCTTAGAGATCCAGACCCTATTTTGGAACCATAAACAGTGTATCAATAACCTAATATCCAATTAACTTGGTCCCTGCCTCCATAGTTGACAGATTCCTTGTGACATCTCAGCCTATCTTTTACTAAATAAAGACTTCCTGTATGTACCCTACACAAAAGATTTAACTGTGCAATGAGAGGATATGTCAATAACTAATTATCTGTTGTGGAAACAAGTAGACAGTTACTCACGGGTCAGGGATTGAATGTTATTCTAAAAGTGATATGGTTTCTTACAACAAAGAAATGAACAGATGAGTAGCATTTTATATTACACCTGACCTGCCCTTTGTGAGGTCTGGTCTGAGTGTCCTGATTTCTAAGCAGGCCAAGTTCTACTGCAGATATAGTGTCTTTGTAATAATAAATATTGTACCATGACCATGGAGCTATAAGTTCCATGTTGTAGCATATACTGAAGGGTAACTACTTCCTCATAGATGAATGAGGGTACAATGCAATGAGAGCATACAGATGTAAACTTCCATGGACATCAACAGGTGGGGTCCGAATGCCCCTTCCCCTACTTTTGCAAGTGGAGGGAATATCACATCGTTTGTCTCCCCACATTTTTCCAGACCCCCACCCCCCACCACCCCACCACCAAAAAATAGTATGTACATGTTTGATCCCATACTTTACAGAATAGCTAATTCAATACAATCAAGCTCCAAAATAGTGGACACAGAATGTGGTGGAAAAATGCCTCTGATTACACCTTGGATCTTCTGAAGTCCAAATTTTTTCCAGTGCCCTTAAGCAGGCCTCAGATCTCTTGATGCTGGTGCTTCGCAGTTTGCACTTGAATTATATTTTCGTCAATGTTATTTTGGCCCCTCCTCCCACCTTTGTGAAGCTGTTGACACTCTTGTACACATCTCAGTGTATATATGCTTGTATCAGCCTACATATACTTATTTTAATTGTTGTGTATCTTTGCATTTTGCAGGGTTTACATAGCTTTGAAAAGACCTGACATAGTCATATGTTATCAAATGTTACTTTTCAGGTCTTGAAATGTCAATTGAAATTTTGAAAAGACCATGAAACTTCATACAGTGCATTTACAATTTATATTTTTACCGTGAATATTTTTAGACAAGAAAATGCAATGAGTCATGGACTTTTCATTTTTCAGTCATGACAGGATCATGGAAGAGTCACACTGGCAGAATTTTATTGTACTTAAGTTGTAGGAACCATGCTATAAGTGTGCATCTTGGTGCACCACTATCAAACTTTGCCCCATTTATAGTCAAGTCTTCCAGGGTCATCAGTATTTGGAAAGGGAGGAGGGATTTCAAGTCAATCAATCTCCAACAAATTCTGAAATAATCTTTTTGCACCCGTGTTCAGAAGGATCATATACTAGCAGACATCAAGGTGACAAAAGTGTCTCTTGGTGTGTCAAGTATGGGGAATATTCTTTATTCCAATGTTTCTTTGTTCTGATGCATCTGTATTCAAGTTTATATGAAGGTCAGTGTTGGATAGGTTGGGGTCATGTTAGGGTGAGAGCATCGAATTATGTATGTTGAAACAGAGACGTCAGAATAAAGAGGTGTAACCATCATATATATGGCTCTCGTATTTTTGTAAATGTTTGTGATAAATTAGCCACTTTCTTGACTATATGAGCTCTTGTTAAATTATACCTGCTGTAAGAACTTCCCTGCTTGCGTCTTTGCATTAAATAGGGATGGAGGGAGAAGGGACCCAGGCCACACCCAGTGAAATTAGAAGTCAGTTTAAAAGAGATTATCAAGATGGATTAAAATAAGGTCCATGCAGTTCATCAATGGTGATAAAATTTTATGTGTAATACAATGCCAGCAAGTTGGTGACATAAGTTGTATACTCTTTGTAATTGTAAATGAAAGGTTTTTTTGATGATTAAATAGGCTATTTTAGCAGCTATTCATTATAATTGGCTCCTGTGTTATTCCAGCTTTGTTTCCTGGTAGTATCTTTTTACTTTATGAATGATGTGTCGTACTTTTAAGGGAATTATCAGTTGCCCCAAACTTTAATACTTTGACAGATGAACTAAATGTTACAAATCTCATCCTATGTCTATTGGAGGTACCTTTCCTAATGTTTCAGAACATACAGGTGTCATTTTCAATGTTTCAGGGGTTGCTTTACATATATTTAAAAGATCAGTAACAAAATTGATGTCACATGCATGATTGAGAAGAGCCATTTATGAATTAGGATATTAGGGTAAACTAATTCAGTTTGGGGTGACTACATTTCCCTTTAATGATTATACTTGAATGTTTTATTGACCATGACATTCTCTCATCAATGCGTACACTGCCGCATCCTTATTATACGATAATAAAAATAATGATAACAAATAACCACGTACAGTGTAATATGTGATATAAAAAACAACAATGAAGTGTGAATTATTTTTCATATATGAGCAATTTCAGGGAAGTTAAAGTAGAAAAACAACTGAAAAAATAGTTGTGAAACAGATTTTTGCTGTGAAGGCTTGGTGTCACTTTTTTCATACTTCCTGAAAATAAATTTAGGGATTAAATTGTGCTTTTCATGCAATCATACGCTTGCAATATGATAATTGAAGAGAGTAAAAGTTTACATCGTTTAAATGTTCACTCAACTTGTAGTATATAACTTTGTAAAAGAGAGTAACTGCTACCATTTCCTTCACCCGGCACCTCTTTGTGCAATTTCAGTACAGCCAGCTGGAAGTGCATGCATGGCCACAAGAGGTGGGTCCTATGTAGAACTAACATATCTCCTGATGGTTGGTAACAGAAATGGATGCTTCTGGATACGTATAGATGGTCAGGAAATAAAGGCATCACTTCCAAAGCTTTGTGTATGTAGTGAGGCAAGAAGGGTTGCTGTAGTGAAGAACCTGCTTTGCCTTGGCTAACTTGTTCTGAGGACTTGCAAGGAAGCAGAGATTGAGAAATTTCTGTGACTGTACTGCAAAACTTTCACTGAGCTTACTGCTAGCTGTGAGCTGCTAGCATAAGCAGGACCTCCACAATCTTCCTTACAACAATGTCTGGGTCATTAAGCCCTGGGACTATCGACCGGATCACTGCCAACCAGATTTGTGCTATTAATCGGCGACAGCAGACAAAGAGAGGGTCTGAAGGGGTGAAAAGGTGACGGGATACCAGTAAAAGCATCTGTTCTCACTTACCATGACAAATCTCCATCTGAAGCTGGACTAACAGAGATAATCTGATTCACATTGATTGCACATTGAGTCCTGCAGCCATCAAGACTGTTGCTATAGGCACTGAAAGAAATGAAAACATAGCTGTGGAGTTAATGGACAAAATTTAGTAACAGTCCAGAGGCTATCTACTTTCCATCAAAATTGTAAACTTTCATTTGGTCTTTGGAATGCACAATCCATTAACAACAAAATTTCAGCCCTATATGCAGTTCCCTTGTTGCCGTAGAATGATTTGGACATTTTTGCTGTGACAGAAACCTGGATTGCAGAAAATCAACAATGTGCTTTAGACGAATTTATGGGGCCTGACTGGATATGAAATTTATCAGCGACCCCATGCAAACCATTAAGGGGGTGGAGTTACACTTTTCATTCCTTTCCCATTACAAGGTGAAGTTAATGAACTCTGGATTGTTCAATTCTTGGCTTTTGAGCACATTGATCTGACTGCTCAGTACTGTGGGAGACTCTGCTGTACACATTGTGCTCATTTACCACCTTGCACCAATGAAAGAAGGTTCTTGCACAACAGCGGACTTCCTGGTTGAATTTTCATCACTTTTAGAAGTTTTAGTAGTGACACCGGGTTGTCGCATAATTCTTGGGGATTTCAACATACACGTTGACAATTTTACAGATAATGATGCCCTGAAATACCTACACTTACTATCTGTAATGTTAATCTTGTGCAACTTGTTTGTGGATCGACTCACTCTTGTTGCCATACATTAGACTTGCATGGTGATCACTCGCACCCATGAGTCGCAAACCTGTGACGTTGGTGACCTCACTATCGATTGCAGCCCAGTCTCCGATCATAGCCCGATCATGTTCACGATGGACATCACACGACCTCAAGCATCAAAAATCGTCTGTGATTCACAGAATACTTGATTGATCAAGAGGGATGAGCTAGAGGAGACAATTAGAAATTACAAACCCATTAATAGTGGTACATTTAGCACTCAGGTTGACATGTTATCGGTCAATTTGGCAGAAAACTTTCTGACCTTTTGGACACTGTCGCACTGGCGAAAAAGAAGAGTGTGAACAAAGTTCATGCTCCGTGGTACAGGGATGAACTTCACCTCCTAAGAACTCAATAGTGTCGTTTGGAACGAGCTTGTTTTCTTGTACCCTTGGTGATTAACAAACAAATTTTCCATGCAGCCTGCACAGCCTACCACAAGGAACGCAAGAGGATAAAAACTGAGTACCACCACTCATGCATCCAGTCTGCTGATACTCAGAGCTCTGTTGGCTATTGTGGATAAAATTACAGGGGACAAGAAAGCAACTGGTTCCATCCTACCTAGACACGGCGATCTGAAGCAATTAGCGCAAGATTTCTATGACTTTTTTAGCAAAAAGATGAGGATGTTGTGTGATAGATTCTGTGATGTCCTGGCACCAAGCCCATGGAATCCACCCACTCATAGCTTTTCACATCTTGAATCAATCACCCTTATGTATTTCGACCATGAATTCAAAATCTTCATCTCTTGATTCAATGCCAACTTGTCAAATTATGCCTACCTAAATTAGTAGATGATTTAGATGATTTCATCAACATTGTTACCGTAACACATCATTTGCAACAGGGACTGTCCCTCAACGCCACAAGCAGGCTATTGTTCGACCTTTATTGAAGAAGACCATACTTGATTCCAACGTTTTGGCAAATTATCAACCTGTTTCTAACCTTATATTTGAACAAAAATTTTTAGAAAAACATACGTTTTAGTCAATTAGATAGGTATTTTACAAATTTTAGTCTTTATTCAAAATTTCAGTCTGCATATAAAAGTAATCACAGTACTGAAACTGCTTTGCTATGTGTGATTAATGACATCCTGGTCTCTATGGACAATCATAAAGAATGTATTGTTAAATACTTCTTGACCTTACTGCTGCTTTCAGTACAACTGACCACGACATTTTGCTCCAGCATCTAGAACATCGGTTTGGTGTACATAGTAAGGCACAAAAGTGGCTCGAGACATATCTTTGTGGTCATACTCAAAGCGTTAGTATTGGAAATCATAATTCTGATGACAAGCCTTTACTGTGTGGGGTTCCTCAGGGTAGCGTTTTAGGCCCCATTTTTTTTACTTTGTATACATCATTTCCACTTGAAAATATCATTTTGGCCAATGATTTAGATGATAAGTACTTTATGATAGTAAGACTGAAGTAGTTAATTTCTACAGCAAATTTAGAAAAGATAAAACAAATTTTGGTTCATATTTTAGAGTTGGCATAAGTCATGTGAAACCCATCCCTGTTGATGGAAACTTTGGGGTTTACTTCCATAGCTCCATGTCAAACCATGTCTCAAAAATTTGTCAGTCTGCATCTTATTCTTTGTATCATATTGGCAAAATTTGTAATCTTTTAGACTGTACCAACACTGAAAAGTTGATTCATGCATTTCATTGTTACTTCACATCTTCATTACAGTATTAGCTTATTGTATGGTATAGAGAGCCATCAATTTTCATATCTTCAGTTGATCCAAAACTCAGCTGTCAGCATGGTCACATGCTCAAAGAAACATGAACACATCACTCCTATTTTGATTGATTTCCAATGGTTGCCCGTCTCTGCACTCGAATCGAATTTAAGTGTTAAACTATTGCTTACAAAATTTTAAGTGGAACTGCCCCTCTTTAACTAAGCTCTCTGGTCAGTTGTCCCTCTAATTCTCTCGAAACTTTCCATTTTGCTAATTGTACCTGGCAGCTAGAGAAGCAGGCAACTTGTGGAGGCTTGTTTTTTAACCTTTCAGCTTTATACAAAAAACATTTGGCACAAGATCCTTTGCCTACTTTGTACCCAATCTCTGGAATTCATTGCCTAAATGGTATTGGAAATGCGCCAACTTTTACCACTTTTAAATCACTTCTTCAGACTGACCATTTTTGTAAATGCATTCAAATCTAATGACCACTTTTGTTAAGGTGCTATGTTTTTATTATGTGCATTTTTTTTTGTTTTATTTTTTATTTTTATCTCACTTTCATCTTTTGTATTTTTATGCATTCTCTATCATTTTAAACTTTTATGTGTAGGTGTTTCACTTTACTGCCTTTTGTTTTACTCTCTGCTGTAAAGCGCTTTGAGGTCTTTGATGTAAAGCGCTATAGAAAATAAATCGTTGTTGTTGTTGTTATTGTTGTTATTGTCATTATTGTTATTGTTGTTATTGTTATTGTTCTTTTTCTTATTCTTATTATTATTATTCTTATCATCATCGTCGTCTTCGTCATGATTATTATTAAATTCCCAAAGTCATAAACTAAGTAAGTACAATATCTGAAACTGTTGCAGTGCTTTTGTAGCTGGATATATTCTTTCAAATGTAAAACCAATTGACATTTAACACTCGTGTAGTACAGGTGTTTATGAAGTTATAAAGTTGCTAATAAAAGTTAAGAACAATTTTGTTGGAGGGGAAAGGTCATTAATGTCCAACGAAAATGAGATGGGAAGGAGGTTGTGTGTATGATTTCAGACAGCATTTATACATGGGAGACTCCACTTGAAAGCAGCCTGAATGATTCAAAGGCATCTTGTTTCCTCAACCTATTGTTTGTTTCTTTGCAGTCATTGGTTTTATGTGACATCACATGCTGCTTTTAACATAGTATTGACCCCACAGTTCTGACTCAGCTACCGTATATGATGCCTTTGAAGAAGCAGCAGGACTGGTGTAATTTGAAGTGGGGGTTGTTGGTGGCTTCATTGATGTTAGGACTCTTCCCAGAAGCCATTGCTAATACATCAAACCTGATTGGAGGGTCATGGTACAACTTCAGAATGCCACAGTTCTTTACAGACACTCAGGGACAGGGACTTTCAGATGCCTGCAAAGATCAGTTTGCTAATATACGAACAAAAGATTGGAATAAGGGTATGTCTGACATTCTTTCTGTATTAAAAGATCGGATCTTGGTTCAAATCAAGATTTTATATGTTAGAGGAGTATATTCTTAGCATTCTGGTGAAATTGCATTGAAATCCAATGTGTGGTTCTCAGGATATTAGCACTTAAAGGGGATATGCAGTCACCCCAACTTGAAGTAGTGTAATAGACTGTCCTGTTTCATGATTGGCTCTTGAGAGTCATGTGACAATATTTTTTCTCCTCAAATGTGAAATTTACTAGAAGTAACTGATTGGTTTACATTGAATATGCAATATTGAAGTCCTAAAATATTATGAAAGATACTTTGCAGAGAAATAAGAAGAAAATTGTGAGATTTAGCTGTTGCTTCAAAATAAGTTTGGGAGGACTGCTCTTGCCCTTTAAAAATTGTTACATTTTCAACCCAAAGTGAACTTGAAGCAAGCACATGCATTTACCATCACATGTCAAATATGTACCTCTTTTGACGTACATATAACACCTGTGGACAATGACAGAGATCATCCAGTTTCACTATATTCATGAGCCCTATTTGATTTTACCTCTTGACTGTTGATTGGTTTCAACATGAATATTCATTTTGCACGACAAAGCTTCATCTGTAACATTCACTTTTACATAAAGTCAGTGGGACTTCATTGTGTGAGTTTTAAGCAGAAGAAATTACACACTAAAACCCCATTGACGTTGGTCGTCTGAAACAGCATGGTAATCAGACTTTCTGTAGTTGATTTTTCATTGAATATTTTTAGTTTGTGTTTGTCGTGATCGTAAATATGAATAGTTAAGTAGCATACATTTTTTACGCAGTTTCACAAAGAATTCTTGCGAAAGTTGGCTGATGTTGGTATGAGTGCGGCCAGTACAGGTGCAGGAGTAATACATGTCTGCCAAGCGGGCAACAAGCACATGACATCACAACCTGACGTTAATGGACACTCTTTTATTTTTCTTTGAACTTTACAACCAAGTTTCTCCTCCATAATGCATAATGCCATAATACTGGAATGTGAATGCATGAGAGGCATTGGAATTTTACAAACTTTGGATTGCCCATGGAGAGCTCCTGTCCCTGTTAACTTCAAGGTCAACACAACAAACTTGAAAAAGAAAGGAAACAAAACATTTCTCATCAATATGAGGAAGTGATATGACTCCTGCTTGCCTCAAGCTCACTTTTGGTCACAGTGTAGTAACTTTATTTGCTGATATCTCGAGAACTACATCTGAATTGAATGAAAGTTACACCAAATTGCTTGCATTTACCTGTAGTTCCTCTTTCACTTATGAAATTAATATTTTTCCTTAAGCCCTGCCTTTATTAAAAGAAATCAGTTTAGGCCAGAGCTTAAAATTCTGAGATTTAGCAGTAGCATAACATGCTATGGCTTATTTACTTAACAAGGTCACGAAAGAACATTAAATTTCTCAAACCTTTGGATCTCCTCTTAAATACTTCACTTAATAGATGCAAAATTATTCTTTGCTGGGTAATTTCCTGCCACTTCTGGCAAGAATTTTTCAGCAAATTGAAGAGACTAAGCCTGTAACCATGGCTTAACTTATCCTGAGAATGCATTTCTTGTCTGACTTTTTGGAGAGTTGCCCAACTCCCTTTTAAACACTTTTGCTATACAGCTTTTGGTATTAGCCCACATGGCTTTTGATAGTCAATTGGCAGCCCATGTGGTTTGGACTACCTCGACATTCGTTATTGATAACCTTTTTGTCAATAAGCCTTTGTTTAGGCCATACATGTTTTCATATCAGAAGAGTGGGTGTTTTATTAAATAGTGGTCCCAAGTCTTACTCTTGATATCAACAATTTAGTGTTCGATAAGTACGGTACAGTATCATCAGTTTCAACAGAGTACATGAGAATGTTAGCTCTTTCCTGAAACTTCATCGCATATTCTAGTCATATAATTTATCTTGTAACAATGGATGGGTCAACTCATTATCTCTCCCACTCCCACTCCCCTTCCCCATCCCAAACTACATAAATTTTTCTTACTCCCCCCTGCCCTCCAGTCTGCAGTTTTGAAATTGAAAGCAGTGGCATGAAATTAATGAAGAATGCCTATTTTCTTCATTTCAAACTCATTGGCATTGGTTTTTGTTGGCTTGTAACTCACAATAATAATAATGACCAGATGACGACAGCGACGATGACGGCGACAACGAAGGGGATGACGACGGACAGGTAGAAACTTATTGTAATCATTATGACTGAGCTGTTGATACTTCGCCAATGTTGCAGGGAAAAAAACAGAATCCCACTGCATTCTGTGTTACAGCAGAAGTGTTACATGGAGGTGTGCACTTTGTTTATGAAGGAGTCCTTTCAGCTCTGTATTGTCCCACCCAAGGGCGTAGGAAGCGGGGGGCTTAGCCCCCAGTCAAAAATGTGGGGGCTGAAGTATGCTTCTGCCCCCCAAGATCCAAGGGCAAAAACCCCTTATTTGTCTCTTCTGTAAGAAATGTTAAAAATTTGCTGTAATTTTCCTTAAATTTGTCCAAAATGTTGCACCAAATTAAATCTGCGGACCCTCAAATACCCAAAAATTTTCCAAAGGGGAGGGGGACACCCTTTCCCCTTAGACCCCTCCCCCAGGATGGCAATTTGAAACAAAGTTCAGCACCCCCAGTCTCGAAAAGCTTCCTATGCCTATATGGCCCCCACCCAACTCTGCACTGTCCAACACATCCAATGGCCTCCAAATATCCCCGACTTTGATGCTTAGTAATTTTTCAGCAGATGTTTCCATATGTATGTTGTTGTACATAAAAAGGCCACAATATAGCAGTGACCAAGCCAAATAACACTTGATCAGTGCATAAGGACTTAAGTATGCTACCTGTACAGTGTACCAGTCTATTGTGTAGTGAACACATTTTAAACTCATTTTATTTCACTGTGAGTATATAATTAATCCTTTTCAAGAAGTGAAGACTTTAATTTAAAAGCCTCAAATTGAAAGGGCGCACATATTATTTTATGGTTATACTTAATACTTAATAGAGGTGTAAAATTTATCAGTTCAAGGACTTTAGCAAAGCGCTTTTAATGGCAGTTCCAATGAAGTATAAAAACTAATTGAAACTTGATCTGATTTGTACTTGAAATTTAAGCAGTTTTATTTATTATGATTTTTTTACAGCTATAAAAACATGTAGTGATTTTATCAAGTTGTGACTGTAGGTTTTGAGTTACTAATTGTGGGTTTTGCTAATGATCTGAGCTTAATGAGACCTCAATGTTAACAGGAATATTTGGGGAGTGACTAGAAGCCCCAACAAAGGTGATGGATTGCTTGAAAGACACCAACAGTAAAATTACCCCGGCCATCCAAACGTGCCAAAAGTTTGGGATTTTATTGAAGAAAATTAATTTGAAAAATTTGGGTTTCTTGGGAAAAATGTGTATATTTGGAAATTGGCTTTGTTTTTCGATGAAAATTTAGGGTTTTTAATTGGAAAATTTGCCTTTCTTTAGAACATACTCATGGAAACTGTCAGAGCAACTGCTTGCTTTTGGGGTATACAATATTGTACCCATTAAGGCTCCCGGACAAAATTGGAAAATTTCCCAGAAAGAGGTTCAGCCTTCCCCGACAGAGGAGAAATTAGCCCCTTTGTGCCCCACCTGGTGAGAACCCTGGTTAAAGGTGCACAATGTGGGTTCTTCTGGCAATTTCAAATTTTTATACCATGACCATTGAAATTACAGTACTAAGAGCCTTTGCTGCCTGTGCGAGGTCATCTCAAGTATGTTGTGGCAACCTGAAGTTAATGAGCAATGTTTTAGCCACGAAACCTAGGCATACATCTCTGTAATTTGTGACAGTCTAAAATTGGAAATGCTTAAGTTTATGAAATTTGCAGAAAATGTGGAGTAAAACCTTACACACAACAAGCGAGTTACTAATGAGAGCCTGGCTCAAACCTTAAGAAAGCTACAGCCTCCAACAATATGCATCTGGCCAGGGGTTGCTTTACACAAGAGACACAACAAACATATAAGAAAGGCCTAAAAATTGTACCTATAGATGTACAGTAGGGAATGAAGAGCACTATTTTGTCTACAAAGTTTCCCAACTTGAGCAGACCCATGTAGAATGCTAATTCTAATTACTGTGTCCCAGTGAAGGTGACATGTAATACCAGATTAGAGTGCCATATTTGCTGAGGAGATAAAATTGCAGGTTACTGCAACTCCTGACAGTGAATGTAGAATTACAAGCAAAAATCAGTTTGTAAAGAATTTTGGTGCAGTTTCAAAAATTTTACACATTTTTATTGTAAAAATTAGTATTCTTTGTCTCATAAATTTCTTTTTCCCTTGAGCTTCTCTATGTTGTTCATACTTTGCGACTCATGTACACTTGGGAGTTAACCCCTCCCCCCCCCTTGCATGTCTTGATATGTCCATGCAAGGGTAACTACCGACCAACAGTATCTACTTTGATGTCAATCATAATAAGTACATGCAAAGTTCCCAGATATGTTGCATTGCATAGTATATCATTATCAGATGTATCCCAAATGTTTATCCAGGAGCCCAAAATGGAGAGAGATGGTAGAAAGTAAGAGCTAGGAAACAGTCCTCTCTGCTGGCAAGCTTATAAATGCACATCTAACTGCATTGTCATTAATATTGATGAGAGGTGATGGTTTACTGCTCATTCTGTGTTTGCTGAGGCTTGCCATGATTAAGGAGATTCAAAGTATTTATTCAGAACAAAAACCCAGTGTGTAATTTGTTTACAGCTTTGTTGTCTAAGCAGACATTCTCAGGGTACTGTAAGGTAAAGTATTAATTTGCTACTGAAAGCAGCAGGCCTGCAACCATGCACACACTGATGCCTCCATGTTTCAATCAGCATATCCCCTTCACAACTCAATTTTACCATTTACGGTCATAGTGATCATACACAGATTACCCTTTAGGAAACGAAAAATTAAGTGCCTCTTATAGCCAGTAATTATAATTGCAAACATAGCTGTCATGTGATTATCATGGTGGGACTTTCCTGCTCTTACAATTTGCTCCTTTTATACATTGTCATTGTGTACTTCTGCATTTTGTATTACATTTGATCCACTTAAATATTGCCATTTTCTGCTTTGAGACATGGGAAGCCCTTCATATAAATATGTACTGTGGTGTTTAACTTTTGTTTAACCCAGCAATTCTTTTGGTTTGTTTTTTTTTTTGTTTCTTGTTATCATAATTCAAAGTTTTTATCCTTGTTTTACAGCTTTTGATGCTTTTGGGAAACCAGGAGCAGGCATTTTGAGAGGAAATGTTTTCTGGCTGGGCAGTTTTGATGAATGTGATCACATACGAGATTTTCATTACTGCTTGGTGGCAGTTAACTTGTCAGGAATTGCACCAAAAGTAAAGACTCTCCAGAAAGTAAGCTGTACATGCAAGACATTGCAAATAGGTTTTTAGAAATGAAAGCAGGACCCCACATTTATTGATAAATCAGCTAGATCTTACAAGTCTTCCGCAGTCTCTCTTACAAGTGTCTTGCATATGGTTTTAACTAACATAATTATTAAATGTAAAAAGTAAGAAGTAATTCAACTTGAATTTAGTTATATTCAGTCAGTGCACTGGTGCCAGGTTTGTGCCCGACAGTATTAACGCAAAGCCCTCACAGTCTGGGCCAACAGGTTGAAGGAATGATATGGGGGGGGGGGGGTGAGGGGGCAGGGCCAGAAGAGGGAATTAGAATCAAACCTTTGTAGTATACCATTCCATTGTAGGGTATGTTGCATAACATCCATATTTACTTGAAGTTCTGAGTTGTGTGCTGATTTAGTATTTTTCCAGGTAATCTGAAAATTTTTGAGTACACATATTAAAAGAAACTACACTCTTTTAGAGCAAAAATAAAGCAACTCTTGGGGTGGTTTACCCCTAATAGAAATAATTAACATACATTGTAGTGTATACCCCGTTTGCCTGATGAAATAGACTAGTCACACCTACCTTGGTGAGTGTCTTACAGTACCATACCGTACAACATTAAAGACCTGACAACTGGGCTATATGCTATACAGCATGAAATTCCATAACTTTACATAAAACCCTGTAGTTTATAGTTTACTTGGGGGAATGGAACTAGGAACTATATGGAAGACACTGAAACAAAAGGAATTGTTCACCATGGAGCTTGTTGAAAAAAAATTTTTGTTGAAGAAAGTAACCCTATTGAGAGCAAAAAGGGAGAAACCACTGGGAATTCATATACAGTACTTTATCATACCGACTAATTAAAGCTCCCTGACAAAATTGGAAAAAATTGTGAGACCGTGACTCTACTGCCCCAACTCTTCTCCCCCTCCCCCCCCCCCCTTGTGAATTCAGTCACAAAATATTGTCAGATGATTAAAAAGAGACTGCCTCTTCCCTTTATTTGTGTGGCTTCAGCAAAGTTTAGCACAACTGCAGTGTGGCATTATTGGCAACTACATATGTACAAGATATCGTGAAGTATATACATGTGTGTATGAAATTCATTCCATGTATGCCACAAATGTATCATTATGACATCAAACAGCTATGTCAAAGTATATTTATGAATCCTGTTTATGGGTGTAGTAGTCTTTTAAATAAGTGGAAATCATTAGGGGGAAGGGAGATTGGCACAATGTACATGGCTCCACATTTTGAACATGCAGTTTGACTTTAAGTTTTACACAGTTACTTTTCTTGAAGGGCTCTTTATTCCAGGCACCAATATACTTCACACAATCCCTGCCACTGCATGAACAGTTAGTATTTGAGAAAACTGTTCCTGCTGCATCCCTTATTCTCACAAGTCCTAATAGCTATATACAGTTGTAGTTGGAGCTACAATCACCACCAAAAGTAAATGAAACGAACCCCTTTTCCCCGTTTCAATGTTGTTACACTCAGGTCTGGACAGTTTCCCCAACCAACATTGAAATGGGGGAAAGGGGGAGAGCAGCTAGCAACAGTGGCAGATGAAAGGCTTTGTACCAAAATTCTGGCGGGGCTTAATTTGTCTCATTTGTTTTGGCAGAGATTGTCGAAATATATATGGGTATCGTTACTTGTGTATGGGATGAGATTGAAAGGGGCGAAATGTGTATGAGCAGGCTATCATGAAAAATTGTCAGTCACTGTGAAGTGCCAGAGTGGTAGTAGAATGTGGATAAGGCAGTTGAGAGGGGAGTTGGGAGTGATATACTCACAGAGACAACTCGAATTACAGTAGTATTTTTCAAAGTTACATTTTGAAGGCCGATCTCGGATTTTTATTCCGGGGGGGGAGGCGGGGGAGACATACGTTTGCCATTAATTTTCTGGAATGTTATTTCCTTAATTTACATATGAACGTTTCTTTCAAGCTGCTCATAAAATGTTGTTTAAGTTAATGGCGCTATTTTAATCCATACGAGACACTGCAATATTCTACCCATTATGGTTTACCATCCCGAAATTACGGTTTACCAGCCAAATATTACATAGTTGCTGTAAAAAATAGTGAGAATATTGTACTTTAGGGACTCGTGAAAGCCTGTGCCCCGTAATATGTAAGCTCTTTTAGCTAACGAGCCCCATTTTACCCACATTATTACTAATGGTAAACATGGTAAACCAACTTTAAGTGTTAAAAAGACAACTACTGATTCATAACCTTTCCTCTGCATGACGATGGTTTACCGTTTATGCGAATCACGTGCTATTGATACGGTAATGGTAAAGGTTAAGGAAAAAACTGCCCCCTATTTCCAGCCTATAGAATAGTTTGTTATATCCCTAAATAATAGAGTTAATTTGGAAAGGTATTAACTTGCTTCTTGTCATTGTTTTAAAATTTTAATAATAAAATGTGAAAACCAATGGCCGCATGGGGATGCAATCTATTGTTCCTTGCTGGAATTTGGATTTTAAAGGCAAACTCTTTTCAGCAAACAGACATCTGTTTCATGCAGTATATAACGTGTTATTTAGCCATAAGCTATACTTTAAGTAGACAAAACATTTCTTTATACTAATCAGACACCCTCCACCCCCCCCCAGTCCCTCGGTACGCTATGCATTTTTACAAATATGACAAAATATTGCGAGCAATTATTTCCCAAACAAGAGCTTCACGTTTACTGAACATAGCGATGTTCTAAATTTGTACAGGTCTTCAGACGCCAAAAGTAAATGAAACAAACCCCTTTCCCCCGTTTCAATGTTGTTACACTCAGGTCTGGACAGTTTCCCCAACCAACATTGAAATGGGGGAAAGGGGGAGAGCGGCTAGCAACAGTGGCAGATGAAAGGCTTTGTACCAATTATTCTGGCGGGGCTTTGTTTCATTTGTTTTGGCGGAGATTGTAGGTACAAAACCTGTATGCAATGGTTTGCAGAGCTGCATGCAATAAATTATAGTTAAGTTGAATGAGGGTCCATTTGTTACCTCTAAAGCAGCTGAAGTGCATGATTGCACAACCAGGGCATGCTTCTGTATCTTTTATCTTTTATTAACACGCCATATTGATAAGTACACAAAAATACATCAAGTGAGGGTCAAAATTAACTTGGATGAAATATTAGAAACAGATGTAGTTTGGTTTACTGTGCTGTATTAATTTTGATTTTTGAAAGTATGCCTGGTCCAATGATTGTTAAGCATTCTGAAAACTTGTGTATGAGCTAGGCCATATGTCATATAGTTGATGCAAACTTAGCTATTATAGCTGTTTGGCATTATCTAATTTATTTCTTAGATATTATAATATAGTTGCATTTATGAGTATAGTTTATGAGGGACTTGAGTGTATTTTATCAGGTTATAAAAGAACTTTTTCCCCATATAGCTTCCTCTCATGTATGGTATGTGCATACCAGAAAGATGCTCAGAGAAGGATATTGCAAATGGATTTGATTATCTTCTTGCAATTACTGGTAAGTTTTTTTATTATTTTTATCATAATTTTGCTGTATAATTCCTGTTGATAGCATTTGTTGGTAAAGTACAGTAAGTACATACAGTGTGTGATAGATACACTAGTCCCATGTAGATATGCTTTGAAGTCATTTGCTAAATACACAATAACACCAGAGTAATCGTTAGCTGTGTGTTTATCAACTAAATGCTAATTATGAAGAACTTGAACAAGCAGAGGATGCATATTATTTTATTTTCTGGTTCATCAGGACTGAACAAGACACTCTCCTTATCAAAATTTCATACTCCACTGTGCACTAAGGACCCTCATCGGCCGTTTGATGGCAAGTTTATAGCTACTGTGTAAGTCTGCAGCTAAAGTTGTATGTAATAGTTGATGGGCATATATATATGAATACTTTTGAAATTGAACCAGAGCTAGTGCTTTCCTGTTGGAAACAGAATGCTTGGCAAACTGAAGCCAATTAACTTAAAAATAAATTTTGTATTTCAGGCCATAATGTTAGTCTTAGGCACACAGCTGGGCTCATAGAAATGTGCACTGTGTTATGTATGCGGTGAGTTTGAGAAGAGGCATGATTGTATGGCCACAATGATAAAATGAAAAAATATGGGCCTTTCCCAGGGGCAGGACCAGGCTTTCCCTGAAAGGGGGCTTGAGGGGAGGGGGTGGAGGCCAGTAACCTGAAACCTTGATAATGGTGACAGCCTGGTACTGGAAGGCTGTCAAAGGCAAAATCTTTTTTGCAACAAGTTTTAGGATGCTTATGAAATAAAATTTGAAAATGTGAGTTGTTGAGGAATTTGAAAATTTTGGGATTGTATGGGAGAAAATTTTGCTTTTTATTGAATAAAATTGGAAAATTTGGACTTTTTATGGAAGCATTTACCTTGAGATCAAAATCGTGTAAGCTATCAGGGTGACTGGTTGGTGTCCGTCGCAGATGACATGCCTTGTCATACACATTAACTCTCCCACACAAAACTGAACAATTTCCCTGACTTGAGGGGCAGACTTCCCCAATTTGAAGAGCCATGTCCCCTCTGTCTCCCACCTGGTGCTACCACTGACCTTCCTAACAGAATTGTGAAATTTATTGTCAGTGCTGTAAGCTTGGACATGGTGATGGTATATGTGGCATCTTCTAAGCTGCCACATGGAATATTTGGTTAAAAAAGCAAGTTTTAGTTGCAGCAGTAGAAACAATAAACTAATATTTGAGAACTATAGCTACGAGATTTCAAGTCAGTGGAAAATATGTAAGAGCAAATGAGATAATTGTTCATCTGAATCATAGCTCGTATTTAAATATGCTTTCAATAAGTGGTCTGGTATATGGCTTAATTTATCAAAGTATATCTTGTAGTCTTTCAGTAGGAATGTAAGCTTTAATAAGATCAGTAAAATTGTTCTGGTATTTCTTCATTCAGAGGGAATTTCTAGCACCTTCTTGCGAACAACAATGATGCCCCAATGTAAAGGGAGACTTTGCAACTGGGTATACTCATCACTAAAAATAGCATTATGCAGAAATCAGTCCCTTTTGTACACATTGAGTTAGTCTGTAGAAAGTTATGGAAGCCTTGAGACGGTTCTCATTTGTTGAACTACATAGCCAGATTGGAGTTAAAATCCTTGGAACTGGTTAGTGCCTCAAAACACTGGAGGGATGATTTAGAAAAGGAGTTATCTCGATCATAATGTGTGGCATCCATTTAAAAGCAAGGTGGATTGTCCATTGAACTGTATGTGCCTTTTATTAAAAATGTTGGATACAAGTTGTTCCATAAACCTATACGGAGGGACTGGCTTTCAGTGAAAGACATAAAAAAGCTGAGAAATAATGAAGAATGTACAGGAAAGACAGAACTGGCCATAGCTACGCCATTTTATATAAGAGAGCTAGTAATAGAGCAACCAGGCAGTGCAGATGATCAAAACTGAATTTGAAACAATGCTCGCTGGCAACAAATAACATTTCAAGGCCTTTTATTTAAATGTCTGGGTGATTTGTAATTCGAAACTGAGTGTAGTTCCCTTACCCTTAGCTCCAAAATGTGATTTTTGTACATATTTTTGACTGCACTGGTACTTTAGATTACACAGGAGTTGCCTTTCCAAGAGAAGTGAAGTTGCAACTTGATTCCCAGTGTAGAGTTGCAACTCTGAAGTAGAACAGAAACGCACCCAAGCCTACTAATTCAGACATGAAGGGGTATATCGACTGGGTCTTCTCAAAGTCTTCAGAATGTTTCGTGGAATTCTAAAGTAAACATAGTTCTTTTTCAAAATGGATGTCTCTGCTGGATAGATATGGTCACAGATTAAAAATAACAAGCCTTGGTTTAGACTGGATATCAGAAAGCATTTTGTTTTAGGCAAGGGTTATGAATATTTGGAGCTAGTCTTCCCAACAAAGAAGTGTCCGCCCCATCCATCAGTACCTTCAAATTCAACTTTGGAATCTACCTCATAGAAAAAGGGGCCATCTTCAAAAGCCCCTGAAGATTCAGTAAGTTCTGCTCTTGCCCACTCAAAAATGTTGGAGGAGTTAAGCATGCTTCCTTAATTTCCATCCCATCTCTCTATCTGAAGTATATAAACTTTTTTAAAAAAATCAATCCTTTCAATAGGTTTACTTCATATAGAAATGTTACAACAAGTCATATTCAAGGACCCTTAAATTCAAAAATTTCTCATTTTCTCCTCTGAAGTCTCCTCCCCCAAAACAGCCATCTAAAATGTGTGGCCTCCCCTCCAGCCATCTAAAATGTATGGCCTCCACCTCCAGCCATCTAAATAATGTATGACCTCCACCTCCAGCCATCTAAATGTATGACCTCCCTCTTCAGCCATCTAAAATTTATACGGCCTCCCCCTTTAGCCATCTAAAATGTGTGGCCTCCCCTCCAGCCATCTAAAATGTATGGCCTCCACCTCCAGCCATCTAAATAATGTATGACCTCCACCTCCAGCCATCTAAATGTATGACCTCCCTCTTCAGCCATCTAAAATTTATATGGCCTCCCCCTTTAGCCATCTAAAATTTATGACTTCCCCCTACAGTATTGCCTCTCCCTTTAACCATCCAAAATGTATGGCCTCCCCCCTCCAGCCATCTAAAATGAGTGCCTCCCCCTCCAGCCATCTAAAATGTATGGCCTCCCCTTCCAGCCATGTTAAATGTATGGACTCCCCCTCCAGAAGTCTAAAATGTATGGGTCCCCCCCCCCCAGCCATGTAAAATGTATGACCTCTCCCTCCAGACATCTAAGGGGAGCTAGGGGGTGTCCCCCTCCCCTTTGAAAATTTTTGAAAAATTAGGTGTCCTTAGATGCAATCTGGTGCCACATACGCTACCTTTTTGAAGTAAAATTTGTGTCAAAAAATAACGAATTTTTAGGAACTAAGAAAAAAATTATGCATGGATTGAGAAATTCTCATGAAAGTGAAAAAACATGCATGTGTATTGCCGAATCAACGATCAAATATTCGTTCAATTGTGGACTTTTCAATTAACGTGAAATTCTCATGATCCACAAACTGAGTGATTGGAGTCTTACGGGATTAAAGTGATCATAGAATTTTGTATCATATATTTCTCTTTTAAAATTTATTGGAATTATTTTTTCGAAGAAGAAAATACAGAAAAGTCTCCTTAAAATTGCTGGCATTGAGCTTGCATTACAATTCGCAACGCAAGTGGCAGGCAAGTTCCATGGTACCGTACGTACGAAACAACGCCATTCACTGTTTTGGTTGATGAGTCCGCGAGGCAGACATTTGACATTTTGAAATTTGACTCTATCACTGATGATTGCATCCACCTGCATTGATTCCCAAAGCATTGACTTTAATATACTAGTTGTTGTTTACAAACTTAATTGTCAGTGACAATATCCAGGTTACATTGCTGAAGATGCTTCATGTAGGATCTAACAGTAGATTTCTTCACTCCACAATGCCAGTAGTACCTTCTTCCATTGAACATTGAACCCAACACTCGACTTTTGCTGACCCTGTCCTTCTCATGTTTTATTCCCCTCATATTTGGAACAAGCTGCCTGCAGAGTGCATCATGGGATGTAGGATATGTCTGTGGTTCCAAGAAGCTGCTCTTTTTGAAATTGTTTAAAAGCAGTAACCACTTAACTACTAGTATTCTTGTTCAGTTTTTTTGCATGATTTTTTTTGCCAGTTAAGTGCTTTAGTGCAACTTTATCTTTGGTTTTTGGCACAATATAAATTGGAAGGGAAGATTAACTTATAAATCTTAGTTAAAAACTAAAATGGGAAATTGTCATGAGTTTTGCATAGAACTTGTCTGGTAAATTTTGTGTACTAGATGTTAATTAAAAAAATGGAAGGTAACTGAGTTATAAAAAGATTTTGACTTTGGCTCCTTCATCAGTGTTAATTTCTCCTCATTTAGGGCCTTTTTTAGCCTGCTATTTCTCTTGGTGGCTGGATCCTCCCTCTATCATGCCTGGCATCATTCATCAGCCTTTCGTAAAGTTTCTCAGCTGGATGGGCTTTCTGTGGAACCATCTAATTCAGACACATCTCCGTTGCTGGAGTCTTCAGATGCAAGTGTACAAATTACTCCTAATGGGCCATCTGTTTATGGCAGCAATAGGCAAGGTTGGTGTGAAGTTGCCTAATATCTGCATGGGTGTTAAATTTGTGATACCTTTCATGGTGTAAACTGTGTGGTAAAATACCATTTTATGCCTCATTACCCTTTACAGTCAATTATATCCCTTGGACAGGGAACTTCAAAACACCTACATGGCCATTGATCGAAAAATGAAAAATAGGCTTTCCTCTAGTCAGGAGTTGTTGTGTAATCTTGACCTGTGGTGAGTTTAAGGTAAATCATGTGTGATAGGGCATATGGACCTATATTCATCAGTTACTGCTGGACCAGCTGTGAATGAAA
Organism: Holothuria leucospilota; assembly: GCA_029531755.1. Taxonomy (NCBI): domain Eukaryota; kingdom Metazoa; phylum Echinodermata; class Holothuroidea; order Aspidochirotida; family Holothuriidae; genus Holothuria; species Holothuria leucospilota. The sequence goes on from CM055965.1 coordinate 61,710,012, forward strand.
CCTATGCAGTACATCTGCCTTTGACATGCAGGGATGCAGAAATGCAAAATGTAAGCAGGAGTGTGGCCATGTTCTTTTTGAACTTGGAATGTAGGGGGAGGGGAGTATACAACCTTGGGGTTGGTTATGATTGTATACAATATCATAGATTGCCTGATATTTAGAACTGTCTTTAAATTGGTATTTAATAGCTTGGCATAATGCAAAACATGTTTTTTCCAATATTTAGCTGAAAATATAATGACAAAAGCAAAACAAGAGCTAAATGAGTTTTAAGTTAGGTAGTTAAGTACATAGATTTTTGTGACATGGTCTTTTTCTGCTTATTTTTATGATGTAAAAATAGTTTTTACTCAAATAATGAACTTTTTCCAGCAATAACAGAAGTTTACATTACTTTCAGCAAGCAATATATCACATACAGCATGGCTGTACATACAGTTTTAATAATCTAAATTTTCATTTTCTCTCTCAAAGTTTTCTGATTTGTTCATGAGCAATGCCCTGTCCAATATTAAGAAATAGTGTCAAGATACAGTAGTTCCTTTTTCTGTACTGAAATCATAAGAGGATGGGTATAGTATCTTAACTCCCTGTTTTTTTTTTTTATTTACAGATGAAGCAGAGATAAACCTTGAGTCCATTCAAAGGCAAAGAGAAGGTATGACCATCTGCAAGTCATACTTTTATGATAAGTTATCACAAATGTTCCTAGTTTTATTTTATCTAAACGTATAGTTGCAACTTGTCCTGTGTATTTCATAATGTGTTCATTGCCTTACCAATGATGCAGCAAAGATCCACTTCCCTTTCCTATGAGAATACACCCTGGCTGGTTCATTCATACATGGTCAATTAAGCAGATGTATCCAGTTATATTGAAGGGAGGTGACATTACAGGTCAGTATGCAGAGCCATCTTCAGCCAAGTTTAATGAGCTTTGAATGACCTAAATGGTAATAGTCAGAGATTGTTACATAACAAACATAGTAGGACTGTGAGTGTGTAGCAATTAATAGCCAAACAGTGGCTTGTGGACTAAACATTTAGTAAAATGCTACTTGCAATTTATCACAAATACTGTTTTCTTTTCAATTCCTCTCCAAGTTTTATTCATCTCAGTATCTGAGAGTTTTCTGTCTATGTTACCATCTCATGAATCTTACAATACAAAGATGTCTATCAAGGAATGCAGTTAATGACAACCCCCCCCCCCCACCCCACATTACACAAGCTACAGTTCTGATAAATTGCTCAACAGTTGTAAAATTTTGCCTGAGATGAAGCATTTAGGGGTTTTGCTACACATCCACAGACCTGTAAAAACATAGGCTTTGCACATAGCTCCAATTTGATCTTTGAATAACTGGGAGAAAGGTGGTGTGTACAGTTGACCAGCTAATGGGTGAAATTGATGCCTTGAGTAGTTATAAGAGTTGAAGAAAGTCCTAGCAATCCTTGCCCTATAAATAACTTGGGTCTGCCACATTCTGAAGACAGTATAGCCCTACATGCTATGCCCTACTAATGTACTCTTAAAATATATATTTCCTACCTCAGGAAGGGTATCCACTTTCAAACAAGCGTTCCTTTGCTTTGCTGTACCTTACAACTTACCCAAGTTGCTATCAGGAAACCAGTCCAAGGAGTCCATCCCATGTATTCATGGTATACGAGTAATTAGTATGCTATGGGTGATTCTTGGACACACCTTTATATTTGCCAGTATTATGGGTGGAGGTAAGTTTGCTCAGTCTCTACATTAAAGGGAAATATTGCGTTTAAAATGCACCAACATGGCATACAAAGAAAATACTTTAAATCATTATTAAACCATTCAGTCTCACCAATAAACTCTAGTGATAGCTTCATCTCCACGAAATGTTACGCATTACAAGAGTAACGGATGTTGCATCATTTGAATTTTTGAAAGTTTGGGTGAACAAATTACTTTTGTGCATCAAATAACCGATTTACTTCCTGTGTGAGCCTTATTTCTTCAAAAGAAAGCTACCATACTGCCTTATTTTGAATTGTCTGTCATTCTGTATCTATTAATGTTGGTTTTATAAATATGAAAATTTTGTGTAAAACAAATGCAATATTTCCCTTTAAGCTTAGTTTCCATTTCTGAAACCTATCTTCCTTATGAAGTTAGGCCAATCTTTTTTATTCCCACTGCAGTTTAGATTCACTTCTTAACACTGTACAAAATGAGTTCGGCAAAATACACACCTGGTTCTGTGTAACAAACTCTCCCTTAATGAAGATAAAACTTCTTCAGTTGTCTTCAGGTCCCCCAATAAGAGCATTGATCCAACTATCACTAGTATTAATTTCAATGGTACCCTTATTCCTCTATCCAGTACAGCTAAATTCCTTGGTATTTACATTGACAAGAACTTATCTTGGAGAGACCATATCCAGTACGTTTGTAATAAGGTTTCGTGTGCCACTGGTATATTAAATCGTCTTCGTAGTCTTTTACCAAGGAGTTCTTATCACACTCTATAATGTATTAATTTTCCCATATTTGAATTATTGTAATGTCGTGTGGGGTGATACCTACCCCAGTAAGCTTATGTCACTTCATATAGAAAAGGGCCATTCGTATTATTTTTAATAAGGATGCAAACTATCATACTTACAAACTCTTAAGAGAAATGAAGACTTTATCAATATTTGATGTAAATCGTTTTAATATCAGTATATTCATGTATAATTGGCTCTGTGATAACCTGCAATCTATCTTTAACAATCTATTTACTTTATCGTGCAATATCCACCACCATTCTACCCGTGCCTCTCGTATTAATTTCTCCGTTCCATTTTGTCGTTTAACTGCCTCTCAGCATAGCATCTGTTTTCTAGGACCCAAAACTTGGAATAACCTACCTAGCTGAAAGACTTCGTACCTCCAGTAGTATAAGTACCTTCAAAAAACTCATAAAGATCACGTAATGCAAATTTGAATGCAAACTAAGGCATAATTATGTTTTATTTTCATCTAAGTGTCATTGTTTTGTTTAGTGTTATTCTACATATTTCTGAATCGTCTAAGCATTTCCACTAAGTAATTGTGTACCCGCTTTTTTTTTTTTTGTAAAGGGGTAACTCATTCCCACAAGCAGCTGTTGCTTTCTGTGAGTTGTCCCCAGTCTATTTACTTTTTTCAACAAATTGCACACTGAATTTACTGATTTAAATAAGACTGAAATAAATGTCAATTGAATTGAATTTAATAGATGCTCTTCAGCACAAAATGCATTCACCTGCAATAATATCTGTGTGATTGGTCACCATCTTTTAGGCAGGGAGAAAATAATTGGGAAATTCAAGTTACACCTCAAAATTAACATAAGCGTGTCTGTGTGATGAATAACCTGTGCAAATCAGATATATATCAACAGCCTAGAATGGTTAAACAAAAAAGGGAAAATATAAATTACAAGGAAGCACAAAGTAGATCTAGTGTGACTAGTTGACTAGCAATGTAAAAGGTATTCAGCAGTTGAAAATAGACCCTAAACAATGGGTATATTTAACAAGAAACTGCTTTAAGGGGGGTGTTGAGACAGTTGATAAAGATGGAAAAGAAACTAGAAGAAAAAACCTTTGTGAAAGAATTTCAACTATTTAGAACAAAAAATGACCATTTGATGCACAGATGAAGCTGTTGGCCTCACTACACCAGTTGGACAATGGGGTTTCCTCCAAAATCATTACACAAGCTTTCATTTCATGACTGGAGAATAATCTTATGCATAAGCATGACGTCCCTTTGTAGCTGTCTTTCTTGTATCTTTTATTGAAAATTAGAACTTCCTGATATCCCTTCTTACCCCACCCCACCCACCCCACCCCACCCCCCAGAAAAACAAAAAAGGAAGAATGTAAGCTGATATTGTAATTTCTCAGGCACAACATCTTACATACGCAAAAGTGAACCTGCAAATGAGCTACAGAAACATGATATGTAACATTTCTTTTCAGTCAATCCTATGAAACTTGAAGAGTGGGTCAAGAGGTATGGCTTTATGGTGGTATCAAATGCATATTTCTGTGTGGATTCTTTTTTTGTTTTAAGGTATGTTTTCAAGTGTCTTTTTACTGTATGTTACAACAACATTTTCATAATGTGTTAAGCTTTACTCATCTAATTATCACATCAAATATGTTAGTATTAAAGTAGATAAATGTCCCAAAAATGAAGAAAAACATCATTTCCTTTCCTTTCTTTCATCTCTCTTATTTGCTTTTCCTTTTGCCCACTTTTCTACTTTACTTTTCATCTGTCATATTTCCTGTGTTCTGTTGTTTTGTTTGTGTATATGTATTTTAATATAAGTAAAGCGGTCTCTGAATGTTTATGCATAGTCACTAGCATCACTTACAATGATTATAATGTTTCCATAATGCCCTTTGTACATAGATTTCTCCAGATGTTTGGGTCTCTGAATTTCAGCATAAAGTATAAAAATAAAATTTGAAATTTGTTTAACAGGATAACACTGATAAGGTACAAAACTATTTGAGCCAGTTCTAGAAGGGTAGTGGAGAAAGAGAGTAATAATTCTGTGGGTAATGTATATTGTTACTTGGTTTCCACTGTGCTATTTAGTGGAGTATTGGAAGGGGATACAAGGTAACTATAACCATACTTGGGGTGGGGGGTGGGGACTGGATGTTTTCTTTCCTCCCTAAATGTTCCACCCACTACTGTATGTCCCTCTGAGTGTCACCCCTATAAGCAATATTCTATGCTACACTGGAGATACCATGTGGAGATATCAATGTGATTAATTATGTCACGATTTGAACTGACTTTATTCTTGATCTGTGGACATAACAGAATTAACTTGCATGGTACACTGAGGATAATTGAGGCCACAGTAAGGACTATTTATGTTAGGAAGCAAAGAAAATGTTTGTGATATGGAGGATAATTTCTAAAAACTGCTTACTAGTGAAATATAGTCCTACAGCTAAACATTGCAGTGCTCTTATTGAGGAGACAGTTTATATTTGTTTGAACATTTTAATGCAAGCTTTAGTTTGTTTAAAAATTCATGAAACCATTTAGCCTGGCTATATTGCTTCCTTCTTCCAGAATATTAATGTTTTATAAATAAGGTCATTAACAAAGTGATTTTCCCTCGTCTGTGTAATAGCAATGCAAGTTATGATGACATGCAACCAAACAGAGCTGCAATTTTAAGGAGCAGTTTGAAAATAAAATCCCCCAGTGGAAGATTTGTTGGAGTTATAGTTATACCATTTTCAAGATACACCGCTTCAAAGCTTGATGGTCTGTGAGGGACCTCATTGCCTGTACTTTTTCCAAAGTCCCCTCGACTCTCAGGCATGGAGCCAAGGAGCAAAACCAAAAGGTACTCCCAGACGGAGTTCTACTCCCCAAAGGAGTGCTTCATCCCTGAGGGGACAACAAACTCGTTGTCTTTGCAAAAATTGTTGCACAGTGCAAGCATTTTATTCGTTAACCCATTATGAATTACCTCTTAATTTCTTGTCAGATAGTGTAAAGTTTGGTGAGTGGTATTAATATTTTTCAAGAACACAAGATTTAACTTTCAAAATTAATGGACATCCAATTGTACAAATGTCCTTGAAATGAAAGTTGAAACAACAGAGGATAACATTGCATATATGTTGTGCATCTCTCTTTTTATGTCACAAGTTTGCATGTTTTCTTTAACTTCTTAACTTCTTTATTCATGGTACAAGGGTAAAATAGAAATTACCCTGTAAAGTAGTCAATATTTAATGGATTTTCATGCAAATTGTGGCTATTTTCTGTATGTCACAGTACCTTTAAAGTGGACCTCAAGTCTAGACTTACAAGAATATATATTTTCGAGGTTGGAAAATGAATTCAATTCATCCAGCTTCCAGTTTCATATCTTACTCTTTTGCTGAGATATAAAATGTTGAAGTTTATTCACTTTATTTGAAATAGTCGATTGCACAATAATTTGTGATGCCCTTCTTGTACAACTCACATTACCTGCTTTTGTTTTCTTTTAAAATTAAGATGTTTATATGACCTTGAAACATTTACCATTCCCTTGCATAGCATGTTGTAGGGAGAGGGCTTATATAGCCAAGCCACCCTATAATAGTAAGACAGTGATCACATTTTAACACAAGGTGCAGTCAGTGGCTTTCAAAAAAAGAACCAGAATGCAAGGCATTCACACTCGCGAATGTAAAACTGAGGGGGAAAAAAGTATTCGACAGTTTGACGTAGCAATGGGGAGCGAACCGCGTACCACCAGCGGGTGAGTCTTATGCCCTATCCAATGCGCCAACAGGAGCAATTGAACAAAAGTTATTTAAATAATATATAAACTCTTTAGAGCACCTTGCGAGAATAAATGCTAACAAATGTGATGAAGTTATGCATCTAGTGGAGGGTTGTCTTTTATGTTATTGTCTTTAACGATGGGAAGTGCTCACTCGAAGGTAGTATGTTTAACTGGGGATCGTTCAACCGTTCAGCAATCACCCTTTGCTGGCGATGAACGACACAGAAGGCCTAAGTACTGTGGATAAATTGAAGTTTATAAAAATGACAATATTGTGCAAGAAGTGCAGGACATAAGAAGACAAGAGAAATGTCACCATATTGGACCTAACGACTGTTGCAAGTCGAAAACACGACAGATATACTTCGCTATTCGCTCGCAATAATAGACTATCATTACTCCAAGTCCGTATCAAATTTCAGGTCACGTGGGAACCGGCAAAGCAAGCACCTATTTGCAAGGGAAATTCAAGTTTCAGAAGAAACTCCTGTGCCAGAAGATAACTACGCAGTTAGTATTGCGCAATTTTTTCATCCGGGACACTTCGTTATCTTATCCGTTCACTGTGTCATAACCTACTGGAAGTCTTCAGTTCCAAAGAAAATAAAACGTAACTCTGTAGTTTGTCGTTCTTTTTCCAAGTATGTTTGATCTATTGTAAGGAGAGTTCACTCGTACAATTTGTTGCCCACAATAACACATAAACTTTTACTTCAACAGATCGCTGAAACGTTTCAAAATATGAGCAGATAAGGGTGTGCGTCCTTTCTAAAATAACAGCTGTTGACAAAAACTATAGAAAAGGCCGTTTAAGAACGTGATACAGTCGTTCCAGGAACCGTACAATTAAAATATCTGTCACGGAAAATGCCTCAAAGTGTAGTAAAGCTAGAGACACCCTAAATACATTTACTCTATTTATTACTAACATCTATTAATCTACAATCACTTATAGATTAAGAAAACCAACAAGACACAGAATGAAAACACTGTGACAAGTCCATAAAGCGACTGCTATACTTCGCATTCGCTCGTAAAAACCGTAGACCGTAATTTGAGACACAAGGTGCAGTCAGTGGCTTTCAAAAAAAGAAAAACTGTAGACTGTAATTTGAGTAGTACAAGAATGACATCACTAATTATTGTGCAATCTACCGTTTTGAATTGAGTGAATGAGCTTCAAAATTTTATATCTCAGCTCTGGAATGTCCAGTGAAGATGGGAGTTGGACCATCTGGATGCATTTTCCAAGTTTTGTAACATATATTTTTGAAATTTTATACTTTATAGGTACACTTTAAGAACATCAGTAAAGGCATTGACTGCACAGTACAATCTCCCAATGCCTATGAGCAACAAATCCATGACAAAAACGATGTGGACATGCAGTGCATTTACAGTGCAAAGTAGGGGCAGCCATCGTGTCCCCACCAAAATCGGTGGATGGGATATGTGAAGTATATCCCCCACCATAAATTTGGACAAGGGCATAACTAATTGTTTGACACATTTTGTCTGGGCTCAATGTATTCCAGGATTGTGCAGATTTGTTGGAAATTTCAGCAAAAATTTTCTGTGTGCTCCATGCACTTGATTGGTAGGGTAGTTCTGTCTTATGTTATAGTTTGGAATTCATACAGTAAAATAGAGAGAACCCCTACCAATAAACCATAACATACATATATAGCCTACCCAGTTTCTGTAAAGGATGGGAAATTCATCCTCATGCAGTCACATAGTTGTTCTCTTTTATTTGTTCCATCGTATGTATCCCAGAGTTTTGATCATCTTGTCAGTAGATGATGGATACAGTACAATGCAAGTTAGCTCTGGTAGGGGGTCATCCTGTGTCACAGTTGAACTGTTTCTTTCCTCCATGATTACTTATCCTTTCCTTCATTCAAGATTTCACACTCACTTGCAAATTGGAACTAAACACCATACACCAAGTATTAACACTGTGCCAAATATGCCATACAGGCCCTATCATGCTGCTAGAACTGAATAGGACATTTAAGCCAATATATTACCCGAGAAAAAGTTTTTTTCCCGGGTGAAGCTTATCTCTATAAATGCAGCAGTTAATCCCTTTTACAAACAAACTTGCTCTATTGACCAAACAGTCTTTAAAGGGGTTCAAACCCCTTTAACTTTATTGATCTCAAGATACCTGAACAGGAAGTTCTCTGATAGATTCTGAATTTAGAGTGGTTAGCTAGAGCCTTGGCTAAAACTTGCTATTCGTTTCTAGCATCATGAGCCAGATGACATACTACAGTGGGGGGGGGGGGGGGGAGAGAGATTGCTTGCATGAGGCTGGATACTTTTTAGGGGAGAGAGGTAAACCAAAATGGTAGTTTTATTTTCTGTAGGCAAGAAACTTTTTCTAGGGTGGTGGGACCCTCTAGCATCTTGGCTACAAGCACTATTATGTGATATTTTTCTTCACATTCTTGCATCCCCATTGCTCAGTTGTTTTCCTTGCCCAAATCCAATGTGACAAACATGTACAAAATCAAAGATAGGTTCACATTCCTTAAAATGCAACCGTAAAAGAAATCCTGCCCATATGCCATGTGGTATTATTTATGCTTAATTCTTGTCTTGCAATGTTATTGGGGTAGAACTCAGTTTGTTTTTATATCCATGCAAAGATCCAGAGAAATTTTAAACTTTAGCAAAAGCTTAGGATATCTTAAAAGACAGCACATAACAGCCATAACTTTTTCTATGCTTGTATACTTTGTGTTTTCATTTTGTGGCATTAATCAGTTGTCAGAAAGTCACACCAAAAGATGGGACATGATATTTTGTTGTTTAGTCTGTCACTTTCTTTCTTATGGAGGCTTTATTTGTGCAAAGTGTTTAGCCTATAACTCAAATATGTAGGGTACACCACAGAAAATCGTGCTTTATTCATTTCTTTTTCCTAGACATAGTCCAATAATCAGTGGTGGTGTTACTTGGGATGCATCCCCCAATTTTTCTCTTTTCTCCCTTGTCCCCCACAAAAACTGGTACTAATCCACACTGTGCAGTGCTAGGCTAATTGCTTGTATTAAGTAAAACAGCAGATACATTGTATTAGACTTTGAATTGCTGAAATGTCTTAAAATGTGCATTTTTTTCAGCGTAAAGCCTGGTACTTTCGATATCCATCCCATTGGGCCAGGCCCCCCAACCTTGTAGTATATGCTGCCCATGAAGTAAAGCAGTGTGCATTCTTATATCACAATATGTAGGAAGGGATCAAGTGACTTTAAATCAGAAGTCTCAGATGAAATCAAGATGCATGTCTAATTACTTTGCATATGGAACAAAAGGAAAATATTTTACGTTGAGGACCATAATCAAAACATTGTAGGCCTATGTACATTGTAAGTCGAAGTAATCAACTTGTTTGTAACTCATGCAGGAAAATTATCATTCATATAAATAGTGACCATAAAGGGAAAATGCAGTCTCCTCAATATGAATTAGTGTACTGCATCATCGTAATTCAAGAATGGCTCCTGTTAATCATGTGACAAGATTTTTGGTACTTACTTGTTAAATTCATGCAGAATAACTCCTTGGTTTAACTACGATATTCAATATTTTTATACAGAAACATAATGAAAGATACTCTTGAGCAAAATATGACGAGAATTGTAAGATTAGCACATTTTTGAAGTAAACTTGGGGCGACTGCTTTCTCCCGTTAAAGAATTTGCATTACACTTTTAATTGAGTTCATTCGGCATGTTTAACCCATTGTTTATTTTTGTCTGCAGTGGCCTGTTGGTCACCTACTTGACTCTGTCCAAGATGAAAAAGAAAGACGGAAGGATTCATTGGTTATTGTTCTACTTCCATCGCTATTGGAGGTTAGTATTTAGTATATCTCAGTTCTGAAGATCATAGATATTCTTCATATTTTAATATGTGCTAACCTATGTACAGATTGCCAGTTATCATCCTTCAGTTGAATATACTTTGTTTAGTTTATTGATTTACTTTTTCTAGAGCAAATAAACTACATTCCACCTCATTTCCTGGTGTTGTCCCTACCTCCTGCTTGCCAAAATGAAGTACGTCACTGCTATAAATTCTGCCAGTTCTTCCTTGATTCATGAAGCTTGCTGCTAAACACACTATACAGTATATAATAATCTGACAAACTATATTTACATGATTCATATACCTGAAAGGAAACACGGCAGAAGTTGAGGAGCTTTAATCAAGCAGACTGACATTAAAGTGCATCTCTCACAGCAAGACAAGAGGACTGTAAATTATGACAAAGGACTATTAGTGTTATGAAAAGTTTTGCTAGTTTAGGAGCAAGCCTAGCTTAGTTGTAGTACATGAGACAAACATCATTACTTTGGTTGGATTTAAATTCAGGCATTAAAAATGCAAAAAATGACTTATAAAATGGACACAAACTTGATAGGATATTATTTCATGTCAACTCCAGTTTTAGCATACTAACATTGTGCTAAATTCCTTGTAACCCCCAGAAGAAAATAAATTACAGAAAACTAACAAGTGCATGCACAGGCACATGAGGCAGGGAAGGGGCTGTCTGCATGGGGGGAAGCATTTCTCGAACATAAAAATTGGGCCTTGGGGGCATCAAAATTTGTGTCATATCATGTCTAATTAGAGAAAATTCAGGACAAAGGCTCATGCTTTGAAATCCAGATCTCCCCACATGCACTTTTGGAAAGTAATCTATAATTTAATGTATTTGCAATAAATTTGACATTTTGTCACATAAACTTGAAAGCTTTGAGGGATACTCATTGTGCCTTTGAAAAGAGGAAAGGAAGAAAATATTTTAATTAAAGGGAGAATGCAGTCACCCCTATAAAGAACTGTATAGTAGACTATCCTATTTCCTGAATGGCTCTTGAGAATCATGTGACAGTATTTTTCTCACGCAATTGTAAAATTTACAAGGAGCAACTGTTTGGTTTACCTTGAATATGCAATATTTATGTCCTAAAGTATTATGAAAGATACTTGGAAGAGAAATAAGAAGAAATTTGTGACATTTAGCTATTGTTTCAAAATAAGTTTGGGGCGACTGCTTTTGACCTTTAAATACCCAAAAACTTAGATATACCCTTGTAAATGACAATAGCAATTGTTCAGAGTAAGCTTGTGCCCCTACTTCCACCTCCTCCAGCATCTTCAGGCTGTATTATTACCCACAAATCATTATCAAATATTTATTTCCTCTTCTTTTCAGACTAACTCCAGTCTTGGCAGTAACAATGCTGTTTTATTTGTACATTACTCCTTACTTTGGCCATGGACCCTATGCCCAGATTGCCAGCGAAAGGCCCCTTTGCCCTAAATATTGGTGGGCAAATCTACTTTACATCAACAACTTTTATCCAGTTGAGAGTGTTAATATGGTGAGACCAATAAGTTTCTGTGATTTTTACTTCATTATTTCCATCAGTGAAACATTCTTTAGATGTTCCATTTAATGGAGAAGTGATTCTTTCCAGATATCATTTTCAGTGATACCTTTGGCAGATCATGCATTATGACTCTTTACTGGTAGTACATTCTGATCTAGCCGTGACTGCAAGTAGATTGAGTGTAGGCATGTATAGATAACAACAAATAGCACTTGACACGATTTTTTGTATTTAGTAAGAGCTGTTTCATGAGACAGTCCCCCAACCCCCAACCCCAACCCCCCCCCCAAAAAAAATACAGAATTTCTAAAAGATGAGGGAAGTTCTTAAATTTATGGACAAAAGGTGATGAGAATAGAAAAGCTCCAATTTGCAATTGGAAACTTACCCAAACAGTGCAGGAATATTTTAGCCCATTTTAGAGGAAATTTGCTTCTTTCCTCCCCTCTCAGAAGTTACTCTACAGAAGAGGCATGAGAGGGTGGTTTACATAGGCGGGACTTTTTTTATAACCCATATTTAAACTTACAAATACTTATATACATACCATGAATATTACTATAGCCTAGATCAGGAGTGCCCAACCAGTCAGTCCCAGTCAACTGGTAGACCGCAGACTGATCCCAAGTTGACCGCGAGGGGTGTAGGAGAAAATAAAAAAAATAAAACTTATGTATGTGTAACTGTATGACAGTGTATGTTTTGTGATCTTGGGAGGTTGACAACCTTGAAAAGTAGATCTTGGGTCAAAAAGGGTTGGGCACCCTTGCTATAGATTAACCACATATTTCTTTCATCTCGCATTTATCAACTATCTCATGCATATTCATTATCCTCTCAGTGCATTGGATGGGTGTGGTATCTTGCTAATGACATGCAGTTCTTCATCATCAGTCCACTCATCATAATTCCCCTGTACTAGTAAGTTCTCATCTTGAATTATGTGATCATGGATAAGTTCTTACCTTACATCAGACACACATATCTATTTCTGTTCCACCTATTTCATGTAACACTAAGCACTTATGGTAGTATACTGCCAAGAGACAAGCTGGTATTTTTTCAAGCAAATAATAAACTTACAGTGCTGCTTCATAGAGTTGATGATTCAACTCATTGACTGTGCTGCGTGATTTCCCTCAGCTCTAAATCATGTTGTCGTATGTGTGCATATATGGTTTATTTTAAAGGCTCTTTAATCTCACCCAAGACAGTAAAAATTTTTCCCTACTCAGTTCTAGCTCCTCTTCCAATTTTAAACAAAAACACCTGTCTAGTGTACACCTCCCAGACAGAGCCACACTAGCCTGCTCTTGAGTTTCAACTGCTTGAGACCATACTGACACACAACAGTGTGTGCATGACCTTAATTGGGAACACAATTACCGACTTTATCGCAGACCATCCAGAGTGGAGTTGTATTGTTTGAATGAATGTCAGTTAAAGTGCAGTCATGAACTCTCTTTAGAACTATAGGGCTATTCCTGTGTTTGTGCAGGGAGTTGCTAGCAATTAACTCCATGGTTACTGGTTACTCCATTAATACTGTTTTCACTTATATGCTATTGTGCAAAGTTTAGTTATTACAACTTCATTTTTTTTTAAATTTATGGCAACTGGTGGACTATTCCATTGGTTTATGATTTTTTCAATGTTCCTTGGATAATTGTACAGTAAAAATCAGTTAAAAACAGCATTGGTGTGATAACTGTTTTACCAAGATAGCTTTGCAATTAATCCATTCAACTGCATTCACCAACTCCTGCACTGCAAGGCTAGCCTAAATATTTTGCACTTAAAAAAGAGATTCAAGAATAGTTTACAAAACCAGGGATGACTAAGCTGCACCACTGACTGTATAACACAAATTTGCATCAGATGGCTTTCAGTTAAACAGTTTAGCTGTAAAGTTGGAATTTTTTTAATTTGAAAAACAGCCTGAGAATATATATACTTCATTAAAATAAATTTTCATGCAAGCGCAGTATTAGAATTTGCATAAATCCTTGTATGTTGATCTTAAAGCATACTGTAAAGCTTTTTGATGTCCTGCAGGTATTAAGAAATGTAAATATATCTGGACTTATTTTGCCATGAGATGTTCAGATATACAATGAAGATATTATTTCATTATTTTAGAGTAAAATATTAAGACATTAACTTACAATATCTCAATATGTAAATGTATTTGCCAGGGGTGGATCCAGGATTTTACAAAAGGGAGCTATCCATGAGGGCAAAGTTCCAGGCCATGACTGTCAAATGCACAAAGTCTCGATGGGTGCCAAGTGGAGGTCTGGGGGAAAAAATTAAATAAGATACTGTTAAATGGTATTTCCTGGCATCTTGCAATCACAGTTAGTATACATACACTTTGTAGTGCAGCTTGAGAACTGTCTCAAAAAAAAGAAAGTGGAGGGTGGGGGATGGGCTGAAACCAGATAATCCCCCCTCTGGATCTGTTGACTGTAAGATATGGGGGTATTGCCATCCCAGACATTAACATCTAACATTTCAGCATAAAATATGTAAATACTGTATTAAAGAATCTTAGCATAATGTCTTCACAACGAGATATATATTTATTGTCATATCGTGCATCCCAGTCAATCTTACTATGTCAATATGTTTGCGTAAAATATCTTAGCAGCAAATTACAAGAGTTCAACATTTTAAAACTGTGATAGTAAGAATATTGAAATAATGACATCCAAGGTCTCAATATCTCAAAATTTTATTTATATATGTAGATATTCAACAACAGGACTTCAGTATAATACTATCTTCAGAGTAAACTGTTGAGTTTTAGACCTGCCAAGTGTGTAAGACAATAATTTGTTAAAATACAAGAGCTATATATATCAGTATATTGACATCCAAAAATTTAATACAAAATGGTATAGGAACACTGTTTAAATATATAATACTTCACTAAAATATTGTGTTACCAGTATCTCAGATATCAATATTTTGATTTTTTTCTGTCTTATGTTTGACATATTGAGATTTTGTTCTTGATTGTCCAAGTATTTTACACAAAATATGGGAGATGTCAGTATTTCAGATGTCAATATCACACCTTGCTTTGAAGTTACTAACATGTTGAGGAGTTGTAGTTGAATATCTTAATATTTTATGCTGAAATATTGTCATTTCAAGTTCTCATATGTCAATATTTAAATAACCTCTCTGTCTCAGTATTAACATATTTGAGATCATGTTATTAAATATCTAAACATTTTAGTATGAAGATATCACGATCTGGAATGTCAATCTGAAAACATTACTGTCACAGTATTAAGATTGATGTTCAGTTATGTAAGATTAAAATATTTTAGGATGAAGTTTTGGGATAAAGGTCTCAGATGTCAATATCTGAATATTAATTCCTGCCAAACAGCCCAGATATAATACCTCAGTATCTCCATGACACCTTAAAATCTCTGAATAGTACATAAAGTCTTATGTTGCACCATGAGAAAAGGGTACATGAATTGCATGGTTAGCACTTGTGAAGAAAGTGTTGTTACCACTTCAAGTTCTTGTTGGCAGTAAACATTTTTTTTTACTTTTGTACTTCACCAGCTTTCCACAGCTAGGATTTTTCCTGATGGGTCTGCTATGTTTGATAAGTGTCACTGTAACTGGTAGTCTTGTCGCTGTTTATGATTTCAAATCAGATTTATTGTGAGTATGGACTTTAAACTGTTTTGGCAAGTATGTATTAACAGCTAACTGTTGTACACACTGACACAACATTAATCACTCATCTCTGTGCATGTGGTCTTGCCATGCATGCTTCATAGTGGCTCCATGCATGCTTCATAGTGACTCCATGCACCCTTAATAGTGTACACTGAGTACAGTAAAGACTAATATATGGTAGGTCACACCATGAACATGCCTCTCAAATATTTGCAAAGGCAATCATGCTCCAAGGAACACAAAGGGAATTCTTCATGTGTACCCACATACATCATATAGGTGCATTCTGCAGATATTCAAGTTAGTAGAACCAAAATGTTTTTTGGGGTTCAAAGATTGGCAGAAGTCACTAGTGATAACTGACTGTTGAAAGCATGTGTTTCATCAAGCAAAGAAAAAAATGTTGTGATCTTGCATTTTACACATCGTTCCCAGCATAAATACAAGAGACTGACCCTACATGTTAGCTTAAAATCACGGAGCTCATACCCTCCGGCCGAAGGGTATTAGCTCCATGTTAAAATTAGTCTACCATATCTTCTACAGTGTGGTGAGTACAACAGTTATAACCCTTGTACAAGTGGAGTTGATCAGAGGTCAAACTATGAAAGCCTTGTATACATGGTATCCCAGTGGTAAAACTTTGATGGCTTATATACTATGATACATGCACAAAAAATGTAAATAAGTCATAATGCCCATGGATCTTGGACAATCTATTTCAGTGGGAAAACACAGTAACTTCACAATGAAGCCATCAATTAGAAATCACAGTTGTGCTTAAAATATTTCCTGTATGAGCAAAAACAATCCTTTGACTTCCTGGTTAACTTTTAATGTCTTTGCCCTAGTTTTATATACATACTATTATCTCTAAAATAATACTTGACCAGACCTATTAATTTTGGTTTCGATTACAAGAGAAACCTATGTATGTGTGTGTGTGTGCACATGGAGTTGGATACCTTCATTTTGAAAACAAAATTGCTTTCTAAAGGCAGGAAATCATTTGCTTTATAATATACAGGTCACTTTGAATTTCAGAGACAGTAGTTTTTAGTCAGCATTCATCATTCAGCTAATTTATATCAACAGTCCTGAACTGTTTATAAAAAACAATTGAGTTTGATAACTTTTTGTGTTTGGAAATTATCAAAATTAAGATACCTTCGTATTTGACTGGTGATCGCATCTTGAAAGGCATTTACTTGACAGTTGACCTGAAAAAGAACTATAGTACCCTAATGAAGAAACTTTCTTCAGACTACAATCTTGGACAAAACTGGTTGGGACACCCCCGCTCCCCCTTCACAAAGTTGACCATAGTTACCCTGTTCACAGCATACAGTCATTCTCTCTGTGCAACTTTGGAAGGGGGAGCGGGGGTTTCATGTAAACCTGGGAACGGAGATCCAAGAATATTATGATAAAGCGTCCCAACAGTTTTGTCCAAGATTGTAGGTACAATGTGATCGTTTTATTAGACCTGTAAATTGTGCTGATTACATAAATGCACTAAATGAACGTGTGTTGTCCCATTTGGTGGTAAGAATGATCACCTTGCACATTTAGATGGAATGTTTAATAGGGAAATGTTTATGCATGATCACTGAAATGTAATAGTGCCAAATGAGCTATTTAAGTGCAGGAAATTAGCTGGCTCAAGTATGACTTACAATTCCTTACTGGCAAGCATGCAATGTAGTCCTTTTTGATTCCTTACCGAAGGCTGAAGGAATCTATGCAATGGTGATGTCATGTGTGTGTGTGTGTGTGCATGTCTGTTTGTGACACTTTGCTCGTTAACATGTAAACAGTATCTCAGGAAGGGAAAAACCTGACAGTTCTCAACCTTGATACATAGCTGCCCCATGTTGAGAGAAAGAACCCTATTGTTTTTGGTGGAGTCAATTATATTATCTGGGGTACCAGGGGTCAAACACTGAAAACCTTGTTAACACAGTATCTCAAGGTAGGAAGGTTTAATAGATTTCATATGTTGTATGTGAATGCATTATGGTGAGTAAATAGACCCTGGATTGTTTTGGGTGGAGGTCAAAGGTCATCTAGGGTCACAAGAGGTAAAAAAAAACAAGAATTCCCAAGAATTTTGCAGATTGTCATCCGACATCAACAGATTTCAAGAAGCAAAATTTCCCAAGAATTCCCAAGATCATCATCTGGAGTCACCCACCAGCGGTGAAACAAAAAATTTCCCAAGGATTCCCAAGATCAAACATGAATACAAAAATTTATTTTTCAAACACCTTAAGATAGCACTTAACCAGTGACTGAAAGATAGGGACATCATAGCATTATGCTGAATAGAACATATACCATGAAAACCTTAATGCATTTTTACATTTGGTTGTCATAGCTACTATTATTCTGAAATACCATTTCAACAGGTCACCAAGACCTCCAGGTCCCATTTTTGCTGATGTTGTGTATGACAAGCCTTACTGTCGCATTACACCCTACTTGGTTGGAATGGCTCTCGGATATGTTTTGTACAAGTATCCTAAAAAGTCATTCAGGATAAATTGGGTGAGTAGGTTGATCCAGAGAGCACAAAGGTAACCATCATAGGATCACAATTTTGGTCACCCATGCAGGGAAACTCTCTCTCCTCAGCAGAAGAATAAAATTGCTATCTGAAACTGCATAAGAAATTCATGCTTTAAGATGTGAGTGAGGCTGTGGCTGTTGGATGATGATGTTACAAGGTTGGATTTAATTCATCATTGATGTTGGTAAATTAGAATACTAACCACATACCAAACAATGAGTCATGTCTTGGGCATCGGATTGGTTCTGAGATATGGTTATCTTTGGATGGGAGCCGCTCATGCATATTGAGAAGTTATAGATTATTCACTTTGTATGTTTTGAGAACCGTTAATGTTCAAAGTTATGAAAAATTTAGAGCTGTTGTTTGGGAAACTTAGCATCCTCTATACAACATTTTCTGTCACTTCTGTGGATAGTTGCAACCATGTGAATAAACAGGTCAGTGCATTGTGTATTGCCTCTGCAGGCTCAGGTAACAATAAATGAACCTAATTTAATGAACCAACATTTTTATACTCAGTTTAGTATGTGTAATTTCAATTAAGGCAGAGAATTAAGAAATTGCTCACCACCAGTAGATGCCCAAACAATTCTCTCTGTGAAATTTTCATCCATCCCAGGAGGTCAGGCAATTGCGTAAGTCTCTTGTCAAAGAGATTTACAGTAATTACTTCAGTGATTGGTATACTTCAGGCTCTAACCCACTTAATCACCTCATGAACACTTGTTGTACCTGGAATCACCTCTCTCTTTACAGATTGTTGTCTTACTGTGTTGGGTAATATCTTGTGGCATGGGTTATGCTTGTGTGTACTCGGTATACAGTAATTACACTGGACATACATGGCCCACTTCTGTCAATGTCACCTATGAGATGTTTTGTCGCCTTGTCTGGGGGATTTTTGTGGCTTGGGTCATCTTTGCTTGCTATTATGGCTATGGAGGTAAATGCATTTTGAAGAGAGTATATGCAGTCATCACAACTTTATTTTGAAATATATATTACATATTTTTATCAAATTTTCTCTGTCCCATACAAGTATCTTTCATTTTGTATGAGAACATCAATATTTCATGTTAAAAGGATAGGCCAAGTGGTGGAATATTCAGTATGAACTTAGCAATTAATTATTAATACAGTAACAAGTATATTGATACATAATTCAAAATAGCTCAGTTTTTTTATTTACTACTCTTTGAAAGATTGTGCATGTATATTTGACCCATCCTTCAATGTTTGTTTTGAACACTGGTAAAAATGAGGAAAATGACCCCATGCCAATCCATTCTCATGACACCCATATGTACGGTCTACTGAATGCACCAAAAGAGAATGTTGGAAATCATGGATCATTTACTACTTTCTTCATATGTTTAGCTAAAAAGATTACATTTTTGTGCTCGGCTAGTCATCACTACTTAGTAAATAATTATTTTTATAGCAAATAGCAATTGTCACTTAAAATTCCAAGTGTAGTAACTACTGTATACTCTTGTAACAGTACATTCTTGGCAAGAATTCATAATTCTGTGTGATTCATTCTTTCTTTTCATTTAGGATGGGTGAACTCTTTCCTAGCCCATCCTGCATGGGCACCTCTAGGGAGGCTTTCATACACAATTTACATGATTCATCCCATAATGATCACACTGTTTGGTTCCCATCAAGGTAGTCCACTTCATCTGTCTCTGCCTCTCATGGTAAGTTGAAAGACCCGGCCTCTTAACTTCAGTATTTTATTTAAAGCAGTTTTTCATGACACTGAGCAAGCACAAATTTGAAGAAAACTGTTTAGTGGATTACAATTTAATGTCAGGAGAATCCTAAAATCAACATTTAGAGTCTTGCTTGGATTGAATGAAAGTATTAAAAAGAGTGTGAAGACCACCCAAAACCAGAACCCCCACCACCTAATACTGAAGTCCATTTTGGGTGGTCTTGGTGATTTTTGACCAACAGTTGGGTGATATCATGCATCACCAGACCAACATCACCTTAGGGTCAGCTGGTCTGTCCATTCCGTTTAAATCACTTTTCCAAAGCACAAGTTATCATCTTGCCGTACAGATATGCCAAAACTGTACTTAGTAGTCTCTGTGTACTGAAGTAAGTTCTGTAGGAAGTCCACATGAATCTCCCAGTTAGTTTTCTGCATATGTTGGTATGTTATTCTTTCAGTTTGCATAGCTTGAAGAAAGTCCTACTAACCAGGCCTACTTTCATTCCATGAAAACTTGCTTTGTTATTTTAGGTTTGGGAGTCGTAAAACTTAGCTAGTTTGGGTGATTTGAGGTACCCCCAAACCTAGACAGGTTTGGTCTTGGATGGTTTGAGTATAAAGCTCTGTCATTTTCCAGTGATCTCCATTATCCCTGCTTTGGGATGAAAGCACTTTTCTTACCCTGGCCAAGTGTGGGGTGAAAGTTAACATAGTGATGAAGATATTTATGATCAATAATTAATATTCTAAAAGTAGCAAATAAGTGTTAGAGTAAGTGGCATAAAGATTACAGGGAAGGACCTGATGCAATAATTATGTGTGTTCATGTGCACCTTTCAAAATAACTGATTTGAAAATTGCTGCTAAAACAAATTTAAATGAAGGAGCCAGGTTCTCATGAATATTTATTGTTCATTCCTTTCAGGGTTACTATTATGCTGGTATCACTTTGATCTCCTTTGGATGTGCTGTCATCTTCTCTCTGATGGTAGAGTTCCCGCTGGCAGGTCTGGAGAAAGTCTTTGCAAAGAGAAGATAAATGATGCCAGCAGCAATTTTATTCACAGATAAATTCATGGATTAAGCAAGAACTTTTGTTCTTTTAGATTTTTTAAAGCTGATGTCAATAACTTTTTCTTTAAATGCTTGTAAATTGTTTAACAATTACTATGAAGGATTCATTTCATGGTATAAAAATGAGATTACTGTAAGTTTGGCTTTCATTCATTATTTAAAGTTGCTGTTTTTAAACATAAAAATTTGCTTAATTTAAATTTATCTAGCTATATCAGAATTTGTATATATATATATTTCTCTAATTTGGGATTTAGGCGAAAAACCGTATGCAAAAACGCGACTGCTGGGAGAACTCGACCCTTAGGCGAAAAAATCGTTTCGCCTGAACGTTTTACACACAGTTTTATATAGGAATGCATAACTCTATACGCAAGTCCGATTTACCACATAATGTTTATGCAATTACTTAACTGCACACCAACTTACGTGCATGTATCCGTTAACACTAAGGACTTACGGGCCATTGAAATAACATGCATATATCTCAGAACCAAAAGGGGAAATATAAGGTTATGTATTTTATTGTTTTTTCCTTTGCCGGTTGTATTGGCGGTATACTGATTTCACCTAACAAGTCGATCTAGCGTTATATATATATATACATACATGCATGCATGCATGCATGCATGCATGCATGCATGCATACATACATACATACATACATACATACATACATACATACATACATACATACATACATACATACATACATACATACATACATACATACATACATATATATATTTATTTATATGGTTTACTGTTAGCAGTGCCTTTGTAGACAGAGTACCAAGCCAGATGTTCTTAAAAATACTTTAATGAGAGCAAATGGAGGAAAACTATGTACTGGAAGTGAGTGAGGTGGAACAATTTCATTTTACTTAATTGCAACATTGGTTTATACTTTAGATGTCCATGGTAATGCTAGTTAAAGTTGTTTTGATAACTTCAAAAAAATGGCTTTGGACTTTTATCCCACCAGCAACAGTATTGTTTTTATAACAGAGTGATGCTTTTTTACACTTGTACTTTGACTTTAGGTATATGGTTGTCAGTGTTTACCTTTAGAACAATGTTGTATATTTTATTTTATCTAGACACAAAAATAGTAACCATTGTTTAAAGAACAAAAATATTTTATTCTTTTAACATTTTTAAGTTTGTATGCAAATATTTTATGATAATGTGAACTTTTTATCTTTGTATAAGAAATTTTTATATATCTTACTAAACACAAGGTATTAAGACTGTCATTATTGCTTACTAATGTTTACAGTGGATAAGAGTCTAAAAATGTTGTAGTAAAACTTAAGGGCATGACTAGCTAAACAACTCTCCAGTTAATAGACTGGATAACATGTTTATGAACAATGTATGGCCAAAGGACTTAAGAAACAATCATTTAGAAAAATAAATTGTTGCAAAAGTTTGGTAATTTATGTTAATTACATGTGTTTGTCCCGTTAAGATAGATTCAGTGCTGTTGTAAATATTTATTGAATTGTTCATTGAGACACACAAATGGATGCCAGCATCTGAAAAAAACCAGGGGGTGGGGACTCTTCCCCCTCCCAATACAAAGCTCTTTTTGACAGGGTAACATGATTTGGACAAAATGAGGAAAATCTCCTCTGTACATTCTTGCCAATAACACACTGTACAAGAGTTACTAGTAGTTTCACAAGGGTGATTATTTCTTTAAAATAGTAACTACAATTTAAGTAATTAGCATAGAATTAGATAGGAATTAGTTGGACCGTGTATGATTATTGATTGTTATTGGAAGATTCCTCATGTGAGTGATTTGAATTTCACTCTACTTTTATTATTTTGTGTTTTTACTACAAATAAGAAAATTAAATAGTACACTTTACACAACCAAGGATATATTATAGCTTCTTTCACTTACAGATCATCAATGGCTGACTTCAGGGAACCAATTTTACTTTCATTGTTCTATAAAACACATTGTTTGAAATGTATTTAGTAAACATCTGTTTATCTGACATGCACAGGATAATGATTTTATATGAGATTTCCCAATAGAGGAGGTTGCAGCCAGTATAAAGAGAAAAACTGCATTGAAATACTTGACACAGAGTAGATATGAACTGCCTGTGTGTAAGTTTGATTCATTTCTCACAATGAAAGAAGCTTTTAATACTTTTCTCAGAACAGTATATAGAATTATAGAAACATTTTGCCAGTACAGAATGGAATTGATTGCATTACACATTTTGTGCTGTCTGCATCAAATGCATCTTCAAAATGAGAATTTTGTCTTTCAGTCTGTTAGTATACTTGCAGATTTTGGCCACAAGTGCATATTGTTTAAATTGGCAATAATGAGAAGAATATACTTTCATAGTACATCAGAGGTTGTTCTTTTTGTCCACATGACAGGATCATTCAAAAATTCATTTGATTTGTATTCTTCATGTATATGTACTGTCTATTGTATGAAATTTTTTCTGATGGTAGATGTTGATAGCTGTGATATCTCTTGTAGGTGAGTCAGTGAGACAGCTTCATGGTGTAATTAAGACGGTATTCATAAAGAAACACAAATGCAATTGTCAATTACATGTGGACGCACCACATTTTCTTCATAAGAATGGAAGTGATTCTTGAATTTTGTAAAAATTCAAATTGAAGTAACTCTGAACCGTCTTTTCATGATATTTGTGAAGATGTCTCTCATTTAACATTATTATTTCATTTTCAAAAGGATATTTAACTATTTTTCAAGGGAGCCTTTAGGCCCCAGCATGTTTAGCTGTACTGCACCATACTACACTCTTAATGCAAAAGAGTGAAATTCACTCCAAAAGAGACTGTAGTTTGGGACCACTCCTAGTAAGAGTGAATTTCACTCTTTTGCATTTAGAGTGTACACCATGCTGACTGCACCTGGTTGGTTACCTATAAAAATTCTAAATGACAGTAGCTGCAAGGGACAGCCATGAAACTTTTATTTATCTGTCAGTATTTACAATTTTGCAAGGTCTGGGAAGTGCTGTTTGCTGCATGACATTGAGAGTTCACACTCTCCAATTCATGCATGAGTGATATAATATGGATGCTTCAGTCCCTATACTGGCAGAAAATGTGCTATTTGGGGCAAAATATATGCAGTCAAACCTACTTTTAATTTCGGGCAAATATACTCAGCCCAGTTTTACAAATATTTTGGTACACTGCGTGTGAAGTCTGTTAAAAAATAATGCACAATAAGTTTGTGTAACGAGTGTATTATATTCTCCAAAGCAGACACAGCCCGCAACGAATGGTAGTAGATTGCTTTTTGATCCAATCTTGCACTGAGGAAGACGATGCAACTCCATTAGAAGAGCCTTCCCTAGGATGTTTCGGCTTGCATTTTAGTCTTAATAATGGTCACAGGAATGGAGTCCGTTCTGAGCAGGCATGGTCGCGCGCGAAGAGTGCTGAGTATCATTTTCCGTGATAAATATTGCTTGCAGGGCTTTCATTAAGATACTTTACATTTCATGACTTAACAAAACATGTCTACCACGAAGGCAAGTCTGATCTGAGAAGGCCCTGCAATCGGCTAAACTTCAGGGGTGGCGCCAGGATTTGCCCGACGGGACCAAGCCCCCCACGGGGGGGGGGCAACCCACAGCCCCGACAAAGTCGATGAGTTGACAAAAGGGTGAGGAACACAGAATTTTCGGCGCGTCGAGCAGGCCGAAAAATTTTTGGCTTTTTTTTTCAAAATTGAAAGTTTGGGAGTTTTATTGAGGAAATTTTGAAAATTTGGATTATTATGGAAGAAAATTTGAGAAATTTGGGTTTTATAAAGAAAAATTGGAAAATTTGGGGTCTTCATGAAGAATATGCTCTTCCTATGAGCAAAATCAAGCAGATCGTCGGGGCGACTGAAGGTCAGTGGGATTACATATTGTATCGTATGGATTAAGGCTCCCCTACGAAATTGGAAAATTTCCCCTACGGGGACCATGGCTCCACTGGCCCCCGTTGGCGCCACCCTTGCTAAACTTTCCAATTTTTTTCTTTAAAATACGTTTTTTTTTTCAAAAGTACGGTAGGGCAGAAAAACTCCCTTTCTTCGCATTCTTGCTAATGATTCTGTGTATTCCATAGTTAGCCTTCTGCCTCCTAAAAATAAGTGTTTCGTGTTATTGACGAACTGTTGAATAATGTGAATACGTCTGACACAGTATCGATTCGAACAGAATCGAATCATGGTGCCACTAGTGAACGAATCTCTACGTCATGCGGAAGCATAATAAACGACGTTTGGTCCATCGGAGATCGATGTATAGTGAGGGAGGGTTAGAGGTAGATGAGGTTTTACGGCTCAGTTTGTAACCAGTTGAGGGAGGGGGAGTCGTATAGGACATGTTGTGAGTTACTGTTCAAAAGCACCATGCAACCATGCCCTAGGGCTTTATTCAACTTAAAGCCTGCGTGAATATGAACATTTCTTATGGTGTGATTTCATGTTTTAGAAATCGGGTTAAAAAGAACCTGTGTGGTATAGGAAGGCTACACAAATAACGGAAGTATTACGTTTTTGTCTCTGTCTACCCAAAAGCGGGTTTCCGAATTTCCCTGCTCGACATTAATGATACATTGCCCTTTCCTAATCACGCCTATGCGTAGGCCTAGTACAAACAATCTGTATTGCAAAACCCTTGCCGATAAATAATGGGATGACGTCTGAGACGGTACTGATGGTATACATGAAGCGCGTAAACCACCCGAAAATTTTTATAGTTTTCGAAGAATTTGCGAAAATTTTGGTAGTTTGCAAACAATTTGTGATAACAAATGAGGTTACAATAGATCCACCACCGTCGAAATGGAACCTTACCGTATTCCCTACAGAAATATATACGGTAAAAGGTCTCTGAGGTTGTTTTAAAACTGTAACAAATTTTCGGAAACCGATTGGGGAGGGCGTACGCCCGCCTATGCACCTTGCCGGTGCACTAGCTCCCATTTTTAGCAAAATGTCTGCCACTCTGCCACTATAGTGATTCTGATTGTCTCAATATTCAAAATCTTTCTTTAGTTAGAAGCAGAAAAAATTCTTTCTTCCCATCTATGCATTTCGGTATTTCTCCATAATACCTGTACCGTATCACAGAACAATATCAATTGTCTGTGGCGGATCCAGATAGGTGCCGTGGGTGTACGTGCACCTCCCCCCCCCCCCAAAAAAAAAAAAAAATTCCAAGACTAAAATTTTCACGTACTAAAGGTGGACCATGCCTTTAATATTCTATCGCAGACATCTCACTGTTGCTCTCCTCGTCACGGTTTTGATACAGAAACTCGTAAACCATATTGAGAGCACTTTTTTATCTAAGTCCTTCAGATGGACGACACTGGTGAATCTTATGCACCCTTAAACAAAAATTCTGGATCCGCCCCAGATTGTAAAACCTTGTGTACTGTCGTATAAAGCACTATAGATGTGGACCGTTGTTGATCGAAAAATGCAAGTTAAGATGAAAGCGAACGAAAATTTTGGTAGTTGGCGAAAAAGCGGCACCTCACTCCACTCCCTACAGAACGGTGTAATTTCGTCTTAATGCATGTCGAAACTGCTGTAGGGCATTCGCCTAAAACCCCGTGCTGGAACCACTGTTCATATGTAGTAAAATATTCTTCGATCGATTTTTCAAATGGTGGGAGCTCAGTCGTCAACACGGGGAAGGGGAACGACCCAGTGCCTCCCACCTGGCTACCTGTCTGGCGGTGGCAAAGTGAGATTGAGAAGGTGAGACTTTTGTGAGGTCAACGTCCCATATGCAAGGGGGTCCCTCTTCCCGTTGGGGATATATTGAAGAAACCCTTTGGCCTTAAAGGTGACATGGAAATTACATAGTTGGATATTTGATGTAAAACATTAAAAATCCAGAAATAGCTGCAACTCCTATCAAAATCATCAAATATTGACCATTCTACGGACTAATTTCTATTTCACACCTTGTACCATGAATAAACACAAACTTTACATAAAAATTTGTGATGTTGAAAGAGGGACATACCATATATGGCTAATGTTAGCTTTTGTCTTCGCAACCTTCATTTCAAGGCCACCTGTAGCATTGGTATCCCGTGAGGGATTTATCTTGGAAGTTAAAATTGTTTCCTTGGAAAATATTGATTTCACCTACCACACTCTAAACTAGCTGATCAGTAATTAAATCATAACACTGTGCAACACTTCCCATCATTATTTTTGCATAGACAATGAGTTACTTCAGAAACTTTCAAACTTTGAGGAGGTATATATTGAGTTTGGTATAAGGTATTGAAATAATTTCAACGGATCTTTCATTGGGGGATTTTAGTCTATAACTGCCAAATAAAAAAAAAAACTCTTTTTGGTGGCATGTCACCATACCTGATCTGAGCCTGCATTGGGCGCCATTTTCAGGAAAGAGAAACCATCTTGTCACCGTCTAAAATGCGACGGGCTACCATCATCAGTTTGCACTTAGCCTACCGTTTGTGTGCAAGAAAAACATCTCATAGATTGATGTAAACGGCGGTCTCCAGACATTCAAAGTTGCATTACAACATTCTCCATGTTTAAATTCCATGTTAATTATTTTTTTTTTTTTTTTTGAGAAATCGGCACAATAAAAGTACTGAGGATCGAGAAAATGATATAGTAAGATTTTTTGTAAAGGAAATAGTGCTCTACATTCCTTACTTCGTCCATTTTTCACTTCACTTTGCACGGCCACTAGCTATCGTATTTGGTAATTAGATACCAAGGCAGGATTTCTGCTTTGTTCAGAAATTGATTTGAAAGTTAAGCCAGTTTAAAAGGACTTTTGCTCTTGAACATTTAAGTTTGGGCCCTATTAGGTAAAACGAAAATGTTGGAACCCGTAACCCATAGGATACTATATAGGCGCACAAGGATCTGCCATTTTCGGGTAAAGTTTTTACGCTATTTTCAGGTAAACATACATTAAGATTTACAAAGAGCTGCGACCCTGCTGGAACTCGAAGTAGTGCCTTACTTTTATGTAGAGTACCTGGATTATTCAATACACTCAAGCTCATAGGCGGGATTATGGGGGGAGGGACGAGGGGGCACTTCCCCTCACTTTTTTCCAGAGCTTAAAAAATGATAAAATAAAATGAGCAATGAGCAAATGAAGCGACAACAGAGAAATAATAAAGAGAATTATAATGCCTATAAACCTGTTATAATCTAATTTTGCATTGCTAAATGAAGGAAAACATTAATATCAAATATTAAAATGCTAGGAGGATTTTTCTCAGAGGCTTTCGCGCACTCCCAGAGATAACAGACGAATACAAGTGAATATTTTGTCTGGCATCTTGCAATTTCTTTTAAACCATGCTCTTGCGAACCATACTATTGTAACTTGTAGCTCTGAAATGAGGGTCACTGATAGAAGTTATGTACGTCATTAAATGCACCATGGTCCTTGCAAATAAATTCCCAAACCCTCCTCATGTACGGAAATGTTCTCGATAAATTTTTCGGTGTGCTTCGCATGAGCCGAATATTAATTGGTGTCACTACAGTACTAGACTGCTGTACCGCTGTGCGTAGGAAACCTTTTGTGTAATTGCCTCGTTATTACTTCCTGTTAGACAGCTGAGTAAATTACTATTTCCAAAACCCTCGCTGCACCTTTCGCTGTTCACTTTCCGCTGTTCACTTTCCGCATCAACTACCACCACCCGCAGCAATTTGACTGACTGTTACTAAACTTACTATGATATTAAAGTTGTGATCATCATAAGAAAATATATTTAGCATTTCAAATTAAATCTGAGTTAAGCAAAATTTACTCAAGAAATGGTCCAAAATAACATCAAAAGTCGTCAGATTTAAGAAAAAAAAACACTCGGGAGGTCCCTCAGTCCCCAGCCTCCGGTTTCGCGCCTCCGCCACTCGCGGTTAAAGGCTTCGCCCACCACAGCTTCCCAAGATGCAGTCTCAAATGAAGATTACTTCCCTGGCACTTTAACTGCATATGCTCTTGGCCATGTTCCTGTAAAACTACCCACAAAACATTTCATTGTTTTTTTTTTTGTTTGTTTGTTTGTTTGTTTGTTTGTTTGTTTCTTGTTTTTATTTATTTTTTTTAAGAATCACATACTCTATAACAGGGGTGCCCAACCTTTTTTGACCCAAGATCTACTTTCAAGTAGCCAACCTCCCGACATGACAAAACATACACTGTCATACAGTTACAAATAAAAGAAACTTAATTTTTTTTATTTTTTCTTACACCACTCGCGGTCGACTTGGGATCAGTCCGCGGTCTACCAGTAGACCACGATCGACTGGTTGGGCACTCCTGCTCTATAACCTTCAAAATCGACGTTATATTTTTCACACTAATAAAAAAAAAAGTTGAGAGGGACTTGTCCCAGACTATCGACAAATATTAAACATGAAAGAAAGAACAATATAGCAGGATATATCCTGCTCTATGGAAAAAGCAAGCATCTGGGGAAAGAATGAAAATTGTTTATGTAATGAACAGTGGTGCATTTAAAACTAAAGAAAAAATAGGCTACAACTAAATATCTCAAACGTTGTCTTAACACTGTTTTCTTCGGCGCACCTGTTTCATATGTATTTTCGGGGCTCTGGGTTACTTCCTGTAGAACATCTCGCTTGTTATAGTTTCGTACAAACTCTTCAATTATCACTCTAACCACCAATGGCCCATGGCAGTATGCAGCGGAGGGTGAAGTTCCCCTTCCTCCAGAAATTTTCAAGCAAAATTTTTATCACCATCGATCTCGTAAATTTACCGACTTCTTAAAGATTTTTAAGATGCAAGTTATAAAGCACGTAAAGTGCCATGTTCGGTACCGTGATGTGGGGCCGACGCTTAGCGAAGGGACACCCTCTCTGTGAGGATACTTTTCTTAGCCTTCCTATTACTCATACAACTAAACGTCTTAGAAAAAATGCGAGTTTTTTCAGCGCGCTTCGCGCGCACATTCTCTGAGCTCTAGATCTCCCATTATTAAAGATATTGCTCCAAAGCCCCGGGAAACCCTCAAAATTATCCACTCTCCCCTCCTTCCTCAAGCCCTCTGTTTTATCAATCCCGGCTGACTGTTCGTCATACGGAGTAAGAATGTAATTGAAAGAAAGTCAAATTGTGATTTTTGTGGTCTGTTAAGTCTTCACCTCATGTCATTTGAAGTTAAAGCTTAAACGCATCATTTCAATGCCTACAATTTCGTAAATACCCCAGAGCTTCTGGGGCTTCTCCCCCTGGACCCCACCAGGGACCCTAAGGAGGGCCCTGGACCGCACGCCGTTAGGGGAGCGCTTCTCGCTCCCGCGGCGCCTTCTGCTCCTTTTGGCAGTCCACTCTGGATCCCCCCTCACTGTCAGACATCAATGATCCTGCCCCTGCTCCTGCTTGTCGTAATTCGTAAATTCCAAAACTCCATTAAAACAGCTAGACCTAGTAAGTGTTCAGCCTTGGGGTTACACCTCCATGTTCTGACGTCTCTATGTTCTGAAACCCGTACCCGTAACACTCTCACTCTAACCTAACCCTAACCCAGGGGAGTATCCAGGCAGGGCCGTAGCGAGCGGGGGTGTCACACCCCCAATATTTGGTCACCCGTCGGCAAATTTTCGGTCTGTCGGCAAAAAGAGGAGCGAGAAAGGAAAAGAAGAGAGGAGGAAAAGAAGAGAGAAGAAGGGAAAAGAAAGGGAAAGTAAGGGAGTGAAAGGGAAGACGGAGAATGAAAAGACAAAAAGAGAAAGAGAGAACGGGCCAGTCTGTTATCGGCTGTTTCGATTTTCGGCTCTTCATCTAATTGGCCCATTCAAGTTGAAGGCTCGTCGGCAAATTGATTATACATGTGACGGCAGTATACGGCCGTGTCAACGGCCGTCGGTGTAATAGGACGAGTGACTGAGTCCGTCGGCAGCTCGGGAAAAGAAAGGGAATTAACGGCTTCCGTATAGGTGCACTATGTCGGGTCATACGACATTCTTGAAAAACCACTTTGTGCACGTTATTCCTCACTTTTATCGGGAGCAGCACCCGATTACCCATGGAGAGGGCATCGTTAGCCGTCTTCTTAACCCTAACCTTGACTTCCGAACACATTTTGCAAACTTCTGAGGATCCGGTTTACCCACAAAATAATGCGTGCCGCGCATGTCCTCTCTTCACTGCAATCTCAGGCGTTTAACTTTTGAACACCGAAATGAAACAGATACAGAACCCATCTCCAGGTCCTGGCGTTCAAAGCATATTTTGAACGCTTGTGTTAAGATTCTGAACACTTTTTCTCCCTTTTGAACGCCGGACGCCTATCCACTTATCGTATTTGAACGCATGACGCATCTAGTGTTCAAATGCTGAGCACATAGTGTTCCAGTTCTGAACGACAGGTTCAGCTCCTGAAGTATGGTGGCATGACGGGAAGAATAGCCTAACACATTAGAATTAACCGGAATCTTTGCATTGGATAATGCATTATGAACCAAAATATACCAATCCTGCATGTAAATGGGTGTAAATTTTGAGGTTCCTCATTGAGGCAGAAATCCACTCAAATATTGCACAATTTGCGATCTAGGCATCTTACAAATTCCAAAAATTTCCAAAGGGGGAGGGGGACACCCCCTCCCCTTAGACCCCTCCCCCAGGCCACAGATCAGTAAATGTCGCATTGAGAAAACATCCTAGCTAAAGCACTGGCGGACCTCTGGATCCCAACCGCTTAAAACTATAGCGGCCTGACGAGAGGAATAGGCTAATGCATTAAAATTAGTGGGAATCTAGTTTGTATTTGATGATGCATTATGAACCAAAATATATCAATCCCGAGACTTAATTTTTCACCCAGAGATATACTTAAACCTCAGAACTTTCGGGGCTGCGCCCCTTGACCCCACCAGGGTTCCTTAGGCGGGGCCCTGGACCCCACCCGCTAATGCTCGATTTCGCACTACGCATTACCAGATCCGTCGGCAAAACATAATCTCCACACCCCCCCCCCAAAGATAACACCTTCGCTACGCCCCTGTATCCAGGACTGTATTTATGGGGGGGGGGGCAAAATATGCCTATCTAAGCGGAGCGCCACCATGAGTTGGCGGTGAGCAAACCGAGAAAATTTTGAAAAAAAAATACCTCCCAGATTGCACTTCCTATGTATTTTAATTGCATTTAAACATTCCGAATATTGATATCTCATGTTTTAGAAATTTACAAGTGAGAAAATTTATACTAAAAATTACATTTGTGAAATTGTGAGAGAATAATTTGGATTTTAAATTACTTTATGAGCTTTATTTTGAGCGTCTGTTTCCAAGGCGTAGGCAGCTGTTTTCTCGACTTTGTGGGGGAGGGGGTGAACGTTGTTTCGGACGGCCGTCCTAGGGGAGGTGTGTAAGAAAATTTTGAATTTTGGAAAATTTTTGAATATTTGAGGGGTCCTTAGACGCAATTTGGTGTAATATTTTCCAAATGTTAAGGATCTATTTTGTATTTTTGTTCTTTTCAGTTTTCGATGATCGCTCTCGCTGTACATGTAGGCGGACAAAACTTTCTTCAATCTCGTTTCTTCAGTTCAATCAACCTAGAGAGAGTTCACACATTAATGAATGAATAGTTGCGCATTTGTTTCATAAATTAAAGAGGGCAAACACTTGTAAGCTATACAACTATCAACTGTCAAATTGTTTAAAGGAAATGTACACTGTATCGTTGTCACTGACAATGCTCAGAACACATATGATACTGGGCCGAAAAAAACGCATTGAATACAGGAAGCAATTGTCTTTCCAAAATGAAGACGTTATTTCACTTGAATGCAAGCAAGAAGACGCAACCCAGCCTCGCGGGATTGTCTATATAATACCGTAAAAACAGTGGTGCCGGCAGAGGCTGGTGATGGGGGAACTACAGAAGATACCTTAAGCCCACCGAGGATAAACCCAGAAAGTAGGTGTAAATTGTGCATTTCACATCGGTGGCAGTTTGCACCCGGAGCAAATCCTTCCTTTGTCAGCTTGTGCAGGTGATGTCCTGGGGGAGGGGTCGGGGGGCCCTCCCCTTTGAGAAATTTTTGTTCATTTACGGTGGCTTAGATGCAAAATGGTGCTATCTTTGACAAATTTTCGAATTGATACATATTGGAAAATTCACAAATTAGTATTTTTTTTTGGTTGATTGTAAAGGAAAGGTGTGTTGTCTAAGTGAAGGGGTAACAACTCCTGCCCTTTAAAAATTCTTGTTAAGGTAAGGTGGCTCAGATGCAAAAAGGTGGTATCTTTTGCAAATCTTTCAATAAATTACATACTGAGAAATTATCGTTTTAGTGATAGTTTGGCTGTGGCATTGCACTGTATATAAAAAGTGTAACGACAATTACATGCTACGAATGTTACCGTATGTGCTACTCATGATATTCTCTATTGATGCAGGGTACCTGCAGAGGTCGGAGATGTACTTTTGTCGGACAAGTGTTTTGGTCAGAATAATGTACTTTTAACCCAGAAATGGTTTTAAGATATGGATTGTTTGCCGTGACGAATGCGTGCGAAGCGGGCCGAAATTTTGCATAATAAATCATTTTCATAACAAAAGTTGAGTGCGGACTTCGCACTGAGACGCCTTGAATTCCTGGCAAAATACAGCCGCCAATTAGAGGGCGAGTGTACTGTCTAGTAATTTGTATAAGCTTTCACTTTTATAAAATGTGTCTTCCCCTGAATTCCACTACTTTGCATTCTTGTAATGTTGTACTGTTCTCCTCCATACTGACTCCTGTCAGAACAATCTTCGTAATTGTAGAACCCTCACCATTGAATAATGCAAATATGTTTGAAGGTATTGATGGTAAACACAGCAATGTGATGAGGCCGTATACGCGCGGAGCGCGCGAAAATTGTGGTACTTTGAGAAGGATTTGCGAGAAATTTGATAGTTTGAGAAAGACTTGTGGATAAAAAAAAATGATTAAAATAGATTCATTGTTCAGTCTGAAACACACCTCACCCTACCCTCTACAGAAATCTATAGCCTAAACGCCTTTGTGGCTCATTTATCAGTTTATTTTTCGGAAACCAATTCGGGGAACGTGCCCTCATGCCGCCCCCCCCCCCCCCCGTTCTGGCGACACTGGTAAAGAATAGTAGAGGGCAACCAGGTTAGGTGAAATTTATGTAGAGTACTAGAAAACTAAGGAAAGAAACATTCTGTGAGAAGAGATCCTTTACAAACAAGTTACATAAGCATTATTATAAAGCTTACCATCATAGGATCAGGGAGGTGGTATTAGCTGGAGATACATCGAAAAAACTTTTAATTTAGGCCTCATAAAAATTACTTAATTCTCATCACCTGAAAACGTCCATCGTCCGGTCCTTTTTTATTTTTTGTTACAAATCAATTTTCAGTGTGTTCTTTCTGGGCCCTATTTTATACTGTATATCGTGTATCCAGAGTGTTCTTGTCAAGTCGGCCTAGTCGGTCGCAAGTACGGGAGGAAAGTTTGATTGTGGGATTTGGTCGGAGTGATTTGAGGCGATATATTTATGCAAAAACGGTCAGAAAACGATGTCTTAGATCAGATTTTCTTTAAAAATACACATGGAAACGATTACGCCGGTCTGGGAGGTTTCTATTCATTAATAAAAAAAAAAATAAAAAAAAAAAATCCACCCGGCGTCAAAAATCAGCCCGGCCGGTAATGAGAATCAAGTTATTTGTTTTATGAGGCCTTATGCGAATCCAATTTGATCCACTTCAGCGGGTGGCCGGAGGAATATCCTATAATCAGGGATCGTTGCATTTAACGTTATTTACCTGTTTATGTCGTACCTAGTTACCCCCATCCTTGCCAAATGCATCCTAACAAAGGGACTTGACAGGCAACAAAGCTAGTTGCCCACAGACAGGAGCAAATGAATGTACTTGAATACAAAACGACTGTTTATTGTCTCCAAACAAGTAGCATCTCACTGGTATTATTATGCTCACATTTTTGCAATAATCATAGATTTCTTGTACACGCTTAAGAAATCTTCATGAAAATCATGATTCTTAAATATGAAGAACTGTCAAAGATGTGATTTATAGTTCACTTGCAGTTCAAATGGGAACAATTAACAGCCATGTTCCAGGGGTATTAGGCAAAGAGCTATTGGGCATATATCCTGAATTTTTGTTAAAAATCACCAAGTACCGAAAATATTTGAGCTTTGTTATTAACATTTTGAGGGGCCAAATTACGGTTTCGTCCCCTCACTTTTTCACTTGGGGCGAGGCCCCCTTGCCCCCCCCCCCTCCGATTTGCGCCACCGGTTATTTGTGGGGTATGGCCATGGGCGTGGATCATGCGGGGACAGGGGGACGCGTTCCCCTCACTTTTTTGGAAGGGAGGCACATTTCCAAAAAGTCCCCCCCCCCCCACACTTTTGCAAAATGATGGAAACTAAAACTGTGAAGGTACAAAAATAAAGCGATTTGATCGTAGTACGAGTAGCAAGAAGGGAATGGATTG
Source organism: Holothuria leucospilota (assembly GCA_029531755.1). Taxonomy (NCBI): domain Eukaryota; kingdom Metazoa; phylum Echinodermata; class Holothuroidea; order Aspidochirotida; family Holothuriidae; genus Holothuria; species Holothuria leucospilota. Next base: position 61,745,367 of record CM055965.1, read on the forward strand.
TGACATTTTTGTGCACCCCGTGCGGCTTGGAGCTAAATGATCTCACCAATCAATATTTTCAGGCACATTTTGATAGTATTAACAAATGTTTTTCGATAAGAGGAGTATAACATAACATAACAGGTTAAGGAGAGCTAAGGCCCCATAAGATGTCCTGAAGTCCATACAGCCTTCACTGAAAACAAACAATCAACCAACACCAAACCAGCCCAGCACAATTAGATTCTACCACAGTTACGAAAGAACTTGTCAATGTTAACCTTAAAGTGGCCATGACACGTAAATTGGAGTAACGGAAGACTAATTTAGCCTAAAGTACACAAAGAGCTCTTTCTAAAACTGTATTCATCACCCTTACAGCCCTGAGCATTAAAAAGAAATTAATGTTTCAAAAAATTGCACCAAAAAATAGACTGCTGAAAATGAGATTTAAATCCAACACAATCATGACGTCATTTTAGGAACACCAGCCTCCGTATACCGAACCTGGCCTACAACATAGCCTATACATACGTAAGGGATAGTAATGATTGTAATTCGCGGCAGTGGCGTAGCTAGATATCTTTTGTGGGGGGGGGGGGGGCAAAAGCAAAAAAATTCCGACAGATTATTATCTTGATAGTTGTACGATTCGAAATTCTGGAAACCTTTTCTTTTTTTGGCTTCTCGGGCACATATGTGGAGTTAACTCCCACTCAGGCCGCACTATTCCACTCGTTGACAATTCTATGAAAGAAGCTGAACTTCCTAATGTCAAGCCTTGCAAAACACTAAACAAGTATCTATGCGCATATGAAAAATAACGTAGTATTTTTTAGGTTGAACACCGCTAAAAATGATAATTTTCGTGGGATTTTTCATGATCGTACGTTTTGACGATACTTACTGAACATCAGCCAATACGATCTCTGATTTTGGATTGAGACATGACGATGACAGGGTCCCAACGTCTTACGTAAAAGGTATAAAGCCGTGTTTACTGGGCGCGCGGATCGCGGAACCGCTGAGACAGAACGCGGAACGCGGAAACGATCCGTATGACCAATAAACACCCCACGCGGATTGCTTAGTGAAGAAAACCGAACAGTCATATAACTAGCCGACATTCTACTGACTGAAAAATATGGCGCCTGTGTTGTCCACGTTCGCTAAAGCACGCTGTGATCGAATTCACGAAGATATAGTCATCGCGGTAGGAGCATATCACACGTTGTTGATCTCCTGTGAGCAGGCTGGTAGCCAGGAATTCTTACATAGGGGGGCACCGGCACCTCGTAGGGGGGGGCACCGAAGATAATTATGTTTGTAGACAGTATAGCCACCATATGATTACAGTTTGCGGGAACTACAGGGGATGATATCTCAAGCTTACCACAGCCAGCTCAAAGGTATCGGTTTTACGTGTGCACATACGCTCGAAGCGGGCGAAAATTTCACTCTTGTGATGGACATTTTCGCCTCCTTTTGCAATACAAAGACGTGGAAAGTCTCCACAAGTGAAGGGAACAAGACTATGATCACGATGATGCTTCTTCAGCTTCGCAAGCGCAGGTGAAGAGTTGAGTACTTTGCGAACGGCGAGGGGACCAGGAGCTGTCATTAGGCAGTCTTGGTGTGGTCCAGTATGATTTTGTTAGGACCCAGAGGGAAATTCCCCAAGTGTCTAAGGAAATAGCAAACTGGGAACACTAACATGGAGCTTTGTAGGACTTTGAATGACAGTGAGAGCACACCAAGCTCTTCACAGTTCAAAATTCAGATGGTCATTATCGTACTTCTACTTTGAACGAAATTTTGCATGAACAGAAAAAAAATTAATTTTGGAATAAATTTGGGTACGATTAAATTTAGCTTCAAACCATATGGTCATCGCGTTACGAATGTTACTCAAGTTACTAGATTACTACATGGAAACCCCATGACTGCAGCATCTAAGCTTCAGCCTTCACCTAGCTTTGGCTGGAATAGTTCACTGGAATTTTTATGCTTATAATGTTCATAGGCGATATAACTTCGCTTGTGAGAATTGCGCGCGAAGCGCGCCGAAATTTTGCAGGAAAATTTTTACCACGGTAAAACCTGCATACAGACTCACCAAAAGCTGGTGAAAAGATAAACCCGACGATGGGACGAAGCCCCCTTAGGGATCCATCAACCCGAAGCCCCGCTAGAAGCAATGGGTCACAGAAAGGATGCCGAACGCGAAATTTTTGTCGCGCGACGAAAAAATTTGGGATTCTGTTGACGAAAAATTAAAATTATTTGGTTCTTATAAAGGAAAATTAGAAACTTTGGGTTTCTATGGAAGAATCTGCCATACTCGTCCTAGACAGTTCCAATTTTCCCGACTAAGTTACTCCTTCCAAAACTGTATTGAGCCCCTTCTTGTCTGCTTGTGCAGACACAAACCTAGTTTATTGCTTAAGGTCATATCTTGATGGGCATACAGTTAGTTAGATGGAGTTAGATGGAATTTTACGGCCCAGTTTCCAACCAATTGGTTCAAGTCGAGCCGACCACGGCCTTTTTTCCAGTTGTGGCTTACTGGCTTGTTTTCCTTACTCCATTGCTTATGCAATTATGTGGACACAACGGCAGAGTCTTTGGTATGACTCGACCTGGGAATCGAACCCGGGCCTTCCGCGTGAGAGGCGGATGCTCAACCGCTAGACCAAACACGCGGTCGCGGTGATGGGCATACAAGGCCATAATATGTAATCACAACATTCTTTGCACATGATGTGTAATATGAGCTACTCTGCATCTTTTGACTTTGATGTCAATCAAAGAGCATTCACCACTGACCAATTGAGAATTTTGCTTTCTCTCAACCAAAATGTATGTGGGGTGATGTGTGTCTGTCTTTAAGAGCAAAACCAAGACGCCGGGGGACTGGTCGCGGGGCGACCTTCCACCACCCCTGGACATTGAGACACTTTCCGTTTCTTACAAAATATGTTTATCATGATGTTGAGTCTGAATTAAGAATCTTCCTGATCATAAGAGAAAGAGGATAGAACTTCTATTGGATTCAATTTTGTGTTTTTCCGGGAATCACACCTACACGAAAGAAAAATAGCCTAATTGTGGAACCTTTACCTTTATATAAAGCCAACATATCTGAAACCGGTGTTAAAGCCATATCTAACTGAAGACGATTTTTCATATGAAGGGGCACAGTGGTACGCCGGGGGGGGGGGCACGGCCACCCCATGCCCCGGCCTGGCTACGGGCCTGCCTGTGAGTCCATATGACTGTCATCTTTTGGATCATAGATGAATGATCGCTCTCTTACTAGTTCAACAAACCGCTCAACGGTGCTATCGCTTAGTTTTTTCCCTCTTGGCATCTCGATCAGATGGTACGTGATCAGTGTCGGAACGGGGCCCTGAAAATGTGGCGAAATCCTACTGGAAGCTACGCCAATCAACGTCCGGAACGCGGAAAGAATTCGACATGGAGAATTCGTTCCGCGTTCCGCGATCCGCGATCCGCGGGGTCAATAAACTGCTTTACTGAAATACACACAAAGAATTCTTTCCTCGATCCGCCTGTGTCTTTTCCGCGTGCCGCGATCCGCGCACCCAGTAAACACGGCTTTAATAATATAGCATAGATAACGAATTGTCACTACATTATAAAAGCTAAATTGCGCCCAAATATGGCACCATTTGCCATATAGACACCTTGCAATTTCCTCTTTTTCAAAGGGGAGGGGGACATCCCCTCCTCTTAAACCTCTCCCCAGCCAATAAGATCTCTGATTTTGGATTGAGACATGACGATGACAGGGTCAAAATTTTTTACCTAAAGGCCTGTAACGAATATAACATAGATTACGAATTGATTCTACATTAAAAAAAAAACAGTAGTCCCCCGAAAGTAAAAACATGTTGGATTACTTACCTGGGCACTAAGATTTCTCGAGCAAAAATATGTTTATTATTACCCTTTGTGGGTTGATCTTATCTTATCTTAGTTCAGCATCTACAACTGTCCCCTTACCATACTTGATGCAGTCCCAGCTGTTTGGAAGCAAAACATTGAAAGGAATGAGAGTGAGAATGAAACTCAGTGTATTCAGAATGTGTTCATGGTTCCATTTTTATCTCGCTTTATTTATACCCACCTTATTGAAAACCACGTTTGCCCTCCCAAGTGGCCCATTAGAATATGGAATTTTCTGGATATCTATTTTCTGTGGGATACTATTTTTCGAATTCCATGCTAGTCTCTTACAAGGAGAGCAAAATTCAGTACTTTCAATACGGATTCCTTTACAAAATACTAGGTAGCAATGCTTTTTTATATCATATTAAGGTTAAGGTTGACCCGCTTGGCACCCTCTGTGGAGAATATAACGAAACCATAAATAATTTGTTCTGGAATTGTCCTATTACATCTAACTTTATTCTTGTTTAGTTTATTTTAAGCAAGCAGAATGTTTTCTTTAGTTACAGAATTCTTCCTAATCATCCGTATAATCTTTTGATCTGACAAGAAGTAAACGCTAATACGCCTGACGAGAACGATACACAAATTTAAGTTTGTAGTCCTACTTCAAGTTGAAAACTACCTCTCAAAGAAACAAAGTTGATATTGTACAATGTTATTTAATTCAGGTCTATGGCGAGGGGCTTGTATCTTCTTCTAATTTGTTATGTTTAACGTGAAGGATTCATAATTTTCTAGACTGTCTTAAGGATTATGAATTAGGACTCAGTGGATCGTAGATGACGTATGTACGATCAACTAATGTAACGGCCAGGTCGACTAATGTAACTACAGGGGCGGATCTAGGATTTTTCGTTAGGGGGGCGCGCTGACGGCCAAACATCCGCCCGAACGACTATCTAAGCGGAGCGCCACCATCAGTTGGCGCGGAGCGTACAGAAAATTTTGAAAAATCGCGACCCCTCAGATAGCCGGAAATGGCATTTCCCAGGCTTGTAAGTAGAGTCTAAGCAGTCGATATTTTGAGCTTTTGAGCTTTCGTTTGCAAAAAAATTTTCCCTTCAATTAAAAATGAGAAAATTGCAAAATGATTAGAAAATCACCAAATAAAATGCAGGGGCAAAGTCTATTCATAGTTCCCGTTCTTGACCGCCGTCATGGAGTGTCCCCTTTCCTTTTGAATTTTTTTTTTTTTTTTGCTGTCCCGAAGGGCTTAAAAAATCGTGCTATATTTTGCTTCTTTTCACACTAGATCCATGTGCTGAAAATGTCTTGATTTTCATTCTGTCAATGAATAATATTATTCATAATTTTTACGAAAAACGAAATACGATGTGGACGCCTACATTGTTCTGTTAATCTGTTTCGTCATAGTTTTCAATATCATAAAAAAATCACAGTTGTGAAGGAAATATTTCCCAATTACCCTCCCTCTAGCTCTAGGCCTCTAACCCTCACCATTCCACCCGAACAACATCCCATCCGTCCCTCCTCTCGCCGTTTCATTTTTGATCCCCTTCATTTTTTCAACATCGTCGACCGCGTCCCTAAAATTTCTGTGCGGGCATTCTGCCCCCTGCTGGCTAGGTCAGTGAAAACATGTACCGCTACTACTGGATGAAATGGTCTTGTACCTTTCCGGGACAAAAAAAACCATACAACGGAATTGAAAACATGCTTATGACTGCGTATCTTTTACGACACTTGTCCGAACTGAAGGTCCACTGAATTTATGCCACTGTCTGTCTATATTGCTGCCCGAACTCCCAACTATAGATGAATTTACTCAGTGGTGTGCGCAGGAATTTGAGGAGAGGGGGAGACGTAGCCCATAGACAGACTATCAGCGCTCCGCGCCACCTTCGTTTGGCGCGGAGCGCAAGGAAATTTTGGCTCAAAATGCCTCCCAGATAGCTGGAAATGGCACTTCCCAGGCCTATTTACCGCATATGAATTTGGGGAAACACTAGCAATATTGTAAAAAAATAAACATAGAATACTAGAAATAAGGTGGGACTGTCCCCTTCGCCCCCCCCCCTCCTTGGCTTATAATAGATGATTAATTAGATGATTAATTAAAAAAATCATACTCGTCAAATTATAGATCAATAGATGATTTACCTTTTTTTTCAGAACTGCTATTTATTTAGTGGTAAACCTTTGGAAGGTAAAACAAGTTTTAACAGAGGTACGCAAGGTTTGATTCTTTGCTGTCCTGGGGAGGGGTCTAGAAACTTTTGCCTAAGAAAGAGAGCTGAGATGCAAAATGGTGCTATATTTGAAACATTTTGAAGCATATTAAAACACACATGGGAGAGCGCGTCTGTTGCTCCGCCAGAGTAGGTCAGACTGCTCCCGATCTCCCCCGACCAGATGATTTTCCTCCGACAACTTATAGAGGTGGGGCCCATGGCCCACCCGACCCCCCCCCCCCAGTGCGCACGCTACTGAGTTTACTACTAACACCTGAGAAAAACCGGTATGTCACGTTCCAAGATGGCTTTGAAGAATTTTCAGGCGGACTTATGGGAATATTTTCTCACACTAAATTCATATGTGAAATTGAAGAAAAAGATACTTTTACCGTTGCCCGATTTGGGATTAAAAGCACTGCAGCCTATAAGTAGCAAGTTTTGCACAATTGACGATGGCTCACATTGAAAAATGCAAAATCGTGACCACACATAGCTGCCCGAATACGTCCCGACTAAACCGAATCTTCGCCTTATGATGACTACTGGTAGTATTGTCATAAAGAAATATGACACGTCAAAAATGGTCTTTTATTAATTTCATTGGGCAAAATTTTGGGCTTTGTATACACCTATGAAGTGAGACTGAGGAAAATTGTTTTTCCATAACGACCCGGATGTGTCGCGAATTTTTGTGTTCTTTTCGTTTCGTCATGAAATTTTTACTTTGACTATGATGCTTTTTTTATGTTTCGGGCAAATGTTTCAAAGAATTGGGAGATTCGGACTTTTCGGGCAAAGTGTTGCGCAAGACTATAAAAAGAGGCTGAGGAATAAAAGTTTTTTTGATGCTTTTTAATTTTTCTGGCAAATCTTTGGAAGAATTCGGGCACGATAGGAATTTTGAGTGGAATTAAAACATGCGAGATTTTTTCAGACTCAAATGGCTGTGCAAACCCATGCCAGAAATTAGGATCTTGTGGAAATTTGGGGGCAGTCTGCCCTCTGCCCCTGCCTTGTACGCCTATTTGACAAATGACCAGTTTGGAGTTCGACTTTCCCAGTATCTGTAAGCCGTAAGCGATCATTGGTTCGCGCGTAGCGTAAGAGTGAAATTTTGCAAAATGAGCCTCCCAGATTGTAGGAAATGGCCCTTCCCATGCCCTATAAGTTGCGAGATACGGTCGAGATCTTCGATGTCACCCTGTTGCAATTCCATCGGAAAACTTGAAACTGTATACTTTTAAACTGCTATTATTTTGTAGCAATTATAAGACAATACAACATGATGAAGAATCAAGTAGGCGAAATGATCCGTTCTACGAAGGCAAAAAAACAAACCTTGGAAAATTTTAGGGGGGCGCGCGCCGGGTGCGCCCCCGTCTAAATCCGCCACTGAACTACATTAGTTGTAAGCACGGCAAGCTTCTTAATTGAAAAAAAATGCATATAGGACTATTGCGTATTACGTAAATTACTGTATACATTCTGTGTATTGAATAAGTATAAACTGAGAGAAGAAAGGTGAAAAAACGTACGTCATATCTAGCCACTGCACCGCAGTGGACAGGTCAGCCTCGAAAGACAAGCGGATCATGGACGTACGGACAGACCGGTCTGATAGGACGAACTGATGGATGTCTGCTTCCACTAAGTCGCTGCAACTATTTAAGTTCTTTCAAATGAGACATATCATCTTACGTCAAAAAAAGGGTAAAGAGAATTCAGCTGATCCATGGGCGTCTGCAGAAAAAAAATCAAGGGGGGCAAATTTTTTTAGGGGGACCCAACTTTTTTTCATGGTAAATATTTTACTCCCAGAAAAGAGTTTAGATGCTACTTCACACAGTGTTGACAAAGGTATAACCAGGAACTTGTCTAGAGGGGAGGGGCGAAGCCCAGCAGGGCCGGATTAGCGTTGTGTGGGGCGCCCCCGGCACTTTCTTTAGCGGGGCCCCTTTTACAACTTTAACCTTCTTCCCCTTCGTCCACCCGCTTACACAAAATTAATAACACTCAACAGATTAAATTTTAGCTTTTAACCACTAATAACTAATAGTTGCTTTTTCACATTATACAGTGATACATGACAGTTATTATACATTATATGCCAGATAGTGTTAAGGCATGGCAAAAGTGCACACACACTTTGAGGGCCCCAAAAGCACCGGGCCCCCGGCATATGCCGGTTCTGTCATGGGGCTAATCCGGCACTGAAGCCCAGGACAGACTCTCAGCACTTTGCACAACCATGTGTTGGCGCGGAGCGTAAGAAAATTTTGGCCCAAAATGCTTCCCAGATCACTGGAAATGGCACTTCCAATGCCTATTTACCGCATATAAGAAGGGGAAACACTTGCAATATCATAAATATAAACTTTAAAAAATACCAAAAATATGCTGGGGGGGGGGGCTACTAGGGCCTCAGTGTTGATCTTATTCAATTCCTGTTTTGAGAGTAGAAATTCACACTGAGTGAACTGTTAAGAAATGTTGATGTTGATGTTATATTTTCTGCATTTTTCTTTATTTTTTCTTCGTTTTTTCAAGTTTTTGATTTTCGGGGGCAAATGCCCCCTTGCCCCCCCCCCCCTCCGGACGCCCATGAGCTGATCGAAGTTTTTAGGCCTGTGGTTTGGATATGTAGTCAACGGAGTTAATATAGGCCTATTCTGACGAAGGAATTGAGCCTAGCTACAGCCTATTATAGTACGTAGTATAAAATCCAGATATAATCGTCATCTTAACAGTAAAAACAAGAGCAACGACGTTGCCGAAGCTCAGCTTTACCTAGGTGATGAAAAAGTGTGCAGTCAATTATTACGCTTGGGTCTGTAACTCAAGTTGTCAATGCGTAACTTACAAAACAAAACAAAAAACAAAGCGATATAAATGTAGGCAACAAACATTTGTTGAACTCTAGAAGCAGTGAAAGACTACATGTGTTATGCAAAGTTAATGTTCATAGGCCTACCTTGATCTAAATGTAGGACTGGATATACCACATAGGCCTACGCTATATTGTTTATCGTTGCAGCACTAGGGACTGAACATTTGGTGCTCATAAGATTTTTATAGGTCTAGTACTTACCGTATTTGCTAAATTCAAGAAGAGTAACATAGGTCATTTGTTTACTTTATACATTAAATATTTTGTCCAGAAAGGTAAAAAACTTCTAGTAAAGAAGATAGGAAAAGATGTTAAATTTTTATTTACAAGTAAACTTGAGGCTACTGCTTATTATTTAATAAATTATTTAAGCCATCCTTAAACCATTCTGTAAAGCATACTCGACGCATCGTTTGTATTCGATTAGCAGCAAGACGTGGCTATCGATGAATATGTGTGACTCTGCCCAAACAAAATGTGAAGATTATAAGGCCTTCCATTGTTTCGCACAAGGCCACTTCATTCGCAAGAACTTAACGCCCCTTCTTCTTGCATTTAACCTACACTGGATGAAATCTCCCACTGACATATGTCTCGTAGTAATGCTTACGTAGCTGGCTGTATGGTAGTTCCTTGTTCAGTCGTGTCCTTGTTTAATTTCAAAAAAATGTCTTGTTACGTCTTTCTTGTGCGCTTTTCAAATACTGATACAACTCCCTGGATACTGGTGGGGATTTTGCTCTAGTATAAAAGGCGCCAATCTGAAACTTTCATTTAGTGTTGGACAATTTTTTTGAATCAGTATGTAAAAGAAAATTCAAACCCTAAGTGAAAATACAAAACTAAACCCAACTCAACAATGTAACTCCCATTGAAATCGCATCGTTGGTATGATCAAGATATTGCTTTTATGTACGTCAGGTCAACGCATTTACAGTACGCCCCCGTTTTCCGCGTTCCATACAATGCATCACTGAGCTGCTTACTAAAATGGCGGATGCTCTGCTCCACTCTCAATTGTACACACTTTCGTGTGAGTTACCTAACTTGCGCCTTACGGCGTTATACTGTCTTTGGTCTTACTAAAATGGCAGACGCTCTGCTCCTTTGCATACTACTCTCAATTGTTTACACTTTCGTGTGGGTAACCTGTCTTGCGCCTTACGGCGCTAAACTGTCTTTGGTCAAGATACCGCACTTTGCGTAAACGCTCCCGAGATAATTAAGTGCGAGACTTCCTGTACATTTGTACGTGCCCAATATACATTTGTTACGTTGTTTGTTTTACACACAGTACTCAAGTTACAACGACACAACCGGGATCCTCGAGGTTCGACTCACTGTACTTAAAAATATGTATAGTATTCGTAATATTTGCAGGGAGTTGCTATTTGACACTCCCTGATATTTGTTCCACAAAATGCTGTTTTGGGCCCTCAAATGATAACAAAACCAAAAGAAAAGTTTAACATTGGTTCAGCACCGGATGTACTAATTTGCAGACTGCAGACTGCAGACTGCAGACTCGGATTTTGCAGAATAGATGTTACAAAATGCAGAACGTACTAATAGATAAAAATTACTAAAATTCCGTCGAGGAACCCTTCTGAATTAGATACAGAAATAAAAGTGATCAGAATCTTAAAAAGAAACTTAAACTTTATCGGCGAGTGTCTTTTATTGTCCAGACTTTAGCAATTTTCGAGTTGAACCTGATTTTTCTCTATGGTGGGTTCACAGTGAAATGCATTTCGCACTTTTGAATAAGCAAAAACATTCGATTAGTATACGTAAATCGCGACGGGTTATGTACTCCCAAGAGTCCCGTGGTAACTCTCTGCCCATTAGAGTCAAATACAGTAGCTAGTACAAAGTCTCGGCCACGATATGAACAACATTTTAGCAACGAAGATGCACGTACGCTGATCCTTCATTTCTGCCTGTAGAGCCACCGTAAATACCCTAATCTGACCGGGCGCAACTGCATAGTATCCTGGCCTACTTATACACACTGCCGTGAATTCATTCATTTTACACTGAGTGGGAGTAAGGTCCCCAATTTTCCGTCCAAAACTCAAAGTCGTATTTTTTGGCTATTTTATACACTCAGCATGCCGATTTATTCTCTCAAAATGAAGTGCTATAGCCTAGTGCGCTTCGAATTTCCAGACGAAAATCACCCGCGTAAAATACCTCGGAGCTAAATCAACCAAGCTTTCTGCCACCTCCCCGGCCGGCTCCTCCCGCCTGCGGCCTGCAGGAATTGGCGCTACTACGACACGCCTTCGCAACTCAGTGCTACTGATTGCTAGTCATACCTTTTTTAAAGTGCAGAAAAAAAAATTTCGCATACATTCGGACGTGAAAGAGAATCGCGTCTTCGTGATTGGTCTTAATTTGAAATTCCCACATTTGATTGGGTCAATTTGAAAATGCCCCGCATGCGCTGAGCTGCAAATCGAATATTTTTTTCATATTTTAGACAGTCTCTATGCATTGTTTTGATATCGTAATTTTATTCTTATAGATTCCCACACGTACTTTTCAAGAAGTGATTTTGAGCATCAAAATCCTTCAATTTATGTTGAGGGGTGACAATGAGAATGCGAAAAACCTTGAGATTCGAAAATCAAGGATTATGACCAACCAAAATTCAACTAAGAAGGAACAATTTGTCTCGATTTGACTTAGCGATGCATGCGTCGTCTACGTTGGGCACACATACCTGAAGTGCAAGACTTTCGACAACCCAGACTTTCTAGTCTCAAAATTTGACTCATCGAAGCTTCGAGAATTCGATTGCAATGTTTTGTCCAGTACAGTCTGGTTTTGATTTTAATTATCAATCACAGAAGTCCCTTGCTTAAACATTCCAACACAAGTACATGTTTCCGATATTTTAATATTTGTAAATTTATTAAGTCGAATTTTCCGAGATAGTACCCGGTGTATTGCATCTGGTTAACTATATGCTTCATTGTGCGAAACATGTTCAGCTAACCAGGGCATATCAATGATGAAGTGCAATGGGGTCGAGTATGTCGAGCAGTGATAAATAGGGGCCTAAATACAAGAGTAACGTGCACAACGTGGCGCAAGTTGCTGAATTTGGATTTAAACACCTCGTTCGCAGTGCATGTGGCGGCCAAGACAGGCTCAGGCTTACTGGATATGGTTAATTAGTGAGGGTTTTACGCAAACTGATCGAAGGCTTTGCTCGTTCATAAATGCAAAATGCATTTTATGAGGAAGGCACCTTAGAGAAAAATCCGGTTTAATTCGAAAATAGCTTAAGTCTGGACAAGAAAAGACACTCGCCGATTAACTTTGTGTTTATTTTAAGATTCTGATCAATTTTTATTTAGGTATTTTACTCAGAAGAATAATTTGATGGAATTTTCATTATTTTATCTAGTACCACATTCTGCATCTTGTAAAATCCATTCTGCAAAATCCGAGTCTGCAGTCTGCAGTCTGCAGTCTGCAAATTAGTACATCCGGTTCACGGCAGCACTATTCAAACTATCATTATGGAACATTTCAGACGATTTAGTACACAATAGAGATATCCTTAGGGAATTTTACGTTTTCAAAAAAAGACCTCTCCTGACCTCAAATAACTTTCATTTTCATCAAAAATTACACATCATAAAGACATTTCCCTCGATAACACTTTGGCCAAATTTCAGTCAAATCGACAAAGAAACAACGAAACGCCACGCATGTAAACGCAGTGTCAAAAAGTGACAGACATTTTCCGTGCACGATAGCAATAGCTCCGCTGAAAGCTTTCAGCTGAGCTAATCAGCCATTGACATGTAATTGGTTCTAAACTTTTGTCACGTCCAGCATAAATTTTCCTAAGAAAACGAAGTTTAGATCAGATTACTATAAGTGCTTACAATGTCACCATATTTTCTTCTTTCCTATTCTTCTCTTTTCTGTATTTTTACCTTTCTTTTCTTCATTCTTTCTGTTACTTCACTTGTACTGTCTTGTTTTACAGGGACCGTACCATGCTTTCCAATGTTACCTCTGCGTCGGTTGGATACCGTTATTGGATGATCTCGAGCCTTTTGGCGTACCGTAGATCCCATCCCAAGCCATTGCTAATATTATTGCGCAATCTTCAAACCACCTGTATCATTTAACCAGCGGTATCAGCTGATGGCACAATGAAGAATACCATGGCTCATACGTTTTCATTCAACTACTGATAATATTCGGCTAACAGACTTCCAGTCCTATCTTGTTGGCATACACTAGTGCAGTTGAAGGTTATGAAAGCCTGCTCAAGTAATATCAACAGGAGACGACCAGGTGAGATGAAAGAGTCATTAGGTCATACTGTAATTATATGATTTTATTCGCATTCAGTTTCACAGAATGCTCTTCCTTTTTTAGAGCCCTGCCAGTATACGAGAAGAAGAAGAAGAATGTAGCGAAAGAGGATCAACTGCAGAATACAACGCCCCTCCAAAAAGCAACCTTTTAAAAATCATGGAGGCACACATGTACATATAGTCTTTCTGTTCCTCCTACTTTTCAAGTCTGTTACCCCACAACAGCTTGCCTATAGGCCTATGTACAGTAAGTGCTGCATGGCTCAGTCATTGTTGGGGGAAAGTAGTCAGTCTGAAGTGAAGGCACAGTCGTAGTCACAGTGGTCGAACATGAAGCTTCCAATCTAGACTGGAGGCGCAGTCCCAGTGGCAGAACATGTTACTTTGAGAACGATCAATGTGAGTCTTGTGTTCATTGTTTACATCCACTGAGTTTTGGAGGTGCAGTCGCTGCGACTGCATGCGCATCCGGAGTCTCAGTGGTACGTGTATGTCTTGGAGAGGCTTATTCTGCAGTTGTACCGAGAGAGATCCCTGGGAAGTCCTAATTAACTTAGACCTAACGCTAAAATAGTACAATGTAATGTTTGCAAGTGTAGGCTTCTTCAGTTTCTGTGTAAATGCCTATCAAGGCTATCCCGTATAGTTTTAGCACGGGCTAAGCGAGTCGGATGAAAATAAACTGAAAAGCTACAATGATTTAGGTCAAGGGTCAAGAGCTGGCTTTTCAAACTATCCACTGAAGGGGCACAGTGAACTTGCTTGGGTAACAGGTACCAGCTAGGTATAGTCCATGGTTATAGAGAGATTTTTGGTACGTAGCAGAGTTTATTTGTTGAGAGGTGATGATACAAGTAACTGCCACATGTGACGAGTAACCAGTCGAGCATGGATAAAGCCCAGGCTCTGAATAGTCAGTTTTCTAGTGTTTTCTCCAAAACTGTTTTTACCACCATTCCCTTTTTTAGGTCTGTTTGTGGTAAGATGCCTGATATTACCATATCCACCCATGGGGTGGAAAAGTTGTTACACGGTCTTAAACCCAATAAGGCCATGGGGCCTGATAATATCCACCCATGGGTTCTGAAGGAGATTGCCACTGACTTTGCTCCTGTATTAAGCCATCTTTTTCAGCAATCCCTTACTAATGGACGTATTCCAGTGGACTGGAAAACAGCTTATGTCTGTCCAATTTACAAAAAATACCTTACCGAGTAACTACAGACCAGTTTCTCTAACTTGTGTTTGTTGTAAGTTGTTAGAGCACATTATTGCCTCGAACCTCATGAATCATTTTGAGCATAATAACTTATTAGCTACTAATCAGCATGCCTTTAGAAAACTCCATAGTTGCGAAACCCAACTGGTGTCTATTATCGAGGATTGGGCTTCTTCTCTAGATAATCATAAACAAATCGATGCATTCATTTTAGACTTTGAAAAAGCCTTCGATACCGTCCCTCATGAATTACTTAAGACCAAGTTACACACACTTGGTGTGTCTAAGCAGATTCTCCGGTGGATTGATGACTTTCTTGGCGACCGTAGACAGGTAGTCGTAGTAAATGGGACTCGTTCTTCGTCGGAGGATGTTATGTCTGGTGTCCCCCAAGGGTCTGTCTTAGGGCCGATTCTCTTTCTGGCACATATCAATGATATTGGCGGTGTTGTTACTTCTGAAGTCCGGTTGTTTGCTGATGATTGTGTCTGTTATCGTATTATTGAGACTGAGGATGATTGTTGTAAACTTCAGGATGATATTCAGCACTTAGGTCAGTGGGCTACTACATGGGGTATGCGTTTTCAACCTACTAAATGTAGTATTATCACCTTTGCTCGTAAAAAACACCCTATCCCCTTTAAGTACCTTCTCAATAGAGTGGAGCTCCCAAATGTTGATTGTATTAAGTATTTAGGGATAACCATCACCAAAGACTTAAACTGGGATAAGCACATCCAAAGTATTTGTAACAAGGGAAATAGAGTTTTAGGCATTCTGTATAGGAATTTGTCATTTTGCCCTAGAGAAGTTAAGATTGCAGCCTATAAAGGCCTTTTACGGCCAGTTTTAGAGTATGCCAGCACTGTCTGGGACCCGCACCAGGTTTGCCTGCGTAATAAACTAGAGGGTATACAGAGAAGAGCTGCAAGATTCCTAGCTTCTGACTTCTCTAGCGAGCCTGGTTTTATGACTAACCTCTTAAACGAGTTAAATTTAGCACCTTTAGTTGACCGACGTAAGCAAAGTAGGCTCATCCTGTTTTCTAAAGGTGTCTTTGGCCAGGCCCATATTCCTATTGACCGTCTGCATCACCCTATACGGAAAACCCGTCAGATGCATGACCTTCATTTTTGTAATCTGTATGCTAGGTCCAATTGTTACAAATTTAGCTTCCTACCTCAGACTGTTAAAGATTGGAATAGTCTCCCTGAGAGTGTTATTAATGCTGCCTCTACTAATAAGGATCCTGTTAGTATTTTTACTAGGTTTCTTAGTAAGGTTTGACCCCTCGGCGCGTGCGTGGTGAGAGAATGTCTTCGGATGTTTCACCATATCCAAGAAGAAGAAGAAGAAGAGCAAAATGTAAAGGGTTAATAAGATGACCAGCTGCATTATTAGGTACCAGATTGTGAGTTCCTTTATATATGACAACGAGATGAGCCCTGAGTCATCTAGTCTCAAGGCTGTCCCATTTAAGTTGTTTAATCATCTCAGAAACACTAGACTGATGACTATAATTATTACAGATTTTATCTGGCAGCACTCCTCTGGATGTTTTCGATAGTGTTCTTTTCAGATTGGATATAGGGGTCCCATTCAATACTACAGTAATCAAGAATGGGCCTAACAAAAGCAGAGTAAGGTGCACTCCTTAGTCACCTTGTCACAGAGTGAGAGGTTTTCCCTCAGAAGGTCCAAAGCCTGGTTAGCTTTAACAACTACTGCTAGGACACATTTTCAAACCTCAGAAGTCACCACTGTTGAGTTCAATGAATGTGAAAGAATTCTGTTTCATAAGCCCTGTAGGCACTACTGTTTGTGAGCCTGAAATTTGGAGTAAAAATTTTGTGACCCCACCTGATTTGTATGGATATTTTCCTAGGAGTAATTGTAGAATACAATTCCTGCCAAAAAGCACCCTTTTAAGAATCAAGGAGGTGTGCTCTACACTAAATTTCCTTTTAGTTGACCCCTTTCTTCATTTGGCATGTTAGTTCTTTGAACACAGCTTTGTGTGATTTCTTCTTTGAAGTTTCACTTTCTGGGAAGGAGCTAGGACGTGCAAATACCAAGATGAGTCTCCCATGTTTTCGGTAGAGAGCAATCGCAGTCCCATTGCATTTCCAATGAACTCATCCTATTGTGCACTGAGCCTTCCATCTTTTTGTTGAGACCAGTTGTAGTGTCAGTGGACTGGAAAAGTCATTGTTACTCTATTTTGAGGAGTTTTTATCATGTGTCTTGTGTATCTTTTTGTTGGAGGTGCAGTCACAGTCACAGTGACTTCCATTGCACTTTCAGAGGCCCAGTGAAATCACCCTCTCTTGCACTGCATGAGCCCCCTATCGCTTTGTTGGAGGTGCAGTCGTAGTCTCAGTATAGTGGGAAAGTTTTTGTTAATTTTGAGGACGACAAATGAGATGTCTTGTGTATCTTTTTTTTTTAAAGTCGCAGTCCAGTGTGCATTCTATGTAACGCCAATGCCTAAGTTATGCTGATGGGTCAGCTTTCACGTGCCAACAACACATGGGGGGGGGGGGGTTTCCAGCACAATATACAGTAACAATTACCCTGCCTGCTGTACAATGTTCATTCATCATACGACGTCTGGAAGCAAAAAGTTGACACACACTCTACCCTATTTAGCAGGAGATAATTATACATTTATGTGAAATTTAATATGTGGCCTACAGTAGTTTGTAGTACAAAGTAAATCGTATTTTGGGTTAGTTAAACCCCAACTCAAGTAACTCCTCATGCCACCACCCCAAGCAATTACCTTCAACTAATCTTAAGCATATACAGTGCACAAAATGCACCCTGGGTGGCAGTGACTTTGACTGAACCTCCAGAGCCTCATGTATGTTTAGGAGGAATGTTGTATATTACATTCAGTGACTTCATCTGCACCATAGTCTCAGAAGTATGTTTTGGAATGTGGAGGGATGTATAGATTAACTCATCTTTACAAACAATTGACACTGCTGGTTGGTAAAAGAGTTAATGAGGCGCACAATTACACTGTTGATTGAATTGATTCTAATTTGCCTACTTTTTGTGTGCAATTGGACAAGCGTTAACACTAGACCTCCCTGATAGGTAAAGCAAAAGGGGTTAAGGACTGAAAAGCACGTTTCAGAATGTTTTTTCGTCGTAAGTGTATTCACTATCACCAATTATACAGGTATCAACTGTGAGTGAAGCGCTCATTAAAAATACTTGAAAAATGTGTAATGGCAAGTACGTACTTACATCCTTCCACATGTAGCTACAAATTAGATTGAAAGATCCCATAGGCCCCTACAGAGGGTGGTGATGTACTTCTATTTTTCCGAATAGTGTTGTTATCAGAATAGTTGCATGTATTATAACCTTAATAATGGTCATGAGATGGATTGAAAATTGTGACGAAAACGCGCAAAGCGTGCCAAAATTTTTCATTAAATACTGTAAGATAACCATGACAAAACCTGCGTTCATGCTCTGCATCGAGATACTTTCAATTCCCCAACAAACCAATTTGCCAATCACAAAGCCAGTCTTTTACCTGAGAATTCCTTAACAACTTTCAACCTTTGTTGCTGTGCTTCTGCGGGTGATGGTACCGGAAATTATTGATAATAAAGACAATATTGAGGTAAGATTTGAAGCGCGTGGAGGGCACAAAAATTGTGATAGTTTGCGAAGGATTTGCGATAATTTTGATAGTTTGAGAACCATTTGTGATAGAAAATGGTTAGGCTACAATATCTAGACCATCACTCAGTGGAAAACACACCTCACCCTACCCCCTACAGAAATCTATAGCTTAAACGCCTCTTGGGATCATTTTAAAATTTCCCAAAAAAAATCCAAAATCGATTGGGGGGCACACGCCCCCCTTCCCCTGCTGGTGCCGCTGGATGTAGCCTTGACCTAAACAACAGTCTGGATCATTACATCATGGAAGAAGTTGGTAGTGCTAGTACCGTATTCCTGCTGATAGTGTGTAAGACAAGAAGCGAACATAAGTAAAGATACACAAGCTAGATCCCATGATTAATGTACAGTACTTCGTCATGTATTTACTGTTCTTTGTGTATGTATTGATGTGCATTTAAATTAATATTCAGTAACATTGTTCCCAACAGTAGCTCCATTGGACAAGGACTGAACTACCGAAGGTGCAGTACTTATCAGATGTCTGGCCAAGATGCTTTCCATACTTCAGCACCTTACACTTGTGAGATGGCTGGTAGTCATTTTAATGCTGTCATGCTTAACCTGTTTCACCGTCTGTCTTACTCCTGAAATGATTCATCCGATGTGGCATGGTCGGCGGATACCAGTCACTAATGTCCAATCTCAGAACATTTCAAAACAGTGCAATGACAAACTTCATATGCTGACTTTAAATAATTCAGCAAAAGGTTTGTCAGTAATTTATTTTATAGTTTCATCTGTGCCTTTAATTTAGTGAATGTTAGTTGCTTTTTTTTCATGATCAATAACTTGATGCATATTCCATGCATTCATAACAAAACAGATATAAACAGCGCCATCTGCTGAACTGATGTTGAAGAATGTAAGAGCTACACAGCCTCCTGTTCAGGGAGGGGGAAGGATCAGGGTTGCTGTCTTAACAAAAGTAGGCACGTTTTTGTCTCCCCTTTGTGTGCATTGATAATAGACCAGCAGACCTTAGGGAGTAAACTTTCAGGTAGTTTATGTGAACCTCTAAAAGTGACTCATCACACAAATAATCACACATATTTACAGCAGGAATATTTTCCTCTGGAGAAGGTGTCATCTCATGAAGGGGCAGTTTGAAATCTAGAGTGGTATTTGAGGCCTCACCCTGTTAGACAGGCTACAGGGACATTAAAGTTATGGTGACATGCCACCAAAAGGAGCTGTTGTCACTCGGCAGTTAAAGAATAAAATCCACCAATGAAAAACCCATTGGAATTATTTCAAAATCTTTGGCCGTTCTCAAGGTGTACCTTTTCGAAGTTTGATGGTTTCTGAAGTAAGTCATTGCCAATGCAAAAATAATGATGTGGAGTGTTGTACAGTGTTAAGATTTCTTTTGTTAACCTTATATAAATTATCCCTTAATTACTGTTAAGACAGTTAGCAGTTTGGTGAGTGATATCATTTTTTTTAAGGAAACAATTTAACTTCCATAATAAATCCCTCAAGGGATGACAATGTTACAAGTGTCCTTGAAATGAAGATTGACAAAACGAAGGCTAACATAAGACAACACGAAGGCTACCCTCTCCTATGGTGATCGAGCTTTTTCAACAATATCTGCCGAATTGTGGAATGACCTACCATCTTTTGTCAAGAACTCTTCTTCTGTTGGACAATTTAAAACTAACTTGAAAACTCATTTGTTTACTTTGTCCTATTGACTGCCTGTTGTGTAGTTTTTATAGCGCTTTGAGACTTCTTGTGTAAAGCGCTTTATAAGAACTGTTATATTATTATTATTATTATAAGCCATATTTGGTATGTCCCTCTTTTCACATCACAAATTTGCATACTTAGTTCATGTTTTTTCATGATAGTAAAATAGAAATTACCCTGTAAAGTGGTCAATATTTGATTGATTTTGATGGGAACTGTGTCTGTTTTCTGGATTTTTAATGCTTTTTACATCAAATATTCAACAATATAATTTTGATGTCACCAAACCTTTAAGGATGATCCCTCTCCCTATACCTCCCACCCCCTCCCCCCATAGTATAAAGCCCAGGTCTATCTCAGTTCCAACTAAAGGGTCCCTATGGTTCCGTGCAAGTGTGTTTCCAAGCTTTTCTCCCTTTTTAACTTGAGAACAGTAGCTGGCTACTGATCCCTCCATCAGTTCATTAATACAGAAGGCCCTGCAAGTTAAGTCACTTCCATTTGAGCTACAGCATTACTCCTGCTCTAGTTACATTCAGCTAGCCCTCCGATAGAATCATGCACAGTTCCTACGTGACAAGGTGATTCTAAAGCTCACTTTCTTCATACTATGGTATGTTTTATGTATCTTTCAGCCTTGGATGCATTTGGAAAGCCTGGAGCAGGAATTTTGGTCGGAAATTTCAACTGGTTAGGACATTTTGATGAGTGTGATGGCCTCAAAGATTTTCATTACTGTTTGGTGGACTTTAACATTTCACAAGTGGGAGAGATTGATGGCATACTAGTGAGTTATTTGTTGTGAACCTTCCCTAATGTTTCTATTTCATTTCAAATTACAGTACTGCAGAAGGGAGAATAAATTGTTATATCAACTTTATATAAAGCATATGCTTTCTACTTTGCTTTCTACAGGGAGTCTTTTCTTTTTTTATTGTGTGGTTTTACCAGTAGAGTGACTTATGGTCATTAAGTTTGTCTAAAAAATCTATTCTTTCTATCTTCTAGGAGAGAACTAAGTTGAATAAACATTATAATGGTGCACAACTTGCAAAGCAGCTGCATATCAAGCCAGTGTTGACAGTTGACAGTGAACCTCCCCCCAGGGCTCCCCCACTACTTCCAATTAATTGCCTCGGTGCCTCGCCACGCTCACACCTATAATATTCAGCACATTACAGGATTGCGTATCTTCATATTTTGGGGATTACTTGTGTGTGGTATCATATGCCTGCAGTTTTGTTTACATTAATATAATTCTTTTGCAATTATTAAATTAGATATTTGTTACTGACAAGTTTTCTCCATCTTCTGAATCACAGATCCCAATGCTGTATGGTGTGTGTGCACCACAAGAATGCTCAGAGATGGATGTTTTAAATGGAATTGAGTATTTTACTGGTAAGTGTTTCTACTAAAACAGAATCTTTAGTAGTAGAACATTCTCATGTCCCCAAATGTACCCCATGAATTTGTGATCATTGCCATAACTAGATTATTTTAAAACAGCGCTGATTTCAAACTGTGCTACCAATGTGTGTTACGGCCACTCTGATTGGTCAGTGACATCACAGTTCAGTGAAAGGGTGATGACTAGCTCAGCAAAGTGGCTGTACAGTGATCATTCAAATCTTCAGACTAAACATTGCTATATGATGCAGGGAGTCTAGGAGGACAGCAGCTGCCCCCCCCCCCCTCCTTCCAACAAAAACCTGTTGATTGCATTGAAAATTATTGTCATGATGTCATGATTTTTTGCAAATTAGGAAAGATCTCAGTTCAAGCACCTTTCACCCTTTTATGTAATGGTGTCCTGTGCATTTATGAAACTGCATGACCTGGGTATCTTGAGAAGGGCAGGCAAGCTACTGTAGTGTCTTAAAGTCAAAGGGGACAATCCTTGGGCCAGTGTTTCTAAACTGGTGGGCTGCAGTTCATTGGATGGCCACAGTGTACTGTACCCTTCAGTGGGTGACAAAGTCTCCCAGAAAATTTTGTTACAAATTTGCTATGCCTTTAGTTCTATCATTATTTCTTAGTATGATTTATCTAACATGCTACAGATGTTACTTTAGTAGTATATGTTGCTTTAACTGTTGATACTTTTCTCTGGTTTAAGTTATAAATGTAAGTGGAACTTGTTTTCAGTTAATAGAGAAAGGTGATCCTCAGGTAACTTCAACAAGCAGAAGTGGGCCTCAGGTTACAAAAGGTTGAGAAACCCTGACTGAGGGGATACAAAGGGGATAGAACTCCTTAGTGGGGGTCCTCATACTGTTGACATTGGTCCTTACTAGAACTCAGATGCATGATGCCATGCATTTTTTTCATGATTTTTATCACACAGGTCATAACAATTAGCAGTGCTGGAAAAAATGCAAACTTCCCGGCAAGCCAGAAATTATTTCTCGTGTGACTATAGTTCTTTGCTATCTAAGCTGAGCATGACCATGGGTTCATGCATAGGGTATAGAAAACTTTTGACAAAATGAAGCCTCCCAGATTGCAGGAAATGGCCCTTCCGGGCCCTGATGATTGCATCTCGGGTGGGGGCTTGGAAAATATTTTGAAAGAAGTAGTCGTCTGGCTTTTTGGTATCAGACTGTACGTGGTAGCCTGACAGGACTTTGTTTGAGCCCGACATAACTAAATTCACGCATATACATCTAGCACTCATAATACTGTTCTTTGACTTGTTTGTGCATGAATTACTTATGTAAAGCCTCCTTGTGTTGTGTTTTTTTTCAACGTTTGTTACAATTACTTTAGTTTTGTTCCTCTGTCAAGCGATTTAGGCTCAATTCTCTTTCGCGCCGTACAGTTAGGCCATTTAGCTCAGCACCTACATTGTATGTACTGTTCATATATAGGCTATATATGAACGTCAAAAGACAGCTCACAGTGCGTGTTTTGCACGCAGTGCATGTGGATTGGGAACATTTGGATACAAGGCCAGAGAGGTAGTGTGAAAGAATGTTTTGTTTTAAGTCCCCTCAACTCTCTGGCGAAGAGCCGGGGCGAAAACCAAACAATACTCCCGAAGGAGGTCTGCTCCCTGAAGGAGCTGTATGTCTCCAAGGGACAACTCAACTCAACCAGAACTACGTACGTGACGTGCGAAGTCTCGCTCTAGACTGGCTGAATAGAATGGCCTCTGAAAGAAAGTGCTAAAAATTTACCATTACCGTAAAATACATACCCAAATAGATACGTCAATTAGCTTGACTTTATGTTACTAGATTTCATACTTATGACTTACATTAAGATGGCATGCTTTCATTATCTAAAGATGTAATTTTGGTAAAACAGTTATGTGACATAAACTATGCACATATTCCAACCAATATAATATTCTCTTGCCTCAAATCACTTGGTAAGACTTCAAATTTTTGGTGGAAAGACGTTTTTGGAAACAAACTTCACATCATCAGCTCTAGCATCATACACATTCTCTCAAGGGGTATATTGCGCTGCATTGTGCACAGAAAAAAAATCTTCTATCCTGTACTATCTATCCTGTTACTACCTTAAATACTAAAATGATTCCTACCTTAATGTTGCTCATAATTTTCCATTGCTATTCAAACTGTTTGTTTCCAAACTATAAGTTTCCAAGTATATGGCAAAAAAGAGCAAAATATTTCCCATTTTTGTGTAACCCCGTCTGCTAGTGGAGCCTGCCAAAGTCACGTGCACTGCTTTGGCATAGCATATCAAAGAGAGCACCCAGGCAACGAACGAACGTTTGTTCGTATGTGATAACAGCATGCACAGTGGCTGCCGTATCGTACCATACATAGTTAACGGTACTGTACGGGTGAAATTTTGGCCTAGGAGATGCATTAGAAAGATTTTTACTGTAATTATCACGAAGGATCAGTGTGTACAGTAGGTAGTAGATTTTGATAAACAAGAAAGCAGTTTACGAGAAATTTGAACACATGGTTGAGGTACTTTACAGTGCAGAAGTTGTAGTGACAAACTTAACATTATTTTTTGTTACAATGCACATTACAGCACACTAGGCACAAAGCCACAGAAGGTAATAGTAGGACTGACTCAGTATCCGAAACATTTAACATCCTGTAGTGTGCACTGCATTAGCTGTGCATACAGTGAGATTCCTTAGAGCTGCATGGCCATTGATCGAAGGCTGCGAGTGCATGACCAAGGGATTTAGTCAAAAATAAGAGAATAACACACATAAACAAACCTCCTGGTAAGCTGGTAGGCCTAAATTAAAATGTTTCTTAAAGGTTTCAACTAGAGTAGTGATCAGTTATTTTTCTCCATGTTGGTTTTAAAATCATTCCAAATTCTCACATTGTTATAGATTTTTTTTTTCGACGCGGCAGGATTTCCCGCGAGATGCAAAATTTAACGGCAAAGAACTTCCCGTTTTGCCGATTTTTTCCCGCCCTGACAATAAGTCACAGTTCACTCATAGCACTTGCAAAGTTGTAGGATGGTCTTCTTGCACACTTTTTTAGAATGCTTGAACTGATAACCATTCTGCAAACATTTAAGTGTATAGTGTGAAGCTCAATGAATAATTTATGTCAACATATTCACTGGATAAGGTTTTTTTGAGCAGAGATTTAAATCTATGAGGCTTTTCTAGCTCACATTTTATAATTTCTTTTATAGATAAAATTCCAGGCTTCTCAGTTGTAGCCAACTTTCAACCCATGTGTGCAAAGTACCCCCATCAAGATTTTGATGTGAAATTTTATTTGGCTATGTAAGTGCTATTCTGTTGGAAAGATCTGGAATGAAGTGCTTGTAAATTTACCTTACTGCAACAAGCATTTTTTTTTTTATTTTGGCCTTTTACATTTCACATAAACAGTGACATAACTTAAGCTATACAGTATTTCTGTTAAGAAATGTATTTACACCAGCGACAGATTAGGTTATGAAATTATTTTCAAATAATAAACACTAAAAGTTTGACATCCTTCCTAACATGGACCAGAAAATCCAAAGAAAAAAATATATAAAGATATTAATGTAATGACTATGGCACTGTGGTTTTATTAAAAATATAAATACCAATGCTGCAGGTGAAGGATGAATAAATTATAAATTATTTATGTTACATAAATGATATAATTTGTTTTGATTGGTCTCACAAAAATGAGGTTACATTTCAGATGAGTGTGATCTTGTTCAAGTAGTAAACAGTGCCAGTTACTTATCTGTTAGCCTATTCTTAGGTTGATTAACCTTTGTGTTTTGTGAAAGTTGCATCCCTATGTTTTGTATGGTCACCTTTGATGACATTTTTTAATGTGTACAATGCTGTCACTTTTTCATGGCAGGGATGTTTTGCACCTACCCTCCTCTTATAAGAATGAGTTATTTCACAATGATATCCTGTTTGCATTTTTTATAGGACAATATTTGGCTTACTCTTCTTGTTGGTAGTTGGGTCTTCCCTCTACCATGCTTGGTATCATTCGCAAGCGTGCCGTCACAAACCTGATTTAAATCCTCTGGAGGAAACTCTAGGTCAACCTTACCCAGATACCTCCCCTCTAATGACATCTCAAGGACCTCAGATCCACATCACACCTGATGTACCCACAAATTTTGAAGACAAGGAAGGTTAGATCAAAGAAGAAAATCCCTTGTAAATTTATTAAAAACATCAAAGATACAGGGAAGGGTGATGCAATGATGTTAAATACTATATTTGAACTGATCTTTGTTTTATTTTCATCACATTTGACAGTAGTTTTTACGTTTGGGGTTGTTTGATTTTCATACTTTAGCTGACTGAAATTGAAAGAGAAGGGAAGGGGGTAGGAGAGGGTGGGGTAGAAGACAACTTTGGTAAGTCTGATAGTGTATTTGTTCAAATTTGCATTTTTTGATGTCATCAACATATTGACAGGAAAGTCTTTCTTTAGGATTGCTTTGTATACTTACAATGTAGCATTTATGGAAGAGGGTTGAGTGGGTGGAAGAGTTTTGGGGAACTGACATGAATATGCTAGGTACAATCTTTGTCATTATACATCTTCAAAATACCTCAACAGGGTTTTCTGTAGCTGATTATAATATCACAGTTAAGTGTCAACAGGAGGAAGGATTCAGAGAAACTGTGCAGCTGTTAAATTTATAACTTAGTTTCTTTGACAAATTGACTGTGTCATGTTTATATTGCTTACGCTGCTAGCCATGAAAATTCTGATGCATTTTTTCTGCACTGATTGATATTCTAGTCCATACCTGTTTTTGAGCAAGTAAACAAAATGCTATAAAGGTTCCAAAAGTAGTAAAGCATCACAAAAGAAATCTTTATTTAAAATGTCAGTCACTGTTTCATATTTCAGATCATTCAATATCAGATGGCCATGTTCAAGCGGACATTGAGAGTAAGTCCCATATATTAGTATTGTTTCTTTTGGAATAACTTCAAGGAGAAGCATGTGTACTCTTTCAGTTTTAGCAAGCAGATATGTATTGTTGACTGGGTGAACCTTACACCTTTTTGTGGAGGTCAAAGGTTTTGTGAGTTTTCAAAAGATCAGGATATGAAAATTTTGTATAGGAGGATATCTTATGCTAAGAAGCATAGAAAACAGTTCTGTGCATGGTATTGTATGCATTAGTCATTATGAGACAAGAATTCTGTGGCTGCAGTTTGCATGGGTAAAAGTTCATCTGAGGTTATCCGAGTTACAAAAAAACTTTTAGTAAGCATGATATACTAGTGTGGATGTCATTACATTGATCAAAATATTAGTGCATGATGACATTTCCAGTACATACATGTACATTGTAGGGGCTAGTTCTGGTGACAGCTGAAGTCTTGTAAAATGAATTCTTCAAAACCTCAATGCATTTTTGCATTCTGGTTTATGCATTGTATTAGCAGTTTCAATCAGCCACCATACCTTATTTACTGATGCAAGTATGATTTGGTTATTTTTTGGTTATTTTTTTTTTATTATGTGAGAGTATTTATGTCACTCATAAAGTTGTAAGGCTGGTACAAGGTCACTCTTTGCTTTTCATTTTATATTCAATATTTATGAAACATGCAGAGGAAGATGTAGCTTAAGTATCAGAACAAAGTCAGACTGACTGCTAATGCCATCTAACCTAGGTTCTTAAGTGCTGGCCTGCGGGCCATTTATGTATCCTTTAATATGGATAAATTGCAAGCTGTTGAAGATTGGAGGAGCTTAAAATGATAAGAAAACAAAACACTTGACGTCCTGAAAACAAGGGGAGTTCTTTCTGTGGAAAGTAATAATTCTACTAGAAAACTTTTACAGTTGCATGTGGAGTAAGTGTGCGTATAATTCCCAATTTTTTGAACATTTCAAGATTCCCCTCAAATTATGATAACAATTGACTGGTCAGACTAAGACTTACTATTCTTCACAACTCATCAGTGAATTATTCAGCAGCTACTGTTTATATATGCTTTGACACTTCCAACATTATATGTTGAGTTTATGTGTGAGCTACTACGCATCATTAATGCCCTAGTTACGGCACCTCTAGGTGATATAGTTCCTTTATAGCACATAATATAGTCAGTCTAACTCATTGACTCTATAAATGTTCTGTTTAAAAGGTTGATATTACATTGAGTCGAACTGATATTCACTTGTACACCATGTAATTCAAGCAGTAGGCACTCCGTTGGCACTCTAAAAGTCATCTCTAAGACTTATCTGTTGTATTTCTTTGTTGAAAGGTAAAACACTGAAGACTTTCAACGAAGTCATTTTCAGTTGGGCTTTACCTCAAAATCTACCAAAGCTGCTATCAGGGAAGCAAGCTAAGGGAAGTATCCCTTGCCTTCATGGTATCAGAGTCCTCAGCATGCTCTGGGTTATGCTGGGTCACACCTTTGCAACCCCTGCCTCGATAGGGACTTGTAAGTATCTTGGTATGTTAACTTTTGTAGTGTTACCTCACTTTCTGACATCATGTGACCTTACCTTATGTTAAGGTCTACCATACTTTCTAATCAATGGCTTGCACTTTTACCTCAAGGGGACTTTTGCATTACCCAAAACGTCATTTAGGAATATTGCCATATGTCTATCAACAATATGGTGACTACACTTTGATTGACATAAATTCAAACAATAGTATCACATGGATTGGTCGCCGGTGATGACTTGTGCAGATTAGTAGTGTACCCCCATATAGGGAAAACTCACACACAGTGGTTTGTGGATGTGGCCTTCAGCAATTTTTCAGGCCATTGTAGCTTTGTCCAGGAGGTGAAGCAGACTTGGGTTTTTCTTTAAAATTGAAGGAAGAACTAAAAGTAAGCTTAGTCAGAGAATTTTTAATGTGGGGGGGGGGGATGTTTTACCCTAAAACATATTACTATGTTACACACATCACACAAAAAGAATGAAGTCCAATAATTTTTTGCTTATATAGAAAAATAGTTATGAGAAGATTATGTTTCATAGCAGATTACCATGTCCATGAAAGAGCCATGATTACTGTTATTTCCAGCCTCAAAGAAATTCAATACCACTCTGAAAATTTGTAGTTTGGCAAGTACACAGATATTAACTCAGATTTAGTTCTAGATTTTTTCTTTTTCTCTTTTTTTTTTTTTTTCTTTTTGTAGTAGGCAGTGATGATGTCACAGAATGTAAGAGTAGGCTAGCCGTAAGAAGTAGTGTACAGTTCCATGGTAGCATGAATCAGTTACTATGGCAACTTGTCAGTGACTTTCATTTGCTCTCAGGACCATAACAAGACTCAGCTATCTTTAGCCTTGTATACATAACACTGGTGCATCCTTCTTGGTTTCAGATTTATCAGCAAAGCAGAGTGATGTGCTCTATGACACCTTTGAAAGTGATGAATTTAATCAAAAAATATGATTGCAAAACTTTTTCCTTCTCAATACGCACATGATGATGACTAACTTCACATCTTAGTAGGAGAACCTTGATATTTTGACATTTGAAAATGTATGTTCAACTAGATACATTCAAATCAGTCATACTTTGCAAATTTTATACTTTTATAAACTCAGAATTCTCAATCAAACTCATCACTTCAAACCTTGTGTCACACACTGTAAATCAGTGTTTCTCAGGTTGCCTAATTACATGCTAGTGCTGATTAAAATAGGGATGGGTGCAGTACGCCGTCAACGAGGGCTACAAACTCAAAATTTTTGGTAACAAACTCAGAAACTGAAAGGTTGAGAAACACTACTATAGCGGTATGACTTACTGAGTGCCTAACAACCTTTGATTTATAACAAAATTTTCATTTCAGTAAATCCAGAAACAGGAATAAACTGGTACAAACGATTTGGTTTTCTCTTTGTATTAAATGCCTACTTTTCTGTGGATTCTTTCTTCTTCCTTAGGTAAGTATTTGGATGTCTTTTCACAAATTCAGATTTGTGATGTTGATAAAATGGAGTACATTCTCTCACATTTACTATGATAATTAAAACAAGTGTAAGTGTTAGCTGAGATGATTTTTTAACTTTCAACTACAAAAGTATATGTAATGTGTTTATAACATGGTTCCCTAAGGTAGTTTTACATTTTTATTCTACTTTCATGAACATAAACCGGTCCATGAATCTAATTGTAACAGTACAGATCCTTAGAGAAAGAGGAGGCTTGCAAAAGTGTGAGCTTCTAGTTGCAAATCCGTTAAGACATCTCCCTCCCACCCAAACACACGAAAGAACAAACAAACAAAGGAACAAACAAACGAAAGAAGGAACGAACAAATGAAGCAAAAAGATAGAAGAAGTATAAACATGTCCTACAATATATACAGAGAAGAAAATACAGAATTGCACCAAAACTAAATATTTTATCAGGAACAAGAGTATGAAAGTAGGAATGTTCTATAAAAAGAAATAAATGTGGAAATAATGGGTTATGATTTTGAGATCAGGTCCAGGTTGTTCCGAAAGTTGTCACCACAATATTTAAAAGAGTTTTTACAAGTAGTAAGGTTTATACAAAAGGACCCCCCCCCCCCCAGCTGATATTCGAAAAATCTGTTGGCTCTAAATTTTGAGATTTTGATGAACACAGAGCCTGTCAATGTAAGGTGATAGTTTGTTACCCCATATAATTATACTGTATTTAAAAATTTAGATGATAAGATTAAGTATTACATAGAGATGAGAATTGACTGAGGAACAGTACTTCTAATTTTGCAAGGATTCCATGTGTCCTAAGTTTTATGTATGCAGTTCCACCAGCTCAAAGTTGAGTCATAGAAGTTTCTTTGTGAGATTTGCAAACACTGTTGATTTTAATATTCAGTTAGTATGATGATATCTGTACTTGTTAAAGACAGACCAATACAAAATTTGTCTTGTTCACAGAGAGTGGCAATTTATATGTCTCCAAAACATTTACCAAAATGAAGTGCTATGTCATTGATGTAGGGAATGAAAAGCTAATCACCTCAAAATAAAAAAATTATCATCCTTGCAATACTCAGCAAAATTAGGAAAAATATACGCCATACAAATTTGAAAGATTATTATATTTTTAACTAGTACTGAATGTTAATAAGATAACAGACAATCTATCTCTTACATACCTGTGTTAGCATCGTCTGTGGATAGTTTTGTATGTCTATGTGCATGTTGTTTGTTGTATTCAAGATGATAGTAACACTAGAATGGTATACAGTGGCTACATTAACTGGTATATTTCATCCATGCTTTGTAGTGGTTTGTTTATTATCACATACCTGTTTATCTTGTATGTGTGTGTTCTATTGTATCTGTGTTAGTGCATAGTGCTTGCTCTATAAAAAGATGATAACACTAGAATGGTGTATAGTGGCTACATTAACTGGTATATTTCATCCATACTTTGTAGTGGTTTGTTATTATCACATACCTGTTTATCTTGTATGTGTGTGTACTATTGTATCTGTGTTAGTGCGTAGTGCTTGCTCTATAAAAAGATGATAACACTAGAATGGTGTATAGTGGCCACATTAACTGGTATATTTCATCCATGCTTTGTAGTGTACGTTTGTTTATTATCACATACCTGTTTTATCTTGTATGTGTGTGTACTATTGTATCTGTGTTAGTGCATAGTGCTTGCTCTATAAAAAGATGATAACACTAGAATGGTGTATAGTGGCTACATTAACTGGTATTTTTCATCCATGCTTTGTAGTGTACGTTTGTTTATTATCACATACCTGTTTTATCTTGTATGTGTGTGTAGTATTGTATCTGTGTTAGTGCGTAGTGCTTGCTATATAAAAAGATGATAACACTAGAATGGTGTATAGTGGCTACATTAACTGGTATATTTCATCCATGCTTTGTAGTGGTTTGTTTATTATCACATACCTGTTTTATCTTGTATGTGTGTGTACTATTGTATCTGTGTTAGTGCGTAGTGCTTGCTATATAAAAAGATCATAACACTAGAATGGTGTATAGTGGCTAAATTGACTGGTATATTTCATGCATGCTTTGTAATGGTTTGTTATTATCACATACCTGTTTTATCTTGTATGTGTGTGCACTATTGTATCTGTGTTAGTGCTTGCTATATAAAAAGATGATAACACTAGAATGGTGTGTAGTGGCTACATTGACTGGTTTACTTTATCTTTCCCTTATAGTGGTCTGTTAGTCACATACTTGACGCTGAAACTCATGAAGAAAAAGCAAGGCAAGATTCCCTGGCATTGGTTCTATTTTCATCGTTACTGGAGGTAAGTAGGCTTTGTTTACATTACAGTTATCAGAGATTTCCTACATCTAGAGCAGTGGTCTGCAAAGTGTATTATTCTAGAAAATGTTTGATGTGTACTAAGCCTCTAGGCTACCTAAATATTTTGTAGAGTTCCACCACATCTTCACAAGGAAAGGGATATGAAACAAGTGTGAGTTTTATTTTAAACACATTGGTAAGTAAAAGAAAAGTAATCTTCCAAGAGCATGTTGTTGGAAATTCCTCTTGTTTTTTTTTGTTTTTTTGTTTTTGTTTTTTGTTTGTTTGTTTTGGTTTTGTTTGTTAAGTCCCCATTGAGAGGTCTTGGCCTTCCTATGCAAAAATTACTTTCAGGGTCACAAGAGAATAGATAGTGGACCACTGTCAAAAAGTATTTGAAAACTTTGCACATTGAAGTTATGAATGAAGCAAGAAACAGAGATAGGATTTTAATAGCTAATCAGTGCTGGAGATTCAACAAAACCCAAGGTGGTGGTATGACTTATATGTCTCTAAGAAACAAATCTTGTGGATAGTTTGAAGAATGTAACCCCAAGTCTTTGTAAATTAAATTTAATTTCATCCTGGGAGGTTCTAAAAAGGGGACATTTCTGCAGCTTACACTTTGTACAGCCCTCCAGCCATCAAGGGCTGAATGAGGATGAGCGGAAGTGTAGGGGGGGCTTGTACAGTTCACCAGTCTGGACTGCAGCCAAGTAACTATGGTTCAGCAAGGACAAATTTTCCTCATTTAACATGATCATACCTCCAATTCCTCCTTTATGTTCCCCTCTTGTAATGTGGTAGTACCTATTTTGGCTCTTTTAAATGTGAAACTTATTGGATACTCATCCATAATGCTTTTAGAAGGTCTTTTATCTGCTCTTTATATGTCCATTTCTTTAAAATCTTGAGGTTTGGGACTATATGTTCATGTTTTCACAAAACGGTTTTTGTATCAAATTCAGTTTACTCTTATGTTTCCTTGTACTCTACAGAAAAAGAAATGATTGAAACAAATGTATCTTTTCAGACTGTCTCCAGTTTTAGCCATAACAATGCTCTTTTACGTTTGTGTAACTCCTTACTTTGGCCATGGACCCTATGCTCAGAGTCTTGGTGTGAGAGAATTGTGCCCAAAATACTGGTGGACAAACCTACTCTATATTAATAACTTCTACCCAGTGAACAGTGCAGACATGGTAAGATTCTATGACATATACTATTAATTTTCATTTAGCTTTGTGTACAAAAAGCTAAAGTGCAGCTTTAAAACCATAAAAGCATGCACATTTTAAGTAGAATGAGAATGGTTAGAACTGATATTGCAACATTGTACAGGTTAAGATTTAAGTATGTGTGGAAAAATGGAAATAATAATAATATTCTTTGATTTTGTTTGTAAATTTTAACTCCAAATTAAGGCATCTTTTCCTCTGTTGTTTAATATACTTCATGAAATAAAAATGGAGAGTAGAACTAAGAATGAATTATATCAGGAAGTAAACATTAATACTGGCCAGCATACTTTGTATGTATAACATTTTGTTAGGGTGCTTGTTGATGTTCACAAATTTGTATTCAAAGATAAGATGACATACTAAGGTTGTTACTGTGTGTACCATTCACAATGGATCATGCAAGCTGCTATAATTAAACATTGATTACATATTATAATTCATCTGTCACACATAGGCACACAAGGCTGGGGGGAGGGGGTGGGTGAGGGGAGGAGGATACTCCCCAGAGTCTGTGCAAAACCCATTCTTCAGGCAACTTCTGGGAAAAATTGGGCAAATTTCCACAGGGGTATACAGACTTTTCTTGTAGAAAAATGGCCCAGCTCCCAGAAAAAAGTATCCTGTACAATACTATACTACCTCAATTAACAGTGAGTGTTTTGTAGAGCTTTGAACATTTTAAGAGTGGCATTATTTTTCTTTTCAATTAAAAGAAAAAGCAGCAACCATGGCTCTCATTAGTATGATTACACTTACTAAAAAACATGCAGTTACATCTGTTTGAAATATTATCCCAAAATTCGGAGAAAATTAATGGGTGGGATACGTTGTTTTGGTGCTGTAAATAAGCAGTACAAAGAATCATGTTGCAATAGTGTAAGTCAAAGTAATATAATGCAAAGTTTTCTATGGTGATGTTTATACTACATCCTACACTGCTTCATAGTAGGAATAAAATGAAAACGTAACAAAAGCAAGAAATAAAAATTACAACAATAAAAAGTAACATGACAGCACTAAAACTACAAAATTAATATAAAAAAATTACATTAAAATTAAATGATATGAACTAATCTGAATTTATATTACTCTGTAACAGCAATAAGTAAAGCAAATCATTGGATATAGTGTTACATTTAGTTTTATTACCCTGCACAAGGGGTTATGCCTGGAAGGAAGGAAAAGTGTACTTTATGTCATTTGTTGGTACTTTTAGAATGTAATTGAAAATGTATGCATTGTATAGATGTTGCAAGATGAATAGATTTCATTCTTTCTGCAAGCTTGAGGCATTGTTTGATCAGTAACCTAATACTTCTCTTTTACAGTGCCTAGGATGGGTGTGGTACCTTGCCAATGATATGCAATTTTACATCATCAGCCCAATAATCCTAGTGCCTCTTTTCTTGTAAGTCTTTTTTTAATTCCTTGATTTCCTTCTGTCTCTTATGGTTTAGCTGTTTTGTATTTAATGGTGCCATAATCAAGTCAGCCTTCCACATAGTATAAGTTTATTTCAGATTTGATTTGTTTTGAACTTTGACCTCAAAAGTTGAACCTATTTGAGATAGCTAGAAGAGTGGAAAGCAGTATAGTAAACAAACTGTGGCATTGGTGTAGGAGCCAAAGTTGATTTGGGGGGACTGTAACAACTTGCCCGAAAAATATAACCAAAAATTTCCGCGAGCTCCACACACATTTCAACATGTTAATGTACATATCATATAGGCATGCATCAGTTATCACACTGCAAGCCAATTAAATACAATCATTTGCCGTGTTACTAACTTTCGATATTGATTATAATTTTGGGGAAGTTGTTACAATAATAATTATAATAATCAATGGCTTAGCCATGATTTCTCTTGTGGGGATGAGGGGGCATGCATTATGTTTTGTGATGGCTGGCCTGGGGGAGGGTGTCCCCCTCCCCTTTGAAAATTTTTGAAAAATTAGGTGTCCATACCTGCAATCTGGTGCCACATATTATACCTTTGGAGTAAAATTTGCGTTCAAAATTTTACGTATTTTAGGTCCTTAAAAAATCAAAATTGGCATCAGTGAGGGAGGCATGACCCAGTGGCCCCCTAAATACACCACTGATAATCATAATAAAAGTTTCATCATTAAAAAAGCACACTGGTGAATTTATACAGAATATATAGGTGCTGGTGCATTCAAATCAGAACTTTATTTTAATTACCATGGAAGTTTTTTAAACTATTGATTAACTTTAGCTACATCATTGCATTATTTTTCTTTCAGAAGGTACCCGGAAAATTCTTGTCATATTGCCCGAATTTTCACAAAAATATTTGGTTGGGGGCTGCAGTCCCCCTCCCATACCCATTAACTGTGATGTACATATTCCAAATCATGAGACACTTGTGTATCACTTGAGAGAGAGGTTTCTTTGTGATATGTTATGTTTTACATGTAAATCAAAAGGTGAATTCAGACATCACCACTCACAGTTTTATTATAAGAGTAGGCTACTATTGAAAAAGAGGCACTATTTTACTCATGGAAAAATTTCAAGCTATTTATGACAATTAAGTCAGTATTTTCTAGGATTAGGAAAACCCAAGAGCATCAACATTTTCTGAACAGTGGGAGGGGGGTATGACCTTGAGCAGATTTAATTCAAGTGCTGATCGTGGAGCCCTAGCAGCTTCAGCTCCAGGGCCTACTTGAGGGCTTTTGAAAACGTTGGATTCAGATGATCTGTGGTGCAATCTGAGGTATTTTTGCACAATTTTAATCCATTAAATGGCTGTTTCCACCATTTTTTAGTTTTATTTCATTTAATCTGCTACTGTATTCTATGGAGTTCAAACATTCACCTCCTTTTTTCATTAGGGCTCTGGAAAAGGGGGGGGGGGGGCGGGGGATAAACACTATGATATCCCCACTTTTGAAAGTCCTTTCTGTTGAAAAGTTTGAAATTTAATTGCCCTCATTATGATGATTGTAGGGCCCTCAGAACCAGGGAAATATTGACTTCTCCTCTTCAAATTTTTCTGGAACCCTTGTCATAGACATACCCTCAGTGTTCCTATAGGAGGGCTTTGTGCAAATAATGGAAGAAGCCCTTCTTTCTTCAAACACCAAAAAGT
The DNA here is from genome assembly GCA_029531755.1 of Holothuria leucospilota. Classification (NCBI taxonomy): domain Eukaryota; kingdom Metazoa; phylum Echinodermata; class Holothuroidea; order Aspidochirotida; family Holothuriidae; genus Holothuria; species Holothuria leucospilota. The sequence continues at coordinate 61,781,430 of CM055965.1, forward strand.
GTGGATATGGTTAGGACTGCACACATTCAATGTCACATGAATTATCTGTTAAAATATCATAACCTTTGGTTAACTGTATGTGTTACAAACACAATGTTTAAACAAAGCTTCTATAGTCTTTTGCATTTTTTACTCTTACAAAATGTACTTGGTGAAATTTGTCTTTTTGCATGTTTAAACCATTTTGAGGGGAAGGAGAGGGGGTTGTAAATTTCAAAAAAAATTGAGTCCCAAAATTATTTTAGATACAACTTATACCATAGCAACCTGGGAATCACTACTTTCAGCAGTCTGGGAGGCTTTTTGAAGCAAAATTTACCTTGGTAAACTGTGTACCAACTCATGTTGCCACTCTGCTCAGTAAGAGTCACTTGTCAAATTACCCACAAAATAATGTTCTTACAAAGTAAGGCCACGTAGAAGGAGATCTGGCCCTTAAAGCACAAACATTTAAAAGCCTGTATTGACCATACTGGAACCTCAAAAACACCATTTTTGTTTTTCATTTGCCTTTGAAAAACCCTTATGTAATAGTATAGATGGAGGTCTGTGTTATTTATGTTAGTCATTTATTTTTAAATTTTTTTTTTTTTTTGTTCTATTAGCTAAATTTTATTTCATCTTCTCAGCATTCCATGGCTGGGCCTGTCACTTATAGCAGTATTGTGTGCAGCTAGCGTGTCTGTCACTGGCATTCTTGTTGCAGTTTATGACTTCCCAGCAGCACATAAACCATTTGAGTAAGTGGCATTTTTTTTCCAGAATATCATCCAGTTCAATGTTTATTTCACATCAGTTATGGATCAGCTTGCTTTGCTATTCTTACCTTACATTCTACTTGTACAATTATTACTTGGTTACACCCTACTCCGCACCGGTCATTAACATATCACCATACAATGTAAAAACATGCAGTAAAGGAAGCTGCTCTTCTAGTTCATGGAACTTGTTCATTTTCCAAGTGGTATTTAACCTTCGGAATGGCCATCATAGTGACTTTTCAAAAATGTGGGTAGAATTGTGGGAAACTAGTGGCTAAACCAGCTTTGGTGTGTCAAATAAATCTTTAGTTCCAAATACCCAGTCATTAATCAAGAAGGAATAAATGCAGATTATTGCCGTCAAAAGACATATTTTAAAGTATCAGCACTGCTGAGCTTCTACATCATTGCTGCCCTTATTATATTACATTGTGTAAAGGGGTAAATATTTTATTAGCAGTTACACAGGCTTTGATTCATCACTTTACAGGTCTTGTGTGACTCTTCCTTCAGGAGCTACAATTTTTGCTTGAAACCCTTGTAATATTTTTAAACCTCGTCAGGATGCCTACTGTATTTGTGATCATTTAGATTGGATACAATGTCAGTTTGCAAGGAAACATTAAGTGCACATCTCTGTTGGGATTCTTTGAAGACATACATACAAATAATTTGTAATTTTTCCTACCTTGTGTAAGAAGTCATAATATTCAAATGTGAACAAGCAAGCAGTAGAGAATGCCCCTTGTCTGCCCTCCGAGAGCAGGTAAATTTTGTCCTAAAACAGGCTCCTAATTAGTCTTTGCATAAAAGAAACCAGATTAAGTGTGTAAGTCAATGGAGAAATAAATGATGGTGCTCTTCCTTAAGTCAAAGAGGGTTATTGATCAAAGCAGCTGTACTCTAAAGGTAGCCAAACTTCCTCAGGTACCAAGTGTACTTAATGATATGCATTTAAATGATCCAATTTTTGTTTTTGTTTCTTTTTCAATTCCCCCCCACCGATGTGAACCACTTCAGTCTAGCCTGTTATCACTCAGTGGTCGCATCTATGTTTCTGTATCTTCCATTCACAGAACTCAGCCTGAGACACCTGAAAGTTTCGGAGATGTAATCTATGACAAGCCATACTGCCGTATTCCTCCCTATCTGGTTGGAATGCTACTTGGCTATGTTTTCTACAAATATCCTCCAAAATCAGTGAAACTTAACTGGGTAAGTGGGCCAACTCAATAATTCAAATTACAAAAGAAGAATGAGATTATTGAAGCATTGAACAGATGTTCAGATGCAAAGTTGGACAGTGTTTTATTCAGGAGCAGATTCAGTGTTTGGAGGAGGGGTGTCATTTGTTAGGGTGCAACCCTGATGTGAGACCACTGGAAGCATGTTTATTGCTGGTATTTCCCACTCCCATGGTCCCATGACCTCAAGAGGGTCCTGGATCTCATGCTGCTAGGTCTTTGCAATTCACACTTGAATTAGCCCTGGTAAAGGTGATGTTTCCCCCCACTTTTGAGAAGCTATGGACCCTGATCTTGCCCACCCCCACACTGTGTATACTGTAATGAACATCATTGTAAATAGTCTTCAAGGGTTAAGTACTGAACATAGTGTCTAGGGTTTGTGTTGTGATGGGTTTGTTAATGTCTTTAGTGTGTCCCTTTGGGGTTATGGTTCAGGAGCCGTGCAAGTGAGCTTGGGAGAGTTTTTGTCTTAATAGTATTGGTTTACAGTGCAGGTAACTCATTTCACTGTCTTCCATGTCAGTTTTTATGCAAGTCAAAAGTAACCTTAAGCTTTCTGATCTAAACATTCTAATCGTCAAATTTTCTAGCACACAACTTTGTTTCTGTGCCTTTTAATCCCATTTCAGTGTTGTTTGGGTCTTTTTCATTGATGGAAATGACATACTGCTTGTGAGAAATTTCCTGAAAAACTGAGATAACAATATAAACGCAATTTGACACGGATTTGCTGCCATGCTTAGAAGACATTTTTTGCATTTACATGTAGATGTGAGAAATTAATATTAAATTGAAATATTTGCAGGAATCTGATTATAGGAATGCTTTCTTCATCAGGTGGTTGCTCTCCTTGGCTGGATTTTCGCTTGCGGTATAGGTTATGCATGTGTGTACTCAGTGTATGGCATTTTCATTGGAGAGCCATGGCCCAAGGCTGGTAATATTGTCTATGAGATGTTTTGCCGCTTCGCATGGGGAGTTTTTGTAGCATGGGTGGTCTTTGCTTGCTACTATGGCTATGGAGGTAAGGAGGTTCTTACAAAACTGTCCATTGTGAATTGTCAGTATCTTGGAATTTCAGCAGATTTTGAAGAATACTATTAAGTATGAAATAATTTTCTTACTGAGTTCAGTCATGAGTAAGGTACAAGCTGATGAAAACAAATTAAAGGTTCTGGTTGTTCAAAAGACCATACTGATTGATGTCAAATTGATGTAAGCAAGCCTTAAATTAAGCAGGTGCCAGGCAATTTTTACCCAATTTGTTCCCTGGTTTACTTCAAAAATGTGTGACCATGTGACTTAAATTTTATGCACAAAGTGGCTAGTAATAGCTCTGAAGTTCGATACTAAGGTTAGATATATTTTAATTTGTAAGCATTGTCCTTGATTCAAGTATGTAACATTTCCTTGATTTGTGTTCATGTGACGTGAGTTCATGAACTCATTTCACATGTTTGTGTGTACATGTTGTGACTTGAATTACCAGGGTATTGACTTGAATTACCAGGGTATTGACTTGAATTACCAGGATATTGACTTGAATTACCAGGGTATTGACTTGAATTACCAGGGTATTGACTTGACTTACCATGGTATTGAATTGAATTACCAGGGCATTTCTAGAGTCTCAAATGGTGCATTGTCATCATGCCAAACATCATGTGTAGTGTGCACTTTCAGTAATTGAAAAAATGGCTCCTAGTAATGGAAAAATGGCACTTTGAGTCTGTCAGAATTTATAAGTTTATAGGAACCAAACTGTGGATTGGAATGGTGCCTGGTCTAAGCCTTCTTAATGTTAGGCTTGGAGGCTTGGATGCTTGGATTCATTGAAAAGAATAGAAATGAAAACTAGCAAAGGTTAAACTATCTCATCATAAACTAAGGTTTTCATTTAGTCATTATACAGGGTTAGTTAGATGGAGTTTTACGGCCCAGTTTCCAACCTATTGGTTCAAGTCGAGCCGGCCATGGCCTTTTTTCCAGTTGTGGCTCACTGGCTTGCATTCCCTACTCCATTGCTTATGCGGAGCATCACACACAATGGCAGTAGGTTCCATTTTAAGAGTCTTTGGTATGACTCGACCTGGGAATCGAACCTGGGCCTACCGCGTGAGAGGCGGATGCTCTACCGCTAGACCAAACACGTGGTCGTCATTATACAGGGAACTGAAAGGCTAACATGTATGTAGTTGTACATTCTGGCACAGTTTTGATGTGGAATGTGCAGCTCCTGTGTTTGCCAATAAAAAACAACACAGTTTCAAGGCTTGTTTACTATAACATCCCCCTTTTTCACCAGGATGGGTGAATTCTTTCCTTGGTCATCCTGCTTGGGCACCTCTGGGTAGACTGACCTACTCGGCATACCTCTTACATCCCATCATACTTAATATCTTCATAGCTCATCAAGGGTCGGCATTTTACCTCTCTCTTGGACTTATGGTAAGAAGAGATTTTCTGCTTTGTGTGGGATAAGTAGACTAGACTTATATTTATCACGTCTGGTAATTTGCAGCTGTAAATATGACATCAGACTGATGTCACTGGCTTGTTGCCAAGGTGACCTGCCTTATAAAGAACTTCTTTAAGGTGCCTACTCATTAAATGCCTAACATTCACTGATGTATCACTAATTACTACAGATTACCAGTGAGTGCATGGCGTAAGCTCGTTCAAAGTCATGTTTTGAATGCAGCCTCATGTTACAATATAAAGTGAAAAAGTGGTATCCATGGCTCCTCATGGCCAAATTAACACACATTTCCTAAGAAAAAAGTGAGATGGTAACCTTTGCAAAATGGTGAATGAGCTTATTAAACTGGCCTCCCGCCTTTGCTTCTTGGGGTTTTATATGACTAAATTATGTGAGCAATGGTAAAGAAATTGATTGAAACATTGCATTTTTCAACTATGTCATCAACCACCAGGTGGGAGTGTAGAACTATGTGACATGCAAGTGATATCTTCTCATCTTTGGGCACATATTTTAAATACCATATTTCTCTGTTTTCTAATTTTTAGGCTTTCTACTTTGCTGGAGTCAGTCTAATCTCCTATGGATGTGCTGCAATCATGTCTCTAATGGTAGAATTCCCCTTGGTAGCATTAGAAAAACTATTCATACCAAGAGGTTAAAGGCTCTTGGAACTAAAGAAATGCCAGATCAGGTGGGATAAGCTCAATATTTGTAAGTACTAGTAAGAATGGAGTTCTAGGGTGTTTACTCTTTATTATCTAATCTCCTATACAATGTTTGGGGAAATGAGATATTGTGCTTCACCTAACATTAGAAATGAGAAGCTGTGTGTGAGTGTCTGTGTGTCTTGGTGTATGAGTGTGTGAACAAAAAAGTGTGTCGATAACCCCTCCTAAATCATAAGCCTGATGAAGATAGAATATAGTGGGTAGGTACCTGACCATGAAATCTTTTCCAAGCATAATTAATGATGTCATAGGTCAAAGTTCAAATTTGCTAAAACTTGCATTTTTGCACTCATTTGCCTATCAGTTTATTGAAGAAAAGGAATAAAACCACATGATATGATAGGATGAATAAGATGATTTCTAAAATAGTGCTTTTTGGTTGCTATCAAAGGTCAGAAGGTCAGAATGTAGGTCAAAGGTTAAATTAACCTCAATTTTATGAAACAGTGTGTCGTGAACCACTCCTAAACTGTATTAAGTCCAAGGAAGTTCATACTGGGTAGGTGGTATCTGACCATGAAAACTAGTGCATGCATAATAGATGACATCACAGTCAAATGTCAGATGTCATAGGTCACATTGCTAAAACATGGTTTTCACCATTATTTGCCGAATTTAAATTGTGCTTTTCGGTCACTTAGGTGCGAGTGTAAAGTCAAAATGTAGTTAAAAGGTCAACTTTGCCAAAATTTTGCAAAAAGGTCCGTCATCAACTCCTCCTTAACCATATCACATCAAATTTCAGAGTCGGTGGATCGGTACCTGAACTTGAAACTTTTGCATGTGTGATCATTTTCAAATCAAGAGGTCAAAGTTCAAATGAGCTAAAATTGGTTTTTATCCATTATTTGCTTAACATTATGTCAGAAAAGATCATATAAAAAACTGTGTTATATATACAGAGGTGATGACAGATATGTTTAAATAGTACATTCCAGTTGATTCTAGTTATGAGTGTTGCAGTTCCATGGATTTTCTTCTTGTTTAACTTTTAATCATGTAAATAAGTTGGAAATGATGTGATCATGTTAATTTAGTTATTAAATAAAATTTATGTATGATATGGTACAATAAAATCAAAACAGGAAAAGAGGAAGAAATCAAGGGTACTGAAGTTTGCTAATGTGAGGTTGATTTTTACCTGAGAAAAATATTTTCAACAAACAGAATAGATAAAACCACAAAATATTTTGTTAGCAGTAAAGATAATTCTTTCTTTTAATTATAACTGCAAAATATTTGGTGCTTAATATGAAATTCTATTCAGGTCATTTTCTGGTTAGAGGTTGAAGTCAGGTCAGTTGTTAGAACATTCCAAAAGTCCCCAGATCAAGTTCCTGTGGAACCCCATGAAATGTTTTAGTAATTCAAAACTGCTTGTTTAAGGGTTGTTGGCTGTTGTGCTGACCATTTTTGATTCCTTGCCATAGGCAGAGGAATCTATGCAATGGTGATGCCATGTTTGCGTATGTATGTATGCCGTTTGTAAGTGTGTGTGTGTGTGTGTGTGTGGGTGGGTGGGTGGGTGTGTGTGCATGTGTGTGTGTCACCTTTTGCTTGTAAATGTAATATCTCAAGAAGGGTAACCTCAAGGGATCTCTTACTTAGCATGTAAAAAGCCCTTATTGAGCAGATGATCCTTATCATTTTTTCGCAAAGCTCAAAGTTCATTTGAAGTCACCAGAGGTCAAATCGTTAAAACCTTGAAATTGCTCATAAACACGATATCCCAGTCTCTGTCTCAAGATAGGTAACTTTGAGGAATGTCGTAGTTAGCATGAGGATGGCCCATATTGGAAAAATGATCTGTATTGTTTTTGGTAGAGGTCATTGGTCATTTGGGGGTCACCAGAGGTCAAAAGGTCAAAACCTTGTAAACACCATATCTCAAGCAGGGAATCTTTGATGAATCTCATACTTGGCATGTGTATGGCCCTTATTGAGTAAATGATTCCTATTGTATTTGGTAGAGGTCATAGATCATGTGGGGGGTCATTGGAGGTCAAAAGGTTAAAACCTTGTTAAAATATCTCATGCAGGGAAACTTCAAGGGATCTCATACTGGACATATAAGTGGCCCACAATCAGTACATGATCCCTATTGTGTTTTTAGTATAAGTTGGTATAGAGTGCCTTACACAAGGAGTCTCAAAGTGCTAAAACTACACAAGGGAGAGTCAATACGACATGGTAAACAAGTGAGTTTTCAAGTAAGTTTTATATTGCCCGATAGCAGAATAGTAGAAGAGTTCTTGTTAAAAGGTGGCAGGCCATTCCACAGTTTGGCAGATACTGTTGAAAAAGCTTGATTACCATAAGAGTGGGTAACAGATGACAGGACATTTAAAAGTGATTGAGAGCTGGACCACTTTTAATTAGATGTGAGTTCCTGTAGATACAGTGTGGCAACTTCAAGGGATCTCATACTTATCATATAGGTGGCTCACATTGAGCAAATGATCCCTATTGTTTTTTTGGAGGTCAAAGGTCATTTGAGATCACCAGAGGTCAAAAGGTCACAATCTTGTGAACATGATATTTCAAGCAGGGGAACTTTGATGAATCTCATACGTAGCATGTGGGTGGGCCATATTGAGTAAATGATCCTCATCATTTTTGGTGGAGGTCAAAGGTCATCAGAGGGCAAAAGATTAAAACTTTGTAAACACATTATGTCAAGCAGCCAAACTTTGATGAGTCTCATACTTGAAATGTGACTGACCCATAGTAAGTAAATGACCCCTCTTGTTTGTTTGGTGGTCAAAGGTCGTTTGGGGTCACCAGAGGTCAGAAGGCCAAAACTTTGTGGACACTATATCTCAAGTAGGGTAACTTTGATGAATGGCCCATATTGATTAATGATCCCTGTTGTTTTTGGGTGAAGGTCTGATGTCATTTGAGGTCTGAGGTCATTTGGGGTCACCAAAGGTCAGAAGGTTGAAACTTTGTAAACACTGTAAACACTATATCTCAAGCAGTGAAACTTTTATGAATCATATACTTGACATATGGATGGCCCAGATTAAGTAGAGTGTCATTTGGGGTCATTAGAGATCAAAAGTGTATTAATATTGGATTAGCATGTTTGATCTAAGCCCATGGATCCTATACATGCTGTGTCCAAATTGTAACGACAGTAATTTATGAAAAACTGTCAATTTGAAAACATAGTAATAGACATGCATTTCAGTGGGAAAAAATGACTAAGTCTTTTGGCTTTCTCGTTCTTTTCAAATTGATGAGGGACTTTCATTCAAGTCAAATAATAGTGCAGAGCAAGGGTCTGCTACCTGTCCTGGCATATTGAGAAAGAACTAATAAACCAGGGACACACTTTTATTCACCAGATGACAACATCAAATCATAGTATAACTGGGGGCAGTAGTGAAAAAGAGAAGGTAAATATCATTGGTGTTTATCCGCAATCATCTGTGTAGGGCTGTTCATGAACCCAAATGACTTTCTGACCCAGAATTCTGTATTTGCTAACTAATGTCTTTGCAACTTCCCTTTTGTGTTTTTTTAAAAATATTTTTTAGTTGTAAGCTGCATATTCAAAAGAGCTCCCCATCAGTTTACAGGTGTAACAGTTAAGAAAGAATGGACTCCATTGCAGTATAGGTAACAAACTATCTATATTTACAGTGCAAGATCAATTGTTAAAAAAATACAAACTGCCCATCACTTTTTAAATTGAACAAGTGTTAATCTTACACAGTACTAAGCCTATATACTGCCTGCCGCTGCATGAGTCTCAGACAATTCTATTTAGCAAACTCTTAAATTACCACCTCATCTACAATGTTACAAGTACATACACTGAAAGTTCTCCCAAAATGAAATTTCTTTATCAAAACATCACTTTAGTCTTAGTGAGAAATGTAGCTTTGCCCAATGTTTTTGCCATATAGTGGTGTAGTAACTGTTTAAAATTATCGCTATCTTTAAATTTTTCATTTCATAGTAGTGTTTGTTTCATTGTAAAATGAACTGCTAATGTTTGTTTATTTTTTTTAGAGGGGGGGGGGGACAGAATTACTTATACAGGTATTCATTTAGATGTTAATTGTTTTACAAGAAATACTACAATGTAGACATCCAGAGCATCATTTTACAATCTTAAGTTATAACTTCATGCATTCCATTTTAAACTTAATTTACATAGCATGCAATTTTCTTAAAATTTTGATGCTTATATTTTAATAAAATGGTATTTTAATGCTATCAAAGTCTGCCATTAATAGTTGTGATGTTTATTTTTGTTTGTTTGTTTCTTTGTAAGTGGGATATGTGCAAATTTTATATCTTCAAATTTAAAAACAACTTACTGGAAATGAATGATCAGATTTCAAATCTACAATTGAATTACATTAAGAAATCTTTTCTTGAGATAGTGCTAATGATATAAGTTTGTGTCATAGCACTTTTCGTGTTATCTAAGGCACATGAGTTTCTATCTTATAGTATGATTTAATATGGAAGTACTTCCTTTACACTGTGTGTAGGTAAGCTCATTATTTCAATTTACAGTGCACAGAATTTCTGAAATACATCAACATGTCTTAAAGTTGACAATTGATCAAGCTGACTAAAAACACAGATTGTGTTTGGTTTACATTAGAAAATACTTTTTGTGTAAGAATACTTTAAAAAGTTGGAACTTTCCCCAATGTTTCAAATGATTTTGTGAAATTCTTCCCAGAAGAACATGACAGTTTTCCATTATTTAAGTTATGTGGTGAAGAATGTGCTATTAGGTCATTTGCTGGTGTTTCTTGATGGGGGCATGAATACTGGATCCTGGCATGTAGAGAAAGAGAGTGAAAAAACAACTTGAAAGACTGGCAAAGTTAAACAATTGAAATGAATTTCCTAAAATTTATATGCTTACAAAAATCTAAAACAATTTAACCACAGTTCAGCAAAACCAATCTTATTCCTACAAAATAACCAGGCTAGAAAATACAAACTCAAAAATTACAAGTGAAGTGAACTGTTACATTAGTACAAAATGAACCCTTTGTTGACAGCATGCTGGCTCTTAGCTGGGAGGAGTGAGGGCACCAAGTACTGTTACTACCTTTCAAAGTAAATCTTGAGATTTTGGTTAAATTTTTTAACTTCATTATGCTGTTATCTTGTCATGATCATACTAGTTTGTGATCAAACTACTTAGTTAAAAGTTTTGGGTTCAGGTTGAAAGATGCTTTTATATATAGATTGAGAAATTTATAAAAATATGCAATGGTCTTGTAGGGTGATGTGTAATATTGTACCTTATGAATGAATGTGCAAGGAGGTTGCTGTTCTGAAAGGCTGTACTGTGAGTAACAATGCAATAAAATCATGAAGTTATAAAAGAAAAAAGCAATATAAGTGTAAGAGAAGTCTTTTTTTTTTTTAAGTTTTGTGATCTTTATATTGCATTGGAGGTTTTCATTTAAACTAATTCAGTTTGCATCAATGTGATTATCATGAAGAATACTGCCACAAGCTACCCCCCCCCCCCCCCACATCTTCACCCTTTTCAGTCGTGCATAGACAGCAAAAGTACTTGCAAGCACAGGTGTGCTTTATTGTGAAATTTTTATTACGGCATTTAAATATATTGGCCGAGGATTGACAAGAAGCTGATGCGTTGACAAGATCTGTTGTCTTGTCGATAAACCCATTCCTACATTTTATCATTTTGACGACATGATAGTGGGAAAGGTGTAACTCCTCTTTTTAAGAATTTTGTGGAGATAGCGACAACTGTGCAAGTGGTTAGTTTGCAGACAATTGAAGCATTCATGATGTCAAATATTTCATCAAACTAACAGAATTAAGAATTTGTCACATCACAATTTCATCAAGTTGCAGATTTTTTTCATTTTGTGAAGTTGGTTACTCGTAAATACAATGTCCCTTCCACGCTTTGGTAGCGGCCCCAGAGTTTAATTTGACCAGTTCTCGCTGTCCACCTGATTCACATATGCCGTCAAGGAGCTCGGTTTGTCTAGCTTCCTTGAATATTTCGGCACGCTTGGTCACATTTTCCGCAGGGAAAACACTAAATCATATCATGTTAAGGCCCATTTAAACGATTATACCTTTTTCCATGAATATTGTCTTACAAATGTTTGAATATAGGCCTATGTTAAGGGGAAACAGTGGCACCACAGGGGTTTGGTGATGGAGGATGATTGAGGGGCACCACAGATGAAGTTGTAATACCACCTCAGTTAAAGCCCCAAAGTCTGCATAAATTGTACTTTTGTTCATCCTTGTGGTTGTATACAGCAGTGGGGGAACCTTCCTTTGTCACTAAATTAAGGTGCTGTCCAGGGGGAGGGGTCTTCAGGGAGGGAGAAAGTTTTGTTAATTTACAGTTGCTTAGATGCAAAATGGTGCTATCTTTGGGATATTTTTGGAACTGATCATATATGGCTGGTAAATGTCCATAATTTAGTGAATTCTAATTTTTGGGTAGGTGAAAGAGGAGAGTTTGTTGTCAAAGAGAAGGGTATGTTGTCAACAAACCTCCTGAACCCCCCCCCCCCCTTTTGGCTGCTTTACTGCCTTCTATTACGAAAATTTTCCTTTGCTTCATTGTGCATTATAAAGGGGTATCTAGGGGTATCTAAGGCTGGCAGATACTGGTTTAAGGCCTCCCTGAAGCTCTGGATTAAATAAAATAGGGGCACTCACATGATGCTTATTACCTGACATCCAAGTGATACTATAGAGTTTGATGCCAAGCACTTTACAACCATCGTATTTCTACCAAGTCTGAACGAAAATCCAGACGAACAGCTTCCAGCAATAGGGAATGGGAGGCAGTGGCTTAGCCAGGATTTTTTAGCAGGGGGTCACGAATCTTTCCTAGGGGGGTACAATTTCTGAATTCTCTCCCTCTCTATAGGGCTTATATACAGAACTGTGCATTCCAAAATTCTCCACGGGGGGAACCTGGGGTGGCACGGCTTTGTCGTTGGGGGGGGGCAGGGCCCCTCGTGCCCCCCGTAGCTACGCCACTGATGGGAGGGAGGGAGGGAGAGTATAGGTGAAGGAAAATGATATTAGACCTAAATAATAGGTATAGCAAAAGGGGTGAAGGACTAACAAGCTCGTTTCAGAATGCTTTTTTCGTCGTAAGTGTATTAACAATCACCATCTATACCGATAGTACTAGTGGCTGCGCGCGAAGCGCTCGGTAAAAATTTTTGAAAAGTGTATAACGGCAAATACGTACGTCTTTCAACCATCCACATCGTGCTGCAAATTAGATTGAAAGATCCCATATCGATGCGAGGCCCCTACAGAGGTTGGAGATGTACTTCTATTTTTCGGAAAGTGTTGTGATCAGAATAGTTGCATGTATTATTAACCTTAATTATGGTCATGTGAGATGGAGTGCAACCGTGACGAATGCGCGCGAAGCACGCCGAAATTTTTCATTAAATAAGATTTCCATGACAAAACCTGCATTCATGCTCTGCATGGAGACACTTTCAATTCCCCAACAAACCTATATGCCAATCACAAAGCCAGTCTTTTACCTGAGAATTCGTAAACAGCTTTCAACTTTTGCTGCTGTGCTTCTCCGGGAGTTTCTACCGGAAGATATTGATAATAAGAACAGTACTGAGGTAAGGTTTGAAGCTCGCTGAGCGCGCGAAAATTTTGATAGTTTGCGAAGGATTTGCCTAAATTCTGATAGTTTGAGAACCATTTGTGATAAAAATGATTACAACAGATCCTTCACTCTGTCAAAAACAAGCCTCATCCTGCCCCCCTACAGAAATCTGTAGCTTAAATGTGTTTTGGGATCATGATTTTCAAAAAAAAAAAATTGAAATCGATTGGGGGCACGCCCTCCCCCCCCCCCCCCGCCGTGCCGGCGCCACTGAGAGCGAAGATTAGTTTGAACACCCTCATACATGCAGGATTTCTGTTATTCAAATTTGTTAGGAAAGCAGTCCACACGATCATTTTTGTTCATAAGCATTGTCATACAAATGTATGATGATGTTTTTGAACAAATGTATTATCGTGTAGATCAATAAATAGAATTGCCATTTTTAGTCTAAGATCGCGTAGTAATGTGGAGGTCCAGTCTAGCAGACCCATGGTATAGAGGGCTGAAGGGCGAGAAGTTGGTCAGAGGGCTGAAGGGCGAGAAGTTGGTCAGTTAAGTCTTAGTGTCCCTTCTGGGGACGTTGGACCCTCTAGAAGCAGAAAACCTTCGGATTTAACCAGGGGCGTAGCGAAGGTATTATCTTTGGGGGTGGGGGGTGGAGATTATGTTTTGCCGACGGATCTAGTAATGCGTAGTGCGAAAACGAGCTTTAGCGGGTGGGGTCCAGGGTGCACAGCCCCCGGAAGCTCTGAGGTTTAAGTATATCTCTGGTTGAAAAATTAAGTCTAAGGATGGATATATTTTGGTTCATAATGCATCGTCAAATACAAACTAGATCCCCACTAATTTTAATGTATGAGGCTATTCCTCTGGTCAGGCCGCTATAGTTTTAAGCGGTTGGGATCCAGAGGTCCGCCAGTGCTTTAGGTAGAACGTTTTCTCAATGCGACATTTACTGATCTGTGGCCGGGGGGAGGGGGTATCCCCCTCCCCCTTTGGAAATTTTTGGAATTTGAAAGGTGCCTTGATCGCAAATGGTGCAATATTTGAGTGGATTTCTGCCCTGATGAGGAACCTCAAAATTTACACCCGGGTAGAATTTGCCTGTCAGATCTTTTTTTGTGCGACATTTGTCGTCGTTTATGCGACATTGTCGCACAAATAGGGGCTGGCTAAAACACTGGGCCCGCCCAAGGACCTTTAGTGGATTCCGGAGGGCGAAGCCCCCGAAAGCTCTAAGATTTAAGTATATATCTGGGTGATAAATTAAGCCTAAGGATGGATATATTTTGGTTCATAGTGCATCATCAAATGCAAAGATTCCCATTAATTATAATGTATTAGGCTCTCCCTCTCGTCAGGCCACTATAGTTTTAAGCGGTTGGATCAAGAGGTCCTGGGGGCAGTGTACATGCCTGGACGTTTTCTCAGTGCGACATTTACTGATCTGTGGCCTGGGGGAGGGGTCTAAGGGGAGGGGGTATCCCTCCCCCTTTGGAAATTTTTGGAATTTGAAAGGTGTCTAGATTGCAAATGGTGCAATTTTTGAGTGGATTTCTGCCCTAATGAGGAACCTCAAAATTTACACCCGGGTAGAATTTGTGGGTCAGATTTTTTGTGCTACATTTGTCGCCGTTTATGCGACATTGTCCCACAAATAGGGGCTGGCTAAAACACTGGACCGGCTTAAGGGCCCCTGGTGGAAGTCCGTGGGGTTTCGCCCCGGAAGCTCTGAGGTTTTAGCTTAATTTCTCGGTAAAAAATTAAGTCTCATGCAGGATTGGTATATTTTGGTTCATAATGCATTATCCAATGCAAAGATTCCGGTTAATTCCAATGTGTCAGGCTATTCCTCCTGTCATGCCACTATACTTCAGGAGCTCAACCCGTCGTTCAGAATTGGAAAACTATGTGTTCAGCATTTGAACACTAAGACGCTACGATAAGTGGATAGGCGTCCGGCGTTCAAAAAGGGTGAGAACGTGTTCAGAATCTTAACACAAGCTGTTTCATTTCGGTGTTCAAAAGTTGAAAGCCTGAGACTGCAGTGAAGGGAAGACATGCGCGGCACGCATTATTTTTCCCAGGATGTTTGTGGGTAAACCGGATCCTCAGAAGTTTGCAAAATGTGTTTTAAGTCAAGGTTAGGGTTTAGAAGACGGGCTTAGGATACCCTCTCCATGGGTAATCGGGTGCTGCTCCCCATGGTGATGATAAAAGTGAGGAATAATGTGCAGAAAGTGTCTTTTCAAGAATGTCAGTCATATGACCCGAAATAGTACACCTCTACGGAAGCCGTTAAGTCCCTTTCTTTTCCCGAGTTGCCGACGGACTCAGTCATTCGTCCAATTACACTGACCGTAGCCGTTGATCCGGCCGTCACATGCATAATCAATTTGCCGACGGGCTTTCAACGTCAATGGGCCAATTAGATGAAGAGCCGAACATCGAAAGAGCCGAAAATCGAAATAGTCGATAACAGACTGGCCCGTTCTCTCTTTCTCTTTTTTCTTTTCATTCTCTCTCTTCCCTTTCACTCCCTTCCTTTCCCTTTCCCTTTCTTTTCCCTTCTTCTCTTCTCTCCTTTCCTCCTCTCCTCTTTTCCTCATCTTTTCCTTTCCCTCTCCTCTTTTTGCCGACAGACCGTAAATTTGCCGACGGGCGACCAAATATTGGGGGGGTGTGATAGCACCCCCACACCCCCCGCTCGCTACGGCCTTGGATTTAACGTTTGATTTTCGCCCAGTGTAAAGTGACAGAATAGAACCTTGTAGAAGGTAAGTTCCAGTACCCGATTTTCCGTCTCCCTTCTCACCTCCCCCTGCCCTTGCCAGGCTATGACGAGACGGCGGATTGGTGGTCTCGTGATATCTTGATTTCCGTTGAAAAACCTTGATCCTACTCTTCATAAATACACTTCTTTTTGACGTTACCGTTTCCTTCCATTGCAACTTTGAAAAGATTATTACGCTAAAACTCCGTCGCAGTCTTGTCTTTTGGAAATGTGTTTGCTGGCATACCAAATGCTTTGGTAAAGAATCACACCAGTGTTTGTAATGTCTTATGTTACCGTAATAAAATGAGTTACATATACATTTAGTTCCATCCATTGCAGGTTCTTGCTCCGGTGACTCCAGTTTTCGAAAAAGTTGGGGGAGGGGGTCACAAATTGATGTGTTACCCTGTCTATTCAAAGTGACAATTAGGCCCGAACCTTGTGGCAAAAAGGCCCTATCTAAACATTCTTTTTAGTTTGAGGTTCTATGGTTTAGAATTTACACTTCAAGAGTAAGGTAAGTAAAAACAAATTTCATTAATCATTTTGGTGGCAGGGTTAGACTAAATAGAGAATTAAAGGCTGCTGAAGGTTTCTAACATTGGAAGAAGCGGGAAAGGAGCTAACCGTACCGATCTGTCCAGGGGCGGATGCAGGTTTTGACTAAAGGGGGGGTTTTGCGATATAGTTACTATCTAAGCGGAGCGCCACCATGAGTTGGCGCGAAGCGTACAGAGAAAATTTTTGGTCTAGAAGACCCCCAGATTGCAGGAAATGGCATTTCTCACGCGTTTCCTAGGCTCTTTGATCCGTATAAAAACAAGCTTTCATTGAAATTCCCTGTGTCAGAAATTTTATGATAAATGTCCTGTCAGAAAGTTGTCTCCCTCCTTGTGAGAGATGCATGCTATACAGCCCGATAACGATCTTGGGCGTCAGGAGTTCGGAGCATTCAGTCATTTGTTGTGCTCTCTCTAGGCACTCACAGTGACTCACTCAAAGTTGCTCGCTTGTGCTCAATAAAGAAAACTTGGTTTCTCTTTTTGAAATCTTCTGAAAGTATTTTGGCATGGGGCCTTAAAATTAAACTGGTGCTTAGGCTAATCGCATGCATGGGATTTTTGGTTGTCTCGTTATCTAAGCGGAGCGCGACCATCGGTTGGCGCGGCGCCAGGGGTGGTGCCAGGATTTGTCCGAGGGGAGGGCAGACTCCCCGACGGCGGGCCAGCGACCAGAAGCCACGACAGCCATGACTGTTGTCGAGGAATTGGTGAGGAAGGATTTAAAGAAAACTTGTGTATTAGATTATGACATTGCGGGGCATATATTTCATAATATTTGTATATACTAGAGATAGGCCTATATATTTCCGCCCTGATTTATCGTTTTCCCTAGAATCTAAACTGTGAAATTTCAAAGCGCGCGAAGCGCGCGAAATTTTTTCGATAGGCCTACACTAAAAAGAATCTGTACTTATTTGAAGCGTATATATGGGTCAATTGTCAAGGCATTTGGGCCATATCGGGCATAACCTACGCTGAACTTCCCTCCTCGAGTCACTAGCAGTACCGCACGACAGACACAAGAGAACATTAACTCGGTTTAGCAAAATAAGATGAAATGACTGACATCTACATAAATCCATGTATTCTACTTATATTAACTTAAGGTACTTGAAAAGGTGGAAAGGGTTTGTACTATATTTAGCTATTAGTAACGGAACTGAGGAAGAGTGGGCAAAGTGGACTGAAAATTTTGGATTTTATCGCAGAAATGACCCTTTTGAAAGCCAAAATAAGTAAACCGACAAGGTCGGTAGCGACTGCATTTTCCCGACAGGGGGCCGGATCATGCAGTGACCCGAAGTTCCGACAGCCCCTATGTCGAAGGGGTGGTAAGGAGGGGATATGAAGGAGCCTAAATATTCCAAGTCATTGCAGGGCATATTTTGCATAATATCACTGAATACTTCATGAGCCGAGTTGCGCACTGATGGTGTACTTTTGAATCTGAAACGTAAAATTGCAAAAACGTAAAAAAAACGTAAAAAAAATTTTTTTTTTTTTTTTTTTTGGTTTTACACAAAAAATATATGAAGCCTAATCATTAAGAACAAAAAGAAAAAAGAAAAACTGTAGGGGTTGTAGACCATATCAGGGATAGCATACATTTTATCCAAACCACCTGAACTACCCTATGAAATACCCAAACTTTTCTCCTTGAGTCGCTCACCAACTGACCGTACCGCATGACACACACAAGACAACAGCAAGTAGACTTTGCGATATGGGATGGAATTAACGACCTCTATATAAACTGTGTACTCTACCTACATGTTGCTTGTTAAGTTTGACAGGTCTTGTGCTATCTAGCAATGTAGAATGGAAGTACTGAAGAAACTGGAGTGACTCTACCGCGCGCCTAGCGCGCCGAAAATTTTGGGTTTTTTAAGGAAATTGTCCTCTTGAGCCGTGGCGCTGCCAGGATTTGGTGATGGGGGGGGGGAAGGGCACCACAGATGACGTCCAAATGACACAGATGACGTCCAACATTAGTGAATTCTAATTTTTGGTAAGGTGAAAGAGGAGAGTATGTTGTCCTACCAGAAGGGTATGTTGTCAGCAAACCTCCTGAAGTCCATTTTTGGCTACTTTAATTAATGCCTTCTATCGGGGAAAGTTTTTACTTAATAATACGTGCGTTGAGTCCACGGAAAACATTCTTGGACTGTTACGAAAATTTCCTTTGCTTCATTGTGTATTACGAAAGGGTATTTCTAAGGCTGACAGGCAGCTGTATAGGACCTCCGGGAAGTTTTCGATTAATTATATAAATGGGGCACTGACATGAATATTATTACTTGACATCCAAATGATACTGTAGAGTATGATGATGCCGAGCACTTCACAACTATCGTATTTTTACCAAGTTTGAACGAAAAACCCAGACGAACGCCTTCTAGGTATAGCAAAAGGGGTGTAGGACTAAAAGCGCATTTCAAAATGCTTTTTCGTCGTAAATGTATTAACATCGCCATCTATAGCCTACCGGTAATGGCTGCATTTGAAAAAAATGTATAACCGACGCAAATACGTACTTTCAAACCTTCCAGATCATGCTACAAATTAGATGAAAGATCCCATAGGCCTACAGGAGGTTAGAAATGTACTTATGTTTCTCGGAAAAGTGTGATCAGAATAGTTCCATGTATTATAACCTTAATAATGGCCATAAAGACGGGGTGCAAAACCGTGGAACGAATGCGCGCGAAGCGCGCCGAAATTTTTCATTAAATAAGATACAATGACAAAACCTGCATTCATGATCCTCTGCATCGAAACACTTTCAATTCCTCAACAAAACCCATATGCCAATCACAAAGCCATCTTTTACTGAAAATTCGTAAACAGCCTTCAACTGTGCTTTCTACGGGAGTTGCTACCGGAAAATTATGACAATAAGGATATCACTGAGGTAAGGTTGGAGCGCGCGAATCGCGCGAAAATTTTGCTAGTTTGCGAAAGATTGGGGATAATTCTGATAGTTTGAGAACCATTTGTGATTGAAAATCATAAACCACAGATCCATCACTCGGCTGAAAACACACCTCACCTTACCCCCTACGGAAATCTATAGCTTTAAACGCCTCTTGAGATTCATTTTAAAATTCTCAAAAAAAAAAAAAAAATTCTTGAAATCGATTGGGGGGGGGGCACTCGTCCTCCCATGCCCCCGGTGCCGGCGCCAACTGCTCTGAGAGCAAAAAACGGGTAAACCGTCGGAGCGACTTGTCGCCGTTGGGGACTACACACTTTACCGTTCGACTAAGACTCCCCGACTGTAAAAAACTGTAAAAAACTGTAAAACTTCCCCTGTCCCCACCTGACGCCATCACTGCGCGGCGTGAACCAAGAACAATTGACCTTCTCAGACCTTACAATCTATACTTAGGACATCTTCATGTTTCATGCTTTGTATGTTTGTCATTTCCATGGAAACATTACGTTTTTTGATACCCTCTCTTGCTGTACATACAACCATGCCGTCTAGAGGCACGAAGGAAAAATATGCTAAAATACCGCCTACAGGTCACTGGCACTTCCATGTGCAAGAAACTCCAGGCAAAACCCACTCTTTTGCATGGAATAATGTTAAACGTGATCTTGGTCATACCGTACTCTGGATACAAAAGGAAATATATCTTGTGTAACAAATGAAAGGGAGTCAGTATATAAGCGAAAATTTTGAATTATAATACCTTCCAGAACAATGGTAACTTCTTTAGATGTATGTTTCCCAACTGAACAGTCTATTTTCCCTGAACGTCTTTACATCCAACGCATGTCCAAAGTATGATTAGCCTCTCGATTTCTGATTATATTAAGTGATTCCAATTCAACGACAACCACTTTCAGTCAACACAATATATTGAATTTTTCAGCAAAGGTAACAAGCGAACAGCTGGAGTCGCGTTCCCATTTTTTAACAGAGTTAGACACTACTGAATGCGATTTCATTGCATATGGGAACCAAGATTAGAGCTGGAACTCCCCTTGAAGGACTCACTGACTCTATAAGGATTTGAATGAGAGAGAATCGGGACGATCGAAGAAAATATACTCTGTCAGCAAACTTATAATTATGGCATGTTAATTGCATTGTTGTAACTGAAAATAACCTTCAGAACATACCGGGGAAAATAAACAATATATTATACAAAATGAAAAAAAATCCTCGAAAATCAAAGGGGGGGTTTAAACCCCTAAAACCCCCCCCCCCCTTGGATCCGCCCCTGCTGTCCATCTGCAAATCTGTGGCATGCTGTATCGGGTGCATGGGAGGATGTAAGGGATGAGGATGTCCTCCTCCAGCTTTTGTCTTTTATGTAATTTTGATGATACTTTTTTGCAAAATGGTAGCATTTACTCCCCGGCTTTTTTCCAGATATTTTTTATGCTTTACTGTATTTGACTGGATAGATTGGTGGGCTATATTTATTTTTGATAAATTGTCCATGGCAAAACTATTTCAGCTGACCATTTGAAGTGAATTTCATTTAAAGTATTCACAAGAGCAGTCTCTACTAATTTGAAATCCGTAAAGGATTTTAAAATCGAATGGTAACTTGCCAAAAATAGAATTGTCCTTTTACTTGAGAATTCCGTTACAAAATAGGTTCGAAAGGCAAAAAGTAATATCTAAAAGAATGAAAAATTAACAACCATGCCCCTGCTCCCATCTTCTATTATTGCTCCAAAGGTGCATGCAACCCATGGGCGTCAGCAGGTGGGAGACGGGGGAGATATCCCCCCCCCCCCACTTTTGCCAAAGTTGAGGGGATCCCCGGCTCCTTTTACCAGAACCATAATGAACATAGTAGGCACATGTTTGATTTAATATTGCTGAATCATTGAAATCAAACTTAAAAATGGTGGAACAGCCATTTACACAAACACACACACACTTTGAGACACTGTTGACGCTCTTGATACAGCCTGTAACTATTATCCATACTTCCCATCTACAAAACTCCCGCGTCACCAAAAGGATTAACTGTAAGTCTACTTTAGACTATGACTGTATGAAAAGAAAATGGTCAGTATGGGGATTTTCTGGTCTGCTAAGTGAGCTTTGAGAGCCATTTTGAAGATATATACAAGTTTCATTTTTATGCACACAAGTTTGGAGTGCAGGGCGTTGTCTGTGAACCCCAACGGGGGCTTGAGACGGAACACGTTCAACCTCACAGCCTCGTGGAGAGTGCTTGTCGAACTGAGGGGCGGGCTTCAGCGCTGTTGCCGCACTTGAACTCTAGGGGCAGGAAAAGTTTTGCCCAAATTCCCAAACCTTGCCTGACGTTTTTTATTACTAACCAGAGCAGTGCAAGCAAAAGTAGGCAGTAGCTCACAAGGAGGGCAGAAATTGATTCGGCATACAACTTTCGGCATTCGAGCATTTTTGGACAACAGTTACGGTTTACAGATTGTATGCTTCAAGTTTGGTTGCTTTTCGGTGGTGACGCCGGGTGGGAAGCAGGGGGTCATCGCCCCGCACATTCGGGGGAAATTTTCCACTTTCGTCCGGGAGCCGTAATGGGTACGATAAAATATGTAGTCTCCGACGACGGCGAAACTGGCCCCAACGATTTAATTAACGATGCTCTAAATTAGAGAAAATCCTTCAATAACACCCCCAAATTTTCAGTTTTCCTGACTGAAAAAACCCCAAATTTTTCAAATTATCTTTAATTAGGAGCCCAACTATTTCAAATTTCTTTGGTAGAAATCCAATATTTTCGGCGAAGCCCACCGAAAATTTTGCCCTCAACATCCCTTCGACAACCCGTCTCGGCCATCTTGGGGGTTACTGGTTGCTACCCCCCGTCAGGAAGCTTGACCCCCTGTCCGTCAGACAAATCCTGGCACCACCCCGTTGCTTCTTGGGGGGCGTGCAATTACCCCTTGCTCAGCCCGTATGCTATGGATATAAAGAAGAAAATCAGGTTATTAGAGTGGCAATTGTGACGGTAACAGTGCAGATCAAACTTACGATACTGCGATTACAAAAAGCCTGATTTTGGTAGAAAATTGCTAACTTATTAGGTGGCTCTATACGTAGTGGAAAAATTATATCGCCGATTGAATATTTTGGTGTTATAGGGAGACTTTGTAAAGCAGGTATTGAAAAAGATGAAAGCGATATTACCATTTTGTGTCTCTGCATTTTTTGTTTTAAATGAGAGGGCAACGTGTACACTTTACATTAGATTTGTCACTTTTCAAATAAGTTTGTCCGACAAATCTCACCACGGTTTCATGTTGGTCAACTTGGCCTATTCTATGTTTTTTAAGTAACCGATATTGCAGCTTAGTGCAAAATTCAAACTTTTGGATAAAAGTAACTTTGCCACTTTCCTCAAAATATTGTTCCGTGCTCCTATGCACTATTTCTGCTGTATTTACACAATAGCTGACCACTGTGACTGGCTGATCCGACACTCACCGATCTTCCGAATACAATAATTATCGCATCTTATTTTAATTGTCACATTTCCCATGCACAGCAACAACCGACTTTCGGGATTACCAGTGGCTTTAAGTGATTTTACAGAATAAAAGTTTTCTCACTTACCATTGGGGGCATTTACCATTTTGGGGGTGGGGTGGGATGGGGATGGGGTGGGGTGGGGTGAAAATTTCCAACACATGAGAGCTCAAAATAAAAAAATGTTTAGAAGCCACTTTCAAGGCCTCGGCAGGGCCGTTTCCGGCAACCAAGGATGTACTTGGCCAAACTTTTCTAGGTACGCTACATGTCAATTGATGGTGGCGCTCCGTTTGGAAACATAACATAATAACATCAAAACAAAAGGCAAAGGAGCTCGGCTAAAGCCCCATAAGATTACCTGCAGTCCAGACCCGAAACAATACTCAAACCAAACCTCAAAATCCAAAAAAGCCCAGCACAATCAGATCAGGGCCGTAGCCTGGGTGAACTCCCTAGGGGAGTAGTTCATGACACTGTCTAAAAGGAGCACGGAGTATCGTGCTAATAGATGGTTGACACCCAGGCGGACCCACCTTTTCCACCTGTGGATGAGTGTCATACTGGCGGGGTGCTAAGGGGAAGTGGTATATGCAAGGCCCGGCTTAGGTGCAAAATGGTGCTATCGTTGACAAAGGTTTGAACAGATTATATCTTTACAAATTGTCATTATTTAGTGATATTCTTTCTAGTTTTAGGCTAGGCGTAATGCAAGAGGTGCTAAGAGAAGGAGATGATGCCCCTACTCTTTGAGAAACTTTTTGTCTTGTCTATGTGAGGTTGCTTGGATGTAAAATGGTGCTAACTTTGGTAAAGTTTCGTAAAGCGTTGAATTGATTATATGTTTAGGAATCCTCATTATTTAGCTTTTCTTTATTTTGGTAAGTGGATGCTGCTTAAGGGGAGGATTGACACCTCTACTCTTTGAGAAAATCTTCTTGTTCGAAGGCTTCGTAGATCCAAAATAATGTTATCTTTGGTAAATCTTTGAAGTGAGTATATGATTTGAAGTTTTTACTTATTTACTGAATTTTTCGACTTTGGCATGGCACCTATACAAGGCTGGTGGCCCCTGTGCGTGCTGTTCCCTCTTAGTAAGTCAGTGGGGGAGCCCTGGCATGCAATTTCCCAGGTTCTTTGGGCCTCGAAATCATAATTAGGACAGTGAAACGTTCAGCATTTCAGTATTTTTTTCTCACGTAGGCCAATTACTTTCACATACGGTTTGGAAATCTCAGGGGGAAGCAGCCCCCTGCCCCCCCCCCCTCGGATACGGCCCTGCAGATTCTACCACAGTCACAATAGAACCTGTCAATGTTTATCTTTAAGCAATGGACTGGAGTGGCGTCCCCTCCTCTCAAAAAAGTGGGGAGTATGTCTCACCGCCCCCCCCCCCCCCAAATCGACGTATAACGCGCCATGGGGTTTCTACCACATTACATAGATTGTTCTCTTGTGCATAGAAGTTATTATGGAGGAACACAGCATTGCAAGAATGCAAAGTAGTGGAATTCAGGGGAAGACACATTTTATGAAATTGAAAGCTTCCACGAATTACTAGGCTCGCGGCCCTCTAACTGGCGGATGCATTTTGCTAGGAATTCAAAGCTTCTCAGTGCAAAGTCTGCACGCAACTTTGTTATGGAAATGATTTCTAATGCACAAATTCGGCCCGCTTCGCGCGCACGTCACGGAACACACTTCATATCTTGAAACCATTACTGGGGCAATAATAAATTAAATTACTTTGACCAAAACGCTTGTTCGAAAAAAGTTCATCTCCGACCTCTTCAGGGACCTGCATTAATAGAGTATCTTAGAGTAATCTAATATCATGAGTAGCATATATGGTTGCATTCGTATCATGTATCTGTCGTTGCACTTTTTACGAGTGCAATGCCAAAGCCAAAATGCCACTAAAGAATGAGAACATTAATAATGTCTAAGCACGTAATTAATGGAAAGATTTGCCAAAGATACCATCATTTTGCATCTAAGCCACCTTATACCTAAACAAGAATTTTTCAAGGGGAGGAGTTGTTAGCCCTCCACTAAGACAACACACCTTTCCTTTACAGTCAACCAGAAATAAGAATTTACTAAATTGCAGTGTTGTAACGAGTCAAGACTCGAGTCACTAATTTTCGAAAGGGAAATGACTCGAGAAATTGTATCATAATTTTCCTCATAGAAATAATACAATGACTCGAGTCACTGACTCGACTCGAGTCACATTGAAAGTAGTAAATGACTCGACTCGACTGCAAACTTGAGCGACTCGTCACAACACTGCTAAATTGTGAGTTTTCTAATGCATAATCAATTCAATATTTGTCAAAAATAGTATTATTTTGCATCTAAGCTATCGTAAATGAACAAAAATTTCGCAAAGGGGAGGGGGACCACCTCCCTTTAGACCCCTCCCCCAGGACGTCACCAGCGCAAGGTGACAAAGGAAGGATTTGCTCCGAAGGGAAACTACCACCGATGCGAATATGCACGATTTACACAGACTTTCTGGGTTTATCTGGGGTGGGCTTAAGGCATCATCTTCTGTAGTGCCCATCACTACCTCTACCAGCGCCACTGTTTTTACGGTATATAATATCGGCAATCCCGCGAGGCTTGGTTGCTTCTTCTTGCTTGCATATTCAAGTGCAATAACCGAGTCTTCATTTTGGAAAAACAATTGTTTCCTTGTTTAATGTGTTTTATTTAAGTCCATTATCATATGTTCTGAGCATTGTTAGTAACAACGATACGTTACTCTGCATTTCCTTTTAACAACTGGCAATTGATAGTTGTAAAGCTTACAAGTGTTTGACTTCTTTAATTTATGAAAAAAAATGCGTAACTATTCATTCAGTAATTTGTGTATCCTCTCCAAGTTGATCAAACTGAAGAAACAAAATGGAAAATGTTAGTCATTTTGTCCGCCTACATGTATAACAGGAGGGATCATCGCAAAAATGAAAAGAACAAAAATAGATCTTTAAAATTTGCAAAATATTACACCAAACTGCGTCTAATGACCCTCAAATATTCAAAAATTTTCCAAAGGGGAGGGGAACTCCCTCCCCTTAGACCCTACCCCAGGACGGCGGTCCGAAACAACGTTCAACCCCCACCTAGTCGAGAAAACAGCTTCTTACGCCTTTGAAACAAATACAAAACAAAACAGCTCATAAAAAGTAATTTGAAATCCAAATTGTTCTCTCAAAAATGTAATTTATAATATAGAATTTTCTCACTTGCAAATTTCTAAAACATGAGATATCAAAATTTGGAAAGTTTAAATGCAACTTAAAATACTCAGAAAGTGCCATTTCCTACAATCTGGGAGGCATTCTTTTGTCAAAATTTCCTCGGTATATGCTCCGCGTCAATCATGGTACGCTCCGCGTCAATCATGGTGGCGCTCCGCTTAGATAGTGTCGGGGCATCCTTCCCCCATAAATATAATCCTGGACACGCCATTGTGGAAAACTGGGATTGGACTTAGAGGTTTTGGAAAATAGGTCTGGCCAGAATAATTCCGTCATGTTCATCAGACATAGAGTGTAAGCCGAGGCCATTGCGCGAGAAGCGCGCAGAAATTTTGTATTAGAATTGTTATAAACTCGTAAAAGCACCTTTGAGCAATACTATTGGGATGGTTTCAAAGAAAACACATGACATTTGCAGGTTAGAGCGTGGGAAAATTTTGATACTGTAGTTTGGGGAAGGATTTACGAAAATTTTGGTAGTTTGCGGAACGCTGTGTGTAATTGACAGTGTTGTAGTCGAGACCAGCATATCCGAGACCGAGACCAGTGGGTGTCGAGACCGAGACCGAGACCAGGAGCAGAATTCGAGATAGAGACCGAGACCAACAAGGTCCGAGACCGAATGTATATAATTGTGTAGGAAAATGAAAAAATCTGTTCAACTTTCTGAATACTTTTTTACCTGACTTCACTACCTTATGCTCTACAAACGACCTATAGCACCAAGATTGCATCAGCTCATTGATATATACACCTGTTTTGTATTTTTATATGCCCCACATAGTTAACATAATTAATAACTTAACATAATCACTTATTTTTCTAATGTGGCTCTTCTCTTTAAATCTGAAAATCTGAGTCAGTGCTACAAGTGTTCAGTATCGATGAATTTGGTGCCAGTTAATGCATCATAGTGAGTTTGTTCAACGAAGAGAAAAATGAATGACAGAACTCTAGTTAGTGCCAACTTTTCTTTCCTTCGGAACAAACATGACCATGGGGTACTCGCAGTTCAATAACTGGACATTTTGTTTTCGAGCCTAGCAGTGGCGCCACCGGGATTTGGTGATGGGGGGTCGAACAGATGACGTCGTAACCTCAGTCCCCCCTAAGTCTGCGTAAATTGTACCTTTTTGTGCGTCCCTGCGATTTTGTACAGCAGTGTTGAATCCTTTTTGTCACTACATAAAGGTGCCGTTCAGGGGGAGGGGTCTAAGGGGAGGGGGTTGAATTTTTTTTGTTAATTTCATGATGTTTAGATGCAAAAATGGTGCTATCTTATGGGATATTTTTGCAACTGACCATATATGGCTAAAAATGTCCATAATTAAGTTAATTCTAATTTTTCCAATTGGCTGGATGTGTTTTTCCTGAGTGGTGGCAAGTAAATTGCACCTTTTTATGCGCCCTGCGTTTGTATACAACAGTGGGGATCCATCCTTTGTCACTACAATAAGGTGTTGTCCTGGGGAAGGGTCTCAAGGGGAGTCCCCTTTGAGAAATAGTTGTTAACTTCAGGTTGCTTAGATGCAAAATTAGTTTGAGAACCATTTGTGATAGAAAATAGTTGCAATAATAGATCCATCACTCAGTCGAAAACACACCTCACCCTACCCCCTGCAGAAATCTATTGCTTAAACGCCTTTTAGGATCATTTTAAAATTTTCAAAAGAAATGAAATCGATTGGGGGGCACGCGCCCTCCATGCCACCGTCGTGCCGGTCCCACTGGAGCCTAGGATAGGTATGTAAGCCTAGCATATAGTATACAGTTAACAGTGTGTAAAGCTAGCCGTACACTACACGACTTAGCACACCGCAACCCACCTCGATCGTCGGGGCGCCAACAGTCGTGAAGTTTAATACTGCGATTGGCAGTTTTAAGATCAGTTTTAAGTCGCGACGACTTCAGTCGGGAGGAACCAACATGTTCGTTCTTCCCGACTGAAGTCGGCGCGACTTAAAACTTGTCCTAAAATTTCCAATCGCAGTCATAAACTCATGCACACTATACGACTGTTGGAGATCCGACGATCGAGTTGAGTTGCGGTGTGCAAAGTCGTGTTGTGTACGGCTGGCTTAATGTTTAGGCCTAGACTCATAGCCTTCAGAGTTGCCAGATAGCTGTAGTATTAAATCTGACCATGATGGCCAAATGTTTTGCAGTTGCACTTTTTACCATCTAAGAAGGTGTTCTGGTTATAAACTTAAGATATTTATATATGGAACTGGTATATTAGTTCATTCTAGTTTTTCGATAGCCAAATGAATTAGTAGCCAAATTACCAGATTTGGGTTAAATATGGTCATGAAAAGGCCAACAGGCAGTCCTGAAGAGCTAGGAATGGATAGTACTGAACAAACACTGAGAAGGGGATTTCATCACACACACACACACACACACACACCCACCCACCCACACACACACACACACACACACACATAGTGAACATGCAATGCAGTGCAGTACCAGACTGTCACTGTTCTAGTTACACTGAGTAACCTTTCCTGTGTGCTAGTCCAATGCACAATTATCCCCATTGACCAAGACCCACTCACTAGCTCACAGAAGAAATTTCAACCCATAATGGGTATAGTTTATGGACTCGCTGGATGAACTTTTTTCTCAATGATTTTTTTCAATGAAAGTATATGAAATAAAGAATAGCTTGAAAAAAATGAGTTTATTGAAGAAAAAAAATAAAAACGACAAGTTTTTTGCCGGTCTCGAAGCGAGACCGGAAAAATTTCCGAGACCGAGACCAAGACCGAGACCACAGGGTGTCGAGACCGAGACCGAGACCGAGACCGGGAAAAACCGGTCTCGAGACCCGTCTCGAGACCGAGACCGGTCTCGAGTACTACATCCTTGGTAATTGAAAATGATTAAAAATAGATCCATCACTCAGTCAAAAAATACTTCATCCTACCTCTTGCAGAAATCTATATACGTTTAGCCTAGGTTCATTTTAAAGAAAAATCGAAAATTTTCGAAAATGGCCCACGTCACTACCCCTATTCCGCACACGGCGCCATTTCTTACACCAAACGTTATAGCTGCATGAAACTGCACTCTAAAACACAAATTTGTCAATGCGATTCAGTGTCTATACCAGCACCGACGTACGGGAAACCAGCGGGATTGTATAAGTAACAAGTCACGACACCATATTCATAACTCGAGTTTCTATGAGGTACACGGAATACAAAATGAAGAAAAATCATTATTTTTGTTCATTTTATATTCCGTGTACCCCTCACACTATTATCTCTCACGATTTAGTTGACTCATGTAGGCCTTTTCTAGGCATTTAATGACTTGGCTCAAGCTCAAATAAAAGGGGGGGGGGGTGTCCGTACATTAAGGTGAAAAGCCTAAAACGTCCCTCAGACCATCGGTGCCACTCGATTTGTTTTACCCTCCTTGTCTCTCTCCTTTTCCTTCCTCCTTCCCCATCTTTCCTTCATTTTGCAGACCTTGGTGAAGGATTTTGTCCTCTCACCGTGACACGTACGATATCACACTGCCATGAATAACTTTTCAACGCATGTCTGAGAACTTATTGTATTGCAGTTCCGCGAGTTTTGTTTTTAAATATTACGACATGAGTGAGTCGTCTACAGCCTGCTTAGGCTGCATTCCAATTTCGGTCTCCTGTTGCAAAAACATACTCATGTGCAGCTTTCTCGTCTTTTTCTTCTTTTTTTGACCCCTCTCATCCTCTTCCTTCCTTCTTTCTTCTCTCTTTCCTTTCCCTTTGTCTCTTTCCTCCAAGTTCCTCTCTCCTTTAGTTTCCTCTTTTTCCTCCCCTTCCCTTCGTTTTGCAGACTGGTGCAGAATTTTGCCGGCTGGATTCGTGAATGGACTAGGACAGGGGCCGGGGGTATGTGTCACACATCCCCCTAGCGACGGCACTGTATCCCTGCACTTTTGTTTTGTTCTCATTTTCTACCACTGTTTTGTTTTCTTTCATTGTCTCTTATTTGTTACTGCATTTGAATGCACTTTCTTTTTCTCTCCTTGTGAAAAGTAAAAATAGATCAAATCACTGAAATTATCTAGACCACCAATGGTGTAAACTTCGACTTCGGGGGTTCAGGATTTCAAGCACGAAAGGGAGGGGACTAATTCCATAAGGGCAAATTCTTCAGCTACGAGCACCAGTTGTACGAAGCCTCTAAAGGAGGCATGGGGTGCCTGGTCTAAGGGAAAAACTTGAAATTTATGCACTTGATTGGTATTTCTAACATCTGGAAATTAAAATAAACACCATATATTTTCAAGCAGCTTTAGGACCGTCTAAAAATGGTGGTGTCGAAAAAGGGACCCGCTACAGCTGGGAAATCCCCCTATGGATCTGCGTCTCGGTGTAAGTGCAATTTTGGTAAATAAACCTACTGGAAGGTGACTGGACAACATCTGGACAATTCTAACTTGGTGACATTCGAAAACGGGACAATATGTTCTCAAACGGAAACTTTTGCTTGGACAATCCCCCCCAATATGCCTAAATGTGAAAACACTACTTGTCAACAGCTATTTACTACCCTTCAATGGCATCTCATTCAAGCTGATTTCCTAACAAGAGAAGGGTTGATCTTTGGGTAGTGATTTTTCAGGCAGTCTAAAAACCCTGGGTTTATTAAAAAGATGTGTATCTTTTGTAATTCCTGATTCGATTGCATAAATTACATACTGAAAGCAAAATTACACGCAAATGTCGAAAAAATCCTATGTTTTAAATCGATACAGCATTTTAAAGCAAAGACAATATTCGTAAGGAAACTGAATCGTTTATAAGCAACCGGGGCAACGAATTAGGTCCCTTCATTATCGACTATTGCCATTGCCTACGTAGCAGGCTGCACCGCATATTCGTTGTTCAGTCATAATTTTGTTTGGGAATCCCCAAAGAGGGGATGAGCAAAGAGAGTACTCTTCGTGGGGTACTATTTTCATTGTTCGAACAGGCCTGGTCCTAGCAGGTGTCGAATATGTACTTCTCTTTGGCGTACATACTCTATTACGAGTGCAGCCAATATAGGTGCAGGAGTAATACACGTCCGCCAAGCGGGGAAGCAGCTGCTACTCTGTGGCAGCTCCCTGGTTCGAATTACCCTGTGCAGGGAGTTTTTACGTAACAACCACTGGCGAAATTGCAAACAATGCATAGCTTCTTTGCTTTGTATGTAAACAGATGGATTACTCCAGCGAATACTGTGTTTTTATCATGGGTACAAAATTGGCAGGAAGATGTTCGTTTGGCAAATTCGTGCGCGAAATATACAGCGAAACTGAATGCCAAATGATTTCACTTGGCGTTGTCAAAACGCCAATCAAGTGTTCACACTTAGCAGAATCGATTGTTTCGGACTGAGAAGGCAAATTCATTTAGGATTTCCTCCAATATACTTCCATGAAATGAAATGAAATTTGCACAGAAGATTACTGATAAGATTTTAAAGCTACGTACTGTCACCAGTTAATTTTTTATTATTTGTTCCAATCAGGAGTAAATCCTGCCAACGCGGAACGGTCGGTCTATTTTGAATTCAAAATTGCCCCCTAAAACATCGTTTCTCGTGATATCGATTATTCCTGAAGAAGATATGAACATGGGCGACCCATAAACTTGTGTGCAAACTTTCGGGTACAAATATCAAAATCCCAGGAAGATAGGTTTTATGGTCAAACAGTGAAAAAGTAAGCTCCAGAGACGTCATATAACCACCGATCAACACAAAAGTTTAGTGGTAAAATTTGCGTACCACGTTACATATTCTCTCCAAATTTCAGATCCATGGCTTACACAAAACGGCCAAGAAAACGCAATTCAAAGACAAAATTTCTGAACGCCTCGCCAAAAACCAAGGCTCCGACTAGAAGTCTTCTAGTCGAAGAAAAACGCAACTTTCAAAGTCCACGTGGGCCCTGTCTCTGAAAATTATCTTTGAACCAGTTTGTTCTCCAAACCGAGATATCCCGTTGCCAAGTTGTCGGGGTCGACATGTCTCAGTGCCGAAGTTTAGCCAATTTGCTTCAGGGATCTAGGCCTCAAGACATCACTTCCTTTCAACGGAAGAGCGAAGAACGTGCCCTAACTTTAGATTCGAAGATGAACCTGCAATGTGCTGCTAACTTCAAATCGATGGGCTGCGTGCGAGATTTTAAACGCCAAAATAGGCAAATTTGGCGCTTTTTACCTTTGTTGGCCGTGAAAATTGGAAGTTACGCCAAACGGTATTTTGGCGTTTTTTGGGCGTTTTTTTGGGGGGGGGGGAACTAATGGAAATTAAAATAAAACACCCTTTTCCACGAAATTTCAAGAAAAACCCTTTTTTTCCCCGTAGTCACCCGAGTGGGACGTAACGGGTTTACAATTTACACTCCACTTGTAGCAATATTAGATTATGTAATGATATATATCATGTGTTGACATCACCAACGACTGAGACTCTCTAAACTGTACATAAATACAGGGTCAATTTTCCTGAAGTAGGAGCTTGTTCTGATTTGGCGTTTTCTCATGTGATTTGGCCGGAAACGACCGTACTCTTGGGGTGGAGGCACTATGTTGCTGGTGAAAAACAACCTATCCCCCACGAACGTTAGTATCCTCACAAACGGATCGGAGTCAATTTGGGCTAAGTTTTCTGTCAATGGTACTACACATTATGTTGCCTCATGGTACAGGGACCCTGATGCTCCTTCTGAACATATCCTTTTTTTCAGGGAGCAATTAAGTAAAATCATGGCCAATCACAGAACTAGTAAGCAGCCACGGTTTCATGTCTTAGGGGACTTTAACTTCGGTAAAATTGATTGGACCACTAGGCTTCATAAAGATATATAATGGAGTGTGTCTTAGTAATAGTTCTGGAAAGTTGCTCCTGGATATCTTAAATGACTTTGCAGCTGAGCAACTTGTAAGTTTCCCTACCAGAGGCACAAATACCCTTGACTTAGTTATATCAAACTCGCCAAATCAGTTCACTGAAATTTCCCCCTTAGATCAGTTTAGTGATCATGTGGCTTTATTCTGTAGACTGAGGTGTCTCTTTCCGATCAAAAGGAAACCTCGTAGGCTTGTCTGGCAATTCTCTAAGGGTGACTATGGTGCTATGAGAAACGATACCCGGAGTTTCACATTGGGGTACTTCAATGGGGGGCAAAATAACCGTACTGTGGACGAAAACTGGCAGCTGATTAAGTCCTTTCTCGAAAGAACTGTTAAGAAGAATGTTCCCACCAAAAGAACTGGAGCTAAAACATCTCTCCCGTGGGTTAGCGATAGCATTCGTAAGCTGATTAGAAGAAGGGACAGGCTGCATGCTATCTTCAAAAAACTAACAATACCAAGATGCATGACAAATGGGCTGAATTGCGGTCTAGAATCAAAAGGGAGGTCCATATCTCCCATACAAATTATGTTAATGGTATGATTGGTGATATAAAACATGACACTAAACCTTTCTGGAGGTACATAAATGGCCAAAAAAAGGATAAACATGGCATCCCCCCTCTCAAGACGAATAGCAATTAGCTATTACTGATCTGGATAAGGCCTGTGCTTTCAATGCTCAGTTCACAAGTGTATTTACCAAGACTTTGTTTAGTGTTATCCCTTTCTGCAGACCAGCTTGTAGCAGAATGGCTGATATTACCATATCTACTCATGGAGTTGAAAAACTGTTAAAGGGCTTGAATAAAAACAAAGCCGTTGGACCTGATAACATTCATCCTTGGGTCCTTAGTGAAATTGCCTCTGACCAGGGAGTTGTTATTTGGTAGGAGGTTTAACGGAAAGTTTAATTTAT
The DNA here is from genome assembly GCA_029531755.1 of Holothuria leucospilota. Classification (NCBI taxonomy): domain Eukaryota; kingdom Metazoa; phylum Echinodermata; class Holothuroidea; order Aspidochirotida; family Holothuriidae; genus Holothuria; species Holothuria leucospilota. The sequence goes on from CM055965.1 coordinate 61,815,172, forward strand.
GCTAATACGCTACGATCCACTAAATACCGAGGAGATTATTAATGATAAGCTACTTATTCCGTTGATGGGGAATTCTTTCTTTTATTCGTTCGCTTCAATGCGACATCGATATGTTAGCAACATCATTCAGGTCTAGTAATCCTATCACAATTGGCTTACTCTGGACAATGCTTTGATGAGTAGGTTTACGCCGCCACCAATTTAGGGGCAGGTGCTACAAAACTCGAAACGACTGTTACGTTGAAATAAACCAATGAGGTCTGCCCCTTCCTAAAGAAAGAACGTCATGCAAATGAGCTGCAGAGGTAGAAGTCTAAATTTTGTCGCAACAATTTTGAAAGTTTCCTGAAGCTTCCTAAAATAACCAGGTATACAATCAGATTCAGATTTTTACATAAACCCTTACTGGTATACTCTGATCCGCGACACCGAGCGTCCAAAGATGCAATAATTTTTAATTTTCCAGCGACTGGCAATGCTATGGCAGTAGCGACAAACCCCCAGTTTTACTGTTGATGTGGCAGACGACAAATCCCCTTTGTTTGAATTACGTAATCCAGTGTAGGCTAAGCATTATAGAAATGCCAAGAAGGATACAAGAGACGGATTACTGTGTGACCTTGGCGGTGTAAACTTCACTTCAAAGCGAACAATCTCCTTCCAAATAACAACTCCCTGCTCTGACTTTGCTCCTATGTTAAGTCACTTGTATCAGCAATCCCTTACAAGCGGAAGGATACCGGCTGATTGGAAGATGGCAAACGTCTGCCCTGTTTACAAAAAAAAAATGACAGTTCTCTCCCTAGTAATTACCGGCCTGTTTCGCTCACTTGTATTCAAGGGCGGATCCAGGGGGGGGGGGGCAACTAGGGTCAACTGCCCCCCTATGACCAGTCTAGCGCCCCTCAATACAAGAAAAATGCGCCCCCTGCGTCCTAAAAGTTAAGTAAAAACTGCCCGAAAAGTAAAAAAAAAAAAAAAAAAAAAGGTCCCCAGAATTTCGAACCGTATAGCTATATATAACTATGGCAATGGGAGTTGGTCTCCGAAATGTAGTCGGTCAAATTCGTCAAATTCAAGAGTATGCGGCCCCTGCATGATGTTGGCGCCCCCCTTTTCAAACTGCCCCCCCTTCAGCTAGGGGCTGGATCCGCCCTTGCTTGTATTTGCTGTAAATTGTTAGAGCATATTGTAAGTTCCAACTTGATGGACTTCTTTGAGGCAAACAATACACTTTCAACAAAGCAGCATGCTTTTAGAAAGTCGCATAGTTGTGATACCCAACTAGTATCAGTCGTCGAAGACTGGGCTTCGGCCCTGGACTCACAAAAGCAGGTTGATGTCTTCATCTTGGACTTTGAAAAGGCCTTTGACACCGTGCCTCATGAACTGCTAAAAACCAAACTGTTTGGCCTTGGTGTTTCCAAACAGGTTCTTCGGTGGGTCGACGACTTTCTCTCTGATCGTAAGCAAGCTGTTGTAGTTAATGGTACTCGGTCCCCTTTTGATGATGTTGTCTCTGGTGTTCCTCAAGGATCTGTCCTAGGACCCATTCTTTTCCTTGTTCATATTAATGACATTGTAAATGCTGCCTCCTCTAATATTAGACTTTTTGCTGATGACTGTGTCTGTTATCGGGTCATAGAGAATGTTAATGATTGTTGTTTGCTCCAGAAAGACATACATAATCTAGGTCTTTGGGCCAAGACTTGGGGCATGAGATTCCAGCCCTCTAAGTGCAACATCATTACTTTCGCTAGAAAAAAAAATCCGGTCAACTTCGATTACGTCTTGAACGATGTGAAGTTAGTTAAGGTTGACTCGATAAAGTACCTAGGTGTCACGATTTCTAACGACTTAAACTGGGATAAGCACATTCAGTTTATCTGCAATAAGGGTAATAAGATTTTGGGCATACTTTATAGAAATTTATCATTTTGCTCTCGCGATGTGAAGTTAGCTGCCTACAAGGGTCTCCTTCGGCCTGTTTTGGAGTATGCTTGTTGCGTATGGGACCCACATCAGTCTTATTTACAAGATAAGCTAGAGAGCATCCAGAGGAGATCGGCTCGTTTTGTAAGCTCCGAATTTTCTCGCGAGCCAGGGTCGATGACATCTATTTTGAAGGTCCTTGATCTCCCCACGCTACTAGCAGAGTCGCAAGCAAAACAGACTTATTCTCTTCTCGAAAGGTTTTTTTTGGTAAGGCTAATGTTCCCATGGACAAACTCAGTCATCCAACTCGGAAAACTCGTGGGATGCACAACCTCCATTTTTGTCAACTCTACTCTCGGTCTAAGTTGTTATAAATTAAGTTTTCTTCCTAGTACTCTGAAAGATTGGAATAACCTTCCTGCTGCTTTGATTGATGGTTTAGATAGTCATAGAGATCCTGTTCAATATATTACCAATTTTATTAGGGCAAATTAGGGCACCCCTGACGCATGTGCGGTGTAGTAATGTCCTTTGGATGTGTCACCGTGATCCGAAAGAAGAAGAAGAAGAAGAAGAAGAAGAAGAAGAAGAAGAAGAAGAAATTTGGCCGATTTCGCCACAGAAAATCTGGCAACCCTGATATAATAGCCAGAGCCGGTCGCCTATTTTTTTTCCCACGAGGTTATGGGCAAATTTGATTTTCAAAATTTGTCAAATTTGTTTCAAAATCATGGTTAGGGCTGTACTTAGGGTTGGGGTCACGTAGAGTGCAGTTATTTGGCCTATTCTTTCATAATCCGGGTGTCACAATTACAATAAAAGGGTCGGAAAGCGTCATTTAGGAATTAGGGGTGTGGCCTATTTCCAAGAAGCTGATTGGTCCATTGCCATGATTTGCCCATAACCTCGTGGGAAAAAAAATTGCACGAGCCGGCCAGCGTGTTGTTACGAGTAGAAGACACGAACAAATTTCTCAACAACGGAAGTAGCGCAGGTAAATTATAAATAGCCTAACGAACTAGGACATGATCCAGTTAGCCTAGGCCTAGATTAGAATTAGATTTGGGTCAAACCAGAGAGTTGTCAAATAGCAACTCCCTGGTCAAACTATTAACAATTCAAGCATTTAGGCTAGGAAGGATTGCATCCGTACAAGGTATACTATTAGAACCATAGAGCATTACATTATACACATAGGCCTAGCCTATAATACACTATATAGCATGGTGGGCCCGAAATTGACGCACCGAAGCAGGTTCAGTGCCGATATTTGGAATAAAATAAATCCAAACACTCTCCTGTTTGCCTTTTCCAAATGTGCAGTAACTTACAGATGCATTGCTACCCACAGTTCTCCTACTCCGATCCAAAAAGTAGTAAAAGAAAGCTTTATTTGACTCCAAATTTTATTCGATGTCAGTCTTTTAACTGCACCGAAAATGACGCATTTTCCATATGTGTAGTGTGCAACCATTTTCATTGACTTAGTAAAGTTACGTATAGTGAGTGTACCTTGAGTCTGTCGGTACCTTGAGTCGGTCACCGCTTACAAAATGTAAGTCAGGCGAGCTATGGCCAACTAATAAACATACGACAGTGAGGAAACTCCAGCACTAGCCTACATAACCACAACACAAACTCTGTCAAAAATAAGCATTTACTCCCATTTTTAGAAGAAATTCACCCAGCCTAGCCTACATCTAGTGTTATGTAAAGGTGGCTTTAAATGGCCCCAAAAAATATTTCAAACAATCCTCCAAATCACTGCAAATGGTCTCCTTCCAACATCTTATGATTTGTTTTTATAATGATGATGCCATTCATGGAATATATTTTGATACCACTCTTATGGACTTTCATAATATTTCGGTGACCGACTCAAGGTACCGTTCTTGAACCTAAGGCATCTGAAACCTGTGGTGGGAATTTCTCCGTCTCGTTGAAGTTTGTTAACGAAATTCACTCAGACTTTCAGGATCAAGATAAAACATGTTCATGAGAATAATGGATGAGTTTAAATTACATATTTCTACCATATGTGTATGTTTTTAGTAAAAATTCCCTTGATTGACTGACTCATGGTACCACCATCATACAGATGCCTAGGTAGCAAGCTGTATGGCTTAGTCCTTGTTAGTACAGGTGCTGAGCAACAGAGTCCGCTCCGTGGGGAAGGCGCTAAGTTGCCTCACATACAGTATCATGCGAAACTTGTTTAACTTGCTTACCTAACCTGTCTAAGAAAGACAGGAATTTTGGTCAAGTTACAAACAGAGTATAATAACCTTTATAACCTAGGTTATGCACTCAACGCACTGTACAGGCGTAAGTACGTCAGATGAAGCAGTACTTTTGGACAGTGCTCATCAGGGTGAGGTAATTTTCATTGTTTTTAAAGAGTATTATTTCCAGATATTAAAAATACACACAAGGGTGGGATGCAGAACTATAAAATGCTTGAAAAATAATCATATTTAGGTATGCACCTACCTGAAATGGATTCATTATCGTGAAAAACAAAATGCTGGATAGGTTCCAAAACGTTAGGCTTGCTACAGTAACGTTGCTACGGTGATAGCTAATAATTTTTGAAGGTGAATCAATTACGGGCCAGTGTCAATTTCGGTGCCGTTACTATATATTTATATATATATATATATATATAGATATATATATATATATATATATAGATATATATGGATATATATATATATATATATATATATATATATATCTATATATATATATATATATATATATATATATATATATATATGTATATGTATATGTATATAACGCTAATTCCTACTGTACGGGGAAATCGATATATCGCGGTTTCGTTAAGGCGAAGAAAAAAACAATAAAATACATTAAAAAATATTTCCCCTTTTGGAAACCAAATATACAACAACGCTTTTTCAATGGCCCACCATCCGTACGTGTTAAAAGATACGGGTACGTAACTTGGTCAACATTGAAGTAATAGCATGTAAATCATGTGGTAAAACGGACGTTACCATCCGTTTACGTATTTCTATATAAAAAGCGTGTGATTTCGCAAAGTCGACCTGATTTTTTCCCCTTTTAGACGATTTCCCCTTTTAGGCACGTTTTTTCATACAATATTTCCCGTAAATCCCAAATTAGCAATATATATATATATATATATATATATTATATTTCTCTAATTCGGCACTTAGGGGGAAAGTTGTTGAAAAGTCGACCTTAAGGGAAAAAAATTTTCGGGTGAAATATAAGTTTCGCCTTAACGTTTCCACACACTTTTTCTATAGGAATACGTAAATTTACAAGGGCGCCCTCTTAGATTTACAAACTAGATGCCATTACTTCAAAGTTGTCAAATTTACGGACACCTAGCTGTTAACACGAACGGATGGCTGGCCATTGAAATAACGTTAACTATATGTTTAGACGTTAGGGCGAATTTATTTCTTATGTATTTTATTATCTTTTTTTCGCCCTATGTGCAAGCAGATATAACAATTTCCCCTTAAGGTGGGAATTAGCGTTATATATATATATATATATATATATATATATATATATATATATATTTGCCTAAATCCCACCTTAGGTGGACAAACCGTCGTCTAAAACCGCACCTTAGAAGGACTTTGACATTAGCGGGACATTTTCGTGTCCTTGTAAACTTTGCTAATTTTTTTCGACTATACCCGAGCTGTTCTCAGTGATGAATTTTCTGCTATTATTTGTTTGTAGCGTCCTCTTCATGTTGAATTTTTTAGAGCGTATTAGCATTCTTCCTTTTCGAGTTCTAGGGTTGTAAAAATGGCAGGTTGTAAAAACTGTATATCATGCATCGTCTAAAAGTGAACCTTTGGTGGACTTCGCCTTTTTTCAAGATTTCATAAAAAGTATGAAGTATATCTTTATTGCCTCCACGGGTTTAGATTTAGATATTTATTTTGTTTCATCTGACACATAATTTTCACAATATTTCTCTAAAATTACAGAAAAAATGAAGATATACGAAAAAACGAGCCCTTAAACTGAATGAAAAAGTGTATATTCAAAATGTCTAGTTAGCATGCGCAAACCATATGACGCTGTCAGCGCGCGACGTCGATCCAGTCCGACGACCAACCGTTGGCGCTCAATATACGATCCTAGAATCATGGAAGGACAGTCTGCGTTAAGGATATTATATAGCTAGGAAATCGTTAAAACCTAAACACTAGTATGGTAAGTAATCCGAGATTGTTTTCAACGATACATATGATCTTTTAAAATCGGTAGCATTGCAGTGGAATTTATCTTCAAAACATTTAAGTTCCCATCCATGCCTAACGTTAGGACAGGACAAAGAGCTCGTTAGGCCGTACTAACTGGTACTGTCAACTAACGTAAGGCTAGCCTAGGCCTAGCCTAAGCCTTGGGCAAAATTCTGCAGTGTACATTAGCATGGTTACCCGGAGAATGACGCACCCAAAAATTTCAAAGCCGTTATATGTGGAATAAAATAAATCTTAACACCCTCATGTTTGTCTTTTCCAAATATGCAGTTATTTATGGAGTATGTAGCCTAGTAACTCAATGTTCCTCCATCGAAATGGAGCAAATTTCAAAAGGCAAGGCCTGCTTTGATGCCTCACATATGATTCAGTAGCCTAGGCTATCATGGAAAACTTGTTTAGCTTATTTACCTAACATCTCTAAGAAAGGACAGAAAGTTTGGTCAAGTTACAAACTGAGTCCAGTGCACTCGACAAACAGTAAATCTTAGCCTGTTCGTAAGATGAAGCAGTGGTTAGGACAGTTTAGGCATGCCTACCAGTGGCATAGCCATGAGGGGGTTGGGGGTTAGAACCCATGACTCAACCTTGCAATGCAAAAAGTACCAAAAGAGCTTTTTTTTCCTCTCAATCCTAGACTTTTCCCACATGTCGTACATGCCCCAAACCACCCCCCCCCCTTCCTCCCATGACAACCCTGGCTACGCGCCTGCAGTGCCACTCCAGGGTGAGGTAGTTTTCGGTGTTTTTAGATAGGCCTAGGCTAGTACTGTTTTCTAAATTACAGTAGGCCTATGTTAAAAACAGATGCAAGGATAGGATGCAGCTAAGAAAAACTTGAAAAGTAATCATGTGGCTTGCACGTAGGCCTACTGAAATGGATTCAGTAGCGTGAAAAACAAAATGGTGGATAGTTTAAAAAATGTTAGGCTTACTAAGTACGTACAGTAATTTCTAAGGTTTATAGCTACTTATTTTCAGAGATACATGTGCAAACCAATTTGGCAATTCAGGGTCTACGTACTGTACTAGGCTACAGTATAGCCTACATACTGTAGCCTAAATGTTCCAGTGAGCCTAGGCCTAGCCCAAGCTAATGGATACATATTAACGAAATGTACACTAGCTTACTTAAGGGCCCAATCCTCTCACACCCAAACTACACTTCTAGTATAGGGTAACAGAAACTCAATTGGCTCAGCTTTTTGATTGAATGCTTATTTAAACAATGCAGAGTACCAAAGCAAATATTACACAGCATGAACTGTTCCGAGAGTGAACTTTGAATTATACACAATGAGCTCTTCTATACTCACCCCTGAAGCAATAAACTGAGATTGGGAGGGGATGAAGGTTGAATTTCAGACAATTGTGGGAGGGGCTTAATTAAGAAGTTAGGAGAATTAGTACTGGTTTGGGATGAGAAAATGGGTCTTTAAAGTACGATGGCCATTAAAATAGGCTAACTGGAGTCAGGATTTACAGGCAACAAGCCTCAAGCCAAAGGGCCCTAGGGGATTGTGTCCCACTATGCATCCGGCACACTAGTACCTGTTCGTCCAATTAGGAATAATAAAGTTCTTTAACCTTTTTGCCAAAACAAAGCCTAGTTATTAAGAGTACTAGTGAGGAGTAACGTAAGCTGAACGTAATACTGCACACACTAACAGTCTGGGACTAGCCTTGGCCTAACTTGTTCGCGGGTCACCACAGGTTAGAAGGGGAAAACTATGTGACGGTAGAAAAAATACTGTAGGCTTAACCAAGCTACTATTGTGCCGCATGTAATGGTCAGATTCTGCCTGAGCTTACACTTTTGTTCATCTACTTGTATCACTTACGGGTGTACATTCGCTCAGTTAGGCTAGGCGTAATACATACATTAGTTCAAATGAGAGTAACGGTAAGCTGAACGTAATACTACTGTAACCACACTAACAGTCTGGGCCTAACCTTGGCCTAAGTTGTTGTCCGCGGTCAGGTTTAGAAGGGGAAAACTAATGTGACGTTAATTATCATTTCCATGACGAATTCCCGTGCATCCCTGCCGTGACGTCGTCACGGCTTTTAGAATACCCTCCTGTGGGCAAAATGTTCCAGTGCATGCCTGCACCTTACAAGGAATGGTCCTCTCATGTACCATACAAACGAATGCTTACCTTAGTCCTGTACTAGCTGTGCACAAGGTGTACAGTGCACAGTACAAAATATGCATAATAAGGCATCCTGAAGTATTGTATAAGCCCGAGGCAATTTTTTTTTTTTTTTTGCACATTTACAAAAGTGCAATGTTTTAAAAATTACAGGAGAGACGTCAACACTTCTAGGGGAAAGCATCAGGGAAGTGCTATTGATGATGCCACTACTTACTGCAAGCATAGACGAATATGACCCAGCCAGGATTTGAAGTCAGATAGTCATACTGATGCAACTAAACCCCCCATCCGGGTGAGTTCTACATTTCCAATATACTATGTAATACAGTGTCATCCTGGTGCGTGAAAAGGGGTCAATTTTCTAAAAGTTCAATACAAATTTATGCTGTTGATAATAAGTATACTGTCATTGTAAGGTACTATATACAGCTAGGCCTTCCCTCAGAAAAACTCTTGTAGCCAGGTCAGAGCCAACTAAAGTAAATTAAACTCAAGGACTTCACACCATTGCTCTCTGCCAGCTGTTATTCTGTAATTCTGTTAAACTTCCTAGGGATAGAGTCATTGAAAGTCTAGAGGATGGTTGAGGTGGTTTACATGGATTGCAAATGTTTGGTTGGGGGCCCTGCTAAGTCATAAATGCCCCTTATATTGTTATCAACGTGTTCGATTTTAAGGGTAGTCCGGTCGCCCTAAGACAACCAGAAATTCTGCAGGACCAACCAGATTTGCAAAAACAGTTGTTTAAGGTTTGTCCGTCGGGAACAACCAAATCTTTTGGGAAAAGTGATGTGATGTTTACATTTAGCAACTCGATGAATTTCGCAAGCAAGGAACTTTAAAATTGCAATCAAAAGATCTGCAGCAAAGTGCGGTGATTATGCACGTTCACCACAACTTCCCAAACACATCACTTTAATCGAAATGTGCATAGTGACTATCAAGCCCAAATATGTGCCCCGTGCCTAGGCCTGGCACTGCACACAAGAGACAGCTGAATTCCTTTGTGCAATCTACAAAATTCATTGGTGCTCAGATGTTGCAACACCAGTGCTTTCAATCTAGAGATGTTTAAATTTAATTAAACCCGCAATGTTAACATCAATAACATTAACTAATTGTCCTATTGATGTACACTAATGTGTACGCCACTGAGGACAGCACTTACTCGCATTAAACAGTAGATAAATCTGTATTTGTTTTTTTTGGGGGGATGGAGGGGAGTTTGGCTAAAAGTGAAAAGCCCAACTTTTGGACAGACTGTTGGTTACACTGAGACTACCTTATTTTGAGCAGAACAACCAAATTTTACACGTGGTAGTCCTGTCGGACAAACCATTGCTAATTCATTAAATCGAACAACTCCGTTATCCTATTGACTTGTTAAATGTGTTAAAGGCTTTTGAAAATAATTGCAAAAACTGTTTCCCGAGACAACAGCTGGGAACATCACTGGCACTGGTTAAAGTTAGAAAATCCAAATGAAGACATGAGGATGGAGTACTGTACATGCTGGGTGGTGAGCAGTAGACTTTATTTTTACGAGGCTCCTCGGCTCCCTCAGAGGACAACTAGATATACCACGACAATATCATTATGAAGAACGAATAACCATTTACATAACAGAAGCATGACAGAATTAGTAGACTTCCTAATTTGCATATATAAACATAACATAGAGTAACTGGTACAAAACAAGACATTCGAATGAACTTCGACCTTACATTGATATACTATGTTAGTTACTGCATGGTGCAATTACCTTTTTAGGTGTGCGAAAAAGAATCACTCCTCTGCAGGACTGCCAACCATTTTGTTTTTGCCGTAATTTTTTCTGTTTTTTTAGAGAAAAGTACAGCATTACGCTTTTCCAGGTAAAAATGTTTCTTTGTAATTTCTGATCGTAAAAGTCCATGGCACTGTACATGGTAATGCTCATTAAGGTCAGACTTGCACTGTAATTGTAGTGGTTCTAAATAAATGGCTGATTCATAATAATCCTCAGTCTTGACAAAGTCATGCACCGCTAGTTCAACCTATACATGTGCTTGTGGCATGGTACAGTAACACTATAGTTATATTGTGCACAGGTACGTTGTGTATACGTAACTACGTTTTACACTGTGATATGAATGTACTGGGGCTGAGTGGTGGTGTACACTCGTCATGTGTGCATGCATGGTAACTGCCATTGTGCACTGGAGTGTAGTGCAGTCTTTTGGTGTGATATCCGTGTTGTGGGCGAAGGCCAGTGATCAATCACAGTGAGTGAGGTAGGCAGATTCTTGATGTATAGCAGGTTGTGTGTGTTAATTAGTCACGGAACTTCATATTTTTCTGCACAAATTTACTGAGTAGAGAGTTTCAGCTCGTGACCCTCAAATACCAATAAACACGTGGAGATCTATATGAACTGCCTACAACATAATGTAGCTTATATAGTTGTGCATTTTTAGGCCATGGAAGCCAAGTTGTTCGTAACTTAACACTATAAGAGACTTTGTTTGGGAACATGGGACAAGCCTGTTTCCAAATGCTTAGGATGATCAATGTTGGTTGAGTATTCTTGGACACACCTAATAATTTATACTGGTAACAAAACTTCCTATGTTGACTTAAAGTCCTACTGTACATTTTGTTTTAGTGGTCGGCCTGGTGAATTTTTGATAGAAAATTGGCTGTAGGTTGTGTTACGATGAAAATGTCCAGTTCAGAGCTCTGCAGTTCAGGTCGTATACAGACAGCCCCTAGTCCGATTTACAAAAGCACGAGTTTTTTGTACTAAAACTTCTGTTTTTTTTCCTCACTTCGCAAAATTCTGATTGTTGGGTTTGCAAAAGCTTGGACAGTTTCTGCATGCTCTTCCTAACAGTGATTTTGAGGTGAGTGCAGGTGGGGGTGGTGTGCAAATCTCACTCGCAACTGCTCAAATTTTCAAGGCCTGCTTTGTGCTATTATACTGGTCTCATATCATAAGGCCACCACTCCTTTTACTCATGTACAATAGTTTTAATTTCTGGATCATGGTTGCAGTTTGAAAAACCAAATTTCCATATTTTTTATTTAAAAGACAGACCAGAACTTTGTTCTATTGAGTGTACAGTACTTCCTATTCTGTTAGTTAAAGTTTCTGGTTTCTATCTTTGAAATTTTTTACACCTTTCCAGTTGTCATATGTGTTAGCCATCACATAAGCTGAATCTGGATCTGTATTGTTTGGGAATTCAACACTATAACATTAATTTAATTGATCAAGTCATGATTGCGTTCTGTACATAACAATCGTGTTGTTAAATTGGATCCATGATAGTCAAAACAACAGCTACAGTAAAACCACCGTTTATATCCGAACACATCGGGAAACCGAAGTTTGTTCGGAAATAACCTCAAAACGTAATTCGGAAAAAAACAAAAAAAATAAAACAACACATGGGGTGTAAACAAAAAAAAAAAGGGTTTTTTGCCGTACGTACGGTACACTGGGGTTCATATAAGACATGGTGTGTCACACAACATTTCGAAAAATAATTCCGAAACGGCTTAAAATTGCAGACAACACCACAAAAAAACACAACCTCCAAAATATTTTTCGTTACTATTATTCGTGACCGACAAATGACAATAATGACAAATACATTTTTAAGACATCTGAACACAGAGAGACTTTTATTCCAAAAAATTTGAGGCCGTTCGCTCGACTGCATGAATGAACCAATGCTTTCTACAAAAAAAACACTAATAATGTAAACAAAGATGTGCTGAAAGAAAAAAAAACTGCAAATATGAAAATAAAACGATCTGGACGAGGTATCTAGATTATAAATTACTACAAAAAGATTTCCAAAAATATGTTAGAAGACACATGTGGTAGGAGACTCTCAAACAGGCAGTTTTCACAATGTTTTTTTAAGGTCTACTTTCATTATTTTTAGGTATGCAAGCTCACTTACGTTACTAACTTTTCAATTTAGTGAAACTAACACCTTACTCTAGCCTAACGTATTTTTTGTGTTGAGAGGAATATTGAGCCTATACCGACTCATGGCTCCTAACAGAACTTCAAAGCAAATACGTACGATATTTCTTCCAAATTTGACCAAAGAGATAACACAGGGCATTGTTTTTTCTAATGTCCACATGTCGGGCTTGTTTTAGCCATCGTGACATCTTGTCCATTGACTTTAATATTCCCGAGGAAAAACCCCCTAGATGCATTTCTGCAAAAACTTTACGTGGATTAGCACTTTAAAACTTGGTGTATCCTCTTTGTAATTGTGTTGACTATTATTTGTTGTTAAATCTGACGGCTAGTTCGGAATAACCACGGGGTTTCGGATAACGCGGGGTTTCGGATAAACGGGGTTCGGGGATAAACCGGGGTTTCACTGTACTTACAGTACTAGGAGTGTGAATCCTTTTTTGGTAAACAGTAGAGTAACCTGTTGGAGGCCTACTGTAAGACGGAACTGTTTTATTATGAACATACTGTATTATATCTCAATAACTGTATCTACTGTACTAGTAGAGTATGCTTGTGTTCAGTTACTGTATAGGAGCAAACAATCACGCATGTGCGGACAGGATCTCACATTACCTCTCACTCACCATTATTTCATAAAATCAAGATCAAACTTCGAACCAGGTAAGTTCTCGTTTAATATTTTCATTTTGTGGCACTAAGAACCTCTGAAATAATAATTGTGAGTTTGTACTATTGAATTGATAGTGGTGGTGTGAAATGCTTCGAGTGGTTGAAAACAACTTTAGAATGAGGAATACTGATAGAAGCAGATACTGTTTGTTCATTTTAAAGTGATGTAGTTGTTATGATTGTACCAGTTTGCCAGGACTCTTGAGTGTGTAATTTGACATTTTGACTTTATCAAAAATGGTGAAGTGTAGATATTAGAAAAAAGATGGTTCTGATCAAAATCTCTAAGAACATAGAAACTTGCAAGGCTGTCAATAGTCCTCCATAGGTTACACCAATGTGGGAAATAAGAAGAAAAGTGGGAGATGGTTTCCCCACAGTTCACAAAATAGACTTTTGTGTTTCGTGTGTGCTCATTACCACACTTCAGACAACCTTTAAGGACCATACACTGTCATTTTGCAATGTATGTACCAATTTTGAGTGAATGACAGTACTGTATTTCTACTGACTCAACTGCTACAAATTGGATTTTCTTTAGAGGGATTTCATGTGACATCACATGAGTAGGATTCCCAGGCACTGAAGTGCAAAACACATACACAGTAAGCGTATTACAGCACATGTGCATGGCATATAACCATAGATACTAATGTGACACAATGGACTCTTGCCCTTCAAAACCAAAGAGACACACGATCTTGCCCTTCAAAACCAAAAAGACGCATGATCAAGTGACATCAGTGAAACCCCTGTACAGGCATACAGGGGAAACTTCTGGGGGTCTGGAGTGTGCCTGCCCATATATTGGAGCAGAAAATATGCTATTTTGGGTGAAAGTAGACTGTGCTATTTTGGGACAAATAGTTTCAAAGTTTTGATCCAAGTGCTTAACCAATATTATCATAATGATGGGAGGGTAATTTTCAGTGAAACTTGCCACAGATTATGGAGTTACTACCAAGTAAAAGTTCCCAGTGTTTAACATCATTCTCCTCTTTGTCTCCTTTCCCTTCACTTTTTGAAAGGTGAAACATTGAAGACCTTCAACAAAATCATCTTCAGTTGGGCTTTACCTCAAAATCTACCAAAACTGCTATCAGGGAACCAAGCTAAGGGAAGTATCCCTTGCCTTCATGGTATCAGAGTCCTCAGCATGCTCTGGGTCATTCTGGGTCATGTCTTGATATTTCCCATCATGTTTGGAACTGGTAAGTGTGTACATATTGAATTAAAGCATCTTAGTTTGGCAAAGGGTTTGAGGGACAGACGAAAGAAGAGGACTGTAGACTGTTACTTCTCAAATAATTGAAGTAATTTTAGATGTATATCCTTTAGTGCTCGGCAGTTTGGAAGAGTTTCTTAATGTAGGTCATTACCATTCAGTTTCCTTTGTGAGGACTGATAAACCTGGGTGACCAGATGTGTTACATGTATAAAGTTTGAAACTTCTGTGGACATGTTAATGTCATGTACATGTATTTGATGTGGAAAGTTCCTCAAGTCTCACTTGCTCTTACTCTACTTTTTTGTTCTTTTTCTGTATTTTCAGCGCTTTGATCTTATTGAGTTAGCACTGATATAAATATTGTATGTATGTATGTAAGCATGTTAAAGATGAAAAGTAGTCACAAGTTGCATTATACTTTAAAAAATTTTATGTTTGACACCTCCTCATGAATAAACATTAGTTGCATAATATGTAAATCTGTGTGATGGAATGGGAGATATTCTTGTTATCCTCTATTAAACAAATTAGTGACAGCTGTATTGTTGATGTGCTCTTGTTTGGTTTAATTTGGAAGTAATAGTTTGCTTAGTAATGCTAACATCACACACCAAACCATGTAGCAAGACTTAAGTAGCCAGCAAGTAATTTATATTGGTTTTGCACAAAAACTGCTATCACTCTGCATCATTCTATGTTATAATTTTTTGTCAAAGCTACTGAGTTACCACATAAGTGGTCAAACTTGGAAGAGATATACCTTGAGAATGTTGAAGGATATGAAACTAAATCCAAAGGACATAAAATAAGAGAATCTTAATATTTTGGGGTAAAAATGCTCTTTTGGTTTCATGTCCACATGCCTGTAAAAAAAGTTGCACTGTCTATTCACTTTGTGTTGATGCATTGAAAATTATGCTTGTTACCATAAAAAAAGGAGAAAAAGAAGCACATCAAAAAGCTCAAAATTAAATGAATTGGTGGAACATTAATCGTGTTTGAAATCTTTACATTAGGAATTAATAGGTATGGCACAACTTTTCAACTACAGCTTTCCAACTACTGCTTTATCTAATGTGTAGGTAGTAAAATTGCTTTAAGTTCTGAAATTTATGGACACACATTTTCCCTGAAGTAATTCTCAAGAATTTGATGTTCACTTTTTTAAAATCTGAATCAATATTATGTCTGTATGAATAGTTACCCTTTTCCCCTTCATGTTTTTTTAAGTGATGTATTACATATTGTTGCAGCTCACATCATATTTAAAGTTCTTGTAAGCCACCCTGACCTTCATTGCTTCACAGTTTTGCTTTGAATGAGAATTAAATCCTAGATTTCTACTGAGGGGCATGCTTGTGTGATGCACAAGTACTGAATACAATTAATATCTCATGATGAGAACTACCATAGTGATGCTTTTCATACTTGGTAGAAAGATGCATTATATAGAGAAGGAGAGAAAACCTTGTATACATGGTATTTCAGGAAGTATTGGTATTCTCAAATTTCGTATGGTAGTGTTTTATGCATAGTATTTTGTGTAAAAGAACCATTTCGATTTTGGTGAATGTCAAAGGTCATTTAGCGCCCAAAAAAAGTTGAAAATCTGAAAATGTTGTGAGCAACAAGATGTCATTAAAATGGAAAGGATGCATACTTTCATACTTCCTCTGTGGATTTGTTATAATGCTGACATGAGTTTTGTCTTTTATGTGAATGAGGGAGGTATTTATGGTCACAAGAGCTAAAACTCAGAAAAAAAGTTTCCAAACACAATATTTCAGATAGGAATCATGGGTAGTTTGTTATATGTGGTACATCAATGCATCTATCCTTGAAATATACAAACTGAGGCAAGGGATGATTTAAGGGAAGTGCCCTTGGGTCACAGTAATTAAAGAAGAACCTGGTACAATAACTGGATAACCAGGAGCCATTTAAAAAAAAAAAATGATTGTGATAATCAACGACACAAGCTTTGTTTTGGGCACAGCAACGTAGGTGTTATTTTGATTGGTTACCTAATGTGACAAATGCCATTTGTGCCATGTCAAACATGTAGCATGAATACTTATAGGCAAATTGCTGGCGAACATTTTACACTTGTGGAATAGTTGTTGATGATCTGTGGGCACAATTTGTGGCTGTCAGCTGCAGTTTGTACCCTGCACCCCTTTATTACAAGTCTTCCAATGTATTATTTAAAGATAATATTGAATAAGATTGATCAGTTTTTACATCTTAGGATACAAGTGTATTGTTAAATGTATAACCTTTGTTTTCATTGAAGGTAAATGTCATATGTTATTACAGGGTTTTATATTTTATCTGTACTGCTACAGCAAAGTGGCATTTTTATTTTGACATCATGACAAAATGATAGAAAGAAAGTATATTTGTTGGACTATTTGAGTTTTATTGAGAAAAACCATATAATATTGTTGTAGTGAAGCTCTTCAAAACCACAATATATTTTTGCATCTTGTTTCAGTTAACCCATTAACTGGATTCAGTTGGCTACAAAGATACAACTTTATGACTATAGCCAATGCCTATTTCTCTGTTGACTCTTTCTTTGTTCTAAGGTAAGTTATGAGCCTGTAAGTTTCAAACTTGCCTTAGTATGTTTAAGTCACATTTTCATGAGTCTACAAAAGTTATATAGGGGATGGATCAAAGTTTATTTAAAATTCAGCATTTTCCACTGTCTTCAAATTATCCCCTGGGGGGGAGGAAGGGGTCCAAAAGAAGGGTGCATGTTTTATACTCCAAAAATGAAAAGAATGTACAATCCCTTACATGGCCACCAAAATGACTTTAGCATTTTTTTTCATTGGGCTGCAGAGTCAACTTATATTTCAAAATAGCAATGCTTCACCAATTAATTCATTACCTCAAATAATACATGTATCCTAGCAAAACCCCAGTCTCTCAGGGAGGGAACTGTTCCTATCAAAATTTCACTGTACAGAGTTGCAGGGCTTTTTCTTTACTGAGACAATAGGGATGATTTAACCAGTGGGTCATAGACTGAACTTGTTGTGGATAAAATACCTTTTCTTGTAAGTGGTTTGTTCTTCAGGAATTTCTGAATTATAGTGTGTCTGACTCCACACAGCAGTAAACTCCCAAAGTCCCCCTGCCTCCTGTATGTGCATAAGATTGTGTAACTTTAATGTTCTTTATATCCATACAGTAATTTTCAGAGGCAGGCAACTGATATCATTTTTGAGATATGTTCATTCCAATAAATTTATTAAGGCTTTTACCCTCCTGTTGATGCAATTTTGTTGTGTTTACTTCCAGTGGGTTTTTGGTCACATACCTGACTCTTAACCAGATGAAGAGGAAGCAAGGTTTTACTTGGTTTCACTGGCTTGTCTTTTACTTCCATCGTTACTGGAGGTATGTCTCCCTCCTGTTTTCCTTTAGTAGTTTACTGTTTTGGTTTCAAGAGAAGATGAAGGTAAATTTACTTGCCAACAACCTGTCATATCTTAGTAATTTCTCTGTTGTGGTTCACCAGAAACACAATCATTGAATAAAAAGTCAGTGAAATAAAATAAATCTTTTTCACTTTTGATAATTACCATGGAAAGATAGATTTCAAGAAAGAAACAAAGCATAACAATGTGCAATGATCATGGTTTTTATTATTACATTGGTTAAGAAGTAAAGCACTTTGTTTACGACAAAATAAAATTCCAGGACATAGGTTCTGACTGGGTCCACACATCCGTGATTCCTGGTCATTGTAGGGCAATTGGCTAGCCTTCCCATTCTATGACATACATTATGATTTGGCAGAGCTCGCAACCCTCCCACTTTGGGTAGAAAATTTCCAAACATCCTCCCTAGTTCCCGCCTTTCCACTTTGTCCTGCTATTCTCCTGCCCAAAATGAAAATGTTGGCTAATGCATGCCAGCTTTCATGAGCAGTAGTGAGAAAGCAATTACATAGGCAAAGTTCGTATGCAAAGCATGCAACACGGCTTTTATAAACATTTTGGCCCGTAAAGCCTGCCGTTTTTAATTTCCAGTCTACATTGCATTAACAATATTTCCCATTCATACATCACAGACACTGAAAGCAAATGGCACTCAGCACACTGGACCTCCCCAGGGATTTTTCCCCTGCACCCCACCAGGGGCCCTATGGCAAGCCCCTGGAACCCACCCATGAAGGGTTTTGCGCTCGCTGTGCCCTTCATGCAAAGGCTTATTTCCACTTACCATATCCCTATATCCCTATTTTGAATTCTGAAATGTTGGGAGCTCTGCCATTTGGTCATGTGAAAGCCAGTGAGAACTGTTTGAGTCAGGGATCATCATAGACAGCTAATTCCTTGCCGAAGGCTAAAGGAATCTATTCAATCACAGTAGCGAGTGTGTGTATTTGTGTGTCTAGTTTGCTCCTCCCTTACCTCCTATTTACATATGTATTTCCCTAATTGCCTGCAATTCCAAGGCAAAGACTTCCTACCAACAGAAGGTGCCCCTGGCCCAACTCACCAAGCACTTATCTCGCGAGCGTCATTCTCTCTTTGCTTTCCTGACAAACTACACGTTTGCAATTCCTCTCTGTGTTTTGGATCCGTTTTGGACTTTTTTGTTCGTGCTTTGAGTTTTCTACCTCCGGAAATTCCTGTGCGGAATGATCGTCCTTTCAAGAAGATTTCGGCTGAGTATATCTTTCATTCTCTAGTGTTTTAGAAGGCTTGTGGCTTTCGCCCACACTTTTCACCTACTGTTAACTTGTACAGGTATAGGCCTGTGTTACAGGTATAGGCCTTGTTATGAGCCACGCTCGTTTTTCCTTCAACCTTAGGCCTGTTTATTAGTTAGTTGTTCTCTCGTCACTAGTTTTAGGCCTCGCCCTGGCTCCTTGATTCTCATGGGTTAGTTCCCCCTTAGAATTGTCTAGCTTCCTCGGGCTGTTTTTATCGAGGCCGAGTTTGGCCTTGTTGTTGAGTTTCCCTGGGATAGCTGTTTTAAGGGCGCCCTGTCCCGTTGTGTTACAGGTTTTTAACCTTGGCTTGCATTTCTTTTTGTTTTTTGTCCAGGATACTATTATGGATTCTGGACCTTCTTCTAGTATAACCACAACCCTTGCCCAAATTGTCGCCCTTGTTCCCTGGACAACCGTTGTGAGGTTTGCCGTTCTTAGTCCGTGGAATGGGTCTGGCTAGATCAACGAACCGCTCTTAGAGGGTAAGCACTGGCCAAGGGTGCCAAGAAGAAGAAGAAGAAGGAGAAGAAGAGAGAAGAAGAGAGAAGAAGAGAGAAGAAGAGAGAAGAAGAGAGAAGAAGAGAGAAGAGGAGAGAAGAAGAGAGAAGAAGAGAGAAGAAGAGAGAAGAAGAGAGAAGAAGAAAGAAGAAGAGAGAAGAAGAGAGAAGAAGAGAGAAGAAGAGAGCCTCTGCGGCTCCTAAGGATATTAAGTCCTCCCCTGGTGGGAGGCCTCGCAGTGGTGCCCAGGTCACAGCATGTAAGCCCGCAAACCAAATGGCCAGCAAGAGAACGGGTGCGTCTCATAGGAATTCGACCCAGACCGCTCCGATTGCTGCCTGGAACTCACCGGCTAATGGTAACACAGTCATCCTGGTCAGCCTACCGAAGTCCAACCCACTGCAACGGAAACCCGGGCTCCTGTATCGACTACCTGTGCGGTTCCGGCCAAACCCACAGATATCACTCTGGACCTGTTGGAGACCACGGCTCTACCTGATAATGGGCTTGCAGCCAACCCCGTTGTGGATGCTCAATCCTTACTGGACCCCAACAAGGATCCCCTTTTTTCTGGCCTCAAGTCTACGGTTCCGTCCTCTCAGGATTGTCTAGGTCAGTGCTTCTCAACCTTTTCTAACTCGAGGACCACTTTGACTCTCAGAATTTTTCTGAGGCCCACCTTACAAAAAGTTTATTCTTTTTTCTTTATTTTTCATGGCGAATCTCGCGGCCCACCGGGAGATCTTCGCGGCCCACTGGTTGAGAAGCGCTGGTCTAGGTTTTGAGTTAGCCGGCTCTGAGGTGGCCGATTCCTCAAACCCGGCAACGGAACACCGTTCCAGTTATACCGTACGCTCACATAAGAGAAAGCAGCACCATACTTCTTTGGAATCCTACTCCCCTTCCAGTGTTTGGGGCAGAAGTTCCAGACATGGGTCCGACCCATCAGAAGCTCTGTCTCAGATTCTATCCTTTTTGTCTCAGATGTCTCAGGGAAGCCAACCCATTCAAATCCAGCTGCAGTCCCAGGCGGAATAACCCATTCGAATCCAGCCACAGTCTCAGGCCGAACAACCCGGTGGTGTCAGGGATTCTCAACCCCAGCTGCCGTGGTCAGTCAGTCTCCATCCAAGAACAAGCCACTTCTAGTGATATTAACGTAGCATCAGCTCCGGCCAGAGGGGATTCATAAGCCAGGGAGTTCTCTCCAGAAGCCGAGTATTTCTCCGATGACAACCAGGAGGCTTGGGGGTCTGACGATGTTGATGGTCCTCCCTTGTTCAGAACGGACCAGGGAGTCATTGGATAAAGCAGTGGAAGTGGAGACAGCTCCCAAGGCTGCGGGCGTGGACATTTCCAGAAACCCTAAAGGTGCCCACCCCACCACAAGCCGGGCGATGGGGGGGGGGGGAGACTATCCCAGTTCAACACCAACTGGGAGAGGCTTCTTCCGGACTCTTGGGTCAGGAACATGATTTCAAGGGGCTACAGGATAGAGTTTACTTCAAGCCCCCCACAAATGGACAAACTAAGGTCTACTCCTGTCCCAGCTCTTCCAGAAACAAAGATGAGCTTATTGGAAGAAATTCTTCGCCTACCTCGACAAAAACGCTATCTATGTTGTAGAACCTGATCTGGGACTTCTCTACCAGTTGATGTTTTTTCTTGCACCCAAGAAACAGTATCCCTGGAGACCAGTTCTAAACCTCAAGCCTTTAAACAAACTCTATGTCAGACCGGCGAGATTCCGGATGGAAACACCGAAACAGATCATCCCGGCTCTTCGAGCCAACATGTGGGCAACTTAAGTTGATCTTAGGGATGCTTACCTGCATATCCTGATTCACAAGGACTTCCACAGATTCCTGGCTTTCCAGTATCGTGGGACGGATATCTGTTTCTGGGCCCTTCTGTTCGGTCTGTCGACGGCACCCAGAGTATTTGCAAGGGTAACCCGAACAGTGTTGGCCTACCCACGTTGCAGAGGCCTTTAGGTCTGTGCCTGTCTCAGTGACTGGTAACTGATTCAGAAGAAGCTTGTCATGACGCTACGCTCCAGGTCCTCAACCTCCTCCAAGATCTCTGCTGGGTTGTCAACTATGAGAAGTCCGCCCTTTCTCTGTCCCAGAAACTGACTTTACCTAGGAGCAGTTCTAGATTTTTCAATGGGTCTCCTCAGAGGCTAGAAACCCTGACATGGCAGGTCACTGAGGCCATCAAGAAACTGGGAATGGCTGCAGCTCCTGGGCCAGATGGCCAGTTTAGTCGATGTCCTGCCATTCTGCTGTTTGTTCATGTGTCCCGTTCAGTCGCACCTACTCAGCTTTTTCAAACCAAGCCTACACCTGATGTCGCTGCGGGTTCCGGTGTCCCCGCAAGTGAAATAACGTCTCCTCTGGTGGACGATTCCATTCAACCTCAATCGGGGAGTCAAGTTCCAAGAGATTCGCACCTTCACCTCCATCGTGACGGACGCATCTCTTAGTGGATGGGGAGCAGTTTGGGGATCCCAGATGTTGTTGGGTCAGTGGTCCAAGTCCAAACAGACTTCTCACATCAACATCCTGGAGCTTCACGCGGTTTTTCTGGCTATTCAACTTTGGGCCCCTCTCCTTCGAGGCGACCAGGTGACGGCATTTTTGGACAACACAACATCCGTCGCTTATATCAACCGCCAAGGAAGCATGAAGTCAACGAAGTTGTGCACTCGAACGTGGGACCTGCTGCACTTCTGTCGTCATCGGGACATACTCCTCAGGGCCTCCCACCTAACCGGTGTTGACAATACCATGGCAGATGCTCTCTCGAGGGGTCATCTTCATGGCAACAAGTGGGCCTCGACCAGACCTGTGCAGACCTCATCTTCCAGAGATACCACAGGCCTTACCTTGACCTCTTCGCCATGGAAGAAAACACCACACTCCCGACATTCGTGTACAGCCATTACAACCCAAAGGCATGGGCTGTGGATGCTCTCTTGATCCCGTGGGATGGTCTATATGCCTATGCCTTTCCTCCATTCTGCCTGATCAACAAGGTTCAGCTCAGACTCAAGCACTCGAACATGGACCTTCTACTAGTGGCCCCGCACTGGCCAAACCAGCCATGGTTCCTGATTCTACTCTCACTGCTGGTGGACTTCCCGTTCAATTTTTCGCCCAGTCATTGGCTATTCCTTCAGGGCAGAGGACGCATCTGGCATGACGACCCCAGTCTCCTACGCCTGTCAGCATGGAAACTGTCATCCATTTCCTCGAAGAAGCGGGTCTTCCTCCGGAACTTGCAGAGGTTGCATGTAGACCAACGACCATCGCCACGTATAACTCTCGTCTGATAAGATACAGTAAATGGGCAAGGAGAACAGCCTCGATCCCTTGGGCACGTCTCCTGAACAGGTAGAGGAATTTCTGATGTCCTTGTTCCAAGAAGGGAAGCAGGTTTCTACGATCTGCAATTACCGCTTGGTGATCTCAGCTATTCATAAGGGTTTCCCAGACGGGACTTCACCAGGCACCAACTCGACTATTTACCAACTCCTCCGGGGGATGTTCCACAGGTGACCCCCGGCTTGACACCTACCCCCTTTGTGGTCGATCAACGGGGTTCTCTCCATGCTTGCTGGTCTACTATACGAGCTCATGCACAACTTGACCCTGGAACATCTGACGTTTAATACGCTATTCTTAGTGGCTGCTGCCTCTGCCCGTCGCCGTAGCAAGCTTCACGCTCTCACAACCAAGGAAGACTGTCTATGCTTCGATCCTTCTGGAGTTCGCATGTTACCGGAACGGTCCTTCCTGACAAAGAACCAGTCGGCCTCATTCACCTTGTCAGAGATCTTCCTTAAATACATCTCCTCTCTCTCATCCGTCCAGCAAGATGGGCTAGTTTGTCCGATACGAGCACTCAAATGGTATCTGGAAAGGACCAAACCGATCAGAACTCCTCCTTGGCTCTTTCTAGTCCCTAGATCTCCATTCCAGCCGGCTTCCAAAGACTCCATCTCAAGATGGCTAGTCAAAATAATGTCCTCACAGTCTCAGCCCAGCGGACATCACCCTAGGGCCCACAACGTCAGGGCTGTGGCTACTTCTCAAGCATGGTTCCACAGTGTCCCTCTTGAAGACATCATGAAGGCTGCATGCTGGAAAACCCCTTCAAGCTTCGTGGCCTGTTACTTGACGGATGTGCTCCTCTGGGGCCTGCCATTGGCCAACCCGCCATCTCATCGGTGCTAATCAAATACATATGTAAATAGGAGGTAAAGGGAGGAGTGACATAGACACCCCAAAACTTACCTGGTTTGGGAGCCTATGAGAGCAACTATACTTACCTCGTATTTACCTGCCACCTCCTGACCCCACACGATGCCGGACCTGTACGAGGAGCCTGTGCCTTAGTTTGCACCCACACTCACACTAACTCCACCTGACCAGACACTCCGTGTGTGGGACTCCAGACACCAGTGCTCGTTGGAACTTCCTCAGGTGAGCTTACTCAATTTCACTTGAGTCTTAAGTCTAGTTTCTGTGTCGTGGTCCTGAATTTTGGTGTTATGGTTCGATGTTCCTAATCCTTAACCGGTGGCACTTTTTTGGTTCGGTCTTTGTGATGGGCAAAGGAGGATGAAGCTCTCAAGATAAGTGCTTGGTGATTTGGGTCAGGGGCGCCCTCTGTTGGTAGGAAGTCTTTGCCTTGGAATTGCAGGCAATTAGGGAAATACATATGTAAACAGAAGGTAAGTATCGGCGCTCATAGACTCCCAAGTCAGGTAACTTTTGGGGAGTGGGTGTGTGTCTGTGTGCATATATGTATGTGTGTTTGTGGTGCTTAGCTTGTAAACATGGTATCTCAAAATGGCAATGATGGATACACTTTTCATACTTGGTACAAAGATTTATCGTATTGAGAGGAAGAACCCTGTTGTTTTCAGTGATGACATTATAGAGAACAACATATCTTTTCACAAGCATAACTGGTAAATTCATACGTAGTTTCAATCTTAATTACGTAATAATGGACGTGTGAAGGATGCTGTGACCATATTATAATTAGAACAACCCAGGATCAACATGTGTGTTGATGGTGTAGTGAAAAATGCCCCTTTCTATTCACATGGCCTGGGTTCGAATCCCAGCAAGCACTTACTCTGTCAGTTTTTGTTTTCTCTTACTTCACCATATACTTCAGATACAGGTTTTTGATATTAGGTGGAAGAACCCTTTTGTTTTGGTAGATGTCCTAGATCCTTTGAGGTCACCAGAGGTCGAGAACTGAAAGCCTCTTAGTATCTCAAGTTAGGAATCATGGAATGCTTTTTATGCTTGGAATGTAGATGTGTTATACTTAGGCGAATACCCCTCTTGCTTTCAGTAGAGTTCAAAGGAAATCTGAGGTCATGTCAGTGAAACTACGAAAGCCTTGTAAACTGAAGTATCTCATACTTGGATGGCATACTATTAAAAAAAACAAAAAAAAACATTTCTGTTTTTGGTTTTGATGACAAGGGAAACCTATGCATTCATGAATGGGTGAGTGTGTGTGTGTGTGTATGTGTGTTTGTGACACTTTGCTCGTTAACACGATATCTCAAGAAGGGAAATGTTGAAAGTTCTCAAACTTGGTACATAGATCCACATGTTGAGAGGAAGAACCTTATTGTTTTTGACAAGGTCAAAAGATCATCTTGGGTCAAACACTGAAAACCTCGTTAACACGATATCTCAAGGTAGGAAGCTTGGATACATTTTTGACGTGGTATTTAAATGCGTTATAGTAAGAAGATGAACCCTATTGTTTTTGGTGGAGGTCAAGATCATCTGGGGTCACCAGGGTGAAACACTGATTTTATACTTGTATGTGGATGCATTATGGTAAGAAGATGAAACCTATTATTTTTGGTGGAGGTCAAAGGCCATCTGGGGTCACCGGAGTCAAACACTGAAAACCTTGTTAACATAATATCTCCAGGCAAGAAGCTATATGATAGATAGCATACTTGGTGTATTGATGTGTTATGGTAAGAAAAGAACCTTATTGTTTTTGGTGGAGGTCAAAGGTCATCTGGGGTCAGCTTGGGTGAAATGCAGAAAACTTTGTTAACACAATATCTCCAGCTTGGATAGATTTCATACATAATATGTAGATGCCCTATGGTGAGAGGAAGAACCCTGTTATTTTATGGTGGAGGTCAGAAGTCATCTGAGGTCACTATATATAGGTCAAAAAGCAAAATTTACCAAGAATTCCCAAGATCAAATATGAACACAAGTTTGTATTTTCCAACATGTTAAGATAGCATTTGACCCGTGACTGAAAGATATGGAACATGATGGCATTATTTTGAATAGAACATATATCATTGAAACCTCAATGCAGTTTTGCATTCTGGTTGGTAGAGGTGACAATTCATTTAGAGTCACTAGAGGTTGTTTGGTGAAAACTCTGTAATATGATAGATCGGAAAGGGTAATCTTGCCGGATCTCATAGTTGGTATGTGGGATTGCATTTAAAAATTCCAGTTGTTTTTGGTGGCAGTCAAAGGTAATTTGAGGTCAAAAGAGGTCAAACTGTGAAAACCTTGTATGCAACTGTGAGGAATCTAATACACAGAAGGTGGACAACCTGTGTTGTTTACAATGAAGAACACTGTTGTTTTTGGTGGAAGTCAAAGGACAAGTGAGGTCACCAGAGGTCAAATTGTGAAAACATAGAAAAATGTGATATCTCCAGAAGGATAACTTTGGGGGATAAACCTCATTGTGAGAACGCATTTCCTTCCAGTAAGGAATCACCAATCCTTTGGGCATTCTGATTTTACTAATCATAAATATGAAAATGAACCCAAGTACATCTTTTTTATTTTGTCAGATTAACTCCTGCAGTGGCGATAACAATGCTCTTCTTTGTATTCATCACTCCTTACTTTGGGTATGGACCATATGCTCAGTTAGCAGGGGTCAGGCAGCAGTGTCCCAAGTACTGGTGGACTAACCTGCTTTATATTAATAACTTCTATCCTACAAAGTCAGCTGACATGGTAAGCTTTTCTCTGGACATCAGATTTGAGTCTGTAGTGTGGTGTATGTTACTTGAGGTGTAAGCAGCAGTTTTACTTATTTCCACTAAATTGACTGTAGGATGGAACAGTTTCATTGTAAGCAGATAGCAAACAGTAATCAGTAAAGAATGGTTTCATATGAACCAAGTACATCATTTACTCTATTTCTGGATGTTGGAATTATTAGGCTTTCTTACATTGGTATACATTTACAAAACATGTAAACTTTGGACAAAGATTTTCAAGGCAGTTATAGGACCTAAGGTTGATATGAGATGTAGTTAAGTGGCATGGTAGGATGAAACATAGCATTTTAAGTATGTCTGTATTTCTGTTTGACCTAAATTTCTAGTGTTCCTTTCATTTTTACCTTTCAACAGTGCATTGGATGGGTGTGGTATCTTGCCAATGATATGCAATTCTTTGTTATCAGCCCTCTGATATTAATTCCACTCTACTTGTAAGTATTAATCATTATTCATTTTCTTTCATTTGAATCACTTGCTAGTTGACTGAAACATTTCTCGAAAATTAGTGAATGCTTTGTGTACATCCACCAGTTAGTTGTTTATGGAACTACAAAACTGAGTCTGGTATTAACTTTTGATAGGGTAAAACTGAGTAAAACTAGGACATGGGGCAAAAGGAAGGGGTTTAACCACCCCTTGGGTTGCATGTGTGTAAAAGTGGCATAGAGGTACTTGCTATTTAAAGTTAATATGACCCCCCTCCCCTTTCACCCTTTATGTTTTTAGGCTCTCAATACTTTGGTGATAGTTTCATGGTGGTACATATTGCTCGGGATTGCACCCGCTCAAGTAAGGAGGGATATACTTGTTTGCTTGCCTTTGTTCCTATAAACTAGGCAGTAAATAACAAAGGGTAAACTTTTAATTCCTATGGATTATTTAAAATTTGTTTTTCTGTGTATGTATAGAAAAATGGTCTTTCCTTTCCAAAGTTCCTCCTTTCTTACTTATTTCCCATTTAGCATCCCATGGCTTGGAATGCTAGTACTGACAGCCCTGTGTGTGATGAGCTTTACAGTGATTGGTACTCTTGTTGGAGTGTATGATTTGCAAGCAGTGACAACACAGTAAGATACTTCTTTTGTGCTATTTGTTTTTCCACTAACCAAACTTAGAAATAATGTTATGAATCTTTCTTGGTAATGAAAAAATTTATCTTGAGATTTTGAAAGAAAATAAAAATTTCTATCACATGATACCACACAGCTTGGTGGTGAATTTCATTAAACTTTTGTGCCAAAAGTGTGATTTTTGACCACTTTTCTCCAAAATATGAATTTTATCAATTTACACATTTTCCCATACTTTATAAAGCTTTCTCAGCAATCAATTGAAACTTGCCAGAAAACTGTCCATGTATATGGGTAATATTTTGTGAAAACAACAAGTGCTTTGCTTTCCAAACAAGAAAGTTACAGTATTTCAAAGTTAACAATTTGAAATAAGTGGAAACTGCAAATTGTACTTTACATACCATCTTGCCTTTATATTCTCATCTAGAATAAGCTCAGATAGGACAACTTATTAGGCCTTCATACAAGAAGAATTGCCCACTTTGGGTTTATTAATATTGTTCATCTACCCCCAAGGCTCTGGGCTGCCGGTCTGTAAGGGCTAAATGCAGTGAAGTGTTACATATTTGTTGTGTGAGTAGAATGTTATGGGTATGAGTGGACATTTTTAGTCTGTGGTTGTAAGTTACAGTATGTGTCTTTTTCATGAGGACAAGTACAAAGTTTTGCACAGACAGCAATGTCAAACTTTACAATGTCAGTGAGTGTTGAGTATAAGTTTATAAATGTGTGAATATAAGGACATTCTTCAAGTTTTAAAACAACATTTGTTTGTTCTCTCCAGACCAAATGCTAACAATTTCCAAGATATCATTTACATGAAACCATACTGTCGCATTACACCATACCTGGTTGGAATGGCTCTGGGATACATCGTCTACAAATATCCAAAAAAATCAATCAAGTTGCATTGGGTAAGGAAAAGGATTTTGTGGTTGTTTGCAAAAGTAACTTTAATACTTATGATTGGTTGGTGACATGGTCAAATCCCCAGGTGTGCAAGCAACACCTTACGTGGGATTTCATTAAATTTGTGCAAAGCCATCAGCTTGGTTATAGCAGTACCTTTAGTTGGGAAACAGGATATTAATACATGTAATCCAGCCTACTTTCAGGTACTTTTGTAAGATATCATTCAATTTTCCATCATTTCCATATGCATATAGAAAACATTTGATAGGGAAGGGGTCAAACACCCACATACTCTTTTTCAAAATAAAATAAATAATGATAATTTTTTTGTCAAAACCATTATTTTTCATCATTTTTCAAGGCGGCCTTGGGAGTAGGGAGTAAGATTGAAGAACGAGATTGTTTTGTTTGCTCATGAGAATGATGATAAAATAGATGACACCAAGGGGACAACCATTTAGGGGACAATGGACATGAAGTAAATATCTGTCTCAAAATGTAACCATATTTTGACATTTCAGTAAAAATTACCAGCTGACTAAGAATGTATTTCAAAAACACTTTTTGAGGAACAGTGCTGCTCTTTGAATTTAATCTTATTTCCTTCTCTAATTGTCTCCAACAGATGGTAGCATTACTTGGCTGGATAATTGCTAGTGGTATAGGCTACACCTGCGTGTATTCTGTGTATGGCAACTACAACGGACATATCTGGACTAAGGCTGAAAATATCGTTTATGAAATGTTTTGTCGCTTCGCATGGGGTGTCTTTCTATCATGGGTCATTTTTGCCTGCCACTATGGTTATGGAGGTAAAGTTGAATTTGATTGAATAACAGTCTTGCTTTTAGGATTTTTATACTTATCGTCAATGAAGTCTTGAGGGGACAAGATAGGTATTAAAGGTATATGGACATGTAAGCATCATACCTTCCTATTTGATGTAAAAAGCCTTACAAACATTAAAAATAACTGCAGTTCCCATAAAAATTCATCAGATATTGACCATTTTACCAGGCAGGTACTTTTTTGCACCTACCATGAATAAACATAAGCTACATATGCAATTTGTGACGTTGAAAGAGGGACTCCTGAGATACGTCTTGAGTTACCTTTGTTTGTTGAACATTCATGCCAAGGACAGTTGTAATGTTGGCATGCTCTTATGGAAGTAGCTATTGACTGCTTTGAGAATGTGCATATCTCCAAACTAGAAGCTAGCTGGTGAGTTATTTACAGATAATGTATAAAGGATTAACAAAAGAAATACAGACCCTGTGCAACACTCCCCATCACAATTTCTGTGTAACAAATGAGAAATTTCAGAAATGGTCAAATTTTGAAGCGGTTCATGAAAATGGTAAAAAGATATTCAAATAATTCCAAGAGATTTTTCATTAGGGGATCATAATCTACCATTGTTGAGTAAAACAGCTGTTTTAGTTACATGTTCACAGACCTTTAACTTGTGCCAAGATTCTGCACCTGTTGCCCTTTTGAATTCTTGTAATTTCTTGGGAAATGTTCCCAGAATAAAATAATGTAGCTAAGCAAAACAAATTACGAATTATAATGACAGTATCAAAATTGATCATATCTTTTTGTTATCTTTTCATTATCTAGGTTGGGTAAATTCCTTGCTAGGTCATCCAGCCTGGGCTCCTGTGAGTCGTCTTACCTACACGGCTTA
Source organism: Holothuria leucospilota (assembly GCA_029531755.1). Taxonomy (NCBI): domain Eukaryota; kingdom Metazoa; phylum Echinodermata; class Holothuroidea; order Aspidochirotida; family Holothuriidae; genus Holothuria; species Holothuria leucospilota. The sequence continues at coordinate 61,845,411 of CM055965.1, forward strand.
TCTACTACATCCTCTTGTCATCATGCTGTTTTTAAGTTTCCAAGGAGGACCATCATACCTTTCCCTTGGTCTGTTGGTGAGTCAAGTAAACATGAGTCTGTTTTACACTATCAGTCTCCTGCTACTTCTGTTTCTGCTCTTAAATGATTTGTGTGTAGGCATAGAAAAAATATCTTCACATATGGACTGCTTGTATTTACCCTACAAATAGCATGGTTGCTTGGTAGTGGACTTAGCCCTTTTTCTACCCATCTCTTGTTAGAGAAACTTTTTCATTGCCCTGAAATACACCTGTATTAAAATGCCCAAAATGTGATTGATTCCACAACTTAATTTACATAGACCATGGTAAAGTTCAAACAGAACCTTCAGTCATATGTAAGCCAGTCTGATGGCAAGTCAGTAACTTGTGCAGCACAGTAAGGTGTAGATTACTCTGTAGGGTGACTGCATAGAGTGGTAACACATTCACAATCACAAAGAACACAAGGGTAGATGGTCTGGAAGGGATGCCAAGCATTAAGAAAAGATTGCCCCTCTTGGGCAATAATGAATCTGCTCAGTGGGAGGTGTTGAAACAGTAACTAAGATTGAAGTAAGGGCTAAAGGAAAACTTTTGTGAGATGTATGGCCACTTTGGGCAACAAAGGTGGTGCTCTAAGTAGGCACATTGATATCCAGAGCCTTGTGATATGGCCAGGTGGGATGTTTTCTAGCCCATTAATTCCAGTCACATTAGAAAAGAACAGATAAATACCTCAGGAGTGATTAGACATATTGAGGAGTATAGGTGTGCATTGGATGGGTTTTGTTACGTTTAGACCACCAGATTGTTGATCTGGATGTAAGCGAGACAACAGGAGAATGGTGTCACTTTGAAGGTAAGCTGAACCATCGTAACTACCAAAGCTGTCATGGCAGACCACTGAGACCAACTTGAATAAAACAGAATCAAGGTTTCATTGAACAAGAAGTATAAGTGATATGCAAAATAAAATATAAAAAATATACAGATAAATAAAAGATTCATATAAGCCTATTACAGAAATGTGATATCTCTCCTTGGTAGAATCTATTGTTTGGCATATGGTGTGGTTGGTGATTTTAATCTGCTTCTTGAATGCATTAAATTTACAAATGTTATGGTCAGCATTTTGGGTTTTTCTTAGTTTTGCTGGAACAGACAGACCACCCAAGACCACCTATTTGTAGGTTGGAGATCACCAAGACCACCCAAAACTGACTTTTGTTTTTGATGGGCTCAGTTTGATTCCAGTTTTAGTTGGTCTGCACACACATTTACTGGGGACCATAAGGGTGTATGAATTGATAAAACGCAGTTTTATAGGTATACTCCTTAAGTGGCAATAGCAAGCAGTTTCACTAACTCATTGTTAAAGGTGTGGAGAGACTTAAAACTGATTGTCACCTAAACATTGCAGCTACTCTAAATATCAGCTTGTTGTAGCAAGAAATTGTATCGCTGCCATCTACATGTATAAGTAACATTAGGAAAAACGACTGGGTGTCCAGGTACTGCCAGTGTGGTTACAGTATTAGGGTAAGCAGGGTTTTCCTGTAAACTTGAGTAGAAAAACAAGAGGGCAGTCCATAGAGTTTGCATATCTCATGGCTAACAGATGTACGTACTGAGCTATATAACTGGAGGATGCATATCAACATGGAATATGGCTCACAATTGAAGCCGACTTGGGGTCATGTGATGTAGGTTAGCTTACTCAAGTCGATAACCCTGCCCTAGAAATGTGTATCCAGAAGTGAAAATAATGTAATGCTGAAGCAATATGTGCATGTTAACGTGCCCTAGCATGCCTCAGTGCCTCTTCGGCCTCTTATGCCCTAATTGGTGTGCTACCACCTGTCAGCATGCACATCATTGGGCTGAGGTACAGTTGCCTTAGCAGCTCAGTGAAAAGATCTACATCACAGTATCTGGCGCAAATGTTGTAACACTAATGCAAGACAAAACAAAAGTACTTATTACTACCTTTGTGTTTTTAGTACAAGTAAATCCAACCAAAAGAATACTTATCTAAAACTCCATTGGCCAAGAAACTAGATGATAGTGCTTATTGTAAATAGGGTATGTCCTAAATGGAAAGGTTCATGTATAACATAGAAAGTACCGAACTGTGCACTGATCTATGTGTACAACCTACGTGTAGATCAGTAGGCTTCGATGCAGTGGCCAGAATGCACACATGCTTATGCGCATGTGTGCTGGCTTCCCTACAATGTGCCTTTTTGTTGTTGTGCCAAAAGGACATGTTCAGAGCCCTATATAGAAATCTGTGCATGTTATATGAATGGACCAATTGTGCATGCTTGCATACGTTAGTATGCACATCACTGGAATGAACAGTCAGTACTAGTAACAAGTGCGCCTACACTGTAAATGTTTATTTGCATTGCATTCATAAATGTTTAACAGTCGGTGCGTACCAAGGCACCATTCACATCACTTCTTAAGGTCATGTTAGTTTCTTATGCACTTACTACGGGGAAGTATTTAGTGCATTAGTTTTCTCATTGCACAGTTGTACACGTCAACAAAATGTATTCTGTGTGTAAACCACATGCAGGCACACCAAGCTATTCTTGTAATTGCATTTGATGTAATGCATTCTTAGTTTTGTAAGCAGATCGCTGAAAAGAACAACTTGCATGTCAAATTGACACTTCCGCCCCAATATTTGCTTCTTTACAAGGGGTCACCATAACAATGTAGCTAAGTACTGTTTAGGAATAAGTATACTTGTAATATCTTAAGTAACAGTCACAAATATTGACTCACATCACTAATGAACATCATACATATGGACAAACATTTCTACACCTTTAATCTTTACCACTGGGTTCTACGAGACATAATTTCCCACTTTGGAACACCTCTTCACCAAGTTTGAAGAAAGTCTGTCCAGCCGACTAGTAGCAGTTTTTTGACCTAAAATGTACATTTGACCCTCTGTTATGTGACCCTTTATCTCAGTTGCCATGGTAACAATATATTTTTGTGGAACTTGTGGTTCCTATTAGGTTGTCGTTCCTATTAAGTTTCCTGACATTGCAGTGTTTCCTCTTGGAACTTTAGCTAGAAAAGAATTTTTACAGTTTGACCTCCTGCCTCTGACTCTAAATCTGACCTCTGACCTTTAACCTTACTTCCAGGGTTTGTGAGACAGTTTGCCACCCTGGGGGTACTTTCCCACCATATCTGATGAGAAGCGGTCTAGCTGACCAGCAGTTTTTTAAACAAAAATTGTCCATCTGACCTCTGTCACATGACCTTTGACCATGGTTACCATGGTAGAACTTGTCATCCCTATTATAGATGTAAATTTTCATGTACGTGCAATGTTTCCTTTTGGAATTATAGCCCAAAAATGATATTTGCATGATTTGACTTTTGACCTCTGACCTTTACTCCCAGGGTGTGTGAGACACATTTTTCCACCCTGGGGTATTTTCCCACCAAGTTTGAAGAGAATCGATCAAGCCATTTAGAAGCACTTTTTGATTCCTTGCCATAGGCAGGCAAGGAATCTATGCGATGGTGATGTTGTGTGTGTGTGTGTATGGGGGCGTGTATGTGTGTGTGTATGTGTGTTTGTGACACTCCTTGTAATCGTGATATCTCAAGATAGGAACGACCGATACTTTTCATATTTGGTATGTAGATTTGTCATGTTGAGAGGAAGAACCCTATTGTTTTTGGCAGAGGTCAAAGGTCATTCGAGGTCACCAGGGGTCAAAGTCCAAAAACCTTGTAATCGCGATATCTCAAGATAGGAATGACCGATACTTTTCATAGTTAGTATGTAGGTTTGTCATGTTGAGAGGAAGAACAATATTGTTTTTGGCAGAGGTCAAAGGTCATTCGAGGTCACCAGAGGTCGAAGTCCAAAAACCTTGTAATCGCGATATCTCGAGGTAGGGGTGCCTGATAGTTTTCATAGTTGGTATGTAGATTTGTCATGTTGAGAGGAAGAACCCTATTGTTTTTGGCAGAGGTCAAAGGTCATTCGAGGTCACCAGAGGTCGAAGTCCTAAAACCTTGTAATCGCGATATCTCGAGGTAGGAATGACCGACACTTTTCATAGTTGGTATGTGGATTTGTCATGTTTAGAGGAAGAACCCTATTGTTTTTGGCAGAGGTCAAAGGTCATTCGAGGTCACCAGGGGTCAAAGTCCAAAAACCTTGTAATCGCGATATCTCAAGATAGGAATGACCGATACTTTTCATAGTTAGTATGTAGGTTTGTCATGTTGAGAGGAAGAACCCTATTGTTTTTGGCAGAGGTCAAAGGTCATTCGAGGTCACCAGAGGTCGAAGTCCAAAAAACTTGTATTTGCCATATCTCGAGATAGGAATGACCGATACTTTTCATATTTGGTATGTAGATTTGTCATGTCAAGAGGAAGAACCCTATTGTTTTTGGCAGAGGTCAAAGGTCATTCAAGGTCACCAGAGGTCAAAGTCCAAAACCTTGTAATCGTGATATTTTGAAGTAGGAATGACCGACACTTTACATAGCTGGTATGTAGATTTGTCATGTCAAGGGGGAGAA